>OZ024888.1:30209955-30809955 GCA_964017195.1 Siderastrea radians
AGTCAATCCATTTGTTGATACACTGATGTTTTTGAGACAAAACGCCGAGGGAAGCTTAGCACATACAGATGTTTATACCATGCCTTAGCCAATCACACAGCCAATCAGAATTGAACTCAACCTTCCCAAAGTGTATTGCAATCTTATTTTTGAAAAAATTTAGTAAGCATATTTTCTATGGCATGGTATAATGAAAAATTATTCTGATGTAGTAAAGTATGCAGCAATGCTTTTGAGTTGGTATACCATGTATTATTAAAAAGTACATGTATCAATTGTATATTGCAATTCCTGAGTTTTGATTGGTTAACAGGCACAAAAATGAAAGTCAATACAAGTCAACAAAAACAGTTTGGAGCTCAAATATTTCAATTCATTTGGCATTTTTAATAAAACAATTATTATTCCACTTGCGCTTGTTGGATATGCTGGATATGGACGTAGTGCCGAGTTGGCTATTTACTATTTCATATCCAATGCACACAAAAAAAATTATTTGAAGTTCAATGGTTAGATAAGTGTCTAAATCATGAATTTTATTGTTTGAAAGCTTGTCTTGATCTTGAAATTCAATGTTCAGTTTTATCTCTAAGACAGCAAAAAAAAAATGAATAGTTGAATGATTTTTGGTTCCGATTGGCTAGCTTTATAACATAGCTCGCGCGCTGGTCTTACCGAATTCCTATTGAACCATCATGGTGTATATCTCTATATACGCACGGCCGTGCGTATATAACATGTCGTGTGCAGTTGCATTTTGCTGCAAAGTTCCCGTCGAGTTTAGCGGCGAGTTCCTGTTGCTGAACTTTCCGATAGTCAATGGAAGAAACTAGCGAGAAACTTCCAAATTTTTCTCTTGGCATTGACCTTTTAGCCAGCATAGAAAGCAGCCAACAAGCAAGAGCAAGACCAACGAAAACGAAGCATGCAGTTGAGTTATGGATGCACTTGGTTTTTTCTGCCTGCAGCGACCAAAAGTGTCTTCTTCGTGAGCAACTTGGCGAGTAAATGGCCAAGAAAAATCCCCTTGCAGCACTGAGAGTTAAACTAGAGAGAGATTACAACAGCGAAATTGTTGCAGAGTGTTTGACTTCTTAGGACGAGCAAGGAACTTTGTTGAAAAACTGAAGAAACTCGAACTTAATTAGTCTTAGGCGTTGTGTTTACGATTTCACTCACCGTCTTCTCTGAACGAATGTTCACAAAGGGTAGGTTTTATACGCAAAACTTTAAAAACCAAAATATCAAGACATGACACAAAATAAAACACAGTAAAATTGAAGCGAACCGTTTAATAATGTGTCACACGTTTTCGGTGATTCCCTACCAAAATCAAGCTAAATAAGCACTGACAACCCGAAAGGACGAATTTTTTCCGGCTATATACTACACAAAATAACATCGTTTTACCTGCAGTCAATGTAGCTCTGTGTTCAAGCAGCTCCAAATGTTCAAAGAAAATAAAACGTAATCCAAAATAAGTCGAATGATCGCTTTCCCAGTTGTTTGATTCATTGTTGTTAAACCACATTCCATCCGCGGCCTCCACTTTGTTTTCTGCTCGTTTCAACTCAGACTCGCGGCTACAATGCTGAAATCATACAGCTTCAATCCGCTTTGGAGGATGAATACAACAGTTTTTTTCAGGAAACATCAATCTTATACCACATCTTAGAGCGATAATTGGAAGACTTCTTCAAAAAATTATTCTCGTACGTTCACTTCGGAGCAATTTCATTGATTCATTCAGCTTTACAAATAAAAGAAACGCTGCAACTACGCGGCAACACTTCGCAAGGTTTTGGCGCCTTTTTCTTTCAGTCATGTGATCGATTATTGTTCCTTTTTTTCTTTCTCGTTTTTTTTTTTCTCGTTCTTTCTTGATTTTTATGGTAACCAGTGACTAAGTTTTGAATCAACTGCGCACTGATTCGTATTGCTTATAATTTACGGTTTCAACGGAAGCGAAATAGAACTGCGGCACCTTGCGAAAAACTACTATTTCGGCATTTCCACTGGCTATGTTATAAAACAATTGGTTCATGCTTTTAGCTGTACGTACATCGAGTTATGGATGCACTTGGGAAGTTTGGAGAGCACTCAAGAAGCTAGAGTTGCTCTCGGCTGCGCCTCGAGCAACTCTTACGCTTCTCTCGTGCTCTCCAAACTTTCCGCGTGCATCCATAACTCGATGTACGCACGCTAAGCATGAACCAATTGTTAATTGTTGGTTTTTTTTTCTTATTTGTCCACAGCAGCTGGCTGAAATCTATTTTTGCCTGCTGAATTGTCCATTTTAGCATGCTAACTATGCCACAATGATTTTAATCTGTATTTATATGTATATTAAAGTCTGTGTTTGGGCTTAGTGGCTTATTTCAGTTTTGGTAGCATGAAATGACTAGGAGTATTTCTGCTATCCCTGGATGGGATAATAGTCCATCACCTACCATGATTCATTATCATTCTGTTCCATTTGCTTTTGCATTATTTATTTATTAATTTTTCTTTTTTAGGAAACTGATCTTATAAAGACATTGCAAAATTTAAGAAGTAGAGATGCAATATCTGGTATTTTGGCCACACCGATTCCTTCTGCGAGACATATTATTGAAGATGGAGAAAATATTCTTGAAGTGTTGCACCAAGACAGTGTACAAGATGCCACGGAAACAAGGTCTGGTGGTGGTGCGTCAAGAAATCTAATGCATTTAATGGCATCAATGTCTCAGCAGCTGGAAAATTTCCACGATGAAAGTGATATGGGTCCTGCACTTCATGCTGCAAGGCAAGTGGCATATTGGTCCTCAGTGTTTGTATCCATGGTGTTGAGTGATGCTGCCACTACATGTACCTCCTCAACGATGTCAGTGAGCCATACTGTGAGCAACCAACTTATCCATTCTGTCCCTACAACATCATTAATTGTACCTGCAACTGCCACAAGTCCTTATGTAACTACATCTTCCCTTGCTTCCACTACTTTATCTACCCTGCCTTATGCCGCTACATCCACCCTTGCTTATGCCACTTCGTCTACCATTCCTCAGACCACTTCATGCTCCTTTCGCCATGCCACTTCATCTACCCTGTCTCAGGCCACTTCATCCACCCTGCCTCCAGCCACTTCTAATCTGCCTCAGGCCACTTTGTCTACCCTGCCTCAGGCCACTTTGTCTACCCTGCCTCAGGCCACTTTGTCTACCCCGCCTCAGGCCACTATATCTACCCTGCCTCAGGCCACTATATCTACCCTGCCTCAGGCCACTATATCTACCCTGCCTCAGGCCACTATATCTACCCTGCCTCAGACCACTATATCTACCCTGCCTCCAGCCACTTCTAATCTGCCTCAGGCCACTATATCTACCCTGCCTCAGACCACTTTATCTACCCTGCCTCAGGCCACTATATCTACCCTGCCTCAGGCCACTATATCTACCCTGCCTCAGACCACTTTATCTACCCTGCCTCCGACCACTATGTCTACCCTGCCTCCGGTCACTTTATCTAATCTACCTCAGGCCACTTTATCTGCTCCTCCTATCCCAAGCCACCAGCCAACTAACAATTCCATGTCAGCCATCAACTCCAGCAACCAACCTACAGCATCGATCGTTATTACAGATCCCGCAACAATACAGATATTCAGGGAATACCGGTATGGTTCTGGGTCACTGACAGAGTGGCTCCATTCCTTAAAAATCCCAAGAAATGTTGACAGTCTTCAACAAGTCAAAGAACTTTGGGAATGTGGTGCAATTAACTGCCCCCCACTTTGCAAATGGACAGTTGTCATGCGCAATCACCGCTCTCCAAATGGTGTAAAAAACTCTTCTGTATTTAGCCAGCGTAAGTTCATGTATAACTTGTTTAAAAACAACAACTTCGATGAAAATGTTATTTCTGCAAAGTACAGCGAAGTCAAGCCAGGAAAGCTTTACAAAATACTGAATAGCAAGAATAAGTAGACAGTATCACTGTCAGGTTTTCAATAGCGAGGCGCGCAAGGGCTAAAATAGAATGTAAATGAATTTAACCGCCACAAGGCTCAAAAAATATCAGCATGTTCTGAGCGAAATAGAAGGAATCTAGGCGAAATCTTCGCTTTTTAAAAGTGGTTTAGGAATACCGGCTGCTTTAGAAAGTGTTTAAGGAAAATCGTCTGCCATCTGGGTTTGTTTGTCTGAGTCTTGTCTGAGTCGTGGCATCACTCGCGCGCTTCGCTTCTGGGTGTCATTGAGACAAAATGTTAGTACCATTGGTAGTTGATTACAATAAATGTTAAACATGAGGACAATCATATAAACATAAGCAGTAAGATTAGTTAAAAAATGAATCCCTGCTAACAAGTTGTCTTACATTTTCTGTTTGTTACTTAGCTGCCTTGGTAATGTTTAGCTATACATTTAATATTAAATAGACTTCTTTCGTTACCTATTTCTTTGTATACACAACTTTAATATCAGTCTTGGGTTAAATTGTGGTCTTCTGTTTGAAAATTAAGTTTTTCAGTCCCTAGTCTACACTGTACTTTATTTGGACTATGATCTGCACCATGTAATGTGTAAGATCTGCTAGCGGTGCACTGTGCTAAGTTGACTGTATACCACAAAATGTAGGTCATTTCAGTAGTTACCGTAAGCAACGGCGTATAAGCCGCACCTTTTTACCCTAAAATTTCACTCAAAATCGGGGATGCGGCTTATCTACGAGAACATCTGGAAAAAATCTGTAATTTTCCATGAATCATCCCCAAAACAGCAAAATAAGGTCAAAACAGTACCACGCTATCTTCGAGAACTTGCGTGGTAAATGGCCCACTGTTTCTCCGTTGTTGACAACTTTGGATGCAAATTTGTCAAAGCAACTATCGAACTCCCTTTCACAGGCGAGTTTGTCACAGATGGATGGCTTCCAAATATCCTTGTAAACAAGCCACGAACAGCTGAAGAAATTGCCAAAACCTCCATTTCAGTTTGCTTTGCGAATGAACGAAGCGACAACACTTGTCACCAGTTTTCTCTCTTCTCATCAAATGCCTGGTTACTAAGCCAAGCTACGCAACCGAACGGCCGAACGAACTTACTCACAAATTTTTGGACTTGAATAGCTTTAACTGGAAAAATGCTGGGGAAAAGTTCATCGGGGTAAGTGGTCTTGTGTTCAAATACGTTTACATACCTTTTTGATACTTGTTATAGGGATTAAAATGCGTGTTTGTGTCTTATTCAGACTACAAAGTGAATCACCGATCCGTAGTGAAAAGGACTTCACTTCAGCCAATATGTTCGTTAAATGAAATGACTCGGCTATGAATTTTTGACAATAAAATCTTTTTTCCAAATCTTGAGCTTCTAAACTCGGGGTGCGGCTTATCTGCGAGTGCGGCTTATACGCCGGTGTTTACGGTAAGTTTGGTAAATTTTCCTGGATGAGTTTGGTTCACTCCTTTTTTACCTTGGAGGATTTTCCTATTATTTTGAAATTGTAATGAGTTCAACATCTTAAATAAACTGTTAAGTTTTTTTATATTGCAGTTTTTCATTGCGTACTTTTGTATGGTAGATAATTATTTTGTTGACTG
The DNA here is from genome assembly GCA_964017195.1 of Siderastrea radians. NCBI lineage: Eukaryota > Metazoa > Cnidaria > Anthozoa > Scleractinia > Rhizangiidae > Siderastrea > Siderastrea radians. The sequence goes on from OZ024888.1 coordinate 30,215,543, forward strand.
AAATTTAAAAAGTATTTCTTGTTAACATAATAATTGGTGAGAAAAATCGCTGACTGGTATTGTTTTGTAGTTGCAATAAGCCACATCTCCCTATTAAAAACCGTTCTAAACAAATGTTTTTGGTACAGGTGTATGTCATTGTGGTCCGTCTTTGATCCACTGGAATGGCAATTCCTTCGGTGAGACACGCCTGTGTTGAATCCTGGTAGTCTGAAAGTCTTGGACTTTTTTTACTGAATCAAAAACCGAGGCTCCTTGCAGGAGTACCTCAGAGGAAATTAAGCATTGATGAATTGACCTTTCTTTCGGCGCTCAGCCCCCAACTAAACAAAGGGATTCAAGCTCATACGTGTTTCAGCATAAAGGGAAGAACCATTATTTTTCTGGGGGAATATAAAAAATATCGAAGAAATTGTTAGCGGGGCCTAAAAAGACAAGCAGGGGCGGGGGGGGGGGGGGGGCCGTGAGAGCAAAAATTAAATCTGAATGATGCTCTCAAATTTGCAAAACGAACTTTGTGGTTGCTATAGCTTTCATTTGGCGGGGAAAGATTGCCAGCTTCTGCATCGTCGAAGAACCCCTGACTAGAACGTGATCTGATAACGTTGCATGTTGTGATAGCATGATCTTTTGGTCCCATGGTCCCCTCTCCCTGCTACTTTGAAAATTTGCGTTTCCCGCCCGTCCTTCACTACAAATTACATACATTCTGACAGTTTCATAAGGTTTTAATAGTCCTGCAAACCATACTAGTTGTATACTTTGTCTGCGCAAAACATAACTAGAGAACAGACCACCACTCAGTAGGCATATCTATAAATGAATTATAAAGGGAAAAAAAAGTCTGTGACAACCGTTAAGCCAAGTGCATGTTACGATATGTGCCATTCCAATAACGAGTAAACTTTTTTAGTTTCATCGCGCCTTGTACTCTCTCATTTTGGAAAACATGGCGCAAATTTGGTGTGAAAATGGCTTGACGTTTGCAAATTACTGTACCAATACGAAGTCGATTTGCATTACTAATCACGCAAAGAAAAGTCCGATGCCTAAACTCTTTTCAGCGCGCTATATATAGGGTCGACCAGCTGGGTTTTACCCCTCTGTAGGCTGGAGAGTTCAGAGGCTGCAATGCCATTAAAAAGATGTGTTGACTGAATACCAAACAAAACCGGTTCTCCTAAAGAAAGATGCACACACAAAAAAAAACGAAGCAGCTATGTTTACAAAAAAAGAGGTGAACATTAAGCCTGATGAAGCCTGTAAGATCAGACGAAACCGTTCGGAGACAATAAAGCAAGTTGACAAGATCTGTTGCTGTGTGCTGCTCACTAGTATATTTTTAAAAAAATCGTCCCTTTTCTCTCTATAGTCCGCAGTTCACAATTGACACAAAATTTAAAGCTACTACGCGTTTAATTTTTAGGAACCGCAGACCCAAATCAAACAAAAATGCATAGCAACTCTGTAAACGTTGGGCTCTGAGTTCTCTCTGAGTGGTCTGAGTTGCGTCGTAACCCGAGGTAAACAACCGATGACAACCTAGAACAAACGTGACAATACTTATTTGAGATAATTAAGGCATTTAAAACTACGTCAACACGATGTGGTCTTGTGCTGTCTGATAACACACAGTACCCCTCTTCGCCCAGGTGTATAAATGGGTACCGGCGAATTTACTCAGTGTTGGGTTAACCCTGCCATTGACTGGCATCCCATCTCTTAGTCGCTTCACGCTAAGGAAACCAGGATATGCTCCGGCACTGATGGGCCACTTGGCTCGTTTACAGACTTTACCTTCCTACCTAATATCTATTTTACTCGGCCATAAGTGGAAAAAAGTGTTGCTGGATAATCAAAAAAATTCCAAATCTTGGGTCATCCGATAGAGAGAGTTGCCGTATTTTGAGTTAAAATTGCGACGCAAAATGTGGGTTTGTTTCAAAAGTTGCATTTTGCGTCAATGCAAAATGTGGTGAATGTTTTTAACCACATTTTGAGTTATCGCAAAATACGGCTTTGAATATCATCTGTCGAGAAGTGCATTAGAAATCTACTCCGCTAACATATCTGTTGGATGGCCTTTTCTCGCTATCGGAGGCACTACTCACTTTACCTGTCATAGTTTGCGTTAACGCAAAATGTGGCCAACAAGTAACGCCACATTTTGCAATGACTCAAAACTTGGTATAACAATGACACCATAGTTTGCGTCAATGATTCAAGAACCTACTTTTTTTAGTTTAGGGACAGCATCAACACCTAACCTGTCTCATTCCAGGGACTGCGAAGGGCCGTACCTAGCGTGGAGGCAGAGGTGGCAGTTGCCGCCAGTTAGGAAAACTTAATTTGAGAGGGGGTGGGGAGGATTACAGGGACTGCGGAGAGGGAGGGGCTAGGGTGGCTTTGGCCCCCCATTTTTTTCAGTTACAAGAAAAAATTATAATGAATAAAAAGGCAAACGAAGAATTACTGATAAAAATTCTATTGATTTAGTTTCTAAAGGACGGAAGTAACAGCAAATACTATTGCCAAAATAGACTCGCCTTCAACTTAGATACATAATAAACAACTTGCAAATGCAGAAATTCTCTTACAGGTTTTCAGTTATAATCGACAACTGTTAGGCTACTACAGGATCATGCCTTTTATTAAAAACTGGCATGAAAAAAAGCCTGTTCCATCAGTGGTTAGTTTGGATCCGAACAAATGGGTTACGTTTATAAGACAATACTGTTTGCTTTTGAGCTCATGCTTAAGGTAATTCATTTTGTAACAATGAAAGTGAAATTGTCTTTTCTGTTTTCATTCGTTCTGGTAACATCTCAATTGCGGGTACTTTAACATGGCGAGAGAGGTTCGTGTCTTATGTAAGTCAGTGAATAGTGTTATATCGAACGCTTTGTGGAGCAACGTCTCTTCATCGCAACGTTTTATCGCTTTACGCAATATTTGTAAAAAATAAACGCTGATCACAAACGTTCCAATTTTTAATTTCAGATGCATTTTCTGGTATCCAAGAGAAGTTGAAATCCAAATTTCCCCGGAGGAGCATGCCCCCCTTTCCCCTCGTTGGCTAACGCTTCCGCGTTCGACTTTAAGCCCCCCACCCCCCACTCAAATTTTTCCTGCGCGGTCCCTGAATTAAGGCTAAAGCAAATGCATTGGCATTTTTTTGCCTTCACTGTTCGTTCACTCCTTCCAGGGTTCTGCGGCACAGAGAGCAATCTTAAAATCGAACTGCTTGATAGAGCGGAGATACCCTCTGGCCTTACTTTCTCCACCTTCTGACAGATTCTGTAGTGCTGGAACTACAATTGTTAGAGCTGATGTCCATTTTCGCAATACTAAACACGTCTTCTCTCTCAAAAACAATTGCGTACTTTGTGTAGAGGCAGGTACGCCCCTGAGACCGACATTTGAAAGGAAATACCGTAAAATTCCGGTTATAAGCCCCCCTGGTTATGGGCCCATTTACCTGGGAACAAAAAATACATCCAGTTATAAGCCCCCAGTCGCCAGATGTAAGCCAACCTCTGCTGGATGACAGTACTGAACAGGGCTAAACGTTGCTTTATTATGACTTTTTAACTTAAAAACGTATTTTGATCAACACTGCCGTGGCTCGTATCCCTCCATTCATAAGCCCACCCAAAACCCCTTACGAATTTGTATAAGCCCAGGGCTTATACGAAATTTTACGGTACTTAATTTCTATGTAGCGCCCACCGTAAACAATTTGCTTATTTTCTTGTTCATTGAGCCTTTTAACGCGTTGGCGCAAATTAAAACGTGGCTTCGATCGCAAACCGCTTTTCGCGTCAACTCAAACTATGGTATTGAAAGTGTAGTCTATAGTCCATGCTCCTCAAGCCATATTTTGCGTCAACGCAAAACCTGTCTTTTATTTTCGAGGACATAGTTTGAGTTAACGCAAACTATGTTTTTGATTTCACAAACCGCTTTTCGCGTCAACGCAAACTATGGTATTGAAAGTGTAGTCTATATAGTCCATGCTCCTCAAGCCATATTTTGCGTCAACGCAAAAACCTGTCTTTTATTTTCGAGGACATAGTTTGAGTTAACGCAAACTATGTTTTTGATTTCACAAACCGCTTTTCGCGTCAACGCAAACTATGGTATTGAAAGTGTAGTCTATAGTCCATGCTCCTCAAGCCATAGTTTGTGTCAACGCAAAACCTGTCTTTTATTTTCGAGGACATAATTTCATTAACGCAGTAGAAGAGTGTATTTTGACGCAGTAACAGTGAATTTCACAAACCATTTTGCAAGACAACTGAAACCATTTAAGTAAAAAAAAAACAAGAAAAAACGATTTCTTTACCTTCTGCAGGTATTTGAAAAGGCTAGCCTTGTATTAAAAATTGTATATGAAAGGGTTCTGGGTTTGTACCTTGGGGTGCGGGTGAGCTTCCCTGTATAAAAATTTATTGAGTAGAGCCCCCCCCCACCCCCCTTCCTCACCTCCCCGCACCCTTTTAAGGTTTATTTCGTACTGGTGTCATTTCAATGACCGTGTGATTACAGATACAAGGGTTTAAGTCAAAAAGAAATGTCAATGTACAAAAAAACCTTTATTTCTTTCTTCGATCACAACGAAGCTACTTTATATGCAGGAAAGTTTCCTCTTAAAAGCAGTACATCTGCAAACTATTTTGTCCCTGATTTACATGAGCCTTAATGCAAAAAATATCATTTCACTTCTATAAACAAGATCAAATCATTACTGCATCAGTTTATAAATTCAACTTAAATAGCTTATCAAAATGAAAATGTAGGACTCTAGCAAAAAATGTCCACTAAAAAACTTTCACTTTTGTTAGAGATCAAAATAATTACTCTATACACACTCCTTCCAAATTGCCAAAACCACCAACTGGGATTTCTCATCACTTTGCGTAACCCCAAAGGGGAATTTGGAATGTGCCTAGGATACCAACATGTTGCTTTAATTTGAATTGTTTCAAGGTATATTCTATTATTTAGAGCAAAGTTTACCTCTGAAAATTTTAATAAGACTCACAATGGTATTGTGGCTCTTTACTACTATGTTACTTTTTCCCTAAATTAATTTCACATTTACTCAGGTCCAAATTTGGTCAAATCATTTTCAAATTCCAGAAAATATCTGTACCCACCCCAAGGATGGTTATTGGAAATTTCTTGGGGAGGGTGATCTTAATACCCAAGAATTTAACTAAACTGGAAATTACAGGGGAGGGGAGGGTTCAGATAAAAAAAAACCATCGTTAGGGGAGGTATGGATATTGTTTTGGAACCACACATTGCTGTGTCACCCCTTTCAATTCAGTAGTAGTACCCATCACCATATAAAGGATTTTCATCCATTTCTTGATCAGTTGCATCTTCATCTTCATCTTCTTCGCCTTCCTCGTCTTCTTTTTCTTTCTCATCATCTTCGCTTACTGGAAGGTCAGTTTCTGACAAGCATTGTTGCAGCAACTCGTCGCTGTCATCATCATCTCCCTCGCTGTTATCTCCACTTTGTTCCTCGCTGTCAGGATCAAAATCATCTACTTCTTCCTCTTCATCTAGAAGTCCTTCCAGGACATCCAGGAATGGCAAGGCAATACTACAAGGTAATAATAACAACAATAGTCAAGACTTGAATAAATATCGTAATAAAATGTTAACATGCTGTCTCATCGTACCATGCTATTTCAATTTGTTTACTGATTAATCAATGAAATCGATAATCGTAACAGTCAATTGCAATTGATAACAATCAATAGCAATCAATCAATTGATATCAGAAATCATTTTTTTTCTTCAACTGCCATTGGTTGTCATCAATTAATCATGCCAGGAATCTAGGCCAATATGAACCATGCACAGATAACATTAATCCAACAGCAGATAAACATTAATAAAGATAAATTCAGGAGGATGCCAGACATTTGTTTTGTTTGTTACACCAACTTGCTATAACGAATGATAAAATACTGCCAGAAATTTTCAGTCCATAGTGCAATGCATGTCTGTTAGTCCCCATGGTGGATATCCTTGTGTATCGTATCCAACAATTTAAGAGGGAGACATGGGGGTTTGCAGTGTTGCTATTATTTACGCGGTGTGGGCTGAATAGAGTCCCATCTTGCAGTGTTGCGGTGATCTCAAACCCAACGGTGTGCGATATTTGTGTTTTGAAACCTAGTGTTTGGTGAATCAAAATTAATAGCGGTGTTACGGAACTAAATTTAGCTCTGATATCTTTGTTAATCCATGTTTATTTCTTAAAAGCATGTACCATGTGTTGAATGTGTGACGAAATGTAGTAAAATATTGTCTAGTTAAACATTAATACGGTTCAGCTGCCAATCTCAAGCTGTTTTCATTGATAAGTAACTTGACTGTATTGCAGTAAAGGTGTTTCATCAAATTTTGTTGTGGTGATGCAATGTTTGCCTTTTTTTTTTTTTGCTGTGTTGCGGTGTTCAGGGTACCTCCATGTCCCCCTCATTTAACACATTCACAATTGTAATCACCATTGATTAATCAGGTCAGGTTTGTTACACATCATAAACATACAATGTGTGGTTCCAAGTAATTTCCATACCCCAAGGATGTTTTTTTTTTTTTGAACCCTCCCACTCTGAAATTACTGGTCTAGCTTCAAATTTCTTAAAAAAGAATTGCTATTGAGACCCTGATCCCATCAGATTTTTCAAATTACCATCCTTGGGTTGGTGTTTCTCTTTGGGTTACTTTCCAGTAAATTTCCCAGTTAAAAATAAAAAAAAGTCCAAAGACACCATTGACAAAAGTCCAGTAAAAATGACAAAACATACCACACGAGATTTTTTCCCAGATTTAAACGCACGTGCTAAAATAGCTCAGACAAATCCACACGTCATTTTTCCGTTGGAGCATATCACTGGGCTTAAAATATGCAATAATTATGGCATTGACCAACCCTGTATTTAAGTAATGCCCTTACTTTCCTCTTCCAGTTGCTATTTACGAAAAAAAACATTTAAGGATCTTTTATAAGCATCTTACTCAGTATGGAAGTTTCCAAACTTCGGGAAATCCTTCCTTTTGGCGATGCAGAACGCGCAACGACGAGAGCAGCGCCAGCGCTTTGAAAAGATCTTCACTCGCACTCTGTCTGTTTCTTCACAGAAAGTCTGCTCTTTTTCGATAATCGTGGACGGGGCAACCGGCAGATTTTCACGAATCACTCTCTTAGTTTTTGCTGTTTTCAGCCGTGACGATAACAGAGTCCTCAACTCTTCAGTGGGTGCCGCTTGAGGCTCCCAGTTACCAAGTCTTGAAGAAGAGAAACTGTAAAATTCCACTTTGGTTTCTTGGCTGCTGCAGGAAACTAGTCTTCCGAAGAATGCCGCGACACCTTCTATCACAGGATCTCCGCGAATTTTGTGGCTGGCTCGTAAGCCAGACTGGCAAGCAAAGGAAAAGATTGCTAGGTCAATCAGTTCAGAAACTAATGGCGGAACATTCTTCTTGGAACGTTTTTGGTTCGCAGAAAATGACTGTGTTTCACAAAATGGCGCGATGAGAAGAATGATGAGAATTCGATAGTTAGCACGATCCTTATTAGGAAATGTGACAGGAAGTGCGACAACAAGGTGCGAAATCTCACTCCTTATTCGGCGATGCGAGAATGAGCCCGCGAATTTCGAACATTCTCACGTGAAGATTACGAGCGATGAATGTGTTGTATTGTCGCGCGACCTTTCCTTTGAAGAATTTGAAGAAAATCGAGATGCCTAAAAGCAATCACCTTCCTTTTTTGAGGCCGTTGTATGACATTGCAGTTTGGCAATTCATCTTAATGATTGGAGCGCGAGAGAATTTGAAATTCACGTACAAAATGCACATGGTCGTGGCCAATTTCGTGTGCAAATTACTTGAAACAAGGCCTTTCAGTCATTTAAAAGAGAAAATGCTGGAGGAAGAGGTGAAGCATTTGACAGAAAACTGGAAGCCAGGAGAAAAAGCGACCACGAAAATAGTGGAGTGGTGCCAGGACCAGTGGCGAAGAAAGGAACCTTCCTATCCTAACAAAAAATCCGCCTATGCTTTAAACGAGCCGTCAACCTTGCCCTGGTTCGTGGATATGCCAGTATGTTTCAATTGTGGGGTGCCTTGCCCAGAATGTAGAACTGAACATGGACATTCCAGAAGAAATGCTAACTGTTCGTGCTATCAATGACTTCAATCAAATTCATGAGATGGATGTCACAGATAGCGTTGATGATCCTTTGGACGATGACACCACCGAGACACGGCAGAACTCGTCCCTACAAGAGCCGCATGGACCAACAGCTACAAGAAAAGAGCCGTCCACCTCGCACATGACTTTGAGATCTTCACGCAAGCGAAAATAAGCAGTACTTAAACGCTTAGAAGTTTTTTTAGTTTCTTACTCAAACTCCTAACTCCCGGTATTTTATTATAATTGAGGGGTGGAGTGGGGTGAGGACAACCTGTTTCAACAACCCGGGGTGTTTGATGTCATGATTAGCTGTGAAAATGCCCTCTTAATTTCCTTTGTGATATGTATTGTATGCAGTGCAGCGCATTAAGTCTCAGGGATGGATAAAACTGACACCAATCCCCCTGTTTGCAAGTCTAATAGACCCCGGGGTACTCCTTTTTTGAAATGGAGGGCAAATCGTGCCTTTCAAGGGGCAAAATTGTGAATTGTACCAATTCACATTTATGGGGTGCTTAAACCACAAATACTTGCCCCAGTTCCTTGTAGGGGTCATAAAGGTCATCGGTCTGAAAAAAAAAACCAAAACCATAACCGTAATACAATACAAACAGCGGCAACAAACATAACACATGGACTACGCATGGTCTGAAAAAAGAAATCTATAATTTTTAAATCCCGACCTCTTTTTTTATTCAGGTGAGATGACAACTGGAAAAAAAAAGAAAAAGAATCAAGAGGAGCAAGAACCAGATGAACCAGATGAACCAGATGCCAAAAAGGCACGACTGGATGGGACCACATGATTTCAAACTAGGCTGATTTGTATTTTCATCTGTTTCATCGTCATTAAACTGAAACAAAGGAAACACAAATGAAGCTAACTTGAAATCGTTTTGTCGTTTTGTCTGTTTCCTCAAGTACATCTCACTAATAATTTCAGTTCTCTATGGCATGCATGGGATTATATGATTTCATTTTTAAATGGTCACCAAGCTAGCCTGCACCTGGGTAATAAAGGGTGTGGCATTAAGGAAAGATCGATCGGAGGCTTCAGGAAGTCGTTTTGTGAAAGGCCAACTAAAAGAAAGCGTACTTTGGAGTCTGTGTCATCATGGGGATGAACAGTTTACCAAAAATCGCCGATTACTGGTCTTCCAATATTTTTATGGGCAACGAGGGAGTAAAGCGAGTCATGCCGAAGAACAGATTTGAAGAAATTGGCCAGTTTCTTCACCTAAATGATTCGAGCCAGGAGCCCACATGTGGAGAAGCAAATTTTGACAGGCTTTACAAATGTCGCCCAGCCTTGACCGCTGTTTTGAGAAATGTTAAGCAATGTTATTCGCCCACAAAAAGCATTTCTATCGACGAGGGAATGATAGCATTTAAAGGTAGACTATCATTTCAACAATATTTACCGGCAAAACCGACGAAATATGGAATAAAAGTGTGGATGGCGGCTGATTCTTCGAACGGTTATGTTCTAAATTTTTCTGTTTATTTAGGAAGCGAAGGCGAAAATCGAAGGATTCGCGGGCTGGGATATGACGTGGTGATGAACATGGCGCATCCCTTTTTAAATAGAAATCATCATCTTTTCCTTGACAATTTCTTTTCAAGCCCTATTCTGTCAGATCATTTACTTGATCAACAAACATACGCTTGTTTGACAGTGCGTTGCACATGCAAAGACCTTTCGCCATGTGCAAAGAACAAACTTCGCCGACCAGGCGAAACAATTGTGCGACAAAGAAGCAACCTCCTGTTCACGAAATGGCACGACAAGCGGGATGTGGCATTTTTTGTCCACAAACGTTTCCCTTGAAGAGCCTTCTCGGGTTGTACAACGTAAAAAAAATGGGAGAAACATCGAAATCCAAAAACCGCGTGTCACGCATCTTTACACCGCAAACATGGGTGGTGTTGATCGAGCCGATCAGTTGCGTTCCTTTTACACTTTGGGAAGGCAGTCGCGCAAGTGGTACCGTTACATCTTTTGGTTCATTTTTAACATTGCTGCTTGCAACGCTTATATTTTAGAATGCGAACATCGGCGAAGAAACCACCAGCGCACGTGATCACAAGCCGCATTTCGGTTAGAATTGGGGAAGCGCCTGATAAACGGCTACTCATATCGAAAACGACCAGCGAACCAAGCACCGGGCCAGCAGCCAAGAAGAGACCACCAAGCGGGTTGAATTGAAAACAGAAAGAATGAGTGTGTCTTGTGCAGAGTGGCTGGCAGAAAACCACCGAAAGGTTATCCCATCGAGACAAGGAATAAATGCCAACAGTGTGATGTTGCGTTCTGCAAAGTGTGATGCTCCAAGTATCATAGTGCAGCAGACGCTTGAACTCGAGATATATTTAATATTTTTTTTGTTTGTGATTGACAGAATGAGCACAGAATGTAAATAGGCAACAGAAACGTAAAATTTCATTTATATCTTCATCACAATGTACATTTTGAAGTAATAAACTTGTATTTTGTTTTTTTGACCCGACAAGACCTCGGAACTCAGCCGGCGGTAATGGCAGCAAATTCAATTTTTTTAATGAACTTGAAGTTTTGAATGATTGTACTTAAACAACGTTTGTCATATGTGTATATTCTTCGTTCCTTGTAAAAGAACAATATTTCAACTTCAATTTTCACTATCCACTTTTGTCTATAAAACCCCGAAATTCTACTGAGCATATATGTTTTGGATTTTGGTCAATATTTTGTGTGACTGCCCAAATTAGCTCCAGGAATAACAGGCGTTCAGGCCCAAAAGGACCCAGGAGTGAAAGGGTTAAAATGGTACTTCTGTTGTGAAAAAACGGTTCAGTGTCAAATATTTCTTCAATGTTGTGCCTTGAGTGCTTAAGGACGGTACCTCCTATTGTTACTGGGCATACCTTCTGCACATCACATGATAGTCCCATGGTTTGCATGATCTCTCAGGGAAAAAGTTGCTCCTTCCAAGTTGTTCCTTCCAAAAATGTAGTGAGAGTTTTCAATATCTCATAGGTTTATACTATTCAAAGCATGCCGCCTTCGGAAAAAGACTGCAAGAGAAAACGTAATGGCCCATTTGCTCGCAGTATCAAATCATGGGAAAACAAACGCAGACAAGTTTCTTCATTGGATCCATCGGAACGAGAAACAAGATCTAAAAACTTCATGACAGACTCACCTTAATGGAGCTGGAGAAAAGGCAGAAAAATTGCAGAAATAGGTTTTCTAGCTGACCAACTGAGAAAGGGCTGTTCAGAATGCAAGAAAATGTTGAATTTGACAGACATTGTGGAAGAAACTATCCAGGATCTCGGATCAATATTTTACATTCAGTGCAAAGACAGCTAAATGCTATAGAGACCGGCAAAACCCACTGCAGTCCTAAAAAGAAGGCACGTGACGTGTGATATGGGACATAAATACATAGGCAGCAACAGGTTTGTCAAATTTATTATCTCTCTTATGCTCTTTTTTTTGTATTGGTCCCTTTTCTAACTTCCCAATCTGTGAGCTTTCTGTATGCGTGGAAGCCATTTCATAGTTAATTATAAACACAAACAATATCACGCATTACACTCGTCAAAGTTTTTTCAATTTGAAACCATCTTTTTGTTGTTTTTCTCACTTTGTAAAAGGATCAGTAAATTTTGGAATTGGGGCCACTGGTATGAACGTGTTCTTAACATCGTTGAACATTCCTTGGAAGTCAAAAAAAGCTTACAAATACAGTGAAGACGAAGAGAGACAAGGAATTTTGCCTGTCACTGAAGAAACTTGTAGAAACACTTTGAAAGGAAGGTAGAGGCCACGGTGGGAAACGAATCTAGGGGTAAGAAAAATTGGTAAACTGATTTGTTGACGAGGTTTCTTTCCTTTCAAAACATTTGCGAGTTTGTCACTTTTGTGTACATTATCATAAAAGGATTTATCAGGAACATTTTACAACCGATCTTTACCAAACCTACTTTACTTTGATGCAGAAGCCAAACGAAGACAAACGCTAGCTTTGATGGTGGCCGGCAAAAACAGGCGTCTGGGAGGGCTTACAATAGTTTATCAGGAAAGTGTATAACTATTTATTATATGGACATCAGTGCTTTACCGGAAACTAAAGCACTTGTATTTTCCATATTTTCACTCCTTGAAATACGGAAAACATTATGTACCAAAGGTACCAGATGTGTTTGCACGCTTTTGTTTCCACCTTTTGCCATTTTGTTCCTTCTTGTCTGTTCTTTGCAATGGCAGCTTCTCGACAGTTTGTTGACATTTCAGATGACAAATTAGTTAAGTCTTCTAAAGAAAATGAAAATACCACAAAGAAAACAAAATACGATGTTAGAATCTTCAGAGAATATCTGAATACCATTCAAGAGAGACAAGGGTTTTTCAACGTTTGGTGAAGAGCAGAAACAACCAAACACGTAAGCAACATATTTGCAAGATCACTTTGTATTATTATTGATAATCAGTCAACATGCACGTTTCACCAAAGCCTTATTTTTGTGACTTGCTTCTGTACTTACCGTACTTGCTTATCATAAGTGTCAGTCAAGTTAGCTTGAACCAATCAAAATTTCCACACAACCTTTTTCCCCGAGTGTCTGGCGTGCATGCATTTAGCCCGCTCATTTCAAAATTCCAAACCATGAAAGCTGAGTGAAGCAGTGCGCGTACAAGTTCATTTAACTTCTGGACTAGAAACCTCTCATGATGTTTGCAGTTGTTTATTGGCTCGATGGAAAACAACTCAGCGTTGTGGAGGCTTAGGATATTGTCCAAGACAAGTCTAACGATGGCATACTAGAGAAAGGGATCACCTGCCCTGTAAAATGGAAACAAAGAAGAGGCCAAGCAATTGAGGAATTGCGTTATGATGCAGAGATTAAAGCAATTTCAGGTACGTTGTAAACCCATTTTAAACTGAAATGTGCCTGGTATGGTTTATTTTACTTCTTGAATTCATGGTTTGATTGAACAAAGCGCAACAACGTCGATTTTCCGAATAATTAAATTGTGCCACAATTAGTAGCAAGCGTGGTCAGAGTATCTTAACCATACAAACTGCTACTATTCCCCTTTTGCTTTCAGGGAGAATAGAACTGTATGATAACAACTAAGACTAGTTTTTAGACAAGTTTTTAGGTATAACCTGAAACCCTTTCTTCCTCCTTTTTTCTGGCTTGTTTTGCACTTCTGGGTTCTCACAGGATGCTAAATGAAATTTATTCAGGCGGAAAACCACTCTCAGAAAAGAAAAATGTTCTTTCAGAATTGGGTATCAAAGATAAATGAATTCTTGAAAGTGAATAGACGAAATGTTCATATATCTGAACTGCAGACTGAAAACATGAAATGATGACAATCATCGCATCATAAAGGGATTGTATCCGTCATCTGCCACAGAGATTCCATGGGGTGGGCATGTATAAAGCTGATCAATTCAGGGGTCAATTAGATAAGACATTTACGAGTGTAATGTACAAGTGAAGCTATTGTTTTCAACCACTGAAATAATAGCTACTAAAGAGATCGCTTACCAGAAATGTGCCAGTTTGCTAAACTTGCAACAATTACGAGGATGTGCTGATGTCCAGAATTTGCGCACTGGTGCAAATGCAGGTTATGAAAGCCCCCACATTTTTAACCAGTTGCTGTATGCCCTTAATGAAGTGATTGAGGAGGCAAATTCTGTCAAAGGTGACGGCAAGTGCTTGCATTGGGGTGGGGATTGGTGAGAGCACAGACTGCTCCAATGAGAAGCACATTGATGTGGTCCGACACATCGATGTTGCAAGCACAAACCTTGTAACAACATACCCTAACTGCTAGGAACTTCAAGATGCCCGTGCAGCAGGGATTTTCAACAGTATGAAGGATATTTTGGCTGGGCCTTTAAAACATTGTCAGATTCTAACATTCCAAGGGGAAGAGCGCAAGCTTATGACATGAAAAGGGAACGTTCTAACACAACCTGCTCTCAACCCCGGAGAAAACAAATTGATGTAATGTCTATCTTCAACTGGTTCGCAAGGACTGAAGGTAAAGAGTTTGTTCGAATGCAAGAACTGTCGACTGAACCCTTGATGAATCTTTATGCTACTTGTATTTATTCGTTATTCAGATAAACAAACGAATATTCTCCTTGTTATCCATTACATGACCATTACTTTGGCATCCACCATGCATTACTGATTAGCTTGGAAGTCAACCAAGCATTTAGAGCGGCGAAGCCTTCCCTAGCTCACTCTTAAAGCGACACACCCAACCACAGTTCATTGCATGCCTTTGTTTTTGTGTTCATCCAAGCCAATTGCGGCGTTACGTAAGACACACAATATGAACACTAAAACATGCAGGAGAAAGTCGAAAGATGGCAGACGAAATTGCAATCGAAACCAAAAATGAGGAAGGTTCCTTCGATGCCACTGGTCATGATAGTGATTTGGACAAAGAAAAAACCTTGAAATCGGTATGGCTCGCCTGTAGCTCGCTCAAATAGCGCTGATAGTGAAGAAGCAGGGCCATCTCGAGTTCTGCCAAGGAAAACGGTGAGTTCTGATGAATTGTGCTAATGTGTGAAATTTTTATCAGCGATTTGCTTTGCAATATAAAAGAATAAAAATTTGTGTGATTTCCGCTTTCTATAGACCTGCCAATACAAGAATACATGTAGCAGGAAAACTGGAAAATGTCCCGGATGTGTATGTAGAGATGCCGGTCTGAGATGCTCTGTAAATTGTTTATGTCGCAGCACTTCAAAGCCGTGCAAGAACAACAAGGAAGCTGAATCAATAACAACCTCCTCCAAGCAGTGCATTTGACAGACACCAGGTTGCATTCGAAAAAGAGAGAGAAAGTGTTCAGGTAAACTTCAACTATCTGTACAAAATATTTTGTATACCGTAAATGTCCATGTGCGTATTCTTGAGCTTTCATCATGGCCATTTTTTGTCTTCGACTGAAGTGTTTTAATATAGTTTTCATTTTGAAGGTGCACCCCCTTTCTTATGTGATCTTACGTCTAATTTCACATGTCATGTCATCATCATATATGGAATAGAAATGCAGCGTTTCTTCGTACAGACTATGCAATCCAGACGCTTATATCAGATGCCAGAAACTTAGTCAGTGCTGCGTCAAATACAAACACAGAGAATAAGCAATGTAAGTAGAGATCTCATTCTATAAACTAGCGCTGAAAATAAGTAAGCATCATTGCCAGCTAGTACAAGTCTGCTCGCAAATGTGCGACGATACAGCGTGCGAATATGGAGCTTTGGTTTCGATTGGTTGGGGGCGAGTGTGTTTCAAGTACCAAATACCCGAGCACAGAGTACGTGCGCATCGGAGAATGCAACCGATCAATTGAGCGCCACTTTACAGACACCTTGCAAGCTGTGGTTTGAACTCTGAAGCAGAGCTGATATTAGCCAGGGCAGGCAAGTTTGAGACATATTTTATTTTTAATCTCACGTTAAGCTGTACTCTGGTGTTATGTAAGCGCGCGCTGAGTTGCACTATTGTAGTCATAAGGTAGGTAAAAATGAGATTTACCTATCTACTCATAAGTTGATTTGTCAATGAACGGGCGTTAAATGCGCGGTACGTTTTTTTGCAAGCTAGAGCTAATGTATTACACTCTACTAATGCAATTTTCTTGCCCTCGGTCTGATTTTTTGGTATTTTTCCACGTGATAAGAAAATCAGCAATTGTAAAGCAATTGTAAAGCGCGCGATGAGGCGATGTATTATGGAACATCCATGTGCGAGTCAAAGCACTAAGGGACGGGCCAGGGGGGATAAGGTGCAGTTTTTTGTTTGTTTTTTGGTTTTTGTTTTATTTTTTTTTGTTTTTCCTGCGGTAGTATTTGTGCGTGATTGTTTAAGTTATTTTGTGTGATTTTTTTATCACTTTTTGCTCTTTTTGTCCTTGCACGACTGTTTAACTTGAAATTTAGGCTAGCACGATTTTTATTTTTGGATTTCTACACTCCTCCCCTAAAATATCTAATGGCCAGTCCTTAACAAAACTCGGCAAAATGAGACTGAAAATATCCGCCATAGGATTCAAGGAAAATCCGTTACCCCACCCGGTTTATGCGTTGTTCTAAAACGCAAATTCGAAGTGGATGAGTTCCTGACTGCGGGGCAGATCCAGAGCTTCTTCTCCAGAACAGCCGCCAGACTTCGCCATGCTGTTGCCCCAGAAGACGACGACGAAGAAACGGATGACAACAGCCGAGCGGCCGAAGAGGAGGAGGCTTTCTCAGATGCGCGCAACACCATCCTGCTGCAATGCGCACCAGTGCACCCCATAGTCTACGACACCTGGAACCTCTGTGCGATAAGCTCGTCCAACAAACTCAGTAAGCTGACGGTAGCCCAGCTATGGGAGATTTGCTCCCACTTCAATATGGAGGATGAACCCTCTGGGCACAGGAAGAAGCCCTATCTGAATTTTATTTTGAACCTTGTAGGTGCCTGCTCTTGCGCATCCTCGAACCAGTAGAACCAGTAGAACTAGTGTAACACGAACTCTTGACGGGGGCAAAAGCAGTTCGAGTTACCGCTTTGAGTCGGGTTACTTGGTTTAACTTTCCTATAAAGACTCACCCCCGCCTTGTACCACTAAATTTTTTCGAGAGTTTAATTTTGCGAATGGGCGATTTTTTGTGTTTGGCGGGAACTAATTTTTGCGATTCGGAAACACTGGTTTTTCTTGTTGCGAATTGTTTTTTTGCGATTTTGAGGAAGTCGCCTTCTATTTGAAATTATAACATTCTCTTTTTTGAGTACAAACCACCGAATGCAGGCCAGGTGAACAGCATGTAGATGTTACAATTCAGTCAGTCAATCAATGGAGTACCTTCAGACGATCCTTTTTTTAAAGCTTTTAATATCCAAATACCTGTAGTGTACCTACTGCAATTTCATCGTTTTATTTCTGAATGCTCTGTTTCTAATTTCATTTTGGTTCTGTAAATGAGCACCAACATGATTTTTAATATATGTTAAAGGCAATGTTTGTTTATACATTTGACAGTGGAGTCAATTTTTGCGGAGAGAATTTTTGTGGGAACTATTTTCCTCCAGGACCTTTTTTCCAGATCGTCAAAAAACCGCAAAAATCGCAACAATTAGAACCCGCAATTCGAGAAAATTTGAGTTTGCCGAGTTCAAGTTATCAGGGTTCTACCGTGATTTGCATTTTTTAATTCTAGAATTAATTTTTTCCTAAGAATCTCCTGTAGACGAAGTGGCCGTGTTGTCGGTCTTCCTGTGACATGTTATGTAACGCAATCTGGGTTCCTGTAAGAGCACTTCCACGAGACTCGTGGTACGTCGAGTGCGCGGGGATTTCGCTGTAGTTTGCCTCAGTTTTTGCAGAGATGAAGACAAACAAGGACACAAGGTACAAACAAACATATTGTAGACGTGACTATATACTAGACAGGATAGATATTTGGGTAGATTTTGAACACTTCGCCGGCTGTGTCGTTTTAAGAACTTGACCCACCTGTTTACATTAGCGAGGCAAGTTCAAATACCTGAAAGCCGAGATATAAGTTCTTTTCAGATAAAAACTGATGTAAACTTTTTTCACCTAATGTCTAGGAAGTACGTATGTATCACTGTGGGACTTGAGATTACCTAAATTAAAGGTATTTTGGCTGAAACATTTGTTTCAGTATTGATTTGTGTTGTGCTGAACCTCAAAACTGTCATGTCAGAAAGATCAAATTTCACTCAAGTGCTCCCTGAATTTTGCATTCCCATAAATTCATTTCATGTGTTGCCCAAAGATTTAATAGCATATTTTGAAAGCTTAGAGATTGCTTTTTAATATGGAATGTCTTTAGCTGTTTGAAACTAGGTACCGGGTGTGATTTTAGGCCTTCAAATTTCGACAACATTTTGCTCGCGTGAAATCCTCGAAATTTTGTAAATATTTAAAAATTTGTAAAATATTCTAGTCGCAATCAATTCAAGCACATGACCACTCAACATGTGTTAAATTCCCTTTAATACGATAAGAAGCTTTTTGAGTTGAATGATATTTGAATTAGATTCAAATTGAGCTCTTTTCGTAGTCCGGTCTTGGGCCCTGAAAAAGCGGTCTGGCGGAGGCCATGAAGTGCCCAAACTTGACACCTGCCGTATCGCTACAATATTTATCCAATGAAACTAAAGTTTATATTTTCATTAATAGAATACCTAGGTAGTCTACAGAATTTTTTTGGGATTTTTCAAAATTTTTATATTTCCCACCCTTGGTCGATATTTACAGACATCCGCTCTTAAGTTTGACTGGAACATCACGTATTGTTATTTGAGAGAACAGAACAACGAACAAATTGTTGTTCCTGGTTTTAATACACCACGCACAAGAGGAAGATTAAACCAATAACAATGCATGAGAACTAGCTTTGTGATCGGTTTATCCTTCCACTTCTGTTTGCGACTCTGACAATCCAGTTTTCACTAGACCGCAAGCGATGGAGTTGGAAGCAGAATCGGAAGAAAATGGTAATATTCTGATGCTGGTTTCTCTGATCCCGTGAAGCTTATGATTCAGTTGTTTGGTTTTCACTGGATCATAAGTGCTCTTATGACTCTGCTTACAATGCCAACTCTGTCGCTGCCTTTAGTGGGAATCTTTATTTGTTGCTTGCAAGCTAACTTGGTAAATCAATTTGATATTGATGAGGATAAATGTTCTGATTTATGTAGGCATCTACAAAGTCTCTTCTTAGAAAGAGGCACTCAAATGTAAAAAAGTTCTGAGAAACATGCACTGAAAAAAGTCTGACTTTGTGAGTGATGTGGATGGGGACCAAACTGAAGAGGACCTCAAACAGCATGAGAAACATCTTCAACATGAAAAAGATGTTGGACAAGAACTAAAAAAGAAACCCATCAACTGGAAAGCTGTAGAATAGCTACAAAGAATCACATTTTCATCAAGATGGGATGCAATTTCTGAAGTTACTGGTGTCCATGCTGTAGAGAACGTACTGGAGAAATATCCTTACCTGGAACATGAAAAAGTTGTGACGTTTCTCTTTGACATAACCAACTGTTGCAAGCTTATAGAATGCCAGTTGTGTATGTTTCCAAAAAGGCTTATGAAACATGATTTTATCACTGGTGTGTACTTATAAATATGCAAACAGCAGGTGGGCCAATTTCCAACCATTAAAATAATATTTGATATAGTTTGGTTTGGCAAAAATACTGTAATCATGATTAGACACTGGAACACTATGGTCAATATTCAGTAGTTTAGTGCATTTTTGTCTTTTGATGCCACTTATTGCATTCTATAGTTAATACAGTTGAGGACCGGGACGAGACCTAAGAACAAGCCTTTTCTAGTCCTTGCCAGACCGAAAATGCCATGGCTTGCAAGTGGCTGTGTTTAAGTTCCTGAATAACAAAATTTCTTTCAGTCTGCCACCATGTGAATGATTTCTTGTTCCATTCCTCCAGCATCAATCTTGATGTTACATACTAATAATATTTGTTCCTGTTGCATGTAACTGGACATTCCTGAATTACTCATTCTTGCATGTATGTTATTTTTTTTTATTACGACAGTTGTTGTAGGAGTTGGAACTACATGCCTCTCGACTGAAAAAGCAAAGATGCAACTTTAAAACATTCATCAGCTGATGGGAAAACCTTTTGAAGTGTTTCGTGACCAAGAGCAGTAATATTGCGGGTGAGTTCATTTAATAGTGGCATTAAGTCATTTATTCAATAAATAAAAATTGAGCATGACATGTTTGAAAAAATCTGTTTGGAGATTGTATGAGAAATTGTTAAGAATTTTTTTGTTAACTTAAAACATTTTTGCCTTTACTCCTAGAAGACTGCAGACCCTTTTTCTGAGAAAAAAATTAAGGGAAACTTATGGAAAATGTCTAAACATTTCAGACACACTAAAGAAATAATTCCAGGTTTTCACCAATATTGCATGGCATCCACTGCAAAGACTTTACACGAGTAAGAGTCCAAAGCATTTTAAATCAATGATTTCCAATCTGGAAAGGGGGCAACCTGATTACCGATATTGTTAATAATTATTATCTGTAACTGCTGAAATGGTAATGAAGAACAAGAGCCCCTATAACACTGATTCCTTTTTACTTTTTAAAACACTGAGCCCTTGCTACTGACATTACCGGTAAGTTGCTTAATGTTATGAACGTTAAAAGAAAAACGAAGAAAAGGAACTTTTAGAGATCGTTTTTGTCTTCATTACATGAGTCAATTATTACAGCTTTGTTTAGTTTTGTTATCGTTTTTGACATTTCATTGTTCGTGTCTTTAATCATTAATCGGAGCATATTATACCACGTGATTTAGCTGTCAATCTAGTTTAAAAGCCTGTCGCTTACATAATCTACGTAGTTATCGGAGTAATTGAGTGTTGGAGCATCGGAGCTGTCGGAGTTTATTTGGAGCCACAGGAGTTACCTTTTTGGAGTTAATTTGTTTACCTTTTTACGCAGGATCAGACGTGAGTTACTATTGTACATATTGATCGCCTTTTTTGCCTTTCCTGATTTCTATTTTCGCTTGTGATTCCTTTAGCCTTGTTGCTGATTACGCAATCGTATATTGCTTTGTAGTTTTCATCGCAGGTGTCCATAGTCAGTTGATCCGAATAAAGTTTGTGATTTTGTACACTGTGGTTGACACCTACTGTTCTTGAATGTACATGGGTACGCAAAAGTGAAAAGTCTGATCGATCGACGAAAGGAGGTAAGCCGTATCTTTCTGTTTAAAACATGGAGCCATCAACAATGGAAAACCGAGATGCAGAACTGCCAAATACCGGCGGAACCAAGGAGACCAGAGCTAGAAGTAAAAGGACAGTAAAAGTGACACCGAAAGCCCTGCAAAACGCCATAGAAGATAAACAAAGAGAAATTCTTAGATCACGTAGAAGGCTCCTCAGTGTTATGCAATCGGTAGAAGAGCTAAGTGATGACAGTAAAATCGAGACCGTAGCGGGTGACCTTGCAGTAGTCTTGGGAGAGTTTGGAAAGCTGTTGAAGGAGTTGCTTGACCTGTACGAGCAAGATTCACACGGAGATCACGTAGAAAAGGCTCAACTCGCTGAAGATAATCAGATCCTAAATCGAGCCCTCTTACCTGTAGAGAAATTAGAGAACAGAATTAGTAGACAATCCAGCAAATTGTTGGGCATACGATCTGTCTCTTCTCGTCATTCATCGCACCGTTCATCAGTCTCGAAAACTAGCAGTACGATTGCTAGGTTGCAAGCGCTAGCTGACGCTAAAGCAGCGAAGGAAGAAGCTCAGTACACGCGGCTAATAGCGCAAAAAGAACTTGAACACACAACGAGTGACGCAGAAGCAGAAAGAATTCGTCAACAAGAAATTGCACAGTTTGAGTCCGAGATAGCGATCTTAGGAGCAGATGAAAAGGCCGCAATAGCGAACGCTGAACTTAAAGTTTTTGAAGACGCCCTGTTGGAAGAAAACTTGCAAAAGGAGTTAGAATTGCCGGAGTTAAAGGTTCCTTTAAATTAAAGCAGAGGAGCGCACGTCTCAATGGGTCCACTCTTCTTCCATGCTTGGCCCCCTACCCACGCGAAGTTTATCTCGCCGCGAGCGCGAACACGATCCGCTAAACACGTCGGAGCAAACAAAGCCATTACTGCCTACCGCCCCGAAATTAAAGACATCGGAAAAAAGACCTCAACAGCAAAAACCTTTCATTCCAAATCCAGATCCTCCAGACCAGAATCTCACACAACAGAGACGTCTCGAGACCTGAGTGTAGGAGATGTCGTCCCTGTGCAAGACGAGTCGCAGCACTGCAACGACTGGCCACTGGGATGAGTCGCTGAGGTGATGAAGAGTGAGGACGACAGAGTGAGGAAAGTTAAGGTGGAAATTATCAGAGACGGAGAAAGGAAGACTTATCTGCGACCCATCAAGGAGCTTGTCTTATTACTGCCTGATAATGGAGCGCAAGATGACCCAAACCGATAGCGAACTTAACTCAAGGACATGCAGTACATAAGAAGCAAGGATTAGTATCCTTGGGCGAGGAGTGTTATGAACGTTCAAAGAAAAACAAAGAAAAGGAACTTTTAGAGATCGTTTTTGTCTACATTACATGATTCAATTATTACAGCTTTGTTTAGTTTTATTATCGTTTTTGACATTTCATTGTTCGTGTCTATAGTCATTAATCGGAGCATATTATACCATGTGATTTAGCTGTCAATCTAGTTTAAAAGCCTGTTGCTTACATAATCTACGTAGTTATTGGAGTAATTGAGTGTTGGAGCATCGGAGCTGTCGGAGTTTATTTGGAGTCACCGGAGTTACCTTTTTGGAGTTAATTTGTTTACCTTTTTATGCAGGATCAGACGTGAGTTACTATCGTACATATTGATAGTCTTTTTTGCCTTTCCTGATTTCTATTTTCGCTTGTGATTCCTTTAGCCTTGTTTCTGATTACGCAATCGTATATTGCTTTGTAGTTTTCACCGCATGTGTGCATAGTCAGTTGATCTGAATAAAGTTTGTGATTTTGTACACTGTGGTTGACACCTATCGTTCCCAAATGTACATGGGTACGCGACAGTCCATCATACTTACCAGTCAAAGCCAATAAACCTTTTTTTGGTTGTAATTTGCATGTTGTATTAACCCTTTAGACCCTAACATCAATATACATACACCCTTCTTCATACATTTCCCGTAATGCTTATGAGAATTAGTTTAACAATCAACACCGTTGTCACTAGGTGATCATTTCCTTTATCCTCTAGCCTAATTAAATAAGTTTAATCAATGTTTAATTAAGCAGTGGTATTTTAAGAAGAAATGAGATGCTGGTTACTCATAACGGTCGAAGGGTTAAGCTTCGTTATTATTTGCAAAAAGATGGACTCTGTTTGCCTTAGGGTTCACATTTGCAATGTAAAAATCTTTACTTTACTTTTGTTTGCTTAACAAAAGCGAGTATTACACTGTACTACACTGTAGATTTAGAGTATGCAGATTGTTAGAAATATCTCTTCAAGATTTTTAGGGGAGCATGTCCTGGATATCTATCCAAAAAGGAAGAGCTATGCCTTGAAGTAGCTGAAAAATAGACTTCTTAAAAGGCTCAATGAAGCAAGCAGTACTAGCTAACTGACTTGTAATACGAAGTGTACCAGGTGTTACGGGAAGAATCAGAGAAGAATCAGAGAAGACCATTCTTCATTCCTATATGGTGAAAGACAAAACATCTGGTTTGCGAAATGTACTGATGCTTTCAACAAGTACAACCCCTCCTTGGAGTAATGAAATACGACGAAGTCAGAACCTGCATAAGCTGTACGACTTTACCAAGGGTGGGGCTGATATAGTCGACCAGATTTTACTCTTTAAAAACAAAGACCCCAAGGTGGACAATGGCAACTTTGTTCTTCCTGCTGGATACCTGTGGAGTCAAATCCAGCACTGCTTACTCCTTGAACCAGAAGAAGGACCCAAGGAAGGAAAACTCCTTTGATTATGTTTTCGATATTTCCGCTCGTGTACACATGGCTTTGAGTGTGCACAATGTTTTTGAGTGCTTCACCATGCAGTTTATCGCAGTTTGTGCATAAATGGCCATGAGCCAATAATACACGGAAATTGAAGAACTCGAGGCAGTGAGTGCCACTCAAGATTTACACTAGTGAAAGCAGTCTCCAACAACCGAGACTAGCACCGACACTAGCAAGTGGGGAAACCACAGGAAAATCCAAGAGGCAAAAGTCAAGTTCAAGCACAACACTCATAGTCAAACACGGAGAAACAAGTCTGCCCTTATGCTTCAATAAAGGTCCTTGCATGTATGAAAAGTACTGGTTTTTCTTTCAATTTGCTTCTTGCTACCCTATAAAAGCACAATACAATGGTGATTGTACAATATAATTGTTTTCTGACATCGCCCTTGAAGCTGTTGTTTTTATCGATTTAGTTATAAATATTCACAGAGAATTTGTGCATTCACTAATAAATTCTACTCAGTCATTAGTATTCTCTATATAGAGCATACTAATGAGGCTTCCAAACAAAGCGAACCAATGCCTCGTTAGTATGCTCTAGATAGAGCATACTAATGACTACACAGAACTACCAGTGAATACTAATTCTACCAAATCATTACGTACATCCGGGTTACCATGAGATGCGCACGCACTGCTGCAGGTCAGTGCACCAAGCGATTGCCGTAGGTTCAGACGTGTTGTTCGTCGTTCTTGCGTTTTTCAGTTATTCGACCGTTGTTGACTAGGTAAGTTACCTGTTCTTTGTTGTTTTGTATTCTCTTTGCAGTGGACGTGTCCACCATTTGTTTAGGTCTTTCGACCTGAATTTTTTCGGGTTTTGTGACGTGTCACATTGCTCGATTCGACAAACTTGTCGAACGTACAGACTGCAGGACGTGTCCTCAGTCGAAACTGCAAGGTATAACGTGATTTATACCTATTCTTCTTTATAAATCTATTATTTATTTCCGTTACAACGAGTTTGTAAGCGGAGTAAAGTCGTATATTTAAGTCGGCTTCAAACCACGTGGTGGACGTGTCCGCCATTTTGATTTTTAGAGAATCTTTTCTTACATCGCCTCGTTCTGTATTACAGGCGATGGGTGATGAGGCCAAGGATAAGCCAGGCCATTCTGCTCTACCAGGGACGGCAGATCTGAAGGCCATGTTTTCCGAACTTCTTAACGACGCCAAAAAAGATATTTTGGCTCAAGTCAAAGAATCCATTGACCAAGTTTGTATGGATTTTGACAGTGTTGAAGTGGAGGCTGAGGATCCTCAGTCCGGTGCTGGGGCTAACCCAGAAGACAGCCAAGATGCTGCCGTTGCAGGGAAAATCGAGGAGTTCATTCAGCCTAAGAATCTTGATGAAGACAAGGGAAACAGTGACTCATTTAAGTCTCTTGCTGAGGAGTTCAGTGTCATTGAGAGAACATCCCCTGCCATCAACGCTAACTTGGCGGAGATAGTCAAAAGTCTTATCAATGAAAAGCTTTCGAAGGAGAAGCTAAGCGAGGTACAGGCCAAATACCTCAGGCCGGAAAATTGCACTGATCTGGTGGCTCCCAAAATTAACAAGCAGATTTGGCAGCAGTTACGTCAGGAAACAAGGAACTCTGACTCTGCTTTTCAGAAGACACAGTCCCAACTTATTTCGGGCCTTTATGCGATTCTCCAGCTGTGTAATGATTCAAGTGGGGAACAAAAGAATATTTTAACTCATGCAGCGGTCCTTTTGTTGTCAGCAAACAGAGATCTCAACCTGAAACGTAGAGATCTTATTCGTCCTGACCTAAACAAGCAATATGCTTCATTGTGTAACCCCTCCACCACCATTTCAATCTTTCTGTTTGGTGATGACCTAAACAAGGAAGTGGAAGAACTGACTAGATCAAACAAGCTCAGTAATAAGGTGACTCCCAAGCAGCGCGTGGAACCATACAAGGTCCCAGGGGGTAGAAGTATGCGAGGTCGTGGCCGTTTTACCCATAATTCTGGTAGGGGAAGAGACTCCAAGTCCACTAGTTCTTTTTTAGTGCAAGGCCGGGGCCAAGCGAGGCCCCATCAACACCCCAAGCCATCGTCAACCAAGACCCAGTAGGATCATCTGAGGGGGTAAGTCAAAGTTTTATTGCCTCTATTATTGCAAATCAGACACCCTTTAAGGCGGGGGGTTTGCAAGATTTTCTCTATATGTGGGAGAAAATCACTTCTGATCCATTTATCTTGGATGCAGTTACTCACTGTCATATTGAATTTAACTTTGTTCCTTTGTTCCTTAGTGCTACCAGACCGCATTCCTCATTTACTGAAATTGAACAAGCTATAATTGACAATGAGATAGAGAAGCTCCTTCAAAAAGGAATAATTAGGCGTTCTTCATTTGAAGATGGCCAGGTGATATCACCTATTTTCACACGGCCCAAGAAAGATGGGTCACATAGGGTTATTTTTAACCTTAAGAGATTGAATGAGTCAGTGTCTTATCACCATTTTAAGATGGACACATTGGAAACAGCCATCAAACTTATTAGGCCTTCTTGCTATATGATATCTATTGATCTTAAGGATGCCTATTATTCTATCCCTGTTGCATTAGAACACCAGAAATTTTTGAAATTTATTTGGAGAGACCAGTTGTATGCTTTCTCTTGTTTACCTATGGGCTTGTCTAGTAGTCCTAGGATTTTCACCAAAGTCATGAAACCTGTCTTTGCTTATCTAAGAAGTCAGTTTGGCCACACTTGTCTAGGCTATATTGACGATTCTTTCTATCTTGAAGACAGTTATACGGAATGTGAGTTAGCCACTTTACGTGCTGTGCAGCTCATTATCAGCTTAGGTTTTAAAGTTCATCCTGAAAAATCGGTTATCATACCTACGCAGACTTTAGAGTTTCTAGGTTTTGTTTTGGATTCTATTCGTATGATAGTTACCTTGACATCTAAGAAAGTTGATAAAATCTTGCAGTTGTGTGAAAAGTTTTCTCACCCCAATAAGCAGTTCAGTATTCGTGAGGTTGCATCTTTTCTTGGGACCCTAGTCTCAAGTTTCCCGGGCGTACAGTTTGGCCCTCTTCATTATCGCCAGATTGAGGTTGATAAAGAGAGAAATTTAAAATTGAATCAGGGAAATTTTGATGCTCTTATGTCACTGTCTAGTGATAGTTTGGGTGAGGTTTGTTGGTGGTTCTCTAATATTCAGTCAGCTTCTAAGAAAATCCACCAACCCAGCCCAGATGTAGTAATTTATACTGATGCATCTAAAACAGGCTGGGGGGCACAAATTGAACAAGGTATTAACACCTGTGGCATATGGTCTAAATCAGAATCGACCAGGCATATTAATTACTTAGAGCTTTTAGCTGTTGATCTTGCTTTGTCATCTTTGTTTAACAACAGAAGTGACATTCATATTAGGGTCATGTCTGATAACACTACTGCTGTTTCTTATATCAATGTCATGGGGGGGTGCAAGTCGTTAGAATGCAACGCCCTTACTCAGAAGGTTTGGAATTGGGCTATTGTTAGAAACATTTGGTTATCAGCAGCCCATATTCCAGGCTCTAGCAATGTTGATGCTGATCAACTCTCCCGAGATTTGAAATTAGACCTTGAATGGATGCTATCGGGTCGTGTATTTAAGAGGATTGTTACTCTGTTTGGGCAACCAGACATAGTTCTTTTTGCTAGTAGACTTAATGCACAAGTGGAGACCTATGTCTCGTGGAAACCGCATCCAATGGCAAAGTTTGTGGATGCTTTCACTGTTGACTGGTCACAGTTTTTCTTTTATGCATTTCCCCCTTTTAGTCTTATTTCCAGATGTGTGCAGAAAATCATTCAAGACCGGGCAACAGGAATTCTAATAATCCCGAAGTGGACAACTCAGCCTTACTTTACAGTTGTGCTGGGCCTTCTGATAGACACACCACGGGTTCTGAGGGCTTCTGCTCAGAATCTGGTTCATCCAACTCTGGCCGGTCCTCATCCACTCCATCACCGACTGGAGTTGCTGGTATGCAAATTATCAGGCAGTCCTTGCAAAAATCAGAGTTTTCGCCAGACATTGTCGAGATTATCATGCATTCCTGGAGAGATAGCACACACAAACAATACAAAGTGTATATCAACAAGTGGCTACAATTTTGTAGTGAAGGATCACATGATCCCTTGTGTCCCGCTGTGAGGCCCGTGCTGTTGTTCCTGCATAGTCTCTTCGAGAAAGGCTTAAGTTATTCGGCTCTGAATACAGCCCGCTCAGCAGTCTCCAACATAGACATGAATAGCGATGGTGATCCAGACCACACACCAGTGGGGAAGCATTTCCTTGTGTGCAGATATCTTAAAGGGGTGTTTAATAAACTCAAGCCTGTCCCGAAGTACAATAACATTTGGTCCGTGGACACTGTTCTTGATTATCTGAGTTTATATTGGCCTTTGGATCAGATTACTTTGAAGGAACTCACGTTGAAATTAGTCATGTTAATTGCATTGACTACAGGTCAAAGGTGTCAAACTTTGACATTTTTGGACATGTCAGAGAGGTACATGCAGAGGAATGGAGAGTGCTTCAATTTTGCCTTAACGGATCATCTTAAGCAGGACAGACCTGGAAAGGTTTTTGGGAATGTCCGTCTGTTCAAGTATCCTGTCAAGGAACTGTGCGTGTATGAAACATTAGATTACTACCTTAAGGCTACTGCGAATTTAAGAAATTCAACTAGATTGCTTGTGTCATACATCAAACCATATAGGGCAGTAACCTCGTCCACTGTTGGGCGCTGGATCAAAATCATGTTAGGCCAGGCAGGCATTAATACAGAGCAGTTTTCTGCCCATAGCACTAGGTGTGCTTCAACAAGTAAAGCTATTGCATCTGTTTCCACTGATGTTATTCTTGCTACGGCTGGTTGGACTGAAGAGTCCACATTTCGTAAGTTTTACAACAAGCCAGTTGCTGTCACAAACCAGATGAGTTTGTCAGTTCTTGAGTAGATAAGTACTTTGTCCTTCATTGTATTTTGCTGCTGTGTGGGATTAAATATTTGTTCTTAGCTGGTTTTTCCAGCTTGCTCCATTGGGTGCTTTGTCATTTTGTGCTCACTGCTTTAAAATCTCATGGTAACCCGGATGTACGTAATGATTTGGTAGAATTGAAAATTAAACAAGACTTACTTGTAAGTTGAAGTTTGATTGTAATTCTGCCAAATCATTCGGAGTACAGAAGGGTTAACATGCCCATAGCACCCTTAGAGGTACCCACCCTGCATATTTTCCTTTGTTGGTCACGCTCTGCTAGGTGATCACAAAATGTCTTTAAAAACTGACCTGCGGCAGTGCGTGCGCATCTCATGTTAACCCTTCTGTACTCCGAATGATTTGGCAGAATTACAATCAAACTTCAACTTACAAGTAAGTCTTGTTTAATTTTCAATTTTACCCCACAATTTCCCTGTGCTTCAAAGCCCCCGCCA
The DNA here is from genome assembly GCA_964017195.1 of Siderastrea radians. Taxonomy (NCBI): domain Eukaryota; kingdom Metazoa; phylum Cnidaria; class Anthozoa; order Scleractinia; family Rhizangiidae; genus Siderastrea; species Siderastrea radians. Next base: position 30,244,815 of record OZ024888.1, read on the forward strand.
CTTTGCATAATTTAAGACAATTTATGGAATATAGAGCATCGAAGTGATGGACAATGATTGGCTGAGTGGGTGTGACCATGTTTTATTATTGTTCAAGTGCCAATGTTTCAAAATTTCACCGTCCTAAACTATCCTTTTTATTCTACCACGTGTTTAGCGAGTGAGATCAAGTCAAAGGACAGTTCAAATCAATGGCTCTTGCTCATCTATTTTTTTTGGCCACTCATACTTGAGTACCTTGAGCCGGACGATCTCATATGTGTGGCCTCAGTGTGCTTTACATGGTGGAGATTTGTCTTTCAGGGATAAAAGGCGACTCACAAACCCTCCTGCAGTGTAAAGATCTTGATTTGCCCGACACAGACAGCATGTACCTCAGAGTACCACCGCAATCATTCACATTGCTACACAGGATACACGGACTCTCTTTCACATTGTTCTTGTCTGATTGCAACCACAAAAAAGCGATAAAATCGTTAGAAAGAACCTTCAGTACAACGACTAAGTTAGTACGAGAAATTAAGAAAAGAACAAAAGAAGAGAAAGGAGGAGAAAACGGATTGAAAGAAGAGATCAAGTGAAATGAATCAACAGTTACATGTCACACAACAAATGGGTATTCTAGTGCACCAAAATACGATCCAAAGAACAGAAGGTCGGAGGATTCAGAGAAATATCTGCCCGGGGAAAAAGGATGGTCTTGGCATTGCTTCAGCAGGAAAGAGAGAAGCTCGTGGAGAAGAAGAAGGAAGGAGAAAGGTATCCGGTCATCTTGCCATCAGGAAGACTTGCCACCAACCACCTTGCCACCAGGTGAGGTCACCTCGTCACCACCAACCTGCCACCAGTTGAGGTCATCTCACCACCAAACACGAAATACACTAAAACAAAATTTCCAGCAAGTAACGTGATGTGAAACCTCTGATTTTAGGCTAATTTGCCTTTAGACGGTTTACAGTCCCCTGTTTGATAGCCAAGATTTTACAGTACTGTGCAAAAAAGTAATTTCGACGAATTTCGCGCTTTGTTCCGTTAGAAATATAGCCGAACTTTCGATTGATATTCCGCAGCTTTCGCGTGACAGGGGCAGATATAGCCATATCTCCCCTCTTTTACCTTGAAGTGTGGGGCTATAGTAAAAGATTGTTGGATCTTTGCATGGAACATCCTTGCCACCCATAGGTCACAGAATGAGATGGCCCAATCCTTGCGATGTTGCGAGTGGTACTAACAGTGCACGTCTTTGTGTCACCATGGAAGAGGCAACTAACACAAACATCTCAGACTGTGGTTTCAGTTTACCTCGTGCTCTTAAGATCTGTGACAGGTACAACTGACTCAGCTGATTATTAACATTCTTCTACTCTGTGCGTATGTTGTGGCTCAATTTTATATTTGATTTTCCTTGCTTTTGTCTATTGTATTGTATCATAATGAGCATAAAGCAAAGCAAAACAAAAATTGAACAAAGGATAAAATTGAACCACAACATGTAAAGATTCATCTGTGATACTGTCTCTGAATGTCTGCGTGACTTCCTGTCTGGATTCACTTGTTCAGTTATTCAGTGTTATTACTATTACCAGTTGTTTCGTTCATAGCCCAGTATATGGTGACAGGTTATCTATCTTGAATTGAAGGGCTTGGGATAACACTATGCTAAGTGACTTGTTGAGTGTTTTTTTTTTATTTTGGTCAAAAATTGCTGATTTCTCGCATACAGGCTTAGTTTTATGTAGTTAACATTGCCCCGTATTTTTTGGCTGTTTTGTGCTTTAGTTTTCGAGAAAACACGGGCCAAAAAACATGTTCGGCGTCTTCTGTTGTCTTTCGTTTAAAATGGAAAACAAAAGAAACCGATTAAGTTCTTTGTTTCATGAAATCAATGAAGCGGCATAAACCAAAGTCGATATGAATAACAAAGGAATCTAATCTTTTAAAGTCATTGAAATTTGCACGTGAAACTCCGTGGCGCAGCGTGCTGAGTGCTATATTTTTAACCCCGTGCTTGATGAGAGGGGCAAGGCGTACCGGGTTCAAGTCACGCGTGTGGCTAGGTTTTTTTTTCCCTGTTGTCTTCTTTTACTTTCGTTCTTTACATTTTTGTCCGTTCCCAGCAAAAATAATATTGCAAACAGAAATGTTAAATCATGAGCTATAGGAAACATGGATTCTGAGTTCTCATCGAACGTTGTTTCAAGCAAACAGTGATGAAATATGTCGACTACTCAATAAAACTATCACCTTACCGTCAGTTCTGCTGTCCCTTGTCTTTGATTTATGCTTTATCTTTTGCAAATATCCGTTTCTCCCCAATTCTTTGGTGAGTTCGAGCCAGATATGCTCACTTTTAGCGCCCGCCATTTTGAAAAACCACTCATTCCCAGTTCTACGCAGCCAATTAGAAAACCTCCTAAAGCCGCACTTAATCCCAATGGGTAGGCCATCTTTTCCAGGTTATGGTTACAAGCTCGTAAGAACATTGCACGACGGACTTCCAGATATGGAAGGTCGTCATGCAACGGATTAAGAGTTACAATTCAAATTAGGTTCTGTTGGGGGACTGGAAAGAGCTTTTTGCTCTTACCAGCTGAAGGCGAATTTGAAAAACAATAGCGGTCGTCTTTTCGGCCCTACGATTGGCCAAAGGCACAAATCTCCTAGCAACAGCCCAAGCGCTTCCTACCCAGTGGCTTTTGGGTGGCTTTAGGAGGTTTTCTAGTTGGCTGCGTAGAACTGGGAATGAAAAGAACTGGGAATGAGTGGTTTTTCAAAATGGCGAGCGGTAAAAGTAAGCACATCGAACTCACAGAAGAATTGGGGAGAAACAGGGATATTTGCAGAAGATAAAGCAGCAATCAAAGACAAGGAACAGCAGAACTGACCGTAAGGTGATAGTTTTATTGAATAGTTGACATATTTCATCGCTGTTGGTTTGAAACAACGTTCGATGAGAACTCAAAATCCATGTTTCCCATAGCTCATGGTTAAATTCACCTTTAAACGCAAAACCTATAAACGCAAAACAATCGCAAGCCGACGCGGGTTATGCTGCGAAACGCGCAGACAAGAAAGCGGCAAAGGAAAGCTGGAAGGGTAAAAGAATGGACCTGGGTCCTCACAATCCGCCCTGCAGTAAAGACGGGGTGGACATGGTGACGTTCGATTTTCAGCAAAACCTGCCCACCCCCAACCTTTTTAACAGTACGACTTTTTACTTGAGACTGATGTGGGTCTAAAATGGGGTCCATGACTGCAACAGGGACCAAGGCCACATGTTGATGTTTCCTGAGAACATTGCCAAGCGAGACACAAATGAATGTTCCTGCCTGGAAATTTACTTCACAGAGAACAGAAGTGGAGCAAGGTAGTTTCCTAATTAAATAGTGTGATATTTGTTATACAGTAGCTCTCGTAGGCGACGAGCTTGGTAATTAGACGCGGCATATGCAATCGAATTTTTGAAGTAATCGAACTCAAACAGACGAAATTAAATCGAACAACTGAAGTTTGTGACGTCGATCCAGGCTGAATCACTCGAACTGATCAAACACAATTGAACTCAGTCAGGTAGATTGAGTTGGATTCAGTTAAAACATCGAACACAGTCGAAATTAATCGGGTGGATTGCCGGAGTGGTCGCTCACAAGAGAGTCGGTAAAATTCTGAAAGTGGTCGCTGTGGGTTACGGGAGCGATCGCCTACGAGAGCTTTTATTATGGTGTTCGTAACTGGAGATCGTCTTTAATTTGATGAAATTCATTGTTGTCATGATAAACTGAATTAATTCAAAGGAATATAGTGCATAATAGCCTCACACACTGATATCCCTATGTCTCGTCACACAATCTCTCATATGAGCATTACGGATGTCTGTATGAGAGGCCACGACTGCTTAGTGTTTGTTTTGCATTCCGTTAAGATAGGATTGTCTAAACACTGTCAATTAGATTTTTGAAGTAATGTCCAGCTCCTAGTTTAAACTATCTTTTGCAATAGATTTTATTTCAATTTCCCCACAGGTCACTGATAAGCTATTCAGACGGCTGCCCAGGCCAGAACAAAAATTATACGATAACCATGTTTTTTGCGCACCTGCAGCGGACCGTAGTCTATGAAATCATTAATCACAAGTACCTGGTAAGAGTGATAAATAACATAAGCATTCCACAGTTTTGATATATCGTAAAACTCCGATAATTAGCCCTGGGCTTTTATTTGTTCGAAACGCTTTTTTGGTGGGCATTTTTGACTTCGTGGAGGCTTAGAGTATTAATGCAAAAAATTTGCATTTCAAAATGGGTTGGGCTTGACAATAAAAACAGCTTAAAACGGCTAGCCCTGACAGTCAAGGGGCTTAATCGGGAGGGCTTATTATCGGAGGGCTTTATGCGGGGGGAGGGGGCCTATTATCGGAATTTTATGGTATTGTATATACATATCTAAGGCAAACAAATAACGTTCATTTCTACGGTTAATGACATCTGCCGTCGACGTCTAGCCTGTGCATTAGCCGCCCCTTTCCGATTTTTACTGAGGGAAAGTGGCGGCTGTACACAGGTTATGGATTTTAAGTATTGAGGGTTAGCTGTAGCTCAAGTCGTTCAAGTCTATGCTCTGTAAAGGGTGCGTTCGTTTTGTTGTTGCTCCTCTTTTTTTTTTACAATAATTGTAATTATTATTCTTTACATTCGATCATATAGGTAAGCAGCCACACATTCCTCGAGAATGACCGCGATTTCAGTCAAATAGAGAAAAGAAAGCGAAGTGCCGACGTCCCGTTACCAGAAGATTGGTACAGGATTGTCGAGGAAGCCAATCTGAGAAAACCATTCGAGGTACCGTATTTTCTCGATTAAACGCCGGACCCCGAATAAACACCGGGTTCAAATAAACGCCGGGTATACAGGGCCGAGTTTACAATAAACGCCTCCGGCGTTTATTTGAGGTCCCGGTTTTTATTCGAAATGGGTATATTTAATCAGGATTATGTGTCATAACTGCATAATACTAGTTCTCTTTCTACTATCTTATTTGAATTTATTGCCTTATTCTATATTGCTTGCACAATACGTTTGCTGTCGAGCAGTGGCCGATACACTTCCTCCGTATTTCACAAAGAAATGTGACACTGAGAAGAGTTCAATAACTGTTCTTGTCAGTGATGTTTTTTGATTAATGACCTACCTGATTCACTGAGAGAAGACAAAGTTGGTAACATCGTTTCACATTTTTTTAACGTTTCTGGATCTTAATTCAACAAACCTCCAGTATTGATGAAAATTGCACTCAATAAATAAATGCCGGGCCCCGAATAAACGCCTGGTTCGAATAAACGCCGGGTCTACGAGGCCGAGTTTTAAATAAACGCCCCCGGCATTTAATCGAGAAAATACGGTATGTAAAAATTCCGTTAAGGTTAGCTCACCGCAATAAAAGGGTTCGTTGCCCGTCGCCCTCTCTCTTGTGGAAGTGGGTTGGTTGGTCAGCCAAAAAATAGCAGAGGGAGCCTGAGTACAAGTAAAAGCCTGGAAGTTAAGTAAGAATGCCTGGTTACTAAGTCGACTTGAAAACACACGTGCACTCTCACAAACCTCCACAAACATTTATGATTTAATGTGCAGACTAGTAAAAGGTAGCGATGTCTATTTTAAGAAAATGAAGCCTTGATCAGATTTGTTTTTCATAGAACAAAGAATGTTAGTTTAGTTAAAACTTAATTTTTTACCTTTCCAAAAAAAATGTGTCAGTCGGGCCGGAAGGGAAACGAAAAAAACTATTCGGATACTTGACACTCCATAACTAAGCACTAAACATCATAGAGTATGAGCAGTTATTTTGGACTGGAAAAATAACTAAATGTTTCTAAAAGATTGGACGTCAGCTATAGTTTATAAGTTGGCGTATTTGCTGAAGAATCTTACTGAACAAAAGGACCACTGCAGTTGCGCGTTTTAGCCGTTTTAGAAAAATGCAATCAGCTATTTTTACAGAAAATTTAGTCACCCTAGTACAGAGGTCTTTATTCGTTTGCTCATACATGATTTAACCCATTGCAGGTTCGAGAGATGCAATTGGCTGAATTTAAAGACCACAAAACCTACCTGGCAAGAAAGTACAGCCTGGCCAAGAAGGACAAAAACGGGAATCCTGTGCGAATGCGAGAAATCCACTGGTTAAACTATGGCTGGGGAGAGGAGAACGATCCCACAGCTGGGGAGGAGAAGATGGAACATCACCCAGACAAAGACTGGATACGCTACACACTTTCCAAGACCGAGCCATGGAAAAAAGTCAAACTCACCATCCACGACACACACCAAGATGCCCCACCAACACTAAACACCAGCACACTTCCACTGAATGCCAAGAAAGTTAAAGACTTGTAGACACTGGCAAAGAAGTATATTCCTGAGCCGCAGAAATCATTTTATATGAATTTGAAAGCGGCGGACAATGATGACGATGAAGGTGAACAATGAACAATGAACCGAACGATAAAAAATGTACACGTAAGAAATTATTTAACTTGCCCTCCACCAACATCAGCATACCCTTAAGGTTACTATTTTTGAGCGATTGTTTCAATTAGACTGAACTGCTAATTCAAAGATTGGCCAGGTGACGGGTCCGTTGAAACTAACAAAATCAAATTTAAGGTACTGATATTAGCCGGTAGCTGCTAAAAATGGCAACCTTAGGGTATAAAGCGCGGTTAAACTTTCCATTCAATTACCTTTCAGGTATATTTAGGTATAATTTTCGCAATGAAACTGACGTTTCGGTAGAGGTGCACAAAAACTAAGAGAAGTAATTAAGGCCTGGCCAAATGGCTTAACTGCCAAAGGGAGTCGTTTTCAACTTGCTACAACTTGGGAGTCCGTTTGGCAAGGGCTTGATGACTTGTGACGAGTCACTTCGATCAAGCTCTGTGACAAGTCTGTGCGCGAACGTTGGCATATTCTTACTTGTGCCAGTTCCATTTGGCCAAGGCTTAAAGGCTAGACTAGGTTTTCAGAATTATGGAACAGATGCTCGCAATATCGAAATGGTAAAATAGTTTCCAATTTCGTATATAGGTTTTATATTCTTGCATGAAACTTCATCTTCCGTGCGTTTATTTGGGCTATAAATATTATATTGTTTGTATACGACATCAGCTATTTTTTGGTCTTAGTTCTTTAGTATATTATTAATATCACTGTGATTACTATTCGCGTTATTTCTGCATTTGTATGTAGTTTTTTCTTTTGTAAGGTAATTAGTTATAGGAAATATTTGAAATATGCGACAAACACGACTAAGCCTCTATGCGAGAAATCAGCAATTTTGGAGCAAAATAAAAAAAACACTCAAAAAGTCACTTAGCATAGTGTTATCCCAAGCCCTTCAATTGTTTTGTCCACTTCATTTGTACAGGTACAGTTGTATAATGTGTATTATTACGTGGCTGGCGTTTGAAGCCGATATAACAAGCGCTGTGATTGGCTATTTTTAGAGCAGGATTTTCCGGTAATGGCTGTTATTGTTAATGCCCTACAAAAAAGAGAGCAAGAGATAATTCAAAACCAGTCTTTTTATCAAATCTGGAACAGCTACGCCATAATGCTAATAACATGTAACTCATCCCTCTTGAACTAATGAAATCTAACAATGACAATGTACGAAAAGCTAGAGAGGCATACCTCATCGATAGAGGTCAAAACTTGGAACCTCTGGGCTTAAAAAGGAGATGAAACATGACACCTTTTTCCTTTTTTTTATCTTCCAGGTGTTTTTTTAATTTTCTGTATTTTTTGGCATTTTCCTCTTTCTAATTTCGAATTGTAATGCATTTAGAGTTTAATGGTGTACATTATCCCTGTCACTTAAGCTTATATTATTACAGTATCACGTATCCTGCTTATGTTATGTTTTTCAAATTTGAAATCATAACGGCTTTAGGTTTTACGCCGCTTTTTTAATATTGTAATGTAAGCTGTTTTAATTTGTTATTCTAGTATCATGTAGTATACGCTCAGTTCAAATTGTAACGTGTTTACCCTTAGAGTCATTCTCTGTAAGACCCTGAAGAAGAAAGGCCGTCCCTTTTGAAATATTGGTTGAAATATACTCAGTTTCCCTACTGTTGTATCAGCATTGCTTTTTTATCGTACTTGATATATAAACCGTCACTTTGAATTTATGCAATCATGCAGATTGGGTAAAATTTTTCCCTGCAATGGGTCCTCCTACATGTCAGACATAGTTATTATTTACTCATTCTGTAAGCTTACTTGATAACAGCCCTTTGGTCTGTACAAAACGTTATTACTAGTGGGTATTTATTGCGAGAGGACTGCTGATTTGTGATCAATAGTTTGTGAATGTCTCATTAAAGAAGACCAAAGGACATTTTCCTGGAGGCCCAAGACATGATAGTTAGGTGGCAAGGTGCTCACCCTCCAAAGAAACACAAGTAGACTGAAAGGCAGAGTGAAAGTTGGATAAGAGTCATGTTCAAAGATTTTGAGATATCTCCTTCAAGCTAACTTTGTTGCACAGGAAAGTGGTATTCACCAGAGGTGTCTGGTGGGGGTTGCAGTGGTAGGTGGCAGTGGTAAATTTATGCTTCCAGCTCCCAAATACCTGTGCCATAGCTGTGACAAAAGCGTTTATGACTAGTATAAGAAAAGCTAGAGAGGCAGACCTCATCGATAGAGGTCAAAACCTGGAACCTCTATGCTTAAATAGGAGCGATGAAACATGACACTTTGCCGTTTTTTCGTCCTCCGTGTTATTTGTATTTTTTGGCATTTTTCCTCTTTCTAATTTCGAATTGTGATGTATTTAGAGTCTAACCTTGTACGTTATTCCTGTCACTTAAGCTTATATTATTATAGTATCGCATATCCTGCTTTTGTTATATATTTTTCAAATTTCAAATCATAACGTTTTTAGGTCTTACGGCAATTTTTTAGCATTGTAATGTAGGCTGTGTAAGGATAGACAGAGAATGTCAAACTCTCATGCCAATATGCATTGCCTACTCCCCTTTTTCATTCCATCCATGTTGCAAATTCAGCAGGGATTGCATAGGTTCTTAATGGACGTACACAAACATCTCTTTAAACTTCAGTTTCACACTGTAAGGCCTAGTTTACACGTACGATGCAAGCATAAATGTAATAGCAAGGGATAACTGGCAAGATATTTTTCGATGTGTGGCATTCTCCTCACATTCCCCCCATGTGACTTCCCTTGTTCTGCCATGTTGGATTCAAATTTGGCCCCAAAACTATATGCTTGCGTCAGGAGTGAAAGAAGCCCATTTACATTATTGGCTGTATGGACTGCAATAGGCTATACTTTTCTTTAAAAATTTCAATTAGTTCATGTCACCTCTTTTGTAGTTCTTGTAACAAAAGTTAAATGCTTATGGCAGTAACAAGATTAAATGTTGCAAGTGGTAATAAACGAAAACTGTAAAGCAATGAAATGGAATTGTTATTTAAGTGAAATGTAAGCGCCAAAAAAAGAAGGAAAAAAGAACGAAGGAATACACTGATCAGCCCAATTTGTAATTCTTGCACCTGGTACCTAAGGGCACACCAAAATTAGGGGAACACTTCTCCTTTTCCCCAGGTTGTCCAGTGATGGAGATTCCACTGTAGTGCATGTACCGTTAGAGGACGGCTTGTTGATCAATAAAAGATTGCATTTTACGTGCACTGAATAGCTGGGTAAAATTTCAAGTTACTTTTTAGCTGTGATTTTGAAACCGAGTCCGTCAGCACTTCACGCCATCGCAGGGGCTTTGACAGATAATGAATTCGAAGAGGTGTTTTTTTCAAGGTATTTTGTCACTGGCTGTTTTCTGCACTAGATTGGTGAAATTCATAATGGTGAACTTCTGAAAAATCCACAATCCGCGTGCATAGCTAGCGCCAGCCCCCAACCACGTATTAGAAATGTGTCCTTCACTAAAAATACTTTCATCAATTTCCCATGCAACTGAACAGATTTTCTATTGGTTATTATCGATTATCAATATCATTAGGCTTTACATCACGTTTCGCAGCATCTGTATTGCTCTTTTTCATGGTCATTTACGGATAGATATGAAAATTTCATTAAATTTGTAACTCGAACTTGGGTCTAAACTCGAAGGTTCTTGCTTCCCCATAGGAAAGGCACTGGTGAACCTCTGATGACCATTACTGTTTCTCGGTTGGAGTTAACCGTAGAAAAAGTCTCCATTGAGGTCAATTGGATCCTGTGATAATATAACAATAGGAAAATAAAAATTGAACCAAGAATACTGGAAATACCTCAAGGCCTTGACGTTCATCAAGGGGAGCGATGATGTCAGCCCCACCATTTCTTCTCTTGATGTTGATGGTAAAGAAAACAGCAGACTAGCCAATAACATGAAGGCTGATAAAGCAAGAAAAATTGAAGACGTAAAGCTAGAATTATACAAAGAGACCATCAAACAAGTGCGCTTCCACTTAGTGAGCCAGCGACTGAGGAAAATCAAGATGACTTAATCAGTTTGTGAAATCACTCAAGTCTACTTTGCAACGATTTTCCAGTCGCCACCTTGCTAAAGCACAGAAAAGGATCAACATTACGTTTGAATTGCAAATGGCATGCTATGCTCCACAAAGTATGTCGACATCCGTACCTGTAAGCAGCCTTCAGCCCACAGACCTTGTAAACAGCTACAATCCACAGCCACCAGCACCTGCATTTAACTGTGGTAACTTAAAACTGTCCATATTTACATTGACACTTGAAGGGTTCGTTTTGTTTGTTTTTGCTTGTATTGGTTCCATACAGTCCCAAAAACCTACTCTACAAGTTTTAGAGCAAAAGGGGAATTTTTGTGAATATTATGTCTGAATTTTACTTTTGTTGGCTAAATGTTGGACACATATTTCTGTACTCCACAATAAATTCTTGCGTATTATTGAGGAAAACATGCAGGTTCTCATATTAGTTTAAATTTAGGTTCCCTTAGCAGGTTCTTGTTGTCCAGAGCCAGTTGCTCAAAAGCCAGTCAATGCTAATCCAGGATTGAAAGTCTAATAAAGTTCTCAATTTGTCTTGTATGCATGCACAACTTCATGCACTAAATTTGACTTACTCATTAATATCACATTTGTATTAATAAGTACCTTTTAAAATGGTACATGATTATGTATCCAATTTGTCAGATTACATCGCAGTTTTAACGTACAATTCAATGACACTAATTTTGAATTATTTTTGGAGTAAATTATCAACAACCTATTGGAATGGTATGACGTCATTAAAATGAAAGGCAGGCATATTAATGACCCCACAAAAATTGTGCATTAACTTATTATTAAATGTAAAGAAGACCACGGCAGTTATAGATGCAACTTGTGCCGTTGCGAAAGAAGAGGCTGAAAAAATTCAGCCTTGTTCATGATTCAAACCCTTAACTTCTACAATATCAGTGCAGTGCTCTAACCAACCAAGAAAATAAGCAAGAGAAAAGAATGGAACCACATTCTGTGCGAAAAGGCAAACACTTTGGATTACATTCATGGCTGTGGATAGGTCCATGATGATCTGAAATCTAACAGTGTTGTGTGCATGCGCAGACGTTCTGCCATGGTGTTAGCTATTCGCTTCTGCTACATGGGGCCGCTATGTTGACAATCAGAAGTGACGTCATTTTTTGTTGAATATGCAGGAAAGAAGAGAGACCCTGGGAATGGTAATTTGTCTCCTGCGTGTTATTCAGAGCTTTGTGGTATGTGATAAAAAAGTGTCATTTTCAGCTGGTCATGTACTGCGTTATAGTCTTGATTGTAATTGATACATTGATTGATAAGTGAACACTACTTTCCAGTGGCATCTCACCACAAAACATGTCCATGCGACTCCATCTTGAACAGCAAATGGTAGATGAAGACAAGGGATACCCCTTAAGAATAGTGAAACGTAAGTAACTCTATTCAAAGTCACTGCCTTATGGGTGTTCAAGTTTCCTCAGCTTTTATCCTTCAGTTAATGACCTTAACTCATGATTTTCCATTGGTTTCCAGTTATAGGAGCCAATCTCAGATACTATGAAACCTGAAAAAGAAAACTTCACTTAAACTCCCACTTCACGAGCATTACGTCATGGCAAAGTGCTCCAGTAAGCACACATGTCCATATGCAACACAGTAGAAGAGAACATCAAAACTCGGCCCAATTTGCCACCCAAAAAATTTCAAAGAGAAGCTATACTCAGTCAGTTGTATGGAAGTAAGATTATTGCTGTAGTAAAAAAAACACTCATGCGATGATTGACACAAGGAAAATAGCATCAGTTAGAAACAAAAAAATAATAAAAACGAAAAAAGATATTTCAATATGTCAAATGCCATTCCTCTTTATTTTGAAAAAACTTCAAAATAAGCTGCAATTTTTAACTTCATTTGAAAAATGGGCGTGCTTAATTTAGCATGGAGTACAGGGATTCAGTTATAAATATAAAAAATGAGTGAACTAAGAAAAACCATCTTAGTCATATTTTGTAGAATGTATCTGCAGCGTAATTTTTCTTTGTACAGAAATCTGAAAAGCTAAAAAACCGGAATTTGAACGTGAAAGGGCTAAGAAAATCAAACTTTTACTCTATAGATTTTTTCCTCGCAAAACGTAGATAGTCATAAACAAAAGTGATCAGTTAAGAAAAAAGTAGGGGTCACCAAACAATTTAGAAAACAAACTGCAAGCAAAGTTACGGAACGGCTGCCCACCGTCATGCTGGATTTCCACTGACGCGTAATTCTTTACGTGCGTTTACGTGCTTGAAAAAAATTTTTCACGCACGTAAAAAATTACGCGTCAGTGGAAATCCACCTTTAGACTTTCTCAAAGTCGTTCGCTCCTGCATGACATTGCGACATGAAATACATGCGCAATAATTGCGCCTAAACAATTAGTTACAAAGAGGTTCTGAGCCTCTATCAGGAAGTAGAAAATTGAAACTTAGGGGCTTAAAGGAAAGACAATCATTTAAATTGTTTTTTGAGCTTCATGTGAATATTGTTACTGTTTCGAACGTTTGCTACAGTTGTTAAGAAATTAAGATTATGTGGCGATTAATTTTGTGTGTGCTTTTGCACTTTTAATTTCTTTTTAAGTCCGTGGTGCATCAGAAATAAATGAAATGTTTGAATGACATGCCTGGGTATGGTACAGAATCTCCTCCATTCAAAAATAAATTTCAGGGATATGAAATGCTTTATATGAAACGCTTTATATAAAAATCACATGTAATTTAGTTTTCTTAAGATATTTTAAATTAGACAGATTTGTTTGAAAAGGCCAACATAACATTGCAGTGTTTTGACAGATATATTTACAGAGTCTTGATTTGTTACTTAATATTATCAGCTATCCTAAATGATATTAAATAAATAATTTGTTTATTTCTCGTTTTGTTTTGTTTTTTTTTCACCTTAGCTTGTTCTGTCTAAACGGACCGATATATGAACGATTACCTCCACGCGCCATGTGATGAATACATAATTTACATGCAGAGTTGACCTTCGTGCCTTACATTTGAAATGGATAAAGTAATCAGTACCGAAGGAAAAATAAATTCGTCAGTGTATTTTGCTCAATATGCATTCCAAAAATGAAATATGAGTCACAATGAAATGAAATCGGATTACCTTGTAAAGCATCCATTGCGTATAATCTTGGAACTAGGGTGTGTGACGTGCGTGACACGATTTCACACGGATCGTACTGTTCAGAGATAAAGTAACTGTCCAATTTCTCGCGCGTTCGGATGACATTTTAATTTATGCAAAGAGGAGCGCTATGCTTCAACGTTGTTTTGTAGACGCTACTCTATCTTCTGTTTTCGTTTTAGACTAGTGGGTCTTCGTTTTCGACTAGTGGGTCTTCATTTTAGACCAGTGGGTCTTCGGTCTTCGGTTTTCGTTTTTGGGTCTTCGTTTTCGACACATCCGAAGAAAACATTAAAACTCAGCCAGATTTGCCACCCACAAAACTTCAAAGAGAAGCTATGCTCGCTGTGCTAAAAGATACCACTCATGTGATGATTGACACAAGCAAAATAGCATCAGTTAGAAGAAAAGGAATCAAAAGCAACCATCCCCTTGGAAATAGCAAAGGTGAGTTAGAGAAACTTAAACTGGACACAGAAAATATACAGATTCTATATGTTCGATATACAGCACTCATCTTTGAGTGTGGATGTGAAAAGAACCTCGCACATTTTCAAGATGAGAAACATATCTGCCAAAATGACAATCAATATGGACCAAGACGGACAGCATTTTATGGTAAAGAATACTGTTTTTTCGTTGGCAATCACAACTGTTGCAGAGGCTTCATTACTTTGGGCTGCTACGTTTACCACCCACTGTTACTGAGAATAATCCAACTGACAAGCATGAAAGTAGGTAGTGAAGATTCTGAGTCAGTTAAGAAATTTTGTTTTCTATTTTACAAGATCCTATTCGAGTATAAAGGAGATGCTGAATACAAGTTTAACCCAACTGGCAGATGTGCTGACAAAGCACGTAATAATTGGGAAGGACTTTTTTGTGTGTTTGGTGATGTGCCGGACAGAATTTTTTCTTGCGTTTTCTATTTCAGACAATTGGTAAATTGGTTTCTACAAAACTTACAACAACGAAGTAGGAAGACAAATATAAGCTTCTAAGTGTTAAATTGCCGGAGGCAGTGATGCAAACAAAATATTTGAAATGTATGGGAAACTTACGTGATTTTATTACGAAAAAAGTTACTGGGAACAACTTTTATTGCATAGGCTCTAGAGGTGACACAAATATCATGCTAATATTTTCAGTGCGTGTGTAGTGTATTGATTACTATAGTAACAAGGACACGTATTACTATTGCTTAATATTAAGATAAGTAAAACCACTGCATGCTACTGCATGATGTAAAAAAAGTGTTACTAATCATTGTACCACGTTATAGATAGTTGTTCACTAAGTAAAGTTCATTACATAGAAAGCAATGGAAGAGTGTGTCTCTTTGACTCTTGTATTAAGTGAGTACACCGCAGCGTTCAAACCTTTGCACAGTGCACTGAAGCCAAACTGTGCTGAATGAAGCATTCCGTGCTTTATGGTCCCATTCCGAGTCCATAAACGTCTTGTGCACAAGGTTGTGACGGAAAATAAGTTTAAGAATCTCAGAAAATTTCACGACGGGCATTGAAGCCTTGTCCAGCAAATTATTAGCAGGACTGCAGAATTACTTTATGGAGAGAATCCCATTGATGTAAAGAGGCTAAAACTCTTTTGCACCACTCTTCAAACAAATTATTTGGAACTTCAAGCGTTGTATCAGGAGATAGCAGAACTGTTAGAAGATGTCTCAAAAATTGAACAAGATGTAGTAGAAAGTTGCAAATTATCCTGTGCAATTCATGAGTGTCTTGTGGATTTAGAAAGCGCTCTGGCTGCAGAAGAAGCACAACAAAAGAACTGGAAATTGGGCTCTGGAGGCATGGGAATTTCTCAGACAGCCGCCAAAAGAGCACCTGGAGGTGCTCACGAGAATTCACAAGAGAATGTCGATCAGCAAAAGTTAAGTGGCTTCAGAGCTTGTATGCAAACGGTGGAGTCACAGGTGTGTGATTTGGAGAGTATGAACATTGACATCACATTTACATATTTACGTTGGTAAAAATCTTACGACATGATAGAGACTGGTAAAAATATCAATAATGAAGTATCTAATTAATAAGAACTTAAAAATTGCTAAAACGCTTAGGTGAATTGCTAAAAAGAATAGAGAACTTCAATTAAAAGAATCTAGAGAACTTGCGCACAGAAATGCATAGCTATTTCCATTCTTGACCGCAGACCATTTGCACCACAAAGAACTGCTCTGAAATTGAGAATGGGCTATTTCAGTAGTAGTTTCCTGTGTACTATCTCTTTAGAGGTGCAAACAGAGACAGCACTATCAGTTTGTTAAGGTATTAGGCTCCAGAAGCCAGGGTATATAGGAATTTGTTATGAGCAAACTTGCTACTGTGCATAATATGAAATTGCCAACGTGTTAATACGTTGGCAATTTCATAGTAACTTATGGTTTTCAGAGAAAACAGGAACAGTTTCCAGTGTTGGAGGACTCTGCTCTACTGGCATCACCTGATGGTTCAACCTGCTAACCACTACAGCAATCTCTGAACTAAATTGAAATCCCTAGTAAAAACGAGTTGCTCTTTGAACACTGTGCCATCCTGTAATCACTGCCATCACCTCTACAGTCAAGATTTGAAGTCTAAGGCACGAATTACTACACCAAACTGCTCCACGCAACTGGAGGTTACCTCGGTTTCTGTACCTCTTATTCTCTGGACACCTTCGCTCCAAAACGACTGAAGGCTAACGTGCTAGCCACTACATTCAACGCAATGCATTAAATGAACTGAAACGCATAGTAAAGTGTAGTTGCTCTCTCCCAAGTTGACAAGACTCTCCTATGAGTCGCATAACTCTTACAGTCAACATCAGAAGTCCAATGGGCTGATCACTACACCTCAGACAGTGCGGACCTTGCTTTGTCTTGCTTTTAGCTATGCACAATCTGTCGTTAACTGACTTCATCAAGTCCTTACAATGCCAAGAACTGCAGCTGCTAATAACTAGATATAGCTTTCCTGGCGACAATGAGTCAAGTTGTTACTTGATGATACCTTCTGAAAATCTTCTTACTAACAAATAGAAGACAACAGAGTAATACCCTCAGACAAAACTGTCAACATGAGGGGGGGACCAGGAAACCACTAGTAAAACCGAGCAATACAACAACAATCATACTGGGATGTCATATTCTCAAGTATCTTACCTTTTAAAGCTACTGTTATGACATTCGGCAGGTAAATCAATTGTTTGCTATTTATGGCTGTATGCAATACCCTCGTTTCATGAAGTATACCTCTGTTTTCTTTCTCTACAGACCATGGCGACACAAAGTCCATTCCAAAGCTCTCTGCAAAAAAGTGGGGACGCAGTTGCCTATTTCTGCCACTTTCCAAAATCTTTCTTATGCTCATATGGCAAGGCGGATGATGATTTGACTCCACAGACAGCCTTCGGATGACTCCACTCGTGAAATTGCCAGTGGCTCAACCGGCCCAGGACAGCAATAAGCGAGTATGCGGACACAATCATGGCAAACATCAACGTTTTACGGCAATTTTTTATTTTTTTTAAATTTTTTTAATTTTTTTAATTTTTTATGAATATCCAGTGAGCAGCACAAGACTAGGACAACTTGAGTTGATTTGTTGATCCTACGCGTTTCGTTTGTTACTACAAACTTTGTCAGGGATATGTTACAACTACGGATCTTTACAAGTTAGGCTTCTATTTATATAAAAACCACTAAAGCGAGATAGACACAATTATCTCACGAAAAATTCCCGGAAGGGCGAGGTGTATAGTAACAAACGAAACGCGTAGGATCAATAAATCAACTCAAGTTGTCCTAGTCTTGTGCTGCTCACTGGATATTCATAAAAAATTGCTTTAACTGCCAGAAGAAGCCACCTGGGGGACGACAAAGATACAGGTAAAACGAATGCTCCAAGACTGTCGCTGAAACTTAAGTCACGACACCATTCCTTAGAGAGGCAAAGTTCTGCCCGGGATTTAGCCGTCAGTGAGCATCGTCAAGACACTGACTCGGCCAATGCGATCTCCAGTCAATCAGACGAAATTGATGACCATTTCAAAGAGGTCTTAAGACGCCTGGTTCATCGTTTAATAGACAGCGAAAACGCTTTCTATGCACTTGGGGACCGCATCAAAAAGCTAGAACAATCGGCGCTGGATAACACCTGCCCTAAAGGCCTCGCCATAAAACCAGTCAAAGCCACTGGGAAAAACGCCGGCCCTCTACAGCAGGATTTCGATGCTATCTTGAAGGATGCACAAAAACGAATCCTCCAAGCAGTCATCAAAGACCTGCAAACACAGGAAACTGAAACCAGCAAACTATGTCAAGAGAACCGAGACAAAATTGAACAGTCGCTTACCGAATGGAGGCAAAAGTTCCGATGCGCCGACGAAACCTTCCTACCTGAAGCGGACAAGCAACTCATGAAAGCCAGAAAGTTTGTTGACAACTTCTACTTTCAGTGTGCCTCTCTCCGAGCTTCAAAAGAACTTCAAGAGTCGCTTAAGAGGGAAGCCAAAGCAAAACGCGCAGAAACCCAGATGGAACAGGATTTCACGCCCACAGAACAAAATATTACTAACATTGTCCGGCGTGAATTATCTGCCGTAGAAACGAAGCGCAAGAAGAAGTCACGAAAACCCGTAACTAACCAAAAAGCCCTGGCTTCTCCAAAAACAGGTAGAAAGCAACGGTCGAAGTCAAAAGAAAGAGGGAATTCCACCACCAGACAACCTAATTCGAGATCACAGTCGCGTGACCGCTCGCGGACACAGCCGCGAGGACGCTCTCGAAACAGGAGAGACTCGTAATTCGGTCTCATTCAATGAGCCCAAACGTCTACAAGCGTCAAAAAACTCAAAACGCCGAGGTTCAGGCCCTGTAAAATAGACCAACGAAGCCCACAGGAAAAACGAATGTGGAAATTGGCCCGGCAACCTTTACTGGATTTTGAACCTCGAAACCTGGAATTCCATAATTTCTCTTCTACTGAACTTACCGTGGAACAGTCTCGAGCTTTAGGACTTGGTTTAAAATTTAGACCGACCCTTAAGCCACCCTCCGAGACAGAATTTCTGCCACAGATACAGGATTTTTGCCGCAGTGTTCGCCTTCACTATAAGTTTGCTAACACGCCAGGGGACCCAAACTTCAACCCCAGATTGTATGTTAAATCAGGCTGGAATCCCCCACGCGAAGACCCTGATCTAGAGGATAAACTGTTTCACATTCAACAGGAACTTTGTAGAAACGCCAGCTCTTCCAAACCTCGATGGAAAGCGAACCTAAGGAACAACACCAGACAGGAACTCAAGAATCTCAAGGAAAACAAGTCTGTACGTGTTACTGACACTGACAAGAACTTGGGTCCTGCAGTTGTTACCGCGGACTGGTTGAAAACTGAGAGCCTTAAACATCTTAACGACCCTATGTCGTATACTAAAGTCACGACAGATGAATGGGCTCACAGGCGCCTTAAGGTAATTGAGAATCGAGAGAAACTCATGAATACTTATGAGCGCTTTCTTCCACCCAATACTGCAAAGTTTCTTCGTGGCTGCGACCACTCTAATAGCAGTATTAATCCTGCAAAATTTTACGTAATTCCTAAAATCCACAAAACACCTATGGCTAGTAGGCCTTTTGCCGCTTCGCATTCCTACATAACTAGACCTATCAGCATTTATGTAGATGAGGTAGTTAAGCCTAACATTTCCATGCCTACGGTTTTACGTGATTCTAAAGAGCTGATTCAAATTGTTGAGTCTCTGTGCATTACGCCTGGCAGCCTTCTCGTTACGGCAGATGTTAAGTCTCTTTATCCTAACATCAACACCCAGAAGGCAATCGTAGCACTTGACCTTTTGCTGCGAGAGAAATCAGTGCCTGAGACACCACTCTTGATCCAGCTCACTAGAATTGTATTTGAGAATAATTTTCTCATTTCTGAATTTAGCCAGGATATTTTTCATCAAACATTCGGTATTGCAATGGGGACACCATTTGCAGTCACTGCCGCTAATGCATTCATGTTTTATCACGAGATAGATATCGTTAAACGATACTCTCCACACCTCCAATTGTACAAATGGTTTATTGATGATATATTCGTTATCTGGTCAGGCCCCAGAGACACGCTATTAGAGTTTCTTAATGCACTTAATACTAAGGATGAGCGTATCAAAATTACCTTTGATATTAGCGATTCTAGTATTCCGTTTCTGGACTTGCTTCTGTCAATTGACACAGGAAGCAACACTATTCAATTCTCTACGTTTCAGAAGCCGCTCAACAAGTATCTTTATATCCCATATGGGTCGTTCCGCTCTAAAAAAGGAAAGGAATATGTTAATAAACTTTAACTAAGTTTCTTTTGCAAAGCGCCCTCAAATACTTTAGGATAAAGTATCTTTGTTAATAGTGTAATTTAATCGTTGTTATAATGATCTATGCAGAGAATGTGTGGCACTGAGACAGTAACAAGCATTGTCTACATGGTTGAACACGTCTTCCCAATACCATCTGGTGTTCGATTTAGGTGGCCTTATTTAATGCAAATTGGTTGTAACCCGTTACACGTTACAACTACGTCATCGCATCACATGACTCACATCACTTGACTCATGAATCAATGTGTGATTTTTCTTGCTCACCGGTTTTATATTGTCGTTTCGTTCGATTCAGAAATTCGTTGTAAATAGTTGTTGATTTTGCTTGCTCACCGGTTTTATATTGTCGTTTCGTTCGATTCAGAAATTCGTTGTAAATAGTTGTTGATTTTTTGAAAAGATGCTTCCAAAGGGCCGATGTCGCAAGCGACCTGCTGCCTCTCCCTCGGCGGAAAGCTGGTTAAACGATATTCGCCAAGAGGTTGATCGTTCTTTGGCAGTGGAGAACAATCTCCTTGATGCCTATCGATCATTTACTTCCACGCAACTCGATTTGGATGCAATCAGGAACCTTCCTGCAAAAGCACTGTTCGCACATGTTGTTTCCATGTACGAGCTGCCCTTGGTGTCTTTTGTCACGTCTTCAGCACCAGTGCTGGCTGTTTTGCCTGAGTCGCTTCGCTCAGACACAGTGTCCCGGTTAACGGGGCTTCCTTTGGAAGAGGTAAGATTGATTCCTTAATTTTGTCTTCTGGTTCATGCGATATATCATGGGAATTCATAAAGGGAAAGATTTCCGCACAGCCCCATACATTAATTATGTATGCAACTATTTCATACTATCACACTACACACAAACAGCAATCATGAAAAGAACGAGTCAGTCAGAAAATTGTATGCATAATTAATGTAGGGGGCTGTGCGGAAATCTTGCCTTCATAAAGTGTTCCTCTTTTACAGGCTTCCCTTCTTCACGAGGCGTGCTCTGTACTCCATAAGTCTATTGGTCAAAGCTTGCAAGAACCTCATGTTGGCGAGTTTCCCATATTGTTGGCTCCCCCAACTGGTACTTGTTACATCTGCCATCGGATGCTTCATGAGCACAACAGGCCCATTGATGTTTTTATACATCGTGTTTGTGGCAAATCAAAGGGCCTTAAATTTTGCGTTCGGTGCGACCATTGCATGGTCAACTATAACTATGAACGATATGGGAACAAGTCTAAGGGATGGTCCCTCTATCCTGAGAGCAGGCCTTTCGTGGAAGCCACCGATGTTTGTTTTGTGGAGCGGAAGCTGCTCGAATTCCAGTGTGCTTTGGCGTGAGTTTTTTCTATTATTATTCAATGACATGCAAATATTAGTCACTAATTTCACTGTTGTTGTTTTTTTACTTTTGAATTACGCACAAACTGGTAGATATTGTTTTCACGGGTTATACCGTTAAATTAAATCACTCTAATGTTTGCCAAGAAAGTGAAAACTAAGCTGGGCTTTTCAAAACCATTGCAGACGTGAATACACAGTAACACTGTACTTTTGTCATTCAAGTGAGAACCGCTCAAGTAACATTTGAAATATAGAGGCTGTTGTTGACTTAACTGGGCCATTTTTTTATCGCACAGAAGTTTAACCAAAGCATTAAGCTTACATTTTTTATATCTGCTTTATTAATTTCTTCACTCCATAGAAACCACTGTTGGGTTAGCTTCTCTGGGTTTTCAACTTCGTATAACGAAGTCTTTAATCCACTCTCAGGAGAAGGAGGTACAGTTTACGTATTGGGCATGTCTTCCAATTCACATTTAACCTAGTACAATGTGGTTCAGTCATACTTATATTTTTTTTGTATTGTACACCTAGATTACAGTGAAAAACAGTGCAGTTCTGCATTTTGGAATGGGGAGCTAGAAGATGAGCTAAGGGAACTAGGCAAACTTGACTGTTTTGGACTTCTCAAAACAAATGAGGATCGTGAAAAAGTTATGACTGAAGTTGACAAGATCAGGGCAAAATCTGTGTATCCGCATTCAGCTGAAGATTGTTCTGAGACTTGTAAAACACGTGGTAAGTTCACCATTTTTATGTTATACATGTGGGAGGGGATGATGATTTTTTTATATGTAAGCATAATTGTGGGAAGCCCTCTCTATGTTATTGATCCCTTTGTACTTTATGTAACTCACAACAGAGTCTTTAATACATATTGTTTTCATAACCCTCTGTCAGGTTTCCCTTTTTTATTATTTTGCTTTGTAATAGAGTATAGATAGCTATATTTAATTTGTATTTTGAACAAATTAACGTGTTTGACTTTGCACCTTTTGTTATGTCATGTCTTACTTTTCTTGGTTGTTTGCACGTTAATCTTACATTTGAAGGTTAATACATGTCCTATCATTTAAAGGGGCTTCATCACGGACTTACATGTGTGTGTAACCAAATTTCAGAACAGCCAAAAGTTTGTATTTGTGTCAAAAGGAACCCAATAATAACCCTTTTATGGCTCCCAAACCTTCACACGTATAATCTGTTGTTGTTGTCAGGTTGTGGAAAACTTTGGGTCATAGATGGTCAGTGGAAGCTTATGTTTTCCCATTGCATGATGCAGAGAAAGGTATGCCACAATCATTCTTTCTGTGGAAAACCTGAAACATTAGCATTAAACAACAATTGTTCAGATTTTCAGATTTTCTGCACCTCATGTTGGAGGGCAGATTGTTTGCAGATTATGTTGTTTCAGAAACCTTGGAGGGAACTGGAAATTCCAGAATGATGTTGAATTAAAGGCCCAGGAAATTCCAGATAGCAAGTGGTGGTGGGGTGGGGAGGGGGGGGGGTTGTCAGTGCGTTAATGTTTTCAGATGGTTGCATTTGATGTAGTGTAAATTAATTTAGTTTCAAATACATGTACAGTTTGTACTAAGTTGTACTTAAGTTGGCCCAACTTAAGATCTGCATTCTCTTCTTTGCATGCTTGCCATTGCTATCATGTTTCATCTCATTGCAAAATTGTTTCATCTGCCTCATGAGGTTGTTTTAATATTGTTCAGTACAAACATTTTTAGATTTTTTGATTACGTCTCAGGTTGTCTTTTATGTTTACAGAGTTTTGTCATACTATGCTTTATCTTCCACAGAACTTTGTTCAGGGCCTTCCCCTTGTAAATTATCCTAATGTTTGTACCAATTCTCCGCAATTTGGGAAAGCTTCTTGTGAGGAACACTTAGAATACCTCAAGGATAAGCACCCTCAAGTCCCAACAGACATACGCAGTTTTTTGAAATATTGTGGCATCCAGCATCGTGGCGATGATACAGATCCTGCAGGTATCTCATATTCTGTTGTGTTATCAGCGAGATTTTGAAATGGACAATCAACCCTCCAAGTTTTTGAGCTGGAGACTTAATTGGATATGAAGTCGCCAGCTCTGTGAAGAAGGATTGAAAAAGTGAGCTTAATTTTGTCTCAAAAATTCTTTAGTGGCGACCAAACTTTTAAAAGTTGTTGGCCAAATGCCCACTAAGGAAAAAAATACAAATACTTTTAGGGTTGACAATAGAAATTTTTTAACTGTTATTTAATTAGGCAATACCAATACATGCTGCTTGACGAAGCAGTGCTAAATCAAAGTATTACCAAGAAATAAAATGATAATTGATTATTTTTTAATGGTGTATGGAATAAAAGTTATTATTCAACCTAACACAAACCACCATACAAAATTTATGTTTGTGTCCATTTAAGTAGGATTTTTTTGTTATTGTCATTTGCTTTACAAACAAGCTCAATGCAAGCACCATCCCGTTTGATTCCATGTTAGTTTCTAAAAAATAATTGCAGAACATGTAATGATCATTCATTTTTATGGTGCGAGTTTGTTATTGGTTGGTGTTTTGTAGACTTAATTTATTTTATTTTGTAATTTAATGTACTCAGTACCTTCATTTCTAGTCTTCTCCTTTCTCTCTTCAGCTGACAACGAGTCCATAGATCCTTCATCCTCTGAACTGCTTCAAGACAAGGATGTATCAAAGGTGGAGCAGGTCTTGTCATCTCTGGGTAATGAGGCTACCCCCGATCTTGGCAATAGTGCAGTAGAAGCTCGAGGTGTGGTGCCTGAACTAATATTATTAATATTAAATACACCATTTAGAATTAAAGTTTGTATAAATTTTATGAGTTACTTTGCAAATCGAACTAGGGTATTTCTTTAGTCAATTCATGAGATAAGAGTCTTTGAAATTGATTAGATAGTTGATGGAGAATTAGCTGTGTCATTGATTAATATTAAATAATATTATTTGCCGAAGGCGAACAATAATCATTGACAATAATCAATAAGCCTGATGTGAATAATAATTGTTTTAGTGTAATTTTCAGAGTTGAATATCAGAAACTGGAAAATAACAATAGAAAACTCAAAATCAACAAACAGAAGTGCTAGCATGCATTTGTGTAAACCAGTTTAATTCATTGATTATAATAATAATTTATACTCAAGTTTTAATAAATTGGAACTAAACAAAACTATGAAAAAGATAGATATCTGGTATCTTTGTTTAATGGTTGGCGACTTCTGAGCACTTGTCGGTTGTGTGAATCTTTTTGAAATTACTAGCTCCAGTGAGAAGAAAACTACAGTGTGCAATCTTTCAACCCACCATTTTTAGGATCAATTCCAATGCCTTGATAAAAATTGGTATTAAATTTGCAAAAATTCCCAATGTTTTAAATTGTTTTTCATTGCTCTTACAAATATTTGAAATATGCTCTTACAAATATTTCTTTACTGTATCAGGAAACACAGGTTTTATTGAGAGTGAGCACAACGCACTCACAGCTGTGCTTGAAGATTGCCTTGAGCCTGAGCCAACCACCTGCAACAAAGAAACAGGTGGAAAGCAGAGGTTACAAAAGTGGTCAAGGGGCCACCTCTTCATCGTCAGGGGAGGTGGTATCATTGACAAGTGGAATCCCCTTTTTAAGTGAGTTATTTTCTGGAATCTGGAGTCCTATGTTATTATTCTCTAGCTGTATAAGATGTTATCTATAAATAATTTTTGCTTTCAGTATTTTGTTCAATACTTAGTATGTATAAATTTCAGATTGCGAAAATGGTATTGTACCAATTTTTTTTAACTTTTTCCAAGCACAAGGTTGTAACTCTGCTATTAACTGGGAACTTGTTTTAACTAGCCACAACTTTTTGTACTTAGATTTAACAGTAACCAGCTTGCAGTGAAACAAAAACTTAAAATAAATTATGGTCCTTGGGGCTGAATAATAACTGTTTTACAAAAATGCAATATATTTGTTTGCTTTTTTGCTTTTTCTGTAGGTCTGAAAGCCCTTCTCAAGTTTTTGTTATAGTGTTATCATGGCTTTTCACCATTTTAAAAGCCATTAATCCACTAAATTGGAACAAAGTCGTCTTGGCTTACGACAACATGTGCCATTTGGATGGCTTAAAAGCTGCCAGAAGACCGCTGCCATGGCGCGCTCCATGGGATAAAGCATAGATATCAATATCAAAGATCATTGATGTTCTTCACATGACGAATCACAAAGACAAACTTTGCAAAGAAAAGTACGACCCGGCACCCTTTAAGGAGGCACTTCCACAAGGAAACACCATGGCAGCAGAGCAGACATTTGTGTGGCTGTCAAGGTTTAAGAAAATTTTGTGTGCGATGCCCAAAGTGCATCATTTATTCTATTTGCATCGTATGGTTAAACGCCGCAATAAGTATACTGTTACTTGCTACAACAATGGCAAGAAGCCATTGTTGCCCAAGGCTCGCAGAAACGTTATTTCAGACAAAACTGGGCAAAACAATTGATGACTGTGTATCTAATCTTTTCTTAATGTACCACCTGAATTTGTACATGATACCATGTAGTGTACCAGTAAAAATAACAAACTTCCAACAGAAACTGTTAAAAAATATGTTAGGTAAACAGATCAGTTTGTTCATTTAATATCTGTTAAGTCCTTAATTTTGAGTTAGGTTAATTTTTTGCAAAACAATGTGCTTGCTTCAAAGGGAAGATTGAGATACATTTGAAAAAAGAGAAAATCAACAATCACTGTCAAATAAATATATATCATTTCTGAGGTCATAACCCTTGCTATGATGTTTTTTCTCAACAAATTGGGTTTCCTAGGTTGACTTGTACATGTAAATAACCCCTCAATCAATAAATTAATATTATTTTATTGTTATTAAGCTGAAGTTGTGATTGAAATATGTATAAATTATCTTTCAAAAGGGTAGTGTATAAAACAGATTGTTCAATAAACTCTGGGCTCTATAAAAAAAACTGTAGCAGTCGATTAAATGCCAGGTCTACCATACAGTAGAATCCCAGTAAACTCTAATCCTCAAACCCAGACCTTTTTAAATTTCACCATTGGGTCATAATTTCTACCTTCGATAACTTCAACTTCTGATAATTTAACCTATTTAGATTTTCCTTGAAGGTTTTGAGTTATAGGATTCAACTATAAAAGCCTGGGGCAATTAATCTAGGAATTAAAATACAGTAGAACCCCGGTAACTTGAACTCTGAAGGGAAACGAAATTCTGTTCAAGTTAGCGGGGTTTCGAGTTATCGGGGTAGATTGAATATTTAATTTGTCAACTTAATAATTGATAATTTACTCATTTTACATCACTTCAGTATACAGTACAGTGCAAATTAAACTTATCTCGTCAGAAACTCTAACACGATCATAAATTCTTAGATAAGAGTGGAAAAGGCTGTCAAATAAGTGATCGGTTTTGTTGCTCTAATAGATGGGCATCAGTGGCGAGTCGCAAGAAGCTTAATTCGAGTTATTGGGGTAAATTTGACCCAAATTTTGATCAATGGAAACGGAATTTTGTTCGAGTTAGCGGGGTTTTCGAGTTATCCGAGTTCGAGTTAACCGAGTAAAAACGACTGAAAAGTGAGTTCAAATCCAAGGGAAATGGAAGTTTGTTCGAGTTAGCGAGGTTATTCGAGTTATCCGAGTTCGAGTTACCGGGGTTCTACTGTATACTACCTACAAATCCAAACCCCCAGATCAAGATCATAACCTGGGGTGCCCATTCTGTTCATGTTAGGCGTGAATAGTACTCGAGTTTTGATGTCATTTTATCACCGTCAGAAGAAAAGTAAATCTCTCTTTCAAATCACCTTAATGCATCGATGCTAAAAATTAAAGAACATCTTTTGGGTTCGCATTTAGCACAGTTTGGATTCGTCTAATGCTCATGAACTCTGTTTTCTATCCAACTACAGCAGCAAACAAGACATTTTTTTAAAAAATTTTTAGTTTTATTCCCTTCTGGTGTTATGTTTTTATCGACAGCCATCTGTCAACATCCATGAGACGTTCATTGTCATAAACAAACAAGGAATCAAAATCCACCAATCACAGCTTGTAACCCCGTGTAACGCTGTGTAACTGCTTGTAACCCGTGTAACGCTGTGTAACTTGATTGTCACCCCGTGTAACGGTGTGTAACTGCTTGTAGCCCCGTGTAACGGTGTGTAACTGCTTGTAGCCCCGTGTAACGGTGTGTAACTGCTTGTTACCCCGTGTAACGGTGTGTAACTGATTGTCACCCCGTGTAACGCTGTGTAACTGATTGTCACCCCGTGTAACGCTGTGTAACTGACTGTCACCCCGTGTAACGGTGTGTAACTGCTTGTAACCCTGTGTAACGGTGTGTAACTGACTGTCACCCTGTGTAACGGTGTGTAACTGACTGTCACCCCGTGTAACGGTATGTAACTGATTGTAACCCCGTGTAACGGTGTGTAACTGCTTGTAACCCCGTGTAACGGTGTGTAACTGCTTGTCACTCCGTGTAACGGTGTGTGACTGATTGTAACCCCGTGTAACGCTGTGTAACTGATTGTCACCCCGTGTAACGCTGTGTAACTGATTGTAACCCCGTGTAACGCTGTGTAACTGATTGTAACCCCGTGTAACCCCGTGTAACTGATTGTAACCCCGTGTAACGGTGTGTAACTGATTGTAGCCCAGTGTAACGGTGTGTGACTGATTGTAACCCCGTGTAACGGTGTGTAACTGATTGTCACCCCGTGTAACGGTGTGTAACTGATTGTAGCCCCGTGTAACGGTGTGTAACTGCTTGTAGCCCCGTGTAACGGTGTGTAACTGATTGTAGCCCAGTGTAACGGTGTGTGACTGATTGTAACCCTGTGTAACGGTGTGTGACTGATTGTTACCCCGTGTAACGGTGTGTGACTGTTTGTGGCTCTGTGTAACGGTGTGTAACTGCTTGTAGCCCCGTGTAACGGTGTGTAACTGACTGTCACCCCGTGTAACTGTTTGTGACTGATTGTAGTCCCTGTGTAACCTCTTGTGACTGATTGTAGTCCCTGTGTAACCTCTTGTAACCCCTTTCTCTCAGCGTGAAGGGTGACATCTTCTATTAATGTGTGTTTACTTTTATCAGCGGACTTCAATTGACTTCAATTGACGCACGCGCAATAGACCTCTTCATTGAAGCAATATTAGTGTAACGTGTAACGGGTTACAATTTTTTTGTGTGAATGTATCAACCCTAAATCGGTCGTGGTATACCCAATACTTAAGTACATGCTGTACCAGTGGGACACCTGTTTCTTAACACCTTGGTCCAGATTCATTTTTTTGTTTTGAAAACATTCTTTTCTTTAAAGGGTAATAATAACTTTTTGGTAAAAGAGTTTACACGTTATATAAAAACAAAGAGAATTTTCAAATTTACATTTTGGATAAAACACCTGTGACAGGTTATACATCTGTGGACTCCTCAAAGTCCCTCAATGGTTAAAAACGAAATCCATGCACAAGATTTAAATTGGAATGTATCTGATATAAAATGCTCAAAAGAGACACTATATTCATTTTTAACGTTTTACCATTGCAAACAATACGAATATGTACAACTTCCCCAAAGTTGGAAAAGCAATTTTCAAACTCCAATTCACTCGTCTGAAAAAGAAAGGAACACATTTATAAACTTTCACTAAGTTTCTCCTCTAAAGCGTTTTCAATTACTTGATGCACAAGATTAAAATTGGAATGTATCTGATATACAATGCTCAAAAGAGACACTGTATTCATTTTTAACGGTTTCAGTTTTGATAATCGCTAAAAGCAACATATTTTTTTTGAGGCCTGTTTTACGATTGCAAACAATGGGAACATAGACAACTTCTCAAAAGTTTGAAAAGAAGTTTTCATACTCCAACTTACTCACGTGTATTTTGAAAAATATTGGATGAACAGCAATTTAAGAACGTTATACGTGATCGGGACCTCACTGCGCTGGCTGCAAATGTCAGTGATTGTCGAGGCTGCAACCTATGCCAAGAATGACTGGCCGCCAACATTACATAACATAATTTTTATTTTTAACATAATTTTTATTTTTATATTTTAATATAGTTGAAGAAACAGATTTTACAGTTTTTTTAGCTTAGTTAATTGTTGTAATTAGGCTTTTTAAATGTATATAAATATTTTCCATTCTATATATTTTAATTACGTTTTTAGTTAGGCAGGTTAGGTGTCCACAATTAGCAGAGGGGACTTTTCCCCTCAGCTACTACAGTTTTGACACGTTAATAAAGTTATTATTATTATTATTATTGTTATTATTATTATATTATTATTAATTGATAAGTAATTTAATAGCTTTGCCAGCAAATTAATGTATCAGTTAAGACATACACAATAATCAAATTTTTTATAAGTCATTGGTTAAAGGCAAGAATAACAGTAGTCTCTCAATGGCTCAAGAGAGAATGTATGGAGAAAATTGATATTTGAATGTAACCAATATGAAATGGTCAACAGACACAACATATTCATCTGTACTTCTTTGTTAAAACACTTGTGGCAGGTTTTACATCTGTGTACGTCCCGAAATCCCTGAACTGTTAAAGAGAAAATCTATGGACAAGGTTAAAATTGCAATTTACTTGATGTAAAATGCTCAAAAGAGACACCATATCCATTTCTAATGGTTTTAGTTTTGATAATCTCTAAAAGCAACATACCCTTCTTTGAAGCCTGTTTTATTATCGCAAACAATGCGTACGTCTATAACTTCCCCAAAGTTGGAAAAGAAATTTTCAAACTCCAACTTACTCGTGTGAAAAAAAAAGGACAGATTAATACATCTCTCAACGTGCTGAAGTCCTTGAATGGTTAAAGAGGAAATACATCCACAAGATTACAATTGCAATATATCTGATATAAAATGCTCAAAAGAGACATTATATTCATTTCTAATTGTTTCAGTTTTCATAATCTCTAAGAGCAACATACAATTTTTTGAAGCATGTTTTACTATTGCTAACAATGGGATCATGGACAACTTCTCAAAAGTTGGAAAAGAAATTTTCAAACTCCAACGGACTTGTTTGAAAAAGGGAGGAACACATTAAACTTTGACTGAGTTTCTCCTCTAAAGCGTGTTCAAATACTTTGGGGGATGTGTTTGCTAACAGTGAAATAATTGTTGCTTTGAACTGTTAGAAATATTTGTGTATCACAAACCTTAAATATTATTACTTATGATCTATCAATAGAATGTCTGGCACTGAGACAGTTACAAGAATTGACTACAACGGTGAACACATTTTCCCAATACCAGTACATTATGTACTACTTGGACACTTGTTTTTTGGCAGTTGGTCCAATGTTAATTTTTTTCTTTTTAAAACATTGTTTTCTTTACAGGGTAATGACAAGTTTTTGGTAAAACACCTGTCACGTGTTCTACAAAAACAACAATTTTCAAATTTACTTTGTTAAAACACTTGTGACAGGTTATACATTTCTGGATCCTCTGAAGTTCTTGAATGGTTAAGGAGGGAATCCATGCACAAGATTAAAATTGCAATGTATCTTAAATAAAATGCTCAAAAGACACACCATATTCATTTCTAATGGTTTCAGTTTTGATAACCTCTAAAAGGAACATACCTTTTTTGAGGCCTGTTTGACGATTGCAAACAATGAGAACATCCACAACTTCTCACTGATATTTGAATATCACCAATATAAAATGGTCAACAGACACAACATATTCATCTGTACTTCTTTGTTGAAACACTTGTGACAGGTTATACATCTGTGGCACGCCCCGAAATCCCTGAATTTTTTAAGAGAAAATCTATGGACAGAATTAAAATTGCAATGTATCTGATGTAGAAAGAGACACCATATTCATTTCTAATGGTTTCAGTTTTGATAATCTCTAAAAGCAACATACCGGTTTTTGAGGTCTGTTTTATGATTGCAAACAATGCGAACGTCTATAACTTCTCACTGATATTTGAATGTAAACAATATAAAATGGTCAGCAGACACAACATATTCATCTGTACTTCTTTGTTGAAACACTTGTGACATGTTTTTTCGTCCTTGTTGTCGGAGGATTCTTAACCTAAAATCAACAGGAACACTTTTAATTATAACAAAGCACACGAAGATTAAATATTTCCCACTATGGAAATAACATTGTTGTCTGAGTCAGATTCCAATGAAATCTAAACTGTATTCTACTTAGTAAATTGCTTTACCACTACGTAGAAGTAAATAAACGTTCTTTTTGATGTATAACCCAAAATATTATTTAGTTTGAAGTTTGTTTTCATAACCAATGATTAGTATTACTTTCTATGTTTTTCTTGAGAACTAATTCAAAGATTGGAGACGGGGTATGGTTAATGGGAAAACTAAGGGTTCTAAAACTGTCATTTCCCTCTTATTCTCTTAAAGAAGAAAGGCTGAAAAAGTATGTATTCTTTCTTGAATTCTTGCAAACTACGGGCCCCTACCCCACCCCTAACAAACACAGTCAGACAGAACTTACATGAAGTTGAAACTCAGGTTAATGTTGTTGCAGTTGTGCCAATGGTTTCTCCTCTACAAATAAACAAATAAGAAAAAAAAAAAACCCTCACTGAAAACTGAAAAAGAAAGGTTGTACATTTAAAAATCCCAAGAACTGTTTCAATCAGTGGAGTGAGTAGCCTGCGAACGCAGACGTATTTCCGGCCGTCGCTTGTCTCCGCCGAAAAATAACGTCTGCGAAAACGAGCCCACGAGCGATTTCCATGACGTCAATCCTTTTGTCTTCTTTTTGACCAATTACGTTAAGTTTTAGATTGGCTCAAATTCCCGCGCGCGTGGAAAGGCGAGAATGGTAGCTTTGGCATCTATCGCGAACGCGACGGCAAACGATGGATGAAACACCGAAGAAATTGACCCGTTCGGATGAGTTTTGCTTTTTATGTAAAGACACTTTTTCACTTCCGAAATCTAAAATTAGAGTGCTGGGGAAAAGTGCAGTGGATATTCCAAGTTTAATTCTCAGGGCGACCAAAGTGGATGTGAATGTTTACGTCGAGAGAGAAAGGTTTTATCTTTTGGTGGTGTGAGCCCAATACCTGGGACGCCAAATAGTGGTTTTCTCCGAAAAGCCTTCGGTGGATCGCTGACTTCAACTCCACGCAGTAAACCAGTAGTGCAAGAACCGCAAGAAGTGTCTGGAAAAGAATCGTCTGAGACGCAAGTTCATATTTCTGTAACTTATCCCTGTGGTAAAACCTATAAACGTGAACTAGAAAACCATCTTGCAGTCATTGGCAAAGCAATTGTGCATGGTCCTCAAAAGCGGATTGCTAGTGCGGTTCTGAAGAGTGACACACTGAAGCAAATGGTCGTGGAAAAGGTTCTCAAGTTGATGACTGTGCAACTGAATGAACTTTGTTCTAGAAAACGGCCCTCGATCTTCAGGGCTAATACAAAGGAGGAAATAGTGAATTTCGATTTCGCGAGGGCTTGCCAAGAGTTGAAAGCAAGGGCCCCGATATTCTATGCATTTCTGATGACAAGTGCTTGCGTTAAAAAGGAAACTCCTGATTGGCTTCCAAGCGTAGCAGTAGCAGGGTCAGTCCTTCTGAAACAGCGCAACTCACATATGAACGCCTGCGCCACAGTTATTGGTATTCTTCTGAAGTCAAGATCTCTGGAGGTGAGGATAGAATAATAAATAGAGAGGTTTAGCATGACGTTTACGGCAAACGGCAAACGGCAAAAATGGAACTTTTGCCGTCTCTCTTTAGTTGTGTGTACAGTAGAGTGAGATTATTTGTATTTTGAATGAATAGTAGGAGACGTTATTCCATTTTTGTGTGCTTTATTTACGGACAAAAGAAAAGAACTCAAAATTAGAAGCTATCTTTGCCGTTTGCCGTCTGCCGATAACGTCATGTTAAACCTCTCTAATATTTTTAGTGAAAACTTGAAATGATGTACCTAGATGTAGCGGATTCGATCTGGTAACTTTGACTTCCAAAGATGCCTTTCTCTTATACAATAGTAAATTTTTGTCAACTTTTATAGTCTGAGTGACTTCTTGCACTTAATTTCTTTAAGTACAATACCAGCATTATTTTGCTCTGCATTAATTTATTTATACCTCTTCCTCTCCTATGTTAAGTTAATTTTTTTATCCTAATAAGTAATTATTATTGTCATTTAAACAAGGGCATCCAATCAGCTAGCTATATTTTTGCCCTTTTCCATTTCTCTTCTTCTACTTATTTACATTTTCTTCATCTTTTTAATTTTCGGGCACAGACAAGTTCAGGATTGAAAGTTGTTGAGATGCATGTTCCTTATTAAAAGTGTCCTAATTAATAAAAGTTGACGAAAATAAACCTAATTTTGTCAATTATGAAGTGGTATGGAAGTCCCAAATAACTCATTCAAACATGAAGTACTTATTAAAACATACTTGGTTTCAATCTTGCAAAAGTAGTGGGTGTTTGTGTATGTGGGAAGGGGGGGGGGTATTGCAATATCCATCCTCACTTACCTTGTATTTTGTTTTTCGCATAATAATTATATCCCATTTCTTGAATCATTCCTCTTAGGCAACAATGGATAGACTATCCAAAATGAAAGTGACATGCTCCAGTGTGAGAGTACGTTCAAAACTTGATGTGCTTGGAGAAAAACATGACCAAGAAATATTAGATCTGCAGCAAAAGATGTCCAAGGATGAGCAAGTTGTTGTTGATAAAGAGGAAGCAGTTACCGTGCTCACCGAGAGCTGTAGCACAGTTGGCCACTGCTGTTCTAACAACTGTACCCAGGACATTGAAAATGCACGTAAACAGCTTAAAGAGGCAAAGTCAAGTTTACATCCAGGCTTTGCTATTGCATTTGATAACATTGATGGCAAAATAGAGCGCAAGCACATGACCAAGGAGAATCAGAATTTGGATTTTCATTGGGTCAACCACAAAATCATCATGAACAGGGTTTCTGGCAACAAGCTCGATACTTCACCCAGAGAGATAAGTGGTGTGCCAAACATCAATTTCCTTCCAACTGTTCAGGACCAGAAGAAACAACGGCACAATTATATTGTGCTTGTGTCTAGAATGCTTGTGGAACACTTAGAAAGCTTCTCTTTCCTAAAAGAAGTGTGCATCAGGCATATTCCGCACAAGTATTCCAAGGAAATGGCCCAAAAATCTGTCTGTGTAAGTGGCCAATACGGTTCACTCAAATGCATGCAGGTCATACCTTAATTGGTTTAGAAACACTAGGATAAAGCTACTGGTGTTTCCTGGGCTTACTGTTTTGAGTTCCACTAGCAGTAAGGGGTACAAAAAACAGATGCAATGAACAACCATAATTTAGTTATGAGACAGGAGCTTGTGTAAATAAGGTTTTTTCAATGTTGCTAAAAATAATTGTTCATTACCTGTATTTTCAGTTACCAATGGGTGTGCTGTTCAAGAATGAAAACATCACAGAAGATATCATAGACATTCTAAGGAGTTTTCAGTTATACCTGCCATATTCCAGTTGGAATGGAGAGAAGAAGTTTGTTAGCCAGCTGTGTGTTGGAGATCAGTTGTCCATCGAGAGGGCAGTGAATGCCATCCATTCAGTTTCCAATGGATACACAGCAGAAGACCGTTTGGAAGGCTTCAATCTCCAGCTTGGTGACTGGCACACAGGAGTTAAGATCCTTGAGGTAAAGTTATTCAACATGCCTTTTTTTAGAATTGCAACACTTAAAAAGCACTTCAAAAACTCATTAATAATTCATAAAGGAAATACAAAAGAAATTAATGTTTAATGAGTGTCCATATCTGACAAAGACACGGCTAAACTTTACGTCCAATTTTCTAGGCCAAAATGATCACAAATCTAAATATTAGTGCAATAATGAGTTGATCTACCTCAGAAGATTTTGAAGCCGTTCATTGCAGTCAGTGATAAAACACTGCTGCTCATTTATTAGACATTACATAATCCACATGCATGACTATTTCATATAGGACCATTTGGAAACTCATCAAAAGTTTTTATTTCATTTGATTGGTCTAAACATGTCACCTGGTGAAGACAAATCTATTTAATTTTAAACTCCACAGCCTTCATTCAGCTAAAACATTTGTCTACAGACATTATGTAATCTCTGAGAGATTTTGATCGTCGAAGCCAAGAAAGTATTACTAAACATCATCTTGATTTGGAAAAACCTAATTTGCATTTACTTTCTACACACTAATTTACATATGCGATTTATAAAACCGGTTTCGTCTAAGACCTCGTCAGTTGTTTTTTTTTTTTTTTTTTTTGTTTAGCGATCAACTGACGAGGTCTTAGACGAAACCGGTTTTATAAATCGCATATGTAAATTAGTGTGTAGAAAGTAAATGCAAATTAGGTTTTTCCAAATCAAGATGACTATGTAATCATCATAGACAAATATCCATGCATATTTTTGCACTAAATGGGAGGCATTTTATTAAATATTATTTTTTTATTGCTCAAAACCAATTTCTATTTTCTGTATACAGCTGTTGTATAAACGTTTCTACTCTGGAAGTTCTTCAGATGACCACTGCACCATGTTCTCTGACCGGAATTTGATTAATCGTCGCAATGTGCGAGAAGATCCTCACGCAGCCTACAGGGCAGACAGAGATTTTATGATCTTGCTGGTGACATCGCGTGTTATTGCTGCTGCCTTTCAGGTGCTTGGCTTAGATAGCAAACAAGGCATGCCCACCCATTTGCCAATTCCTGAAGATCTCATCAACCAGAGCAAGTTTCAGAAACTTCAGTTTTTACACAACGCAGCTGCAAAGATTGTTGACGAGCTGGTAATTGATGAGAAGATGATGGATGGTTCAATACAAGCCATGGTGTCAGAACACGAGAGGCAAGAAGTGTTACAGCAACTGGAGCTCAATCCAGATGGGCGCTTCCCTTGCCGATTTCCAGGCTGTACAGCATCCTTCAAGTACAATGGCAAGAGTCGTAGAAGACATGAACTGGGACATGATCCACCAGTGGATATTCCAGATGATTTTCCTTCAACAACTGAAAAATCAACACCTTCAACATCTAAAGAAACTGATGACATGTTCAACTACAACTCAGCACTTCTCTCAGAAGGGTTATTTTTTATGAACTTCTTAGATGCAGTGTCTGAGGGTGATGGTGAAAGGCTTATTAGGCAGTATAAGTACCTCATGCTACTCTGCAAGGCAGATGGCTCACATAGCACCAAGTATGCTCTGGAGAGCTTGTACCAGTAGCTCCTTGTCCATGGGTTGAGTGAGAAAGAGGCAGAAAAACTTGTGTGGAACAGGTGTGAACAATCATGGTGGCCCTGGTAGGAACATCCCTCATGATCTTGAAGTTGAACACAGCAACAACTACAACAAACAAGGAATTGGCAACTTGGGCGTAAATGTGAATGAGAAAGCTGTTACTCGAATCTCGAAGGCAGAGCAACCCGTAAGAGAGATCACCGGCAAAGTCGAGAGAAGTCTTCATCAATTTGTACGTTCTGGGAAACATGTTCAGCAATTCCCAACTGGAGACTTCGATGAACTTTTAAAGGAACTGGTACAGAACAATGTTTTTAAGTATCAAGAGGGTCGCAAATTGAAGCATTTCACAGGATTTCAGAGGGATGTGTTAGAAAATCTTGACATGTCTAACGTGTTTGTGTGGATCAATGAGCACAAGAAAAAGCTCTCGTCTGGTAATAAAGCCAGATAGTATAACACTACTGTGCTTCTGCAGCCTTTTTGATATTCTTTTGTGTCCATGCATATTGCTCTCCAAGCCTTGTTGGCATGTGCACAAAACAAAAAGTGTTTGAGCCTAGAGCAAGACTTGGAGAGCAATTTACATGTTCACAAAAGAATAACAAGTAGGCTGCTGTTGCAGTCCAATTAGTATGTTCTGGTTAAGGTGCTAATTTATTTGTATTAAGTCGAGAGAAGTCTTCATCAATTTGTACGTTCTGGGAAACATGTTCAGCAATTCCCAACTGGAGACTTCGATGAACTTTTAAAGGAACTGGTACAGAACAATGTTTTTAAGTATCAAGAGGGTCGCAAATTGAAGCATTTCACAGGATTTCAGAGGGATGTGTTAGAAAATCTTGACATGTCTAACGTGTTTGTGTGGATCAATGAGCACAAGAAAAAGCTCTCGTCTGGTAATAAAGCCAGATAGTATAACACTACTGTGCTTCTGCAGCCTTTTTGATATTCTTTTGTGTCCATGCATATTGCTCTCCAAGCCTTGTTGGCATGTGCACAAAACAAAAAGTGTTTGAGCCTAGAGCAAGACTTGGAGGGCAATTTACATGTTCACAAAAGAATAACAAGTAGGCTGCTGTTGCAGTCCAATTAGTATGTTCTGGTTAAGGTGCTAATTTATTTGTATTAAGAGGTGACTGAGTGAGGTCAAGTTTCCTTGACTGCATTGTTACATTGTTGTATTGGTATGAAACATGGATACCACCCTTTATGTTTTTATAACAATGTAAGGAAAATTGTTTTCTTTTTGGAACATGTAAATACAAATTCATAATTGATTAGAACCGAGAGGGGACAAAATAATGATCTACAAATCTAGCTAATAATGTGAATAAACTATCAATTTCCTAATCATTGATCTAATGACAAAGTTGAAGACAGTGGTCACTTCAACTAGAAATTGCCCCGTGGCAATTTTTAAGAGGTGTCTATCCTTGACTTATAAGTGTTAAATGAGGGACTATAAGATTGAGCCAGAGAAGTTGTTTCTTTGCAGGCCTTTAGCCAGGTGGGAGTCCAGGAGTCCTCCACTTTTCAGAGAAAATTAATATGAAATTAACTGTAAACAGAGGTTTTATTTCTTTAGCAAATTTGTAAATCTACATCGAATTAATATTAAAGATTATTTTAATCACCAAGACAAGAAGAAAAATTTAACCAATATAGAAGAATGTTTTGCTTGAATGTATATCTTTGAAGAATAAGACCAACCTACATACATGTACACATTAAATTCTCAATAAACTTTTAAAGTGGCATTCTTAAACTGTTGAATGTCACAGTTAGGTTTGTAAATATTGAAATAAATGTTGAGTATTTCCTACAAAGTTTAAGAGCATTTGAATGTCTTAAAACCAGAACCAAAGTTATTACTCCGACTAATCACAAGGGACACTTATTCAGTAAGCCAGCATGTGAAGTCATCCCATCACACTGTCACCCCCATATATGTATCTGAAAAAATATTCAGTGATACACATACAGTAGTTCTACACTACAAAGTGAAAACCATGTATATTTCCCTTATTTAAATGTGAGCAATGAGTGGTTACCTTTGGGGATACTTTGAATTTGGGGGTGTCATAACTTGGGATGACCTCAAATGCTAAACATCCCTTTGGTCACATGAAAGGACTTAAATTCCTTTCTGTATGCTGGCTAAAATTTAATTTAAAGAAGAGTCACTCAAGGCAGAACAGAATCAAAGCTTAAATTCATCACTGCATTTAAGGCAGCAAATGGTACCTCACTTGCCCCATTGTCCATTGATGCATTGTTTGAGTCATCCATTTGAGAGAAGCTAAGATTCTCAATTGCCAAATTTGCCAATTCGTCGTCTAGGGCAATATCACTCCAATCATCTGGCAAAAGTTCCTCCTCATCAGATGACAAGTCATTGTCTTCGATGCAATTATGGGTGTCATCACCCATGTCCATGAAAATGCTTCGCAAAATTCCATAAATCTTAACTGCGTGTTTCAAATCCCATATTTCAACCAGGTTGCAAATGTCACTGATTGAAAACAATTCTTGGCAGTGGTCCAGAACTTGGGTAATTTGAACAGCAGAAAATCCCAGAAGAAACTTGGGATGAGTGAAGGATTTTAATTTGCCACTTGCATCTCTTTTGAGCAGGCTGGTAATCAAACTTTTGTGATAGATGTTTAGTTCATTTGTAAGCGTCTTTCTCTGATCATCTGTCACATCACGTATCCTGGAAGGCTTATTAACATCGGGCTTAAAGTCAACAGGATAACTAAGAACCTTGCAGTTCTCAAGACCACACTTGCAAACAACAGAGCAGTTGTCGCAGCACAAGTGATGTGGGTTGTGTTGGTCCAAATGTTCTTTATCAAAATGCTGCATGAGAAATTTCCGTCTACACCCCTTGTGTTTGACATAGTCTTTCATCTCTTTTTCAACATGGGTTAATTGCATCCCCTGATAGAGGAGGTAGGCAGTGCTTTGCTTTCCATCTCGCCCAGCCCTTCCACTCTCTTGTATGTAACATTCAACATTCTTGGCTGGTCCAAAATGGATGGTCCTGTAGACCTCCTTGCAATCCACTCCCATGCCAAAAGCTATTGTAGCTACCAAAATTCGCACACATCCTTGTTGTTTTTGGAAGGACTGTAAGACGTTCTCTTTGTTGGATGCAGGGGTACAAGAATGAAGCATTTCAATGACCACCTTCTTAGGCTGCTCACTATTCTCAGAGTTAACGATAGCATGTTCTCCAAGAATTGACTTTATTGTTGAATATATTACTGCGCACTGCTTTATAGTTTGACAGTAAATGATTGTTCTTGTAGCTTCTGTGCTATGTTCAATCACCTCATTGGCTATCCAGTAGAAATACTGTGCAAGGTCAGCATTTTTGTTCAGGTATGTAACAACATAACTAATGTTGTCTTTGTTTGGGCTCTCCATGATAACATGGGGATCTCTCATGGCAAGCACATCAAAAATTGTTTCTTTTGTGTCGACAGTAGCTGTCGCTGTGAGGGCAATAAATGGTATTGAAGGAAGCAATGACCTGAACTCATTTAGTCGGGCAAACCACACTCTGAAAGCTGCATGCTTATTGGACTTTGACTTACCCCTAAGAAAAAACAAAATATTTCATATTTATAAATGGTGTTAAGATAATGAACTGCTGCACTAGCGCACCATTATATGCTGCACTTCTGATTTTAAAATAATTCCTTTAGATTTTCAAAGCAGTTTATATTTTCATTGTTTAGATTTTGAAAACAAATACAAGACAGAAAATTAAAATTCCAAAGTGGTTTAAAAAATTAGAAACCAAAGTTTATGAGCCACAACACAATACAGATATGTAGGCAATTGAGAGAGGTTTACAACTAAAAGGATAACACTGAGCTGTGGTATAAAAAGTTTGCTACACGTAGGGCTCCAGTTATTTGCTCAACAAAGAGAAACTGATAAGGTTGTTTATTTCGTATGTGAAGGATATTTCAGCACTAATTGCTAAGGATGGGGGACGAAAGATTCAAGTAAAAGTCAATAAGCTTCAAATCTTACCAATGCGAAATTATGTGGGCTTCATCAACAGCCAGAGCTCGTACGAACTTCTTGTAGCAGTCGCTCGTGACCATTTTTCGCCACCTTTCATCGCCCAGCCACGATTCAGGCGATCCATAAACAATGGAATACTGGCCACTTTCAACAGCTTTTCTCTGCGATTCTGTGCTTATATCGCTCAGACAAATAGAACTTATTCCGAGGGAGTTTAGCCGGCTTACTTGATCTTTCATAAGGCTAACTAATGGTGAAACGACGATCACAATATTCTTCTCACGTGGAGATTGCAGCGTTGAGAACACTTCTGGCAATCCCTGGAAAATCATCGACTTTCCAAATCCGGTCGGCAAATTCACAAAGACATCCTTTTTGTGCTCAACGATGCATTTTATTGCTTCCTCCTGCTGCTTATTGAGGTTCGGGATTCCAAATCTCCCACAGACTTTCGTAAACGCTGAATCCAAACATCTTTCCACATCTTCCGCCATTTTGTTTCACACGCGTATTCGTGTGCCTCGCGCAATCCACGCGAGTTTAGTTCTTGACTTTTACGAACCAGATTGTGATTGGTCCCCAGAAAATGACGTCATGGAAATCGCTCGTGGGCTCGTTTTCGCAGACGTTATTTTTCGGCGGAGACAAGCGACGGCCGGAAATACGTCTGCGTTCGCAGGCTATGGAGTGAGTTGAATTTGAATTGAAAAATTGCTTATTTATTTAACATCAAAAGAGATTAGATGAATTGATAGAAGAATCTTTCTTCAGTGCTGATAACGTAAATGATACAATTCAAAACAATTCTTATCTCAACCAGACAACTTTGCTTTCAGTGCAGTAGGTAAATCCCCGGAGAAGTGAATGCGCGCGATCGCGTACCTTTCGTCAACTAACAGCTGTTATAAGATCGTGATGCAACAGATCGCAGTTGCTTCCACAAAACAGAGTGTGATGCTTCCCAGATAGAGTGGGCGTACTGCAAGAAGCCATTTCCGGAGTACTTGAGTCTTCATTAGACATCCTTCTCATTCGCACTGCAATAACAAATCGCGCACTTGACAACTCTGACATTTGCGCAGTCGGTAAAAAATTTGGTGCGTGAATGTATTGCGCCTGCGCGTTTGATGGACAGAATTGCTGCGATGACCAAAAAGCCTGAGGTCTTTGTGTCGTTTGATTAAACTTACATTAAATATAACAGCACAGTCCTCTAAACTATGGCCTTTCTTTTGTTCAAAGGGTCTAAATAATAATAATACCATAATTTGAATGTCTGTTCTGAGAAGTGAACAGTTTATTTAAAAAACATGCACAAAGAAGTGCGATATTTTTAAATAAGTAAATTGTCAAAGTTCTAATCAATTAATCAAATTAAGCAAAGGTTAATGATTGTATTAAAAACCAAAAACACATTTCCTGGTAAATTAATCTCGTTCCCAGATCTCTTGTGGACGAAGCCAAAGGCAAGATCTGGTCAAATCCGACTTGTGCACGTGATCGCCTGTCAGGAATGTCACAGGCGATGTAACAGCGCATGCCTGAAATTAATTCTCAAAATGGCGGCTGTGTCGAACGGAGAATTTGATAGAGCCGTAAAGTTTTCTCTAACAAAACGCGGAAGAGTATATGTCGGTCATTTCAGTGGATTCATAATTAATTAGGTAGATAGAATTTAATGATGCAGTAACCCTAACCCACGAAGCGGGTGGTAACCCTAAGCTCATGAATAATAGCCCTAACCCTAAGCCGCCATCTTGTTTTTGAACCCTAAGTTTTTTGTCGAAGGTTTCTTCTCGAAGGTCGCCA
Organism: Siderastrea radians; assembly: GCA_964017195.1. Lineage (NCBI taxonomy): Eukaryota > Metazoa > Cnidaria > Anthozoa > Scleractinia > Rhizangiidae > Siderastrea > Siderastrea radians. Next base: position 30,287,418 of record OZ024888.1, read on the forward strand.
TGTTGTTTTTAACCCTAAGCCGCCATCTTGTTTTTAACCCTAAGAAAGAATTAATCTCTCGCTTTGAAAAAAGCTCAGAAAAAAAGATGCGTCAACTGGGATTCGAACCTGGCAAATTTAGAAGACATATCCAATTAGAAACCTAATACTTACCTGACTGCGCCAAGCCCGGGCTGACGGAATAATGACTTTGTTAAGTTCTATAGGTAGATTATAAAATGCGGACCCTGAGGAAACAGTCGAAAGATATAAACAAAAGCGGACCCTGAGGAAACAGTTTGTAAACAAACCAATTTTATTATGAATTTAAAACATTACTTTATTTGCTGTTGTAACCAGTTAAAAACTTATTTCTTTAATTGCCGTTGTAACCACTGAAAAAATAAATAGGTTTCCTGTTTCGGGCAATGAATAAACTTCATCGTGTCTATTTTATGATGTCCACATGATTTTCCTGGCGGGTAATGTTTAGACCAGAGACTATCGGCTTTAGGACAACCAAATGTTTCTAAATCCACACAGGGTAAACCCATCTTGTCTAAAAGTTCTTTTTCAATTTGACCTCCTTTGTAAGCAATCAATCCATCTTTGTAAAGCGCGCGAATCACACCTTCGACATCTCTTTGCGGTAAGGCGGCTTCCTTGAAAGAAGCTTCGAAGCGTAACCCGTGAACATAGCGGTAGACGCAATTAACGGTTCGCCGATCTTTGTAGCTTAAATCCTTGTAGTGCATCGGGGAATAAAAATGTTGACTATCGTTTTCTCCCTTGATGGTACACCATCCTAGTTCTCTGACAATGAATTGTCCTGATTTTAAACGATATCCGTCGAGATCTATAATCAACGTGACTTGATCCATCGCTGTTTTAATTCTAAAGAAGCAGAATTGTTTTTAAATAACCCCAACCAATCTAAATGCTAATTCGGTGGGCAAGCTTAAACCCGCCCGCTACACGTCACAATACAGCTGCACCCAATTCAATACGACTGCACCCAATTCTATAACTCTATTCAATTTCACGTAACAAGTGGTTTGTTAGTGCGCGCGCAGACTCCAGAGATACTATAAAAAACCCTCACTTTTCAGTCATTTCAACCCAAACTATCAGTCAAGAGGAATCTCTGTCAAATCACAAGCTTTAAGACAAGTTACAAGTTGTTCCAAGCTTCAAGACAAGTCATTGACGCTCTCAGCCTCACATCAGGACCCAAACCGTAAGTATCCTTTTTGTTGTTTACTAGACAAAATTGGTTAAATGTGTTTTCTTGGAAAGGTAGAGATTAAGAGGACGCGTGTGTTCGCTTACCATCAACAGCCACCTAAAGTGTGTTCGTCCTTATCGACAACAGCCATGTGAAGTGTGTTTGTATGGTAAGCAACAGTCACTGAAAACTCTGATCTTTTCCTTTCTTTAGAAAACTACTTGAATTTTTCTAAATTATTATTAGGTTAGATAAAAACGGGTACAATTTCTTAAACCATCCGATTGATTGGATTCTTTGACTTTGATTTTTTTTTTGCCTCCTCATATGAGTTGAGGATTAAATTTCTTAAAACCAAATTCTTACAAAGAACTTATACCCGTTTTTCTTTTTTTATTTAAGAGTATGAGTGATGAAGAGTTGATCCGCACTACGGAACTGTACGAAGAGGATACCTCTACTTTGAATGAAGATGATGTTCTTAATGCCGCCACGGACATTTTCGAATTAAATCAAATCTACGAGCAGGCTAGGGATAACCAGAGAGAGTACCAACGAGGTCTTATTCAGCAATCGGGGGGACAAATCAACCCCAACGCCGAAGGTCGGTTCGTTTTTGACCTGCAACCCCTACAACATCAGACCAATCGTCGATATGGTATTCAAGAGCGAAATTACCGCGTCCATCTCAGACAAGAAGGCAATGTGATTGACCGTCTAGCACCTGCCATCCGTGACGCCATGCAGAGATCCGTGGAGCAAGTCTTAAACAACGATCAGATACCAGACCATCCCCGTCTGTTCTTTGACCTGTTCAGTGACCGTTTGGTTGCCGGTACCTATCGCAGTAATGGACTGACGGTTGGCGACTGGAGAAACAACCCGGACCGCGTCGACCATATCTTTGAAAACTTGCAAGAAGCTCTCAACAGCAATGAAGACTTTCAAATGAACGATAGTTTTCATATGGAAATTACCACCGTGGCTCCTGCTATCCGCCAAGTTCGTGGACGTCGTCACCGTCGCAAGAAGGTTACCTATCAAGGCATCAACGACTTTCTCATCAAGAATAAGTCAGTGATTCTCATCAAGAATCAGCAAGACAACCTGTGTGCTGCTAGAGCCATCATTGCCGCTAAAGCCACCATCGACTACCCGTCTAACCATCCACTGCGAAGAAAATTAACTAAACACGACAACCATTCAAGCGATGTTCATCAAAAAGAAGCCGCGGAAGCTTTACACCAGGCAGCCCAAGTGCCTCTGGATATCACCGTAGGAGCAGACCAACTCAAACAGTTTCAACTGGTGCTCCCTCAATACAGACTCATCTGTATTTACACTGGCCGAGGTCACGAAGCCGTGGCTTTCAGCCCCTATGACAAAGACAAGAAGGAGATCGTGATCGTGCATGTAGACGATCATTATCATGCCTGTAACAGTTTGAAAGGCTATCGTCAAAACACCTATGTCTGCAACTACTGCCTCAAGGGTTATAATGATCAAGGACAGCATTGTTGCACCTCCACCGAAAACATCAAGTTCTGCCTCTGCTGCCGTCGAGAAGATTGTCAAGGATTTCTGCAAGCGCACCCTCAAGAGGTGAAACCTCAAAGAAAGTGTAATCACTGTGGCCGCTACTTCTATGATGAAGTCTGCTACCAAAACCACCTCAAGTATTCCATCAGTGGGAAAATCAAACCAGATGACTGCATTTGTTTTAACATCCGTCGCTGTCGTCGCTGTAAGAAACTGAATCGTTCCAAACATGACATCCGTGAACATCGCTGTGGTTATGCGACCTGTCCCACCTGCTCAGACTACGTCAAGTTGGAGCCGCGGAAGCTGCCGAAGCCGACCCGGACTCAGACGTAGAACCTGTAGATCCAGCCGAAGAGTTAATTGAAGAGTTTGAACAAGCGGAAGGTGAAATGGTTGGTCGAAACCCAGACAGCGACAATCCCAAAGATCGTGAACCACCCATTCACATATGGTTCGATATTGAAGCCCGGCAAGAAACTGCAGTCCACGAGGCGAACTTACTCATTTACCAAGATGATCGTGGTAACGAAGTCACGCTCTGGGGAGACACCTGCGTGGAACAATTCATTAAAGATCTAAAACAACTGACGGAAACCACACAGCATCGCCTCATTGTGATTGCGCACAACCTGCAAAGCTATGATGGATATTTCATTATTAGAGAGATGTATCGGGATGGGAAGCAGTTGACCCAGATCCGGAATGGTGCTAAGATCCTGGAACTTGAACACTATGATATTCGATTCATAGACAGCCTTAATTTCTTTGCCATGCCCCTCAAGGCCTTTCCTAGCACGTTCGGGCTGAAGTACACGGAGCAGGATGAAGATGGGAATGAAGTCGAAGCCTTCTATGCCAAAGGGTACTTTCCCCATTTGTTTAATCGCAAAGAGAACGAAGACTATGTGGGACCTCTTCCGCCCAAGGAAGATTACATGCCGGAAACCATGTCGTTAGACGAACGAGAAAAGATCGACCAATGGTACGACGACCAAGTGAGCAAGAATGCTGTATTTGACTTCAAAAGAGACATTAAGGCTTACTGTCAAATGGATGTCACCATCTTACGCGAAGGTTGCCAAATGTTTCAGCGACTGTTCCAGACCAAGACTGAAATCCAAGACCAGAACATCCCGGGTTTTAACCCATTTGAACATATTACCATCGCCTCTGCTTGCAACCGTGATATGATCAATCGGACCGAAGATGAAACCATTGCCTCGGAACCGGCCTATGGTTGAGCTGGACAACGCGGAAACCAAAGTAAGGAGGCCATGGAATGGTTGCTCTGGCTGCAACATTGCAAACAGCAAGAGTACACGCAAGCTGAACAAGAATTCGACGATGCCATGCAAGTTCCTCTACGAGACCGTGCCAACTTCATCCAACATGCAGGCAACGGCGGGGAAAAACATATTAACTGGGTCGGGAACGTGGATGGATATTGTGCGGCTACCAAAACAGCCTACGAGTACCAAGGCTGCTATTTCCATGGTTGTATGAGTTGCTACCCCAACAGGACTGAACGTCACACCCGATTAGACAACCGTCAGATGTGGGAGGTGAGAGAAGTAACCAAAGAAAAAGTCCAAAAGTTAAAGAGCGTCGGTCTGCAAGTATTAGAGATGTGGAGTTGTCAGTGGAAAGACTACAAGAAAACCCATCCCGAGTGTGCTGCCTTCGTCAACAACCTGAACCTAAGAGAATGTCTGGAACCAAGAGAAGCCTTCTTTGGTGGGCGAACTAATGCCGCCAAATTGTTCCACGCCTGTCGTAATGGGGAAAAGATCCAGTACTTTGATTTTACAAGTTTGTATCCCTGGGTCAACAAATACTCGACTTATCCTATTAAGCATCCTCAAGTGATCCTGAACCCGGAAAACCAGAACATCCATGACTATTTTGGTGTGGCGAAATGTATTGTTCGTGCACCCCGTTATCTTTACCGTCCAGTCCTACCGGTCCGCGTCCAAGGCAAGCTTCTCTTCCCTCTGTGTGTCAAGTGCGCTGGTATCCAGCTAGACCTGCCGCTGTTAGAACGTGGTTGAGAATGCCCTCACAGTGATCAAGAACGAGAATTCGAGGGAGTATGGTGTACCCCGGAGCTACAAGAAGCCCAGCGTCAAGGCTATGATATTGTTCAGATCCTAGAAGTATACCACTTCCCTGAAGACCAACGACGAGAAGGCCTCTTCCGTCCCTACATCGATCAGTGGTACAAAATTAAAACAGAGGCAAGTGGTTGGCCTAAATGGTGTGATAGCGAGGAGAAGAAAAATCAGTTTCTAGTGGAGTTTAAACGCGTGGAGGGGATTGAATTATCTGCGACAGAGTTGGACAAGGGGGAAAACAAAGGACTTCGTTCTTTAGCCAAGCTTATGCTCAACTCAATGTGGAGTAAGTTCGGGCAGCGCCCCAACAAAACGCAGGTGGCGCATTTTACGAACCCCCAAGACTTCCATGAATTCTTAGAAAGTGACAAGTATGTCATCCAGAAAATCCAGCTACTACCAGACCACCAGAACCCAAATGAAGTGAATGAAGACGCGGTAGATGTATTCTACACGATGCGAGACGAAGATGTCGAAATCAACGGAAAGTGTAATATCTTTATTGCCGCCTTCACAACCTGCTATGCCCGCTTGAAGTTGTACCATGAATTGGAGCGAGGAGGTCAACAGATCGTCTACAACGACACAGATTCCATTATGCTGATCACCGATGAAGACAACACAACCCACTACCAGCCTACCACAGGTGATTACCTAGGACAGTTGACCAATGAACTGTATTATAAGAAAGCGAAACAGTACCGTCATATCGTTGAGTTCGCATCAGCCGGGCCCAAAAACTATGGCTATGTCCTGGACAATGGAAAGAAAGAGTGTAAGGTGAAAGGTTTTAACCTGAATGCCAAAGGATCCAGGCAGCTCAACTATGATATCCTGAGAAACAACGTGTTGGATGTTATCCTGAGAAACAACGTGTTTGTCCATTTCACTACGCTTCGTTGGCCCCTATTCCTAACAACAAAGGATACAATTTGACGAAATGTTCAGACCAGCCATGTCTGATCTCCGTCTTGGATGATGAAAATACAGCGACCTACCTCGACGGAGTCTACAACAAAGTCCACAAAAATATTCATGATGTCTGGCATAAATTGCTCTGTTACTGTCGCCCAGCTACCCTACCCAGTCTACGTCAAAGCAAGTCCGAAAACAACCCAGGTCGGATGTACCTTGCCTGCAGAAACCATCAATGCAAATACTTTCATTGGGCTGATGAAGCGTGAGCGGATCCTGCCGATGTCATGACCTGTCCTTATCATGTAAAGAAAATGGAAGAACGTACCTCTGCAAATGGATGGCATTATCTACGATGCCCTGGTATTCCTTGTATGCTGTTCTGCGGCAAAGACCAAGGACCCAAGTACATGTCAGCTGTACGTAAAGAGATTCATCCGGATATCTGCGACCGATGGGACAAAATGAACTGTTTATGTGGTCATTACCCCGTGTTGAAACAAAGCTGGTCAGACAAGAACCCAGGACGATTGTACCTCAGCTGCTACCAAAACCACCTCAAGTATTCCATCAGTGGGAAAATCAAACCAGATGACTGCATTTGTTTTAACATCCGTCGCTGTCGTCGCTGTAAGAAACTGAATCGTTCCAAACATGACATCCGTGAACATCGCTGTGGTTATGCGACCTGTCCCACCTGCTCAGCCTACGTCAAGTTGGAGCCGCGGAAGCTGCCGAAGCCGACCCGGACTCAGACGTAGAACCTGTAGATCTAGCCGAAGAGTTAATTGAAGAGTTTGAACAAGCCGAAGGTGAAATGGTTGGTCGAAACCCAGACAGCGACAATCCCAAAGATCGTGAACCACCCATTCACATATGGTTCGATATTGAAGCCCGGCAAGAAACTGCAGTCCACGAGGCGAACTTACTCATTTACCAAGATGATCGTGGTAACGAAGTCACGCTCTGGGGAGACACCTGCGTGGAACAATTCATTAAAGATCTAAAACAACTGATGGAAACCACACAGCGTCGCCTCATTGTGACTACGCACAACCTGCAAAGCTATGATGGATATTTCATTATTAGAGAGATGTATCGGGATGGGAAGCAGTTGACCCAGATCCGAATGGTGCTAAGATCCTGAAACTTGAACACTATGATATTCGATTCATAGACAGCCTTAATTTCTTTGCCATGCCCCTCAAGGCCTTTCCTAGCACGTTCGGGCTGAAGTACACAGAGCAGGATGAAGATGAAGTCGAAGCCTTCTATGCCAAAGGGTACTTTCCCCATTTGTTTAATCGCAAAGAGAACGAAGACTATGTGGGACCTCTTCCGCCCAAGGAAGATTACATGCCGGAAACCATGTCGTTAGATGAACGAGAAAAGTTCGACCAATGGTACGACGACCAAGTGAGCAAGAATGCTGTATTTGACTTCAAAAGAGACATTAAGGCTTACTGTCAAATGGATGTCACCATCTTACGCGAAGGTTGCCAAATGTTTCAGCGACTGTTCCAGACCAAGACTGAAATCCAAGACCAGAACATCCCGGGTTTTAACCCATTTGAACATATTACCATCGCCTCTGCTTGCAACCGTGATATGATCAATCGGACCGAAGATGAAACCATTGCCTCGGAACCGGCCTATGGTTGGGCTGGACAACGCGGAAACCAAAGTAAGGAGGCCATGGAATGGTTGCTCTGGCTGCAACATTGCAAACAGCAAGAGTACACGCAAGCTGAACAAGAATTCGACGATGCCATGCAAGTTCCTCTACGAGACCGTGCTAACTTCATCCAACATGCAGGCAACGGCGGGGAAAAACATATCAACTGGGTCGGGAACGTGGATGGATATTGTGCGGCTACCAAAACAGCCTACGAGTACCAAGGCTGCTATTTCCATGGTTGTATGAGTTGCTACCCCAACAGGACTGAACGTCACACCCGATTAGACAACCGTCAGATGTGGGAGGTGAGAGAAGTAACCAAAGAAAAAGTCCAAAAGTTAAAGAGCGTCGGTCTGCAAGTATTAGAGATGTGGAGTTGTCAGTGGAAAGACTACAAGAAAACCCATCCCGAGTGTGCTGCCTTCGTCAACAACCTGAACCTAAGAGAAAGTCTGGAACCAAGAGAAGCCTTCTTTGGTGGGCGAACTAATGCCGCCAAATTGTTCCACGCCTGTCGTAATGGGGAAAAGATCCAGTACTTTGATTTTACAAGTTTGTATCCCTGGGTCAACAAATACTCGACTTATCCTATTAAGCATCCTCAAGTGATCCTGAACCCGGAAAACCAGAACATCCATGACTATTTTGGTGTGGCGAAATGTATTGTTCGTGCACCCCGTTATCTTTACCGTCCAGTCCTACCGGTCCGCGTCCAAGGCAAGCTTCTCTTCCCTCTGTGTGTCAAGTGCGCTGGTATCCAGCTAGACCTGCCGCTGTTAGAACGTGGTTGAGAATGCCCTCACAGTGATCAAGAACGAGAATTCGAGGGAGTATGGTGTACCCCGGAGCTACAAGAAGCCCAGCGTCAAGGCTATGATATTGTTCAGATCCTAGAAGTATACCACTTCCCCGAAGACCAACGACGAGAAGGCCTCTTCCGTCCCTACATCGATCAGTGGTACAAAATTAAAACAGAGGCAAGTGGTTGGCCTAAATGGTGTGATAGCGAGGAGAAGAAAAATCAGTTTCTAGTGGAGTTTAAACACGTGGAGGGGATTGAATTATCTGCGACAGAGTTGGACAAGGGGGAAAACAAAGGACTTCGTTCTTTAGCCAAGCTTATGCTCAACTCAATGTGGGGTAAGTTCGGGCAGCGCCCCAACAAAACGCAGGTGGCGCATTTTACGAACCCCCAAGACTTCCATGAATTCTTAGCAAGCGACAAGTACGTCATCCAGAAAATCCAGCTACTACCAGACCACCAGAACCCAAATGAAGTGAATGAAGACGCGGTAGATGTATTCTACACGATGTGAGACGAAGATGTCGAAATCAACAGAAAGTGTAATATCTTTATTGCCGCCTTCACAACCTGCTATGCCCGCTTGAAGTTGTACCATGAATTGGAGCGACGAGGTCAACAGATCGTCTACTACGACACAGATACCATTATGCTGATCACCGATCAAGACAACACAACCCACTACCAGCCTACCACAGGTGATTACCTAGGACAGTTGACCAATGAACTGTATGATAAGAAAGCGAAACAGTACCGTGATATCGTTGAGTTCGCATCAGCCGGGCCCAAAAACTATGGCTATGTCCTGGACAATGGAAAGAAAGAGTGTAAGGTGAAAGGTTTTAACCTCAACGCCGAAGGATCCAGGCAGCTCAACTATGATATCCTGAGAAACGTGTTGGATGTTATCCTGAGAAACAACGTGTTTGTCCATTTCACTACGCTTCGTTGGCCCCTATTCCTAACAACAAAGGATACAATTTGACGAAATGTTCAGACCAGCCATGTCTGATCTCCGTCTTGGATGATGAAAATACAGCGACCTACCTCGACGGAGTCTACAACAAAGTCCACAAAAATATTCATGATGTCTGGCATAAATTGCTCTGTTACTGTCGCCCAGCTACCCTACCCAGTCTACGTCAAAGCAAGTCCGAAAACAACCCAGGTCGGATGTACCTTGCCTGCAGAAACCATCAATGCAAATACTTTCATTGGGCTGATGAAGCGTTAGCGGATCCTGCCGATGTCATGACCTGTCCTTATCATGTAAAGAAAATGGAAGAACGTACCTCTGCAAATGGATGGCAGCATCTACGATGCCCTGGTATTCCTTGTATGCTGTTCTGCGGCAAAGACCAAGGACCCAAGTACATGTCAGCTGTTCGTAAAGAGATTCATCCGGATATCTGCGACCGATGGGACAAAATGAACTGTTTATGTGGTCATTACCCCGTGTTGAAACAAAGCTGGTCAGACAAGAACCCAGCACGATTGTACCTCAGCTGCTACCAAAACCACCTCAAGTATTCCATCAGTGGGAAAATCAAACCAGATGACTGCATTTGTTTTAACATCCGTCGCTGTCGTCGCTGTAAGAAACTGAATCGTTCCAAACATGACATCCGTGAACATCGCTGTGGTTATGCGACCTGTCCCACCTGCTCAGACTACGTCAAGTTGGAAGATCACCGATGTTACATTGAATCTGCCCAACGCGTGCAAGAGAAACGTAAAGCCATTGCCTTGGAAAAGAAACAAGCTAAGAAAGCCAAGAAAGCCGCGGAAGCTGCCGAAGCCGAACCGGACTCAGACGTAGAACCTGTAGATCTAGCCGAAGAGTTAATTGAAGTGTTTGAACAAGCGGAAGGTGAAATGGTTGGTCGAAACCCAGACAGCGACAATCCCAAAGATCGTGAACCACCCATTCACATATGGTTCGATATTGAAGCCCGGCAAGAAACTGGAGTCCACGAGGCGAACTTACTCATTTCCCAAGATGATCGTGGTAACGAAGTCACGCTCTGGGGAGACACCTGCGTGGAACAATTCATTAAAGATCTAAAACAACTGACGGAAACCACACAGCGTCGCCTCATTGTGATTGCGCACAACCTGCAAAGCTATGATGGATATTTCATTATTAGAGAGATGTATCGGGATGGGAAGCAGTTGACCCAGGTCCGGAATGGTGCTAAGATCCTGGAACTTGAACACTATGATATTCGATTCATAGACAGCCTTAATTTCTTTGCCATGCCCCTCAAGGCCTTTCCTAGCACGTTCGGGCTGAAGTACACGGAGCAGGATGAAGATGGGAATGAAGTCGAAGCCTTCTATGCCAAAGGGTACTTCCCCCATTTGTTTAATCGCAAAGAGGACGAAGACTATGTGGGACCTCTTCCGCCCAAGGAAGATTACATGCCGGAAACCATGTCGTTAGACGAACGAGAAAAGTTCGACCAATGGTACGACGACTAAGTGAGCAAGAATGCTGTATTTGACTTCAAAAGAGACATTAAGGCTTCCTGTTGGCACCAACGAAACCACCGAGAAGCGACGACGTCATTCTGGTTCTGGATGGCGTAAGTGAAACAAAGCGGAAACCCCAGATGAAGTTCAACCAGACGAGGATGAAGGGAAAGGAGATGACAATGAGAGGACAAGCAACGTAAAACACTTCCTAAGAACTTGAACTTTCCCAAAGAGGTTGTTGTCAGGTGCCAGGCAAAGGGCTGGATGGAGGAATCACTCGTACAGGACTGGTTACGGACTGTTTGGAGTAAAGTTGGTGGCATCAGAAGGCAAAAGTCCATGCTTGTATGGGATTCATTCCGAGCCCACTTATCCAAACCAATTCGCTGTACCTTGCGATCTCTAAATACCGAGTGCGTGGTGATTCCTGGTGGCATGACCAGCATGCTTCAGCCATTGGATGTGTGCATCAACAAACTCTTCAAGGACCGCATGAGAGCAAAGTGGCAAGAATGGATGCTGGCTGGAGAGCACACCTTCACTGCCGGGGGTCGTATTCGTAAAGTCGGCCTTGACGAGATCTGCAGATGGATAAGTGATGCCTGGGAGGACATTCCACCAGAGATGATTCAGAAGTCGTTTCGAAAGTGCTGTATCACCAACGCGTTGGACGGTACAGAGGACGATGAAATCTGGGAAGAGGAGGACGACTCAGATCCATTCGAAGACCTGGATGAAATGGAAGGCGAAGACGACTTGTACTACGCAGATGACTTTGAACGCCAGCAGGCAGAAAGTGCACCAGAATGTTACGAAAATATTTTCGGTGAAAGTGATAGCGAGGACTTTTACGGTTTTTAAGTGAGGAACTGTGTACTGTATTTTAAAAAAGGACAATATATTACTATGAACAAGGATCGACAAGATAACTTTCGAATATAGCACATGTAAATAGTTTTCTTAGAGTTATAAGAATAGTAATATCTGTTTCGGATGCAATGTATCATTCAGCAGATTCAGTGTAGTCAAGTGTTAAATACTAGTGCGACTTTCAACAAAGATTGACAAGATAAACTTTTGAATATAGCACATGTAAATAGTTTCTTTATTAAGTTATAAGAATAGTTCCACTTTTATACTCTAATACTGTTTCGGATGAAATGTATCATTCAGCAGATTCAGGAGTAGTTAAAAATATATTTGATACTTCCAACATTTACGTGTGTTCTTCACTGGTGTCCAGACTTCTCTCTATATCTGACTGTGTGGCTACTAAGCAATCAGATCGGTGTTCGAAGCGTCCGTAGTATTTTCTACAAATTTCATCCCTTTTCACTGTGGTCTTCAGCAAAAAAGACAACATTTTGTGAAAAGAGCATCCTTATAAGAAGATGTCGAGAATTCAGTTTCAAGAGAAGCTTGTAGAAGGTATTTAAGAGTTGATTAACCCATTGAGCTCGCAGCAAACACACAAACACACTTTACCTCGGCGTTTTTTCAGTTTTTTTTTTTTTCAAAACCGAGCTTCAAAGTTGGGGGTGCGGCTTATCTACGAATGCGGCTTATACACGAGTCTTTACGGTATTTGCTTTAATCAGACAGCAACCAAACTTTGGCAAAAGCAAGAACGCATTAGTATTTGTTAATGCTATCAAGGACTTCACCAAAAAAGAAAACGAAATTTTTCTGCAATTTTTTTTCTTTTTGTTCATGTAAGGAAAGTGCACTTTTTGCCTGTTTTTCCCATAAATAAAGTTCAACAAACGTAAGAAATGAGAATGTCTCGGCCATTTCAAACTTGGAGACCAGTTTTTTTTCAATCCAACAACAACACAATGGTATGACTTTTCTCTGTCGCGTTACCTTTGTTACAAACAGATGTGGCAAATAAGTGATATACCCCAAATTTATAACATTTTATGCAATTTTGTTTGCAAAGTTTAATGGCATATTTCTCATTGGTTATTTCACATTGTGCATTTAAATAACCAGCCAACACGAACAGCAATCCACGTAGATTGCAACCCTGTATCTATATAAGGACAAACGTTTATATTCTTTTCTCAATAACTTTTTTATACAGACGTCTTTTACATAAAAATCACTTAAGGAAAGTGCACCTGCGTTTCACGTTCTGTTTTAAAAGTGTTTTATCACACAGGAGATCGACTATCAGGGTTTCAATTCGTTTGTTAAGCTCTTTCTGTAGACTGGTAATAACAGCTAACCCTGCAATAATATATTTTTAACAATTTTTTTAAATAAAAAAAGTAAGAAGGGTGCACTTTTCAAAAATTTTGTGAAACGTCATTTTGAGGTCAAATTCTTAAAAATAGAAAATTTATGTTTCGAACCGTGAGTGCAACAGTAACTGGTGGACCACTTTTGAGCCAATTTCAATGAAAGTTGTTCATCCTACAGCTGAAAAAACCAAGATGGCGCGATTCAAAACTGATCGGCTTGGTGTTTTCAAAAAACCCCCCCCCAAAAAATTGAATTTGTTTAAAACCAAAGAAACGCCAATAGATACCTAGCATTGAAAGAGGAGTATAATCTAGGCATCTTTCACACGACCCAGTGGTGGCCTTTAATAATTTTTGAGCTAACAAAAAAGGACGATATTTGGCATAAATTAAGTCATTTTTTAAGCACTCCACTTTCCTTTTTGGACACTGTGGACCAGAAATGAATCCAAATGACCTGAGTATTGGCCTGAAGCAATCTTACTAGTTGTAGATATAGGAACTTTAAAGATTTGAGCCACCATTGCTTCCCTCTAAGAATTTTGGCGTTTCCAAAAAGGATCATATTTTGCAGTAATTAATTCATTTTTTATACACTCCACCTTCCTTTTTGGATGCTGTGGACCAGTAATGTATCCAAATGACCTGAATATTGGCCTGATCCAATCTCACTACCATATTTACCCGTGTATAATGGGCACTTTTTTTCGGAGAAATTAACCTTAAAATTCATAGTGCGTATTATACACAGATCCCATTGTTTAGCCACGTTCTCATTAACATACCGTAAACAATAGCCTTGTTCTGAGTGGTTTTTAATAACAACATTAAAATAACCAATGAATAGATTGCAATTTCGATCTGTGAATAAATTAATGTGGCTATTTAAGGATACATAGAAGTAAAAACAGTGGTTTGGTTTATTTGCATTTAGCACGTCAAATATTCACGCAATTACAAACAAACTATACATTTTCTTAAACTCTAATAAGCAAATATCTCTTATTTTGCACCACGTTCGCTTAAATCTTCTTAGAAATAAAGTTACACCTTATTTTTTTGAGAAGAGATGTTTTACGTGCAAAGTTTATTTGCAGACGCTTTCACCTCGACACTTCTCATTTCTGGTGGAATTTATTATACAGACATTGAACCGAAAAACAGTGCCTCAGATTTCGCTTTTAGCGCTTCTTTATTTTTTTAATAAATTTTCTAAGATCAGAATGGTAGTTTTTGCGACCTTTTCAAGAGAAAAGGCCATATCTCAAAAACTAAAGCAAAAACAAAAATTCTGAAACACCGTTTTAAAATTCAGCATGTCTGCAAGCTCCCTGCCAATTTTCATGTAAATTGGTCGCATATTTAGCGAGAAAAAACTCTCCACACTTCACTTGTGCGCTCAAAATTGAATTTGAGAAAAAGCGATTTTCAGATTACTGGGGATTAGGGATTGTTTACACAATAGCGTTACCAATTCACCACCATGATCCAATCACATGCAACCAGCTAATTCAACCTATCATCAGTTGTCGGCGGAATGAGGGCGTCAAGTACAACAGGCAGACACGTGCTTCAGAATACGCACTGATCATCGATCTATTTTTTGCTCCTAAACCGAGAGATTTATTTTTTTCTGTATTGCTGACCTCGATGGAGGGAGCTTCAACTAGTGGACTGAATTGTTGTAGCAGAGACAGATAAGGTAAACAAAGGGGGGAGAAAGAATGACCTCAGAAAACAAAGTTAGTATTTTGATGCACGTATTTAAGTTAATTTGTTCAAATTCAAGCTTTGGAAATGCCTTCAAGTTGTTTCTTTATTTGAGGCTACAAATGGCAGTACACATTTTCGGGATGAATAAAACAGACAACTACAGAATTCTTCCTCTGTTTAATCTGTACACGAACACAAAGTTACCTTATTGATCCATATTGCCCTACCACAACCAAAGCACTTTTCTCGTCACAAACATGCGGCCGCTTCGTTTATCTGAAGCTCTGCAGTCGATTCCGTGTTCTTTTTGTGGCTGTTCTTTAGTATTTTTCTTGAACTAGCCTCTTCTGTTACCATTTTTATGGGCAAATTGATCGTCGAAGGAACCTTTGTCTCGCATTGTCCGTTCCGATTGAAACTTGATCAATGATTTGTGTTACGTTTCATTTTCGTTTTTCCCGAGTCATTCTGACACATTTTGTTTTGACATAGTAAAATTAATTTAACAGTTGAGTAACAAAACAGTTTTAAAAAACACCAACTCTACTCTTGGATATGTTCATGTGAAAAAACTCGCTGCTGGTAGCTTCATGTGTACATCCAAGGACACTCAGTGTCATTCCTTTGTGTTATCTGGTAAATGCCAGCGCACAAAATTTTTTTGTCTGCATTGGCATGTTTTGTTTTGTGCGGGTGTCTGCAGGGAAACGTTGGAGACTGTGCATGACACCAGAAGCCCAGTGGAACAACCGAGGCCGTCCACAGACTCAACGGCGAATAATCCAGTGACTGTAGCGGAGTCGAATGGAAATATTCAGCGCAGATCAATTGTTCTTCTCCAGGCCGGGAAACGAATTCCTTACAAGATTCCGACAAATGTTGTGAAGGCAACCGACAAAAGAAAGGACAAGTAACCTAAAATGCCGTTTCCCTCGAAGTAAAATGAGGATTGTGTGGGACGGAACTCGGTGATCCGGTCGAGCATCCAGGGAGTTACTGTAACTTCATCATTCCCATTCAGAAAGGTTGTCATACGTGTAAAATTCTACAGAAACGTGGACTGCAGAGCAATGCATCAAGCATTTTCTTACGACATCGGTGTTCATAATTGTGTATGTGGTATCTTCGTTTCCAATTTCAAGTGAAGTTGTTCAGGTTCCTGAGTCGAAGCGTGGAACGACATCCCAGCTGAAATGATCACTGCCCCGTTCCTGAAGTGTGGAATTACGAACAGTTTGGATGGATCAGAAGATGATATGGTTTATGATTCAACTGAGGACACTAATAAACTTGATCATGATGATTCCTTTGTGAGAGAATTGTTTGCATCGGACTCCGAGTCGGAGTTTGAAGGTTTCGTCATTTGAAAGACTCTGAACATTGAACTCTTACAAAATGCTAGTGCTGTCAGTGAAAGTATCCTAAGATTTAGACAATTTTATAAGATTGTAGCTCGCTTTTGGCTTACGATAAATTTAGTGATACTGGTTGTTAGTCGAAGTAAAATTTCGAGTTATTACAGTTGTAAGATAGGTAGAGTACATGTAATGTTTGTAAATAAGCTTAAGTTTAAATAGGAAACAATGACTCTTCTGGGAGATAATATTTATTATTGTAATTGCCTTTGCGAATTCCCATTTCTTGTTAAATCAATAAATAATTTTAGAGAGATTTGACATTTCCATTTGCTCGTGAAATCTTTTTTTTAATAAACTTGTCAAAAGAAAAGTGGAGCCTCAGGGCATGAAGACAGGCAAAAGAAGATCATGCTCGTTGCGGCCCATAAACGCGAGAATGGGTCAGGATGGGTCAGCAACCCTCACCATGGAGCCAAAAGTGGTGTGCCTCATGTAAGTGTTTGTTGACAAAGTTAGGCCAGCGGTGTCAGATGACCAAAGTCCAAACAGCAAAATCTTCATAAAGGCAGATGGCAAACCTTTTCAAGGCGGAAGAATCGGGAGGCGAATCACACCTTTTGTTGTCAAAAGTGGGGTTCATCCAGACACCCTGATCAGCGCGACACACTTCCATATATGGATAGTCACCACCATGTACAAGAAAAACCAAGAAGGGAAGAAGACCAATGAAGAACCACTCCGTGGCCTCATGTGCCACTCTGCAAAGACTGCCAAAAAGTGTGACCTAGGAGACAGCCTCATGGACCAAGCCACTGAGGCTGCAGAACAAATTAAGAGTTTCACCAAACCTTCACCTAAAAAAAGACCTCCAGAGTGTGACGAGGAGGAAGATCAAGGAGAGTGCTCACCATCACAGAGGCTTTTGTCTGAAGAAGAGCATCAAGCAGTTAGGGAGATCTTTGAACCAGAAACTGAAAAACATTCACCACTGTGGAAGAAAGTGGTTATGGCTAAAACGAAGGAACGCCCTATCCTCAGGAAAGTTTTCACGTCCCCAGAAAAGGTCAAGAAGGTAACAGACAGGGTGCATTACCTTCAAGAAAAGCAACCAACAATTGACCCTGGGGAGCTCCCTGATGACAGCCCAGAGGAGAGGACCCCAAGGTATGTTTATGGTGAGACGATATCAGGGCATGGGTCTCAACAAAGTACAACATTGGACTGGGACGAGGAGGACACAGCTCTCTCTAAATATGAGAAATTCTCCCGAAATCCAGAGATCACAAAAATTTTTAGTTCAACTCCACAAATCCAGCAAACCTATCAAGATAACAGCTTTGATGGAATTGGAAACAAAATGAAAAACACCTTTCAAAAGAGAAGCAAAAAGAGATGGAAGTAAGCCTCAAGGCTTTATAGTTGGATGTTGCGTCGACATTTAAGAAGTCGCATTGACATTTCTATATTAAAAAAAACACAAACAAAAAATTTTAAAACCCAGAAACCAGAAAAAAAAAGGATGAGAGGTTGGCAAATGGTGTGTGAACTGTTGATAATCACTGATTGGTCACATTTGATGAAATTTACAAGTTGAACAACTGAAAGTAGTTCTTATTGCATATAAGCTTTAAGGACGATGTGTTCTTCCCAACACCATCATCTTAACTGGTGGAAGATGTGAGCAGTCATCATGTCTCTTTGTTTGTCGAATTTTTTGTTGTTGGTTGTTGGAGTGAAAAGAGTAATTAGGTCAAAAATTGTTGTTGACTCTCATAACAGAGGATGGGTATGTCCTCAAACGAATAACTACAAAGAAAGTTATGGATGTTTGTCGCAGCTATTTTACTTTTACTCTTTTACTCTTTTTGTGGAACAAACCTTCTTTGTTCTTATAATATTTATAGTGGGGTTTTAGGTCTTTGAGATTTCACCTTGTATGGTTGGGATATGGTGCGTGCATTGTAAATAATGACTGATTGGTAACATTTGATGATGTTTACAAGTATGACAACTGAAAGTAGTTCTTATTGCATATAAGCTTCAAGAACAATGTTTTCTTTCCAACCACATCATTCTCATTGGTGGAAGATGTCTGTTGTCATGTTTCTTTGTTTGTTGGTCTTTTATTTGTGCAAGATGGTTTGTTCTTTGCGAAGAGTTCACAACAAGTTTCGATCAATTCTACAATAAGTTCTAACAAAACGAACTTATTTTCAAAATTGTTTTAGTTTCAATAAATAAAACAGCTTCAGACATGGAAACATACATCAAATCATGGTACTTTTAGTGGGTGGCTGTTGGTTTTCAAATCAAAACATTAATTACGTTGAAAATCATTGTTATGAACATTTTTCACTTTAAACACGTTGTAAAAAAGGAGCAGTACTCTTCTATTAGGAAGGGATTTTTTACATAAATTGTTTGTGCTACATTTTTCTGCAAGATGGTGTTTGCATAGCAAGGAGTTGGAACAAGATTTGGAGAAATTGTAGAATAACTTGTATAAAAAAACGTTACTTTCAAAATTGTGTTTGTTTTGTTCAATAAAATAGTGCCAGATATGTAAACATACATGAAGGAGTACCACCCAGAGTGGCTGGTTGTTAGCTCTTAGAGCTAAGAAAGTAATTATCTTAAAAATCGTTGTTATCTTAGTGCAATTCTAATAGCGTGATTGTCATAACAGACTATAGGGATTTACGCAAAACAATGACTACGAAGAAAGGTATGAATATTTTACATTAATTGCGTTGAAAATCATTATTATGGTGAACATTTTTAACTTTAAACGTGTAAAAAAAAAGAAGCAGTACTCTTCTATCAAGAAGGGATTTTTTTACATAAATCGTTTGTGTTACATTTTTCTGCAAGATGGTGTTTGCATAGCAAGGAGTTGGCACAAGATTTGGAGAAATTCTAGAATAACTTGTGTGAAAAAAGTTACTTTCAAAATTGTGTTTGTTTTATTCAATAAAATAGTGTCAGATATGGAAACATACATGAAGGAGAACCACTTTGAGTGGCTGGTTGTTAGTTCTTGGAGCAAAGAAAGGGATTATCTTAAAAATCGTTGTTATCTTACTGCAGTTCTAATAACGTGATTGTCATAACAGACTATAGGGATTTGCGCAAAGCAATAACTACAAAGAAAGTTATGAATATTTTTCCCAGCTCTTTTACTCAGTCAGGGCATATTGTTGTTGGGCTTTTAGCTCTTTTAGATTTGACCTGGCATGGTTGGCAAATGGTGTGTGAACTGTTGAAAATCACTGATTGGTCACATTTGATGATATTTACAAGTTGAGCAACTAAAAGTAGTTCTTATTGCATATAAGCTTTAAGGACGACGTGGTCTTTGTGACACCATCATTTTAACAGGTGGAAGATGTCAGCTCTCATCATGTTTCTTTGTTTTTTGTTTTGTTTTTTAATTAGTTGTTGGACTGAAAAGAGTAACCAGGTCAAAAATCGTCGTTATTTTACTGCAATTCAAATAAGTTCATTGTTATAACAAAGAATGGCTATGTCATGAAATGAATAACTACAAAGAAAAGTATACATATTTGTCCCAGCTCTTTCACTCAGTGAGCGCTTATTGTTGCTTAAAATTATCCTTTTGGGATAATTTTAAGCAATGGCTGCTCAATAATGAAACTTCTCTACGTTCGCTTGAGTTAACGCCTTCCTTGGTTATAGGTTTAAAGCCCCACCCATTTCTTCGCAAGTATTTCTACTTTTTATTCTTAGTCGCAAGACTTTACATTTGGACCTGTAGAACACGATGTACTCGTCCTACGATAGACAATTTCCCCCTTTTCCTCTCACATTACAATCTTTGAAAGATATTTTTCCTGCCTTTTGCGGATTGAGGACCACGTATGTGGAACGGTAGCTCGTCAGGGTACATGTAGTTTCGAAAAGATAGCATAATAAGTTCAGTTATTGGGGGGGGTTAATGTAAGCTAGTATTGTTGAAAGTAAAGTAACAAATGTCATGTAATAACTATATGCTGTATTTTCTACTCTGTTGTACTGCTATATAGCATTTTCCGCTGCTTACTGTAAGTAAAATATAGTATGTAGGAATGGTATGTCAGTATTATGTAAGTGTTATGTTATCTATTAAGTTAGTATGTAACTAATGTTCTTTAAGTGAAGTGTAGTATGTATGGCATGTATTATGTAAATATGTCATGTAAGTTAGTATGTAAATATTATGTAAGTTATGTCTGTAAGTTAGTATGTTGGACGTAATGCAAGTAAATAAAGTGTAAACTGCAAAAAAAAAAGAAAAAAATAGGAAGAGGTTGTGACAACTGTTACAAAAAGAGGTGACGAATTTAAAATTGGTGGTTGAAGAGTTACCATTTTCATTCCTTGCTTGCATTTTCTCCTCTTTTAAAAATCTAACAGTTCAAAACAGAGTGCTACATTGAACAAAAAATTAAATTAGCAAAACGCACGGAGGGAAGAATTATACAAATTTAAAGTTACTTTGGAAAAAGTGAAATGGAAATGGGAGATGTGTTATCTTCTTCACGACATTATACTCAAACAGTATATAAAAAGTTATATACAAAAAATATATTTTTCACAAATTATAGTAGCAGTTAAATAAATTACAAACATGGTATTTGACATAAACAAAAAATAATATAACCTCTATCACTATTCGTCACAAATTAAACTAAAAGTTATATAAACAACAAAGATACTGTCTAAGATAAAACAAAAACAATTTGACCTCTGTGAGGTAGTTGTGTATTCTGTTAGTTCATGAAAGTTTTTTAAATTAATTATACTCTTATACTGTAAATGTATGGGAGAAGAAGTGTCAACAATAATTGGACACAATTATCTTTTAACCAAGGTCTATGTTTATTGTTCTTGAACAACTAAAAACACTGTTTTCAACATTTGTTGTCTTTCTTCCTCTGATAATTCCATGCCTCCTTCAATATGTTTGAAATCTCATCAAAGACGTCTTGCTTATTTGTGTGACATCCTGTTTGCTCGTCAAATATCTCCATAAGATGGTGAAATTTGTGCAGATCAGCAGCCCTGACTACCTTTGTTTCTTTGTCGTGACCACATAATTTATGTCATGATGTTTACATCTATTTGTGTAGGTTTTTCTCATTTAGTTTGTTGCCTTTCGATAACCTTTAAAAGCAACATACCCTTTTTTGAAACATGTTTTACAATTTCTCTCAAACTTTGTTAATAAACTTTAACTAGGTTTCTTTTGCAAAGCGCCCTCAAATACTCTAGGATAAAGTATCTTTGTTAATAGTGTAATTTAATTGTTGTTATAATGACTTATGCATAGAATGTGTGGCACTGAGACAGTTACAAGCATTGTCTACATGGTTGAACACATCTTCCCAATACTTAAGTACATGCTGTACCAGTGAGGCACCTGTTTCTTAACACCTTGGTCCAGATTCATTTTTTTGTTTTGGAAACATTCTTTTCTTTAAGGTGATTCCATTCAATTGCATTGCGCATCCTTTCTGCGCATCATTTTTTGCGTGATTAGCGCGTGCACGAGCGCGCGCGCGTTCGGAACTTGATAGGTTTTCTATGGAAGTTGAGCTGTTCAGAGAAATAATGGTCGTTTTCTCCTAAACGAACTCGGTGACCCCACTTTTTTATTCCATTTATTTAAGCAAAATACGACTTTACATGATATATTCAGATTTGAAGAACTTTTCATTATTCAATTTTGAAATATTCCGGTTGATTCACTATTACAGCCAGATTTTAGGCGTTTCACTGGAACCATGCGGACGTTCGATTTGCCTATTATTTCAAATTAGTTGCATTGCTACGGCAATTTTAAGGCGTTTTACTGTAACATTGTACTTCTATCATAAGAATAATGCTTATATTTCATTGCTAGTTATAACTTTGTTGAAGTAATGGTTGTCTCTAGTACAAGGATAGGTTTTTTTAATATTGCTGTCTAAATATAGCAAAGTACCAATATACTACAGCCCCGTAGCGTGAAATCAGACACGGTGACCCCCTCTTTTTATTTTATTTTTTTAATGTACTAGGTGTAATTAGTAACTGTGCAAAGTTTCAACAAATTCTCATTACAACTTCTTTTTCGATGGAATCACCTTAAAGGGCAATCATAACTTTTTGGTAAAAGAGTTTACACATGTTATATAAAAACAAAGAAAATTTTCAAATTTACCGTTTGGATAAAACACTTGTGACAGGTTATACATCTGTGGACTCCTCAAAGTCCCTCAATGGTTGAAAACGAAATCCATGCACAAGATTAAAATTGTAGTGTATCTGACATAAAATGCTCAAAAGAGACACTATATTCATTTTTAACAGTTTCAGTTTTGACAATCGCTAAGAGCAACATATTTTTTTTACCACTGCAAACAATACGAATATGTACAACTTCCCCAAAGTTGGAAAAGCAATTTTCAAACTCCAATTAACTCGTCTAAAAAAGAAAGGAACACATTAATAAACTTTCAATAAGTTTCTCCTCTAAAGCGTTTTCAAATACTTGATGCACAAGATTAAAACTGCAATGTATCTGATATAAAATGCTCAAAAGAGACACTAATATTCATTTTTGACGGTTTCAGTTTTGATAACCGCTAAAAGCAACATATTTTTGGAGGTCTGTTTTACGATTGCAAAAATGGGAACATAGACAACTTCTCAAAAGTTTGAAAAGAAGTTTTCAAACTGCAACTTACTCATGTGTATTTTGAAAAATATTGGATGAACATAAATGAATTGATAAGTAATTTAATAGCTTTGTCAGATTAGATGAATTGATAGAAGAATCTTTTTTCAGTGCTGATAACGTAAATGATACAATTCGAAACAATTCTTATCTCAACCAGACAACTTTGCTTTCAGTGCAGTAGGTAAATCTCCGGAGAAGTGAATGCGCGAGATCGCGTACCTTTCATCAAAGGTATAAGATCGTGATAAGATCGTGTTATAAGATCGTGATGCAACAGATCGCAGTTGTTTCCACAAAACAGAGTGTGATGCTTCCCAGATAGAGTGGGCGTACTGCAAGAAGCCATTTTCGGAGTACTTGAGTCTTCATTAGACATCCTTCTCATTTGCACTGCAATAACAAATCACGCACTTGACAACTCTGACATTTGCGCAGTCGGTAAAAAATTTGGTGCGTGAATGTATTGCGCCTGCGCGTTCGATGGACAGAATTGCTGTGATGACCAAAAAGTCTGAGGTCTTTGTGTCGTTTGATTAAACTTACATTAAATATAACAGCACAGTCCTCTAAACTATGGCCTTTCTTTTGTTCAAAAGGTCTAAATAATAATAATACCATAATTTGAATGTCTGTTCTGAGAAGTGAACAGTTCATTTAAAAAACATGCACAAAGAAGTGCGATATTTTTAAATAAGTAAATTGTCAAAGTTCTAATCAGTTAATCAAATTAAGCAAAGGTTAATGATTGTATTAAAAACCCAAAACACATTTCCTGGTAAATTAATCTCGTTCCCAGATCTCTGGTGGACGAAGCCGAAGGCAAGATCTGGTCAAATCCGATTTGTGCACGTGATCGCCTGTCAGGATATGGCAAGTCTCTAATATATCAGCTTCTACCGAATATCTTTAATTTTTTGTTTGATGGAAGAAATTATTACTCGATTGCAATTATTGTGTCACCATTTACATGTACCGCTCTGATGATGGATCAAGTTGAGAAAATTAAGAAGCAAGGACAGTCTGCAGCAATTATCCAGGCTAACTGTTTGGAGGCTGACAATGATTTAGGTATCAACGTGCAAGGTGATTCTGTGGATAATGTGTTATGTGGGCGTGTTAGCATCGTGTTTGCTCATCCGGGAGTGCTTGTCAGTAGTAACAAATGCAGAGAAATGTTATCAGATGTTTATGAAAAAAACGTAGACTGTGCGGTGGCCAACGAAGCCCATTGCATCGTGGATTGGTGAGTAAATGCCCTTAGCAAATTTACTTGTGACATGATAGCTTTTGCTGCACCTTCGCTCTCACTGGGCTCATACATGTTGCCAATATTCAATTTACAAAATATTTACACAGAAAAATACAATGTTTTTACTCTGCAACTGTTTTGGTCTTTATTTATGACGTGTCTTGTTCTTGAAGTGAACAACACGTGATTTGGTACTTGCTCACATGTTCATGGACATACATGTATATTACTGTATACAGTATTGTGCAAAAGTAATGCAAGTCAATTTTGACGAATTTCCTGGTTTTTCCTGGCTTTTCGACGAAATTTCGTGACACCTATTGTTTCATTTTGCGCGAAAGTTCGCACGATAATTCGCAACCATACAGCACTCTCTATGTTTTTCTTGTATAATGGCTTCTCTAATTAAATTTTCAACCACACGAAAATAAAAGAAGTCTGGTTTTACCTCCTAGCTGATTAATGCGCTTGCTAAAAAAAGGATGTACATTTGTAACTCAACTAATAATCTGCACAAAAAAAGGCCAACAACATGGGGATGAAAAGGAAGCCCTTCATACGGTGTACGATGGAGATCACTCACAATTTTACAACAACTTGATTCTATGAAATAAAACTTGACTCTGAAATAAAACTTGATTCTTTGAAATAAAACTTGATTCTTTAAAACGTTAACTTGGTTCTATGAAATAAAACTTGATTCTTTGAATTGCAAACTTGACTCTTTGAAACGCAAAACTTGATTCTTTGAAACGTAACCTTGATTCCTGCAAAACGCAAACTTGATTCTTTGAAACGCAAACTTGATTTCTGCAAAACGCAAACTTGATTCTTTGAAATGCAAACTTGATTTATTAAAACGTCAACTTGATTCTTTGAAGTGTAAACTTGATTCTTTGAAATGCAAAACTTGATTCTTTGAAACGCAAACTTGATTCTTTGAAATGCAAACTTGATTCTTTGAAACGCAAAACTTGATTCTTTGAAACGCAACTTGATTCTTTGAAACGTAATCTTGATTCCTGCAAAATGCAAACTTGATTCTTTGAAACGCAAACTTGATTTCTGCAAAACGCAAACTTGATTCTTTGAAATGTAATCTTGATTCCTGCAAAACGCAAACTTGATTCTTTGAAATGCAAACTTGATTTCTTTAAAAGGCAAACTTGATTCTTTGAAACGCAAACTTGATTTCTGCAAAACGCAAACTTGATTGTTTGAAACGTAAACTTGATTCTTTGAAATGCAAACTTGATTCTTTGAAACGCAAAACTTGATTCTTGTAACGCAAACTGTAACTTGACACATGACTGATCACGTGATTCGTGACGCTTCGCCACTGCCATGGTGACTTCGCCGCCATCCGCCTTCATCAGCATGGTCTGAAGATGGCGAAGGATTTAGAAGGGAAATGGCGGGGGTGTTGTCGAAATCACCCGGTGAATTGGTTCGGTTCATGCGGTTTGTTTGTTAGGGAAGCTAACTCCAGTAAATGTGGGAGTTGCGGATGTGTTGCCCATTGTCACATAAGTTTTGTTGCCTTGGTGTAAGAACCCTGAAGAACCTGTAAAGTTTTTCTTTGTTTTGTAGCTATTTTGATATTGTCATAGGCTCTTTTGTATTGACTTCTTAGCTTTCTTTCTTCATGCATATTCAGGCTTACGTAACTTACGAGAAATCTTAGCTTCCTGTAATTATAGGCGATGGCAGATAAATCTGAAATATTTGATGAAATGATGAATTGTCAAAGACTGCAGGGACTTGTTTAATTTTCAACTTTCAACTTTATTGCTTTCATCACATATCAAACACTTTTTGTTGATTATTTATACGTTTAGCAAAGTTCAAGACAGCGTGACACTTAGTTCAACTAAACGTGACCTTTTAGTTGTGAGGGAACTGCAGAACAACCGGCCTCTTCATTTAGTCTCACAGAAGGAACGGAACGGAACGCTTAAAGAACAAAGCATAACACAGTGGAGCTTACCTGTATAAATAGGCATTAGCACCTCAAGATGTTGCAGGAATTTGTCTAAAGCTATTTTTAATAACTGGAAAGAAGGCCAGCTAATAAGATTTGTGGTGACCTAGCACGGGTTTTCTTGGGCGATATATTAAGAAAGTGCTTTGTTGGTCACATTTTCCTCAAAAACACATGCTGCAATGTCTGAAAGCATAATGAAGGGTAAAGAGCCACAGTGAAATCATCCATTATATTATTGATGGTCAAAATCGGGACATTAATAGAGGCTGGGCGTATTTCCGTAAAAAAAAAGCCAACACATGTTTTCACAGTTTTGACACTTTGTTATACGACACAACTAGTCACACAAGACGTGAATAAAATTTTTATAAGTCACATACACGTGACATGCATTTTGCATGACTGGTGATGTGTTATGTCCGTGAATTTAAAAATATGGGATATGAATTAGTCTCTTAAAGGAGGGCCAGTTTTAATTTCAACTGAAACAAAATGACTTAAGTAAACTAACCTCAGATTTTGCTCGATATTTTTTACATTATTTTCCCTCTCCTGCCGATGTCACTAAAATTTCTTTGAAATGTAGCATTAACTTTAAACTAACAGCATTTCCATATGTTGCTACTTTTCTTACAACAAAACTACTTGTTTAAAGTGTTCTCAAAAATCCCCGACACAGTTTTTGAGATCAATGTCAACTAACAAATGTTTCATATAGCGCGGCTATTTATGTTTACAAACGTTCACATTGCGTTTGAGGTGTCATAAAGCGGTTAACTTTTTTCCTATTGAAAAAATGTTTCATATTGCTCCACTTTATATGCTTCAAGAGAAGAAGATAAGATAAGATAAGATAGAATCAGATAAGATGATACAAGTTCATTGTGCAATACACTTCAGCTATAGAGATTTCGGGCCTGATTTCATACGGGGCTTTGTGCGTAACACGGTCAAAAAGGTGTAGCAGTTAACACAGAAAAAATTAAAAAGGAAGGACAGTTAATGTTTGCAAGTAAATATGAATTTAAAGTAATTGACGCTACAAAGTTCTGGACATGGCTCAATAGTCACAACAAGCTTTGAAAAAGCGAATCCAACTTTGTATTCTGTGCTGTATATTTTTCTGGTCATCCTTGTGATGGTTGGAATACTGTTCAACATCACCCCCACTTGGGAAGGGGCAGCTATGTACATTGCTGAGCTTTATCAAGCTTTGATAACGTGGGGAATCTGAAATGTTAGGCTTACATTTGGTTAGGAACTGTTTGTATTTATACTTGGCTAGGAACTTACGTAATATTCTATAGATTTTATGTATATTTTTTAGTTGCAGGGCCCCTTTGTTTGTTACCATGTTATTGCCCCCGCAGGGCTTTGGCCCAGAGGCCAAAGCCCGAGGAGGCATTATAGTGTCCCCCACGTATAAGTAGTTGCAGAGGAAAATACAGAGGAAATACAGGGGAAAATACAGTGCATACAGTCAGAAGCCAGAAAAAATCTCGACTTGGTTGAATTGAGCGCACTGTGTAGTATCGGGTAATGATGACGTAACAATAGGGTTTGCCTGCAAATAGTATCGGGTAATGATGACGTAGCAATAGCGCTTGCCCGCAAGGTGTTCTTGGGTAATGATGACGTGACAATATTACTTGCCCGCTATGGGTTTTGGGTAAAGCAGTTTCCCGGATTACGCGTCCTCGCAACTTCACAACTCTCACCTCGCATGTGTTTATGTTGTGGATCGTGTTTTAACAAGAAGCAGTCGAGTTCTTTAGCTTGTGCAAGGGAAGTTTAACGTGGCAGTCGCGTTTTTTCAGCTTTTACAAGGTAAGGATATTTGTTTGTTTGTTTTAGATCTATCGAAATAGATTTCAAAGCTTGCTATTGTAGAGCAAGTTGGTTACGTTTGCTGGATTGAAAGACTCAATCCAAATCTTCGATTTGTCAGACACAAATCACACACAAGAGCGACTGAAAGACTCAGTCGAAAAAACCAAGTTTACATAAAGAAAACATTGAGAAAAGTGAAACTAAGCAGAAAGTCAGAAACAGTGCAGTTAAAGTTGTGAGTGGTTTTGTCATTTCCACGTGCGTCCTACTCAGCATTCGTTGTTCTGTTATTGTCCCTTTTAGAAACGAACGAAGAGATATAGCTTTAAAGCCTGGTGACCCAGTAAAAAGAACTTTGGAAGGTGAGAACATTAAACGTTACGTTACTTAGTGAAAGTAAGATAAATGGGAATGTAAATACAAGTCACTCGATCGATATTGTAGAGGTGAGAATAGGTGTGATTTTTTACAATGAAGGAAAGGCAGATTGCTGTATCGCATTTTACTAATTCTGCCTTAACCCTTTGTAGACCAAATTTATTTTCAGGATTTTTTTAAATTTTCAACAAGTTCTAGTTAAATTAACATATCTCCAAAACCATTTAACATATTTGATAATTTTTCAAAAAAATACTTCTCAGGAAATTGTCCTACTTTAACGCTTAATGTGACGTCAGAAAACATCACACTGACGTCATAGCATCAGTTAAAATTTAACTAACTACACAACATAAACTGTCACATGAATGTTTATGTCCAAAATACTCAGAGATGACAAGCTCAAAAAATCCCTTATATGTCTCATTATTTTCTACAGTGTCTAAGAATTATTTTGATACATAATTCACCTACCAAATGTATATACTGAAAAGTGAATAAGCCACCTTAAGTGATCCACGTAGGTCTTCTAGCAACAACGAAACATCAAATAAACAGATGCTGAAGCAATAATCAGTTTTCCGATGGCTCCAATTTCATGTACTTTCAAATGTAAAACGTGTAGGATGGTTTCAGTCTTCTTCCCATGTCAGATAACTACTTTCTTCATAACGTCTTTCGTGGATTTACTTTGGTTGCATAATTCCTCATACCAGCCACTGAAATAGTACTATTCAAGGCGATTCAAGGTTTCATACACGTTCCAATAACATTCTTTGAAGCCTTCGATACCGGACTTGGGACTGTCATGTGGAATATCGAAGTTTCGATCAAAATAGTCGACAAGGTCTTTCAAAATATGGACTCAGTTACTCTTTGGCATGGTGTTCAAACATTGTTGTCGATGGAAAGTCGAAAATTTTGGGGAAAAGTCCACCAGAAACGGGAAGATTCGCCAGAATGAAAGCTGCAGGCACAATAAACACAAAAAATGGCTGCAGGAGCCTGGTAGGGAGTATGCACAATCGCTGCTGGCCTAAATACTGCAGTCACCATAGGTGTCCGATATATCGGACACTGGTCCACAAAGGGTTAAGCAAACCTGGAAGTTATTCTTGTGCAGTTGATTGTTTCTTGGAGATTTCTACACACAATCTAACGCAATGTAGATTGCGACACTATTACGGCAAGTGTTTAAGCACATCAAAATCGACGACTGTCACAGAAGCTGAAGCCCAAGATGTCACCAGCAGAAATGACAACAAACTTGTAAACTGGGTCTGCTGCCCTGAAATTTTAAATGCTGGTGCGAATGTTTTTTTGGCCTGCAACACCAAAGATTGCAGAAAGAAAGTAAACAATGCTCCTGGATCAAAAGTGGTGAAATGTAATAGCTGCAGCAGATCCATGCTGGCCAAAAATTGCTTTGTAGACATGAGTGTCAACATGGAGATCGAGAAAGATGGCAAAGTGTTTTCAGTAACTGCCTTCCCAAAGGTATTAACCGCCTTCCTCAAAGAGGACATCTTCCAATACAGGGAAGACGTTCATTCACTTGAGATGAAACTTTTAACGTTAGAAAACGTGGACTTTAACCTAAATCAGAGTGGAAAAATTGTAAAGCAACTCCTTCCACATAGTGATAGCCAAGAGCATCAAATTGATTGCAACAACACTGATGCCACAGGATAAGAAAGACACTGACAGTAGACTAAGTAGCCTTCCCTGCTACTAAAATCCTTCAGTTTTTTTTATGGTTGAACATGTACATGTAACAACTTACTTCTAAAAACTGAAAGTTCCAGTTACAAAAATATTACATTCTGTAGGCATTTAAGCTAAGAACAACAAATGTTTCCTTTTCCAGCATCACTTAACAAAAAGGAAAATTATGACAATGTTAGCAATGTTTCAGTTCAATGTTTTTACATAATGTAGGCTATTGTTACACAGCAAAGAGTATTATGACAATTTGGTGTACAAAATTATTAAGAAAAATCATGACTGCAGAAAGATATGACTGCATTTTCATGTAATTACAGTTGAAAATCTTAGTAACAATGTTACAGTTAAGTATTTTTACAGAATGAAGGACATTGTTTCACAGCTAAGAATATTATAAGAGTTCCATGTACAAAATTATAAAGAAAAATTATAACTGCCAAACATTATGACTGCATTTTCATGTTGTACAATTAACAATGTTCATTACAATGTTACAGTTCAGTGTTTTTACAGAATGGAGGACATTGTTTCACAGCTAAGAATATTATGAGAGTTCCATGTACAAAATTATATAGAAAAATTATGACTGCATTTTCATGTCGTAAAATTAACAATGTTCATTACAATGTTACAGTTCAGTGTTTTTACAGAATGGAGGACATTGTTTCACAGCTAAAAATATTATGAGTTCCATGTACAAAATTATATAGAAAAATTATGACTGCATTTTTATGTCGTAAATTAACAATGTTCATTACAATGTTACAGTTCAGTGTTTTTACACGATGAAGAATAATGTTTCCCAAGGGGGGGGGTACTCGCAGTATAAATGACGGGGGGTCAGGCGGAGCTTCATATTGCGAACCCAAAAAAATACATGAGCCTGAAATTGTACACCCAAAAAAATACCTGGCATCAACATTTTCTACCTCAAAAAGTGCAAGACCTAGCATCTCGATACTGATTTATTCAGTCAAACAGACTTGAAGACCTTAAAAAATACATGAGAAGTCTCTTGACCCCAAAAGATACAGAGTGTATAAATTTTCAACACAAAAAAAACTTCGGACCTCCCCGTCATATATACTGCAAGTACACCCCCAGGGAATATTTCACACAAAATATATCATGAGAGTTTTAAAGTTATTCAAACAAAATGACACTGCATATATTTCTAACATTTTGTTGCCACGCAACAACAGATTATATAGTAATTAAGTACGAATGTTAAAGTTCTGTTTTTTTCACTGGGGTACAAAACATTTCATCATTTTGTCACAAGACCAATATAATTATAAAGATAGTTTCTGTTCATGTTTAAAAAATTGTTACAGTTAAGTATTAACAGAAAAATGTTATTTTACAATAAAATTGAGCTATCTTCAACTTCTCAGTGCCCATCACTGCCTCACCCTTTCCACAACTACGGCAGCAACTCAACCTCGTGACACTAAACCACAAGCTACAGTTTCACGCACATTTACAACCCCCCAAAAATCAACACAAAGAAGTTTTCATTTTATTCAAATCAGATAGCATCAAAAGACCGGGGGCACTGTCTAGTGTCAACTTCCCCTAGTCTAGTATTTCTATTATCGTTATTATCTTTTGTTATTACTATCATTATTACTATTATTTGTTTTTTCTAAATTAGCTTATCATTTACCAGTTGTGTATTTTTAAATTTCAATTCTTGGAGGCACTATAGTATTTTCCTTCAGTATAGCTCTGGCCCTGAGGAAGGTTAACTTTTTTAGCCGAAATATTGGCCATTAAATAAATCAGCCCTTTGCCGTAGCTTGTTCTATTACACTTCTATTACACTTTGCCCTTGCTAGTTCTATTACACTTTGAGTGACGTCTGGCTTCAGCTTCTTTACACCAGAGATCTGGCAATACCGAAACAGAGCAGTTTATTTGCGCATCGTGTGGACCTCTGCATCTAAAGGTTACCCCTTTGGATACTAGCCTTCAAGCTACCTACCTACCTCCCTACATACATACCTGTCTAGCCCCTAGACCCACCCTGAATTAATATAACTGCCTAACGGCGGGATACTACTCGAAAGTTAGTTTGGTGTGCAGCACGGAGCTCAAAACATTTATTTTTATTACTTAAAATGCTATTTGCTTACAGGAGGAAAGGTGTTGGATCAGCGTTTCTATTAAAGCAAAGGGGCAATAATATATGCACACACGTGGGATAGGCTCAGTAATGTATGCAAATTACATTGCCTATGATTTCTGCTGCATTCGAAATCTGGAAAACTGTAATTCTAATAATAGATGAAGACAGTTATAGCCCATGATGATTTCAATACCACTGTACAATAAAGATCATGAAAACTGTGATTTGAACTTTCACAGATACTTGATAAGATTATAAAGTAAAAATGCACCACTACTGTCATTTGCATCGCTGCCCAATGTGTGGTATTTGCAAACAAAACAGTGACAAGGCAAAGGCATATCTTTCCCATCCAGTGCTAGGACCATATTCAAGGTTTCCAAGTTCAAAGGGAGTCTGGGACGAATGTCGTGACCTTTGCCTTAGCTGTTGCCCGCAACAGCAAAAGGCATGAGGAGAATAAATAGTGGCTGCCTCATGAAGTAAGATAGGTAAGTAGAATTGGTGTACATACAAAAATATCTTCTGGCAGTGTATCCGTTATTACTATTCAACACATTGTAACACTGTCCAAATATGGTCAATGTGCACTCAATATTTGTCATCCGTACACAACAGATATCCTGTGATATATGTAACTTCGTAAAGAGAGAAATAGTAGGATGCTTTAACCACGTAACAACCTGGAAGTAAACCAAGCAATTAACAATGCTGTTCCTGAAAATACAACGAAAGCAACCAAGTTCAATGGTTAGTGCATGGAGTTTACAGCTTACATTTTAGTTCACAACCCGGCAAATGACAATTAAAGAAGTGAATGAAGGTTTTTTTCAGCCCATTCACCCTGAAAGAGCAGTAACCTTTTTTCAGATTGCTTCTCACAACAAACGCAGTTCTTGACTCTTCTTGAAGACATGGAAAAAAGTGAGCTGGCAAAATGTCTTGAGAAATTTTACCACTCTGCTAGACAGAAAGATGAAGGATACTACAAAGCAACTAGTCTCAGAAGCATTAGAGCTGGTCTTGACCAATATTTCAAAGCACAAAGCTGAAAAAAAACCATTTAGTATCATGACAGATTCAGATGTCGTGACTAGGAGTTGTGTTACGTGACATATAGTTACTTTTCTTGTTACAGTGTTGACAGTGTAATCCAATCGCATTATGATTGAACTTTGAACATTTGGACATATAAGAGATAGAGAATTTCAGTGTTTTGTAATTGAAAAAAGGAGAGACCAGAAGTGTGAGTAATTATTGTGAGACGTGTGATTAAAACTACTGTGTTCAAAAACCTAAACCGTGAGTTTTCCTTTGTCAGTTTCAACCAATTCCCAACACAGTTCTTCCAAACAAACAAGGCAGCAAATGTCAAACACCCTTCCATCTTTCACTTCTGGCCAAAGAGAAAGTACCGGTGCAGCTTCAACAGCAACACCTGAAGCAAGTAAAGCTGAAGAAGCTAACCACCACCTTTACCTGCAGCATCAGTTCCAGCAGTCTCAGCAACACTTGCAAGGATCGTTTTTTAGCTGTACATTCGATATTACAAATAATTATAACTTTTGAACAATGGAAGTGAGCCTTGTACCGCAATATTGTAGAACATTTTCGAGCAGTTGGCGCATTTGACATGTGTTTGTATTTTGATCACAAGCTTAGCAATGTTTCTGTTTTCATTCAAAATTTGACAAATGCGCCACTTTCATTTGTGCATGTCCGTGTGCTGTGAAATGTTAGAAATTTCTCATTTGGAACAAACAAAACCCATCTCCAGCTTTTCTGCAATAAGGCTGTGTTTTGTCATCAACACGTTTAATAATAAAACAATTATCCTGGTCAACCTTGTGCAATATCAACCGATACTTATCTGACAAGGCCATGATGTATACCAGTTCTGCTGGTGCCCAGTCACCAGGAGTGCCCAAGTTGTGCATGTGGGCGACTAAATTTCTGTACAAAGAGGCCACATGGGTGCCTATAAACCTGAGATTAACTAATTTACTTTGGATGGATTGCGCCAGATATTTTGTTTTTTAACGTTTTAGTCAGACTCATCAATGTGCAAAAAGTAGGAAATGCAGCAAGAGGGACAACCACAGTGGCAGATACGACTTAAACGAGATTTTACAAACAGACTTTTGGTGCACTCAAGGACACAAGTCTTAAATAAAATGAAGCATGACTTCAGGGAAAAGTCTGAAAAGAAAGAAGCTATAACAGCCAAAAAATTAGCCCGCTTGAATGAGAAAGAAGAGGATCTTAAAGAAAAAAAAACGAGGAAACTATCTCGAGTAGAAACTTCACCCGATGAAATAGTTGACTTACGGGACTGGGGTGAACAGCACAAATGTTGGAGGAAACAAAAGGTCAACAAGAAGGGTGGACCAAAGAGATGGAAGAGAAGCAAAAGGCTCTGGATGACAATTTTGTACCCACTTACAAGTGGGTACAAAAGGGGGTAATATTTACAGGGTATTTTTGGTCGGGCTACAGATAATTTTAAAAAATCCAAAGATGCTTTGAAGCAAGCTGTTGCTATGAAATATCATAATTCTTGAGAATTTTGCTTCGTGGAAGCGTATAACACATTTTTTTGTGATTTGCTCAACAGACGATATGCCTTTCTCCAAGAGGAAAGTCTTCTCCCGGTTTGCTGTGGGAGCAATGATGAAAGCAAGGAGACAAGCTCCTGAGCAAATGGCAGCTGCTCATGAATCGATTCAAACATTGAAGAAAAATGTGGAATCATTAATGGCAAAATGTCTGCGACTTGAAACTAAGGTATCATTTCCTATTTGTAGTTGAGAAATTTTTATGCGATAGCTAGATTTGAAGAAACCCCCGGAAAACAAAATGTCTTCTGTTAGTTTGTTGTGATAATTATAACCTTTACCACAAGCTCATGCAGCCATTCTTAGCTAGTAACAGTTTGAGAAGGTAAATATGCATTTTCACCAGTGAAAGCTAAAAAAAATAGTGACCTAGTTTTAACTTCAAACACAGTATTAGTCAACTAAAATTATTTGTTGTTTCTATTGGCTGTGGACGGCCAAAGATGGACATGATTGCTGTAAGATCCATTTTGTTGGCATAGGATTACATGATTGCTGTGCGTTCATGTAGAAAAAAATTTGTTTTACATCTGTGGTTTGAACTTTTGAAATTTACAGACACCGATTTACTTTTCAATAAATTTAATTACGTTAGGTTGCTAAAGTAACTGAGGAGATCAAGACCTGTCAGTTAGAAAGTCAGTTTAGCCAGACAGCAGTTAGTCCACCACCAGTGGAGCATCAGTGACATGCGCAAGCGAGTCAAGATGGACGGCAGCGTCTTTTTCGAGTAGGCTGCCTGAACTCTCCGCTTTTCAACTAAATGGCAGAAAAACCAGTTGTATGTGAGGAAACACCGCGTTCTATCGGAGGGAAGCGAGGTGAAAGATCGAGCAGCAGCAGCTCGCCCGAAATACCACCAAACAAAACCGCAAAGACCTCAGAGTACTTGATGTCCGAACAGAACGATCTGGCAGGTATCTGGAGCGCCCTTAACAAAATACAAAGAAATACGGACGAGCTTCTCAAAGAGAACCGAGCACTTCGCAACCTTTACAACGAGCTTCAAAAGTCACTCGAATTTCATGTCAGCAAAGTCGAAAGCTTAGAGACGAAGAACGAAGCTTTGAAGACTGAGGTGAACTCGCTCAAACGAGCAGTTCGAAAGGCCGAAGACGAAATCGATGGCCTTTATCAAGAAATTGATGATCTCACCAGCGATCTCGGAACAGCTATCAATCAATTTGATGACCTAGAACAATATACTCGAAAACACAACCTTGAAATCCACGGAATTTCCGAGTCACCGGAAGAAAATGTCGCTGAGAAAGTCATCAAGCTTGCCAAAGTGGTCAACGTTCACATCACCGATAACGACATAGACATATGCCACAGGATGTCTTCACGAAGACCAGACGCCCCCAAACCAATCATAGTTCGCTTCAGGTCCTACAGAGCGAAAAGCGAACTTTACAAAGCAAGAAAACATCTTAAATCAGTAAGTCTGAAAAACTTTTTCAATGACACAGATGCTGTTTATATTAACGAAAATCTAACAAACTACAGGCGCGATCTTTTTGCTAAAGCAAGAAAGTTCAAAAAAGATCATAACTGGCAGAACGCATGGACTGTGGACGGTAAAATTTTTATTAGAAAGTCTCAAAGCGATCCTGCTATTAGAATCTACAATGCCGAAGACCTAAGAAATTGCCTCTAATTTGTTATCATAAAGCCTTTTTTTTCTCCCTCGCCAATTATGCTAATATGTAAGCTTTCCCTTTTTTTCGACGCCTCGCCATCCTTTGCTTTCACTTATTAATCTAATCTTTGCGGAGAGTTTTTGTGGGAGGGTGTTGTATGTCTTGGCATAGCAACCTATTGCTATTCAATAATGTTTTTCGTTTTTCCCTCCTATACAATAAGCTGCTTCGCAGCTTAATTAGTGTTCCTTTTATGTTAAGTGTCAGTTGTAGCGTACTTTTGTTTTTATTTACAATCCATTTTCACCTAACTTTTTCCTTCTTTAATTGCAATGTACATACCATTCTTATAAAGACTCCGATTGCAAAGCTAAACGCTATCGAAGTGTTGCAGAGTGCGGTACACGAATATCTCTCGGGAATGAAATTCATAAATCTAACCTCAACATGGACCTAAATGCAGTTTCCTTTAACGCAAGAGGCCTTAACAAATCCATCAAAAGAAGAAAGCTTTTTCGGTGGCTCCATCTTAAAAAATTTGACGTAATTTTCCTTCAAGAGACATACAGCGACGCTAGTTTGGAGGCATTCTGGCGAGCTGAGTGGGGCGGTGAAATCTTTTTTGCGCACGGTTCGAAACATAGCAGAGGTGTTATGATCCTTTTCAGACCCTCCTTATGTAAAGAGGTGACAAATGTTACACGAGATAAAAATGGTAGGTTCTTGGTTGTAAACACAACTATTGGCAAGGACGAATTTTGCTTTGTTAACATTTACACCCCAAATGACCAAACCCAGCAAATCGCTTTCTTTAGAAAGATGACCGATTCCATCCGTGAATGCCAAACTGACAGAGTCTTGATTGGCGGAGACTTCAATTGTCCGTTGTCCGCTTTAGATAAATTTGGAGGTAAAGACGTTCAGGTTAAAAAAAATGTTATCAAAACGGTAGAGGATCTCTGCAACAACTACGACCTTGTCGATTCTTGGCGAAAACAACATCCACATGAAACACGATATACCTGGAAAAACTGCTCAGGGAAGATCAGATGTAGGTTAGACTTTTGGCTCATCTCAAAACAGTTATTAGATCGGGTTTCAAAAACCGACATCGGCGCGTACTACGACTCAGATCATTCCCCCGTCATTATTTCAATTAAACCAGAGGAAACACAGGAAAAAAGAGGACCAGGTTACTGGAAGTTTAACAATTCTCTTCTGGAGAACGAAGAATTTGTCACAAAAATGAGCTTTATTATCAAACATGCTTGTGAAAAACACAAAGGTACTGCTGACAAAAGGCTTTATTGGGAAATGTTAAAAATGGAGATTCGGATGTTCGCCATCCGTTTTGCCAAAAGGAAAGCTAACGCAGAAAGAAACTCGGAACAAAATCTTTCCCAAAAATTAGACGAAATAAACTCACGTATCGACGCATTCCCAGAAAACATTTCCCTTGCAAACGAGGCCAAGAAACTCAAAATTGAATTAGACGAAATTGCTGTGCAGAAAACCAAAGGCTCCATAATTAGGAGCAGAGCAAGATGGTACGAGTTGGGTGAGAAATGTAACAAATACTTCTTTAACCTAGAAAAAAGAAATTATGAAAAAAGACATATCACAAAATTAAAGACGCTCGAGGGTATTACTGTTAAGGACCCAACGTCCATTTTAAGGGCCATGAAAAACTTTTACAACCAGCTTTATACCTCTCAAAAACCGCTAGCAGCTGTAGACCCATTATCTTTCTGTGAATATGAATCTCTACCTAGACTGGACGACGAGAAACAAAGCCTTTGCGAAGGTTTAATAACCGCAGAAGAATGCCTCGCCGCTTTAAAAACTTTTCAACATAACAAGTCGCCGGGCACGGACGGTTTATCTGCAGAGTTCTATCTACGCTTCTGGAAGGAGCTGTCGGGCCCTCTGATTGAGTGTCTCAACCATGGCGCCTTACTGGGGGAGCTTTCTATCTCGCAGAGACAAGGAATCATCTCCCTGATCCCAAAAAAGAACAAAGATCCTTTACTGCTTAAAAACTGGCGCCCCCTCTCTCTCTTAAATACCGACTATAAATTAGCAACGAAATGTATTGCAAGGCGTTTAGAAAAGGTACTCCCTCTGTTAATAGAGCGGGACCAAACAGGGTACATTAAAGGCAGATACATCGGTGAAAACATCCGCCTAATTACAGACATAATTGAACAATATGAAAATAAGGAAGGTATGATACTCTTTCTAGATTTTGAAAAGGCCTTCGACTCCTTAGAGTGGGACTACCTTTTTAAGGTTCTCGACACTATGAACTTTGGCCCAAGCTTTCTCAACTGGATTCGCACATTCTACAGCAATATTTCTAGCTGCGTTACTAACAATGGTCACTCTTCTGAGTTTTTTTCTTTACAAAGAGGAGTGAGACAGGGGTGTCCTCTTTCAGGATTGCTCTTCGTTCTCGCTTTAGAACCACTTGCACACCAAATAAGAATCACCGATTCCATTAAAGGTCTTGAAAACGGGAATAAGATCACTAAACTTAGTTTGTATGCAGACGACACCACCGCCTTTATCCGCGACGACCCTTCTGCAGTGTCTCTATTTGCTCTCCTTGATCAGTTTAGCAATCTATCAGGTCTGAAAATTAATAGATCAAAAACTGAGGGTCTGTGGCTAGGTCGTTGGAAAAGCAGATTAGGAAAAGACGATCCTTTTGGTATTTCGTGGCCGAAAGAATATGTCACTGCACTTGGAATAACTTTCCCTTACAACGCCAATGTTGGAATTAAATTAAACTTTGAAGAAAAGCTTGCGAAACTTAAAAAAGTTCTTAACATCTGGTGTAAAAGACAGCTAACCATCCTAGGCAGAATAGCCATTGTAAAGAATTTAGCAATCGCCAAACTTGTTTACTGCTGCTCCGTCTTAAACGTTCCTGCCGAATTCGTTAAAGAGGTCAACAGCACCATCTTCTCCTTTATCTGGAATTTCAAACCTGATAAAATTAAAAGAAAAACGTTGATTGGCCCAGTCTGCAAAGGCGGTTTAAATATGATTAACTTCGAGGATGTCGTAAAATCTCTCAAGTTTACCTGGGTAAATCGTTATTGCGAATCGGCCGGCAGTCACTGGTGTGCCTGCCTTGATTCCTTATTAAGCAAAGTCGGAGGAGCTTTCCTATTTCAATGTAATTTCGACCTAAAATTTTTGAACCTCAATAATTTACCACCTTTCTATAAAAATATTCTAAAGGTGTGGCAAGAACTGAATTTCAAGGAACCGCTAAATGCAAACGAATTCAAACAAGAATTTTTATGGAACAACCGGTTTATAAAAACAAATGGTAAGACGATATATTACAAAACATGGGTCAATAAAGACATTTTAAAAATAAGTGATCTCCTCGACAATCACGACCAATTCCTTTCTTTCGAAAGTTTTAAACGCAAATTCAGCGTTCGATGCACTTTCCTCGACTACGCAGGCGTTCTTGCTGCTATCCCTAAAGCGTGGAAAAATGAAATCACAAGCAACATTGTCTGTGGTGTTAGCGAACTCTCAAAGGCTGTTTCTAATAGCGATGACATGGTTTCCACAAAAAAAGCCCGTTTGATGCTTACGGAAAGGTCCTTCTCTCCCCCAATTGTCGAAATCACACTAAGAAATCTAGTGTCAAACGTAAAGGATGTCTACGAACTTCCTTTTAGAGTCACCGTTGAAAATAAATTAAGAAGCTTTCAGTATAAACTCGTGCACAACATCATACCTACCAACCTTTCACTGTATAAAATGAAAATAAAAGAGTCACCACACTGCGAACACTGCCGCTGTCAAAATGAAACACTTCTTCATAGGTTTTGCGAATGCCCCGAAGTTAAACTTTTTTGGGAAGACGTCATAGAATGGTGGAATACAAATCGCTCTGAAAATTTCAATCCTACTTGGTCGGAAATCCTTTATGGATACAGACCTGAGAACACCAGCCTTCACGCTTTAAATCACTATCTTCTTATTGCTAAATATCATGTATACCTCGCAAGAAATCTGTCAGAGACTCCTAGCATAAAGGTCTTTCTTGCCTTACTGGAAAGTAGAGTCAAATGTGAAAGACAAATGGCTATTAAAAACTCTAGTTTTAAAAAATATGAAGCAAAGTGACCACTCTCTGCATAGGCGATGCGGTAGCTTTTGCACCACTATCAAAATAAAGGAACCAGGTTAAGGTGCTTTTTTTTTCCCAACACTTTTTTGTCTGTTTTATTTTTCCTTTTCATTTGAGCCTACTGTAAAGGTATATTTATCTTTGTCATTTTACTTTGACTGTCTATTCCTACTTGCCCTGTTGCCAAAGTAAGGTGTTATATTGTTTCAGTTGTAATTAAGTCCTTCTTTTGTAAGTGTTTGTATTAGTTCTGTAAATTAGCTCCTGTGTTTATGCTTTGTATTAGTCTTGTAAACTAGCTCTTTTGTTAAGTTGAGTATATTAAAAAAAAAAAAAAAAAAAAAAAAAAAAAGTTAGTCCACCACCAGTCAACAGCATGCAGGAAACATGTGACCGAGAGGGGAACGTTAGGATAAAGAAGAGAACCCTTGCAAAAAGACGTGCTGAAACTTTTGAGCTGTCGCTCAAAATACATGAGGGAACAACGAGAGATAGTAAACCAGCGGCCGCTGGTTTAGTTGATGCTCTAGACACAAAGTTCTCAAAAGCAACATTACAAAGTTTAATTTCAAGGAAACGAAAGTTATGTACCCAGGTTTTTTCAGAAATTTACAATGCGCAGCTGAATGGTTTTGAAGTCTCAGAAGAAAACATGTTGCGCAGTGTGGCAACTTATTTTTCTAAAGGTGTAATAGGAAAGAATCCTGTAAAGATCTTGAAGACTGTGAAAAAGTCAGTGGTTGTTTTCGACCCCTCTCACAGTTTCTTCCACTGTTGGCTTCACTTTACTTAGAATTAGAAAAGGAAACCGGTCAAGAGTTGCTTTGGTTTGGTGAAGTCAACACTTTCCAAGTAGTGTTTTGAGGGGATGGGGCCCCTTTTGGAAAAGAGGACACATCATGTGCCTGGTTAGAAAGCTTCCTGAATAGAGGGAAACATGTTTTAAGTACCAACGAAAAATTTTATATTTGGTGCAAATTGCTCTGAGACATCAGTGTTGTACAGCGCTATGTGTCTTATCTTTTCAAGGAAATTTCAGTTATTGAGAAACAGACCTTCAGTATTCATGATAGGGAAATTAGGCTCAAAGTTTTCTGAATTCCCTAACGACTTAAACATGTTAGCCTTTTTAGCTGGGGAACTGCCTGTGTCTGCAAAGTTTTTTTCCACTTTTGCAAATGTAAGCACTGCAGACTATAACGATCCAAATGGGACATTTGGAAAGGGGAATAAACATAAGTGGCAACCATGGCCTATGGCAATAGGTTAAAAGTTTCAAAAGAGGTTAAGAAAGTAAAGGAGAAAGTAGAAAGGCAGAATATTTCTGCTAAGACCAAGAGGAAGAAAGTCTCAGCAAAATGGTGACACCCCTTTGCTGGTTAGCAAAAATCAAATTAAGGCCATCAAAGCATTAGTTTTCAAGGTGTCAAAAGAAATCTACCGTGTGAGGCAGCTTGATACCAATTTTGATGCCTATGCAGTTGACCTTTCCATGGTCTTTACTTGGGCAATCAGTGAAGAGCAACTACGTTAGAGAGTATATGTCCGGTATTTCAGCGGATTCATAATTAATTAGGTAGAGCAAATCGAACCCAATCGAACCGTAGCCCGCTAAGTCCGCCATCTTGGATTTGGTTTCTTCTCGGAAGTCGCCATTTTGTTTTGAAGCCGCCATTTTTGTTTTGTCTCTATGAGTCTATGAGTCTCTATGAGTCTATGAGTCTCTATGAGTCTTTGAAAGAAAGAAAAAAGAATGCGTCAACCGGGAATCGAACCTGGTGAATTTAGAAGAAGTGAGAATTAGAAACCTGATACTTACCTGACTGCGCCAACCCCGGGTTGACTGAGTAATGAGTTGAATGGGTTTTAGTAGTAGGTTCTTATGCGGACCCTGAGGAAACGGTCGAGCAATGTAAACAAAGCGAACCGTGAATATTTAATTCACGCTGTCCGCTTTTGGTCAAAAACGGTTTCCTCGCTTTTGGTCAAAAGCTTTTATTAAAGTTGGTGGTTCCTAAAAGAACCGTTTGTTGTATTTATTCGCAAACAAAATGTTTGCTGAGAATTAAAGTTTTATTCCTTCAATTTATTTTTTAACCAGTTAAAAAATAAATACCTTTCTTGTTTGGGGCAATGAATAAATTTCATGGTTTCTACTTCATGATGCCCGCAGGATGTTCCGGTCGGGTAATGACTAGACCAAAGCGAATCGGCTCTCGGACAACCAAAGTCTTCTAAATTTACCGACGGTAAACCGAGGTTATCTAAGAATTCTTTTTCAATTTGACCACCTTTGTAAGCAATTAGTCCGCCGCGGTAAAGTGTTCTAATCACTCCTCCTACATCTCTTTGCGGTAAAGCGGCTTCGTGGTAATTAGCCTCAAAGCGTAACCCGTGCACATAGCGGTAGACGCTCTTGACCGTTTGCCGATCTTTGTAGCATAAATCCTTGTAGCACAACGGAGAATAAAAATGTTGACTATCATTTTCACCTTTCATGGTACACCATCCTAATTCTCTGACAATAAATTGTCCTGATTTTAAACAAAAACCATCGATATCCAAAATCAAAGTGACTTGATCCATGCTAATTAGGTGGACAAGCCTAAACACGCCTGCTTTACGTCACAATGCAGCTGCACCCAATTCGCGTCACAATACAACTGCACCCAATTCACGTCACAATACAACTGCACCCAGTTCTTTTAGTCTTTTCAATTTTACGTCACATATGGTTTGTGTTTCCACGCACGCGCGCAACTAAGTGTTATTATAAAAACCCGAGTCGAATCAGTCATTTTACCTTAGACTTTGAGTCAAAACGGAAAATTATCACAAGCATCAAGCAAAGTTTAAAGTTGTGTTCAAGCCTCAAGACAAGTCGTTGACGCTATCAGCCACGCATTTGGACCCAAAACGTAAGTTTATTTATCCTTGTCTTTTAGAAAACCCAATTGGTTAAAGGTTTTTTCTTTGAGAGGTAAAGATTAAGAGGACGCGTGTGTTCACTTACGATCAACAGTCGCCTAAAGTGTGTTCGTTGTAAGTCGCTATTATTGCATATTATCAACAACATCCACGTGAAGCGTGTTCGTATTGT
Source organism: Siderastrea radians (assembly GCA_964017195.1). NCBI lineage: Eukaryota > Metazoa > Cnidaria > Anthozoa > Scleractinia > Rhizangiidae > Siderastrea > Siderastrea radians. The sequence goes on from OZ024888.1 coordinate 30,330,985, forward strand.
AGGTAACAGTCACTGAAAACTCTGATCTCTTCCTCTCGTTAGAAAAGCCGCTTCTTTCTAAAGTGTCACTAAGTAAATAAGAAACGGGTACAAGATCTAACTGTCACCATTTAACCGAACGAATTATACGAACAAATTATACGAACGAACAAATTCCCTCCTCATATGAGGAGGTTTACCAAATTGGTTGAGAACTTATACCCGTTTTCTTTTAAATTGTAGAATATGAGTACATCGGATGAAGAATTAATCCAACCCATGGAGTTGTACGAAGATGATTCGTCAAGTTTGTCGGAAGATGATATTCTCAATGCAGCGATGGATCTCCATGAGCTTAATCAAATTTACGAAGAGGCCCGCGACGAACAACGTCAATATCAGCGTCATTTGATCGAACAATCTGGTGGTCAAATTGATCCAAACAGCGAAGGAAGATTTGTCTTCGATCTGCAGCCGCTTCAACGCCAAACTAACAGGCGCTATGGTATCCAGGAGCGTAACTATGAGGTCCGACTACGTCAAGAAGGCAACGTGATTGATCGTTTAGCCCCCGCCATCAGAGATGCTATACAGCAATCCGTAGAAGAAGTTTTGAACAACGATCGTATCCCGGACAATCATCGGTTGTTCTTCAATCTCTTCAGCAACCGTTTAGCCGCCGGAACTTACAGGAGCAATGGTATGACTATGGGTGACTGGCGCCATAACCCAGAACGCGTGGATACCATTTTTGAAAATTTACAACAAACTTTGAACTCGAATGAAGATTTTGCTATGGACGATTCGTTTCATATGGAAATCACAACCGTGGCCCCCGTCTATCGTCAAGTTCATGGAAGGCGTCATCGACGAAAAAAAGTCACCTATCAAGGAATTGATCAGTTTCTAATCAAGAACAAATCTGTCATCCTAGTCAAGAATCAAGAGGATAATCTCTGCGCAGCCCGCGCCATTATCGCATCTAAAGCCACTCAAGATTATCCTGCGAACCACCCCATGCGAAGAAAACTGGCTAAAGATGATAAATGTGCCAGTGATGTTCATAAAAAATCAGCTGCCATCGCGTTACACGAGGCTGCTCAAGTACCCCAAGATGTCGCCGTCAGAGCTGACGAACTGAAAGCCTTTCAGAATGTCCTACCTCAGTACCGCCTTATCTGTGTTTATACAGGTCGTGGCCATGATGCAGTTGCCTTTAGCCCTCACGATCCAGACAAAAAGCAGATAGTCATCAGACACATGGATGATCATTATCATGCCTGTTCAAGTCTCAAAGGATACCGTCAGAACGATCATGTTTGTCCGTATCGCCTTAAGGGGTATGATGATCAAGGTCAGCATCGCTGTGTATCCGAAGAAAACGTCAAATTTTGTTTATGCTGTCGGCGAGAAGATTGTGAAGAGTTTCAGCAAGCTTACCTGCAAGGATTGAAGCCGCAAATGAAGTGTGCATCGTGTGGACGGTATTTCTACGGCGAACGTTGCTATCGAAACCACCTCACCTACAGTCTGGATGGAAAAGTCAACCCCGACAACTGTCTGTGTGTCAACATCCGTCGCTGTCACCGATGCAAGAAACTTAACCGCAGTAAACAAGATATCAAGAATCATCGTTGTGGGTTCGCTACTTGCCCTACCTGTTCGGATTACATCAAACTCGAGGATCATCGTTGCTACATAGAGTCCGCCCAGAAAGTCAGAGAAAAACGAAAAGCCGCGACGTTGGAAAAGAAAGCCCAAAAGAAAGCTAAACAAGCAGCCGCAGCAGCTGAAGCAGATGCGGACTCCGATGTGGAACCTGTTGATTTAGCTGAGGAACTTATTGAAGAATTCGAGCAAGCTGAAGGTGTAGGACGAAACCCAGACAGTGACAACCCTAAGGAACGTGAACCCCCTATCCATGTCTGGTTTGACATAGAAGCCAGACAAGAAAGTGGCATTCATGTAGCGAACTTGTTAGTCTACCAAGATGATAGAAGAAACGAGGTCATTCTGCGAGGAGAGAGCTGCGTAGAAGAGTTTATTAAGGATCTGAAAAACTAACGGAACAAACACAATGTCGTCTTATCGTGATCGCCCACAATCTTCAAAGTTACGATGGATACTTTATCATTAAGGAAATGTACAAGGATGGAAAGCAGCTTACCCAAATCAGAAATGGTGCTAAAATTTTAGAGTTGGAACACTATGATATCCGCTTCACACAGTTTAAACTTTTTTGCAATGCCTCTGAAATTGTTTCCTGCCACCTTTGGTCTGTCCTACACTGATGCAAATGGCAACGAAGCACACTATGCCAAGGGATATTTCCCTCACCTTTTCAACCCGGAAAGAAAACGAACATTACGTAGGACCATTGCCACCGAAGAAAGACTACATGCCCGAAGCCATGTCAGTCGAAGATCTCATCAAGTTTGAAACCTGGTACGATGAACAAGTTCAAAACGATGCCATCTTTGACTTCCAACGCGATATTGTAGCCTATTGCTGTATGGATGTCACCATTCTGAGGGAAGGTTGTCAAACCTTTCAACGTTTGTTCCAGAAAGAAACCGCCGTGGGAGGGTCGTCTGGATTCAACCCGTTTGAGCACATAACCAGAGCTTCCAATCGCGATCTGAACCAGCCTATGGGCGGGCAGGTCAAACTGGAAACCAGAGCAAGGAGGCTATGCAATGGCTCCTCTGGCTTGAACATTGTAAAAGAAACAACTACACCGAAGCCGAGCAAGAATCAGACGATGCCATGAACGTCCCGAAACCGAACGAGCCTATTACATTCAGCATGCCGGCAACGGAGGCGAAAAGCACATCAACTGGGTAGGAAATGTGGATGGCTACTGTCATGCTACCAAGACCGTTTATGAATACCAGGGTTGCTACTTCCATGGATGCACCAACTGCCTCCCTAACAGAACAGAACGACACACCAGACTCGACAATAGGCAAATGTGGGAGGTCCGCGAAGTTACTAAAGACAAGATCAACAAACTGAAGAGCGTGGAGCTGAATGTTGTGGAGATGTGGGGATGTGAGTGGCAAGAGTACAAGAAGAACAACCCTGAATGTGCCTCCTTCGTTCAGAATCTAGAGCTGACCGATCCCCTAAACCCTAGAGACACCTTCTTTGGTGGCCGCACGAATGCGGCAAAGCTGTACCATCGTTGTGAAGACGGAGAATAACCATCCAGTATTTTGATTTTACCAGTCTCTATCCTTACTGTAACAAGTATTCTACCTACCCGATCAAGCATCCACAAGTATTTCTCAATCCTGAAGACCAGGACATCAACAACTATTTTGGAATTGCTCAATGTATTGTACGCGCCCCGAGACATCTTTACCATCCTGTGCTACCAGTCAGAGTGAATAGAAAACTACTGTTTCCGTTATGTGTTGCTTGTGCTTCTCAACAATTGGATCTGCCCTGTTAGAGCGCGGTTTTGAGTGCCCCCAATCCGACGTGGAATGAGAAATCAAAGGAACTTGGTGTACACCAGAAATTCAAGAAGCTGTCCGCCAAGGTTACGAAGTATTAAAAATTATTGAAGTCTACCACTTTCCAGAGGATCAACGTCGCACTGGTCTCTTCCAACCGTACATTGACAAGTGGTATAAAATCAAAACAGAAGCGTCTGGCTGGCCGAAATGGTGTACGGATGATGAAAAGAAAAACCAGTTCTTGGCTGACTTCAAACAACGTGAAGGTGTCAATCTCTCCGCCAAAGAACTCGACAAAGGTACCAACCATGGTCTACGCTCGTTGGCGAAATTGATGCTCAATTCAATGTGGGGCAAGTTTGGCCAGCGCCCCAACAAGACACAGTGTGCCCATTTTACCAACCCACAGGACTTTCACGACTTTTTAGAGTCTGACAAATACGTCATCCAAAAGATCCAACTCCTTCCCGATCACAAAGACCCTACCAAGACCAATGAAGATGCTGTGGATGTGTTTTATACCATGCGGGATGAAGATCAAGAAATTAACGGCAAGTGCAACATATTTATTGCAGCTTTTACCACATGTTGGGCTCGTTTAAAACTTTACAAGGAACTAGAACGTGGACAACAACAAATCGTCTATTATGATACCGACTCTATCATGCTGATCGTCGATGAGAATAATGCTGAACATTATCATCCTGAAACCGGTGACTACCTTGGTGAACTCACCAATGAGTTGTACGACCAGAAAAGGAGTACCGCCATATTATTGAATTCGCTTCAGCAGGCCCCAAAAATTATGGTTACTTACAAGATGATGGCAAAAAAGAATGTAAAGTTAAAGGCTTTAACCTCAATGCTGAAGGATCCAAGCAGTTAAATTATGACATACTCAGAAACAATGTGTTGCAGGAGATTCTCAACCCCGCTGTCGACCCTGTCACCGGTCAAGCTGTTCGCAGAAAATACCCTGTCAAACGGAGCCATAAAATTGTTCGCGACATTAAGAACTTTGAACTGAAAACAGTAGAAGAAACCAAAAATTACCAGCTGGTCTTTGACAAACGAGTGGTTGAGCCCAACGATTTCCTGACTTTTCCTTACGGGTATGGGGACATGGAAACATCAGCAGCGATGGAGCAGGATATTCATGCTTTACTAGACTTATGAACTTTACGGAGATGGAACTTTAAGGAGTGTGTTTGTTGACAAGGTTAGTGACGGTTGTAAATAGGGACTCTTCGAGTCAAAGAATGTAAAAAAAAGCCACTAGGGCAGATAGTTAGAAACTTTAAGTATTGTATAGACTTAGGGGTATTCGACCCAAAAACTTTGTAAAGTACATGTAAATAGACATAGGTTTTAGAAACCATTAGGGTATGGATGTAATTTTAGGACAATTTGGACAATTTAGATAGCGAGCTCGCTGGAGACAGAATTTAAAATAATTAACTTATTTATTTTTGTTGTTTAGTAATATATTTTTGCAGTTTTAACAAGTACATTGTAATTAGATGGGCAAAATTAGAACACAGTTCGTTACCTTACCCTAGATTTCCAAATCCAAATGTAAGAAAAGGAAAATCAAACGAACAAAGGCAGGAAAAGCAAGTAAGGCTATAAAGTGGAAGTTAAAAGAAATCAAAGAAAAAAGGAACAGAGAACAGAAATTAAAAGAAGAGGAAGAAGATTGAGAAGTACAAAAGGAAAAGAAAAAAAGAGGCACAAAAGTTGAAACTATTTAAAGCAAAGTATATCAGAGCGAAGCAGGTGTCAGCGCAGATACTTGCTAGCAAAGAGCTCAATAGATTGATCAGATTCATTGAAAGATCAGAGAAAAATTTTTAAAAAAAGCATATCAAACATGTGTAAAAGACAGATTACTTACAAGTGTAAAAGAACATTGCAACACTAGCTGTAATAATTGATAAAACAATACTTGACATTTTGGAAACAATTTAAAAAATTAGTGGATGTAACTGAACAATAAATTTCAGATACTAAAGAATTCAAAAAGAGAATATAACGAAAAATAATAAATAGACTCGTAACTATTTCACCACATCAAAAATTTGATTGATTTCGCGTGGCCTTGAAATCCCAACTCTTCAAACTGTCAGAGACCTGGCCAGCATGGATGCAGGACACCACAGAGAGTGCAATCTGAGGATGCTGAGAGAGGATAGGGTGGTGTTGCAATTTAACGATTACAAAACAAAGAATTCCTCGGGAAGGGATGACCTAGCTTTACAGGGTAGAAGATGACTTAACATCTCTGATTTCTAAAACAGTGTCACATTTGAAGATTTTGTACATATAAATAGTAAAATGTGCTCAGAAACGTACGTTGGAATCAGTATTCTAAAAGGGGATAGCAGACCTGCAAGTGACCTGCAGGAAATAGCTCTGGAGGCAAAGTCAGTCTTAAGCCCTAAAGTCTCCCTCATTTTGCTCTCCAAAATTCTGTTAAATTACATCAACAATTTCTAGCCACGGCTGACGAGAGAGAGAAGTGGAGACTACTTGCTCTTGGTAAGTCGGCATTTACTTTCAGAGGATCCACACTTAAGTTATCAACCTCGGTGTGAGTAGATGAGGGGAATCACCCTAATTTGGCCAAAGTAAGAATTTCACCTAACCATAACCCTAATTAGATGCCTGTGGAGTTGATCCCCCACCCATCGCCCTAAGGCCTCTCATGTCAGCATAATCGTCTCTGGTGACCTTGACCTACATTACTGTGTTTTAAGGAGATCACTCCAGATACATGGTATTTTTTAAACTCGCCAATAAAAAGATAACACTAAGTTGAGTTACTGACCATTTTTATAGTGCATCCGAACCCACTGAAATTCCTCTCCAAAGAACGCCAAAATTTAACACTGTGTGCCGCCATTTTAAATGGTACTTAGCAGCCTGGCCAGCTCGTCCGTGGCGTCATATCGTTTAACGAGACCAGTGGTCGGGTAATGTGGGCTCTGGGAATAAGATTGCAGGGGGGGAGCACATTTGGTAGTAGTCAATCTGCTCTTTTGGTCAAGTGCATAAAATTATTATAGTGATTATTTGTAGCCAAATAGTGCTGCTTGACAAATGTTTGCGTAGATTTCTTGAGCCCCTTGATAACAAGGGTTGGCAGTGCCAGTCTGAATGAGGTGAAAATCAGCAAGCATCAAGCCACCCATTTGAAAAGAAAAGACAATGTATATGTCTTTCAAGACAAACAGCACTGATGACGTCAAACAAGCCATGTCAGAGAAATCTCTTCCAAATGTATGCCTGTTGAATGCGTTCAGTGGAAAAAGGGAAATAGCCAACAGTGCTTGCAAACTATCTGGGTATGCTCCTCTTGAAACTTCAAGAGAAAAGCGAAGTGCCAAGGCTTCTCTTCAATTACAAATAACCATTGGTACTGGAAATGGAAGAGCAACGAGAGAGTGTGAATTTAAATGGTTTCCTGTGTATAACTCTTCCTCGAATGGAATGTTAACAGTACGAATTTATGTGGGAAAAGTTCATTACTAGTCAAATAGTCAAATGATGTACCTATTTGTTCACATTCGGGACAAGCCTTTAAATTGCTTTTTAATAAATTTATACGTATATATAAATGTTGCAACATGTAAAAGGAAGAAAAGATAGAAGTAAATGTTAGCCATAATATCAAAATTACGTCCATGAACATTTTCTATTTGGAAGACACAGAGGCTATTACAATAACAGTGAAGAAAATAAAATTATTTCCATTTAATTAGTGCCCAATTCGAAAAATACATTTTTGATGCCTAGGAAAATCAATCTCGACTTGAGAAGCCTTAATCATCCTTATTTTTTGTTTCGCGGCCCACATCTTCGGAATCATAAAAAAACTTGGATTTGTCGGGCAGAAATGAAGGTTTACTGTAGAGATAATCATGAGTGGGGAGACGAATGTGGGTTTCACGAAAACATTGTGTGCTCCTGTAAGAACTGTGGTGAGGACAAAGAACTTAAGTGCCAGGAAAGTCCAACAAAACAAAGACATCACTAACATGTGAGTTCCATTTGCTTGCATACCAATTGGAGTGTGAACGTCATGCTGAGGGTGCTGGGAATGTCATCCATCCAACAATGGGGAGAGTGCATTCCAACTTGTGCGAGGCCCACTTTACTGTGTTGCCAGACTAGCTTGCCAAGGATCAAAACCTTTGCAGGTAGGGAATAATTGTCAATTTATATCTTATGCAAAATAGTCACAGTCACGAGACGCTGGAATTGCATTTCATTGATACTGATGTAATTCTAACAGTCTGCAAGTTCGAATAAAATGGGTGAGCAGATTGAATCTGGCAAGCAATCACAACCAAGAAAGAAGCTTTTATCAATGGTTGGATTATAATTATCATCAGTAATGTAATTTGATCATCTTTATGTGACAAATAGTGGTAAACATTGAGTTAAAAGGGTCTGAAAAATGTGGTACCCACAGCACACCAGTATAAAGTGAAGAAGAGATGAAATCTGGAGCGAGTGTCATCCTACAGTCGTTTGTGGGACCATTACTAGGAATAAAATGGCCTGTCATCTTTGTTTTGTCCTCAATAAAAGTCCCACAAGCAATTTTAAGGTAAGACCCACCCCAGTTTTCTACTCCTTTCTAAAGTGGCAAATTTAGGTGAAATGTTCCTGTCAAAGCACCCCTGCATGTGACTTGAGCACGCAACCTCATTCCCAGGTTCTCTACTTCCCACCAACTGCCAGCTGCTATGGAAGAACACAGTGAGGTCAAGAAATCGGTCCTCTGTTCGCCAGAATTGACTTTCTGTGCCAAAGCATTTGATGTTTGGCCAGCTTGATGCCTCCACCATATTTGGTTTACAGGCAGCCTCTATCTGTCTGGGTGTGGCGAGCAATCTTCCTGAATCTTCAAATGGTAAGTCTTACGTATTTTCGCTTTCCTGTCGTTCTACATTTATTGCCTGTCGTTAGCGAGTGGAAATCGTTTCCTCGTGGCATTAAAGGCTTCAGATCTCTTCTGAATGAATAACTTTTGATTATTCACCAAGTTTGCAGAGCTACAAGACACATAGGCTGCCGAAGAAGAAGGAAGAGAAAGAGAGACGTAGACTTATTTAACTGTCTGGCTGCTACGAGACGTGTCTGGAGCAAGGTATGAAAGCTTTATTTAGCTTACATACATTCTTCATTTTAGCGTAACTTCATGGCAGTTGACCAGAAGGTGTCTGTCTTTTTCATGAGTTAGCATACTGAAAGAATAAACATTACTGTACTACTGCAAACATTACTGTATTAATTTAGAAGAGGAAGGTTGTCTTCACTCGTGCGTATCAGATCATGGCGGTTGCCAATAGTTCGTGTCCATTGAAAGGTGACTTTCTCGTCGTTTTTGCTACAAGTTCACTCAAAACTACCAAACTGTCAAAAACATACAAAAACATGTTCTACAACGATCAACATTAAACTATTGACTTTTAGAGTCAACTGCTTTCGGCAAAATCCAAGTGTTTGCCAGTGTGGGGAACCAGATCAAACTCCTGAGCGTTATTGTTTCGTGTCCAAGTGTGTCAAAAAATGAGGTGGGAGAGTTGCAGTTTTATGCGATGAACTAACGGCAAATGACACACATGCGTTTAGAATTCGCTGCTTCACTGTAAGTTTTTAATGTTACGGAAATTATTATCACGATAATTCTCAAGATGGCTATTTGAGTTGACACAAGGCTTGAACATAAAGTCACTTGGAAACTACAATAATACATCACTTATATAGCACTTTCACCAAACTAATGTCCAAAAGTGCTTTACGTGAGTTTTAAACATGTTATAATTGAGATTTAAAAGTATTAAAATATATATGCAATACTAAAAAACAAAAAAAACTAAGAGCATTAAAACACCTGAGAAAAATTCAATAAAAAAGCTGTTCTCCTGTTGTTGCTTAAAACAGGCATTTTATGGGCTCAGTGCGATGACAAGCTTTGTGTTAGCCATGCTGAGTTTCCGAATATTTATGAATTTACACATTTACAGGTGAAACAGAAAGGCACAACATCTGTTGAGAGCAAGAGTCTGAGTTGCATCAAAAGCATCTTTACATTCCGCATTGTGCAAGGTTTCAAATTTCACTTTTGAAGTATGCAAATTAACGTGTGTCATATTTATCGCTGAAGACATGACAAGGTGTATTAAAATTCTGAACTGTGATATTTTATATCAGTTCCATTCATGACCTCTTCTTTTTTTGACAGGTTCTGTGTATTATTTGTGTGGTTACACACAGAAACAAACGCAGTTTCACATGCATGGCATCAAAAAGGCTTCACGGCTTGACAGTATTAAAATTTGCATTCACTTCCAAAGTGTTGTCGGCTCACTCACTAACTTCTAAAGTTAGCATCGTTAGAAATCGGGGACATTGGAGCCAACGCCTTTTCGGGCGTCCTACATAGACAGCTTTTTTAAATGGCGCATACCGCTCACTGAAGCGGCATAGTTTGGGCTCATATTTCATGATGGTGCACGATGCAATAAGTTAACTTACAAAACGATGTTTTGGCCCATATAAAAACCACTGACCAAACTAAATCGCTTAACATTGGAGTTTACTGAAATTTAGCTTTCAAAGGATGACTTTTGTAGCATATTTGGAGCCTGTTTGGCTGAAATATCACAGTTCGAAGACAGCAGATTTTTGGAGCTTAGCGTGGACTTTCAGATGTATCACTGAATGCTATTTTTTCGTGGTTTTCAAGTGCAAAAGTAAACATCAAAATCAATTTGATGGAGCTGAAAATCGTAGGATTAGTTTGTTCCATGTATAGTTTTAGTGAATCCACTTGCACATTTTTGCGATCCCATTAAGTTTTACCCCTAATCGCTGTTTATAAGGTATGAGTTTTCGGTTTTTCAATGAAATCCCCCTCCACACCTTATATTTTTTGGCCGCTTAACTGCTCGCAGAAAACCGTAAAAAGTAGACACAAAATTCGAGGTATCCACCTTATTTTTTGTACTACATCTTTCTTGATACACCAGTTTACCATGAACCAGTTGCATATTTTTACTTTAACAAATTGGTCAAGAGCTATTTCTGGAAATGTTTCAATCTCCATACATTTCTTTGTTGTTGTTCGATGGTCAATTTACCACAGGATTTGTTGACCGTGGGCTCAAACGTCCCCGAATTCTAACAAAGATTTCCATCCGCATATGTACTTATACATTTATATTTATTTGCCAAAACTTAATTAACGGGATTAACGAGCGAGGATTAACGTGCGGGATTAACATGCGATATAGGCCCAAAACCAACAGTTTCTTTTACCATTATTATGAAATTCCAGTGTTTTTGCTTGCAATATTTCATGTTAGCATCATAACCTCTGTTTTATGATATTTATCATGCCAGCTAATAAGATTTGTGGTGACATAGCACGGGTTTTCTTGGGCGATGATATATTAAGAAAGTGCTTTGTTGGTCACATTTTCCTCAAAAACACATGCTGCAATGTCTGAAAGCATAATGAAGGGTAAAGAGCCACAGTGAAATCATCCATTATATTATTGATGGTCAAAATCGGGACATTATTAGAGGCTGGGCGTATTTCCGTAAAAAAAAAAGCCAACACATGTTTTCACAGTTTTGACACTTTGTTATACGACACAACTAGTCACGCAAGACGTGAATAAAATTTTTATAAGTCACATACACGTGACATGCATTTTGCATGACTGGTGATGTGTTATGTCCGTGAATTTAAAAATATGGGATATGAATTAGTCTCTTAAAGGAGGGCCAGTTTTAATTTCAATTGAAACAAAATGACTTAAGTAAACAAACCTCAGATTTTGCTCGATATTTTTTACATTATTTTCCCTCTCCTGCCGTTGTCACTAAAATTTCTTTGAAATGTAGCATTAACTTTAAACTAACAGCATTTCCATATGTTGCTACTTTTCTTACAACAAAACTACTTGTTTAAAGTGTTCTCAAAAATCCCCGATAGTTTTTGAGATCAATGTCAACTAACAAATGCTTCATATAGCGCGGCTATTTATGTTTACAAACGTTCACATTGCGTTTGAAGGGTCATAAAGCAGTCAACTTTTTTCCTATTGAAAAAATATTTCATATTGCTCCACTTTATATGCTTCAAGATAAGAAGATAAGATAAGATAAGATAGAATCAGATAAGATGATACAAGTTCATTGTGCAATACACTTCAGCTATAGAGATTTCGGGCCTGATTTCATACAGGGCTTTGTGCGTAACACGGTCAAAAAGGTGTAGCAGTTAACACAGAAAAAATTAAAAAGGAAGGACAGTTAATGTTTTCAAGTAAATATGAATTTAAAGTAATTGACGCTACAAAGTTCTGGACATGGCTTAATAGTCACAACAAGCTTTGAAAAAGCGAATCCAACTTTGTATTCTGTGCTGTATATTTTTCTGGTCATCCTTGTGATGGTTGGAATACTGTTCAACATCGCCACTTGGGAAGGGGCAGCTATGTACATTGCTGAGCTTTATCAAGCTTTGATCACGTGGGGAATGTGAAATGTTAGGCTTATATTTGGTTAGGAACTGTTTGTATTTACATTTGGCTAGGAACTTATGTAATATTCTATAGATTTTATGTATATTTTTTAGTTGCAGGGCCCCTTTGTTTGTTACCATGTTATCTAGTATTTCTATTATCGTTATTATTTTTTGTTATTACTATCATTGTTACTATTATTTTTTTTTCTAAATTAGCTTATCATTTACCAGTTGTGTATTTTTAAATTTCAATTCTTGTAGGCACTATAGTATTTTCCTTCAGTATAGCTCTGGCCCTGAGGAAGGTTAATTTTTTTAGCCGAAATATTGGCCATTAAATAAATCAGCCCTTTGCCGTAGCTTGTTCTATTACACTTCTATTACACTTTGCCCTTGCTAGTTCTATTACACTTTGAGTGACGTCTGGCTTCAGCTTCTTTACACCAGAGATCTGGCAATACCGAAACAGAGCAGCTTATTTGCGCATCGTGTGGACCTCTGCATCTAAAGGTTACCCCTTTGGATACTAGCCTTCGAGCTACCTACCTACCTCCCTACATACATACCTGTCTAGCCCCTAGACCCACCCTGAATTAATATAACTGCCTAACGGCGGGATACTACTCGAAAGTTAGTTTGGTGTGCAGCACGGAGCTCAAAACATTTATTTTTATTACTTAAAATGCTATTTGCTTACAGGAGGAAAGGTGTTGGATCAGCGTTTCTATTAAAGCAAAGGTGCAAAAATATATGCACACACATGGGATAGGCTCAGTAATGTATGCAAAATACATTCCCTATGATTTCTGCTGCATTTGAGATCTGGAAAACTGTAATTCTAATAATAGATGAAGACAGTTATAGCCCATGATGATTTCAATACCACTGTACAATAAAGATCATGAAAACTGTCATTTGAACTTTCACAGATACTTGATAAGATTATAAAGTAAAAATGCACCACCACTGTCATTTGCATCGCTGCCCAATGTGTAGTATTTGCAAACAAAACAGTGACAAGGCAAAGGCATATCTTTCCCATCCAGTGCTAGGACCATATTCAAGGTTTCCAAGTTCAAAGGGAGTCTGGGACGAATGTCGTGACCTTTGCCTTAGCTGTTGCCCGCAACAGCAAAAGGCATGAGGAGAATAATAGTGGCTGCCTCATGAAGTAAGATAGGTAAGTAGAATTGGTGTACATACAAAAATATCTTCTGGCAGTGTATCCGTTATTACTATTCAACACATTGTAACACTGTCCAAATATGGTCAATGTGCACTCAATATTTGTCATCCGTACACAACAGATATCCTGTGATATATGTAACTTCGTAAAGAGAGAAATAGTAGGATGCTTTAACCACGTAACAACCTGGAAGTAAACCAAGCAATTAACAATGCTGTTCCTGAAAATACAACGAAAGCAACCAAGTTCAATGGTTAGTGCATGGAGTTTACAGCTTACATTTTAGTTCACAACCCGGCAAATGACAATTAAAGAAGTGAATGAAGGTTTTTTTCAGCCCATTCACCCTGAAAGAGCAGTAACCTTTTTCCAGATTGGTTCTCACAACAAACGCAGTTCTTGACTCTTCTTGAAGACATGGAAAAAAGTGAGCTGGCAAAATGTCTTGAGAAATTTTACCATTCTGCTAGACAGAAAGATGAAGGATACTACAAAGCAACTAGTCTCAGAAGCATTAGAGCTGGTCTTGACCAATATTTCAAAGCACAAAGCTGAAAAAAAACCATTTAGTATCATGACAGATTCAGATGTCGTGACTAGGAGTTGTGTTACGTGACATATAGTTACTTTTCTTGTTACAGTGTTGACAGTGTAATCCAATCGCGTTATGATTGAACTTTGAACATCTGGACATATAAGAGATGTAGAATTTCAGTGTTTTGTAATTGGAAAAGGAGAGACCGGAATTGTGAGTAATTATTGTTAGGCATGTGATTAAAACTACTGTGTTCAAAAACCTAAACCGTGAGTTTTCCTTTGTCAGTTTCAACCAATTCCCAACACAGTTCTTCCAAACAAACAAGGCAGCAAATGTCAAACACCCTTCCATCTTTCACTTCTGGCCAAAGAGAAAGTACCGGTGCAGCTTCAACAGCAACACCTGAAGCAAGTAAAGCTGAAGAAACTAACCACCACCTTTACCTGCAGCATCAGTTCCAGCAGTCTCAGCAACACTTGCAAGGATCGTTTTTTAGCTGTACATTCGATATTACAAAAAATTATAACTTTTGAACAATGGAAGTGAGCCTTGTACCGCAATATTGTAGAACATTTTCGAGCAGTTGGCGCATTTGACATGTGTTTGTATTTTGATCACAAGCTTAGCAATGTTTCTGTTTTCATTCAAAATTTGACAAATGCGCCACTTTCATTTGTGCATGTCCGTGTGCTGTGAAATGTTAGAAATTTCTCATTTGGAACAAACAAAACCCATCTCCAGCTTTTCTGCAATAAGGCTGTGTTTTGTCATCAACACGTTTAATAATAAAACAATTATCCTGGTCAACCTTGTGCAATATCAATCGATACTTATCTGACAAGGCCATGATGTATACCAGTTCTGCTGGTGCCCAGTCACCAGGAGTGCCCAAGTTGTGCATGTGGGCGACTAAATTTCTGTACAAAGAGGCCACATGGGTGCCTATAAACCTGAGATTAACTAATTTACTTTGGATGGATTGCGCCAGATATTTTGTTTTTTAACGTTTTAGTCAGACTCATCAATGTGCAAAAAGTAGGAAATGCAGCAAGAGGGACAACCACAGTGGCAGATACGACTTAAACGAGATTTTACAAACAGACTTTTGGTGCACTCAAGGACACAAGTCTTAAATAAAATGAAGCATGACTTCAGGGAAAAGTCTGAAAAGAAAGAAGCTATAACAGCCAAAAAATTAGCCCGCTTGAATGAGAAAGAAGAGGATCTTAAAGAAAAAAAAAACGAGGAAACTATCTCGAGTAGAAACTTCACCCGAGGAAATAGTTGACTTACGGGACTGGGGTGAACAGCACAAATGTTGGAGGAAACAAAAGGTCAACAAGAAGGGTGGACCAAAGAGATGGAAGAGAAGCAAAAGACTCTGGATGACAATTTTTGTACCCACTTACAAGTGGGTACAAAAGGGGGGTAATATTTACAGGGTATTTTTAGTCGGGCTACAGATAATTTTAAAAAATCCAAAGATGCTTTGAAGCAAGCTGTTGCTGTGAAATATCATAATTCTTGAGAATTTTGCTTCGTGGAAGCGTATAACACATTTTTTTGTGACGTGCTCAACAGACGATATGCCTTTCTCCAAGAGGAAAGTCTTCCCCCGGTTTGCTGTGGGAGCAATGATGAAAGCAAGGAGACAAGCTCCTGAGCAAATGGCAGCTGCTCATGAATCGATTCAAACATTGAAGAAAAATGTGGAATCATTAATGGCAAAATGTCTGCGACTTGAAACTAAGGTATCATTTCCTATTTGTAGTTGAGAAATTTTTATGCGATAGCTAGATTTGAAGAAACCCCCGGAACACAAAATGTCTTCTGTTAGTTTGTTGTGATAATTACAACCTTTACCACAAGCTCATGCAGCCATTCTCAGCTAGTAACAGTTTGAGAAGGTAAATATGCATTTTCACCAGTGAAAGCTAAAAAAAATAGTGACCTAGTTTTAACTTCAAACACAGTATTAGTCAACTAAAATTATTTGTTGTTTCTATTGGCTGTGGACGGCCAAAGATGGACATGTTTGCTGTAAGATCCATTTTGTTGGCACAGGATTACGATTGCTGTGCATTCATGTAGAAAAAAATTTGTTTTACATCTGTGGTTTGAACTTTTGAAATTTACAGACACCGATTTACTTTTCAATAAATTTAAATATGTTAGGTTGCTAAAGTAACTGAGGAGATCAAGACCTGTCAGTTAGAAAGTCAGTTTAGCCAGACAGCAGTTAGTCCACCACCAGTCAACAGCATGCAGGCAACATGTGACCGAGAGGGGAACATTAGGATAACGAGGAGAACCCTTGCAAAAAGACGTGGTGAAACTTTTGAGCTGTCGCTCAAAATACATGAGGGAACAACAAGAGATAGTAAACCAGCGGCCGCTGGTTTAGTTGATGCTCTAGACACAAAGTTCTCAAAAGCAACATTACAAATTTAATTTCAAGGAAACGAAAGTTATGTACCCAGGTTTTTTCAGAAATTTACAATGCGTAGCTGAATGGTTTTGAAGTCTCAGAAGAAAACATGTTGCGCAGTGTGGCAATTTATTTTTCTAAAGGTGTAATAGGAAAGAATCCTGTAAAGATCTTGAAGACTGTGAAAAAGTCAGTGGTTGTTTTCGACCCCTCTCACAGTTTCTTCCACTGTTGGCTTCACTTTACTTAGAATTAGAAAAGGAAACCGGTCAAGAGTTGCTTTGGTTTGGTGAAGTCAACACTTTCCAAGTAGTGTTTTGAGGGGATGGGGCCCCTTTTGGAAAAGAGGACACATCATGTGCCTGGTTAGTAAGCTTCCTGAATAGAGGGAAACATGTTTTAAGTACCAACGAAAAATTTTATATTTGGTGCAAATTGCTCTGAGACATCAGTGTTGTACAGCGCTATGTGTCTTATCTTTTCAAGGAAATTTCAGTTATTGAGAAACAGACCTTCAGTATTCATGATAGGGAAATTAGACTCAAAGTTTTCTGAATTCCCTTACGACTTAAACATGTTAGCCTTTTTAGCTGGGGAACTGCCTGTGTCTGCAAAGTTTTTTTCCACTTTTGCAAATGTAAGCACTACAGACTATAACGATCCAAATGGGACATTTGGAAAGGGGAATAAACATAAGTGGCAACCATGGCCTATGGCAATGGGTTAAAAGTTTCAAAAGAGGTTAAGAAAGTAAAGGAGAAAGTAGAAAGGCAGAATATTTCTGCTAAGACCAAGAGGAAGAAAGTTTCAGCAAAATGGTGACACCCCTTTGCTGGTTAGCATAAATCAAATTAAGGCCATCAAAGCACTAGTTTTCAAGGTGTCAAAAGAAATCTACCGTGTGAGGCAGCTTGACACCAATTTTGATGCCTATGCAGTTGACCTTTCCATGGTCTTTACTTGGGCAATCAGAGAAGAGCAACCACGTTAGGCTGACACAGGAGACGTGGAGTTCAACATTAAGATTGATGGACGTCCTCTTGGTGGTATGCTTAGTGTATTATTTAAACATCATACCATATGGTAATTTCTCCCTTGTTAGCAATAATTAAAGGAAGAAAACTATTTCATGCACTGCAAGAGGCTAATTGATTGACTTTTCCTTGTACATGTGTATTTGTGTACATGTTTCTTTACATAGGCTTACACTGAGTTAACACGCCTAGCATGTGTAATTCTTTTTGTTTTATGTTTGCACATTTCACTGTAAATAATTTTTTATCACTTCAATTTATGTCATAAATTATATTTTTTTTATTTGTGGTTCAATCATTGTTATTATAATTATCATCATCAGTGTCATTACTAAACACATACTTACATAGCGATGGCTGCATTTGCTATCCTCAGCTTTCCGGAAAAGAAAATAACACTGAAAGGAATTTACGAATTTATCAACACTGCTTTCCGCATGACAGATCAGACAATCAAAAAGCTGGCAGAACACTGTACGCTTTACCCTGTCCTCCAATGACTGTTTCCTAGAAGCGCCTAATAAGAACAAAGACTGTGATGGTAGAAATAAGAAGCATGGGTCTGCTGACTATTGGAACCTACATCCCCACAGTATCAACATGTTCAAAGTCTTAAAAGAGACGAGATGAAAACTGTTGACCCTCAATCTTAGCACTACAAAGGTTATTCAGCTAGCGGCACTCAAGAGCAAGATTTAACAGCCTAAAGAACTGAACCCAAGGCACATCAAAAGAATCGATAAAATCAATGCCCTGGGAAGCAGGACTGATGGAACTTGCTTACTTGCAAAATACAATGGTAAAACGACAGTCGCTGTCAAACAATACCTAGATCACGAGGGAAGAAAATCATTAGATGCGTTGGAAAGGAAGCAAGAAGGGAAGGGAGATTTATTCATGAACTCCCCGACCATCCTGGGTTGCCATTTGCATTTGAAGGTTGTTCACAAGCATTACCAGTGCAAGTGATTCTCTTCTTCCGTGTGGTCAGGCACTAGCAAATCAAATATTGCTAAACTTCAACTTGTTCAGAACTTTGCTGCTAGACTGTTACCAGGTAAGAGAAAATATGAGGACATAACGCCGACACTCAAAGAGTTAAAGTTACTTCCAGTATCTGAAGCTTTTAGGCTTAGAGACGCCATTCAGATGTTTAAGTGTGTGAACAATCAGGCACAACGTTACCTGGTGAACATGTTTCAAGAGATCTGAAATTCAAGTATAACACAAGGACTAACAACAACCTTAACCTCCCTGTGTGCCGCACGGCACTGGCACAACAACCATTTACCCACAGAGGGACCATAGTGTGGAACTCAGTGCCACCAGAGATCCACAATTCATCGCACGTAGTCACATTTAAACGTCTGAGAAATTATTTTGTCACTAGTTTTCTTAGTAAGAAATTAGTGAACTGCATGCAATAGTTTTTTACCTTTTTTATATGACATTATATAATTCTTTAATTTTATTGTGATTTTCTAGTATAGTTGTCTGTCACATTTGTAAATTAGGTCAGAAGATCCCTGTTGGGAGACTTAATAAAGTTTATTGAACTGTATTGTAAATCAACGGTATGTTCTCTTTTGTTTGTTTGGCCTAGCAACAATTTTTAGGCCTCAAATTTTCTTGTTTTCGCTTTTTATGCCTTTTATGCGTATACTTTAAGGCTCACTGATGCTCTTATAACTCAATTAGATTTGCTTCACTTCCGCTTTGTAAATCAAGATTCTGCTCATGATCGTAATCCTGTTCGCCATCCAGATGCTCCCAGACGTAATCTGAGAGGTAATGGTCCAGGCCTTAAAGAGGACTGGAGGAGACCGTTCAAGAGTTGGCTGTGCAATCCGTCCACAAGTTCCCCCAACTGCACTGTCTAGAAATTACTCTTGCACCAGTAGACAGGCCATTTACTAAACCACTGCCTGGGCCAACACAAAGATATCCTGCAGACTGTAGAAAAGGAACATTTTTTGCAATGTTAACGAATGATATGGGAGCTAATGGCCACTGAAACCAACAGGTACCATGAGCAGCAAGTTGCAGCTGAGCCCAACAATCACAAGAGGAAGTGGAGTACTGTTACGTGGGATGAAGTGGAGGCATTCATTGCCATCCTGATACATATGGGAATTGTCAAGCTCCCACAAATGCATTTGTATTGGAGTACTGACAACCTGATCCACCAGGAAAGAGTCAGCTCCATCATGACACAAACACTATTTCCTCAAACACGGAGGTTCTTTCATTTGGCCGACAACTCCAGTGCTCTTCCTAGGGAAGACGCCAGCTTCAATAAAGTTTCTCGTGTCAGACAATTTTTAGATTCTGTATTGAAAAATTCCCAAACATTGTATAGACTTGACTGGGGGGCTTCTACTGACGAGACCATGGTTCCCCACAGAGGGCGCCTATCATTCAAACAAAATACAAAGAACAAACCGGTAAGGTGGGGAATAAAACTGCTGGTGCTCTGCCAAGCCAAGACAGGCTGTTTTTAATTTTCAAGTTTATTTTGGCAAACAAAAAATGGGCAAGTCGAGCAGCATTTGGCACGCAGGGTGGTCAAACACCTTGTTTTGCCCACTGAAAACAAGTTCTATCACTAGTACATGGACAATATTTATTGTGACCCCCACCCATTCCTAGAGCTGGAGAGAAAACAAGTGCTTTGCAGCAGTACAATCAGAGGCAACTGAAAGGGATTCCCTAAAGACATTGTGCTTTCTTCTGCCATGGAAACAAGGACGAATCGTAGAGATTACACTGGGAGGTGCCATGAAAATCTGGTTGCCAGGGCCTGGTGTGATCAGCGCTCTGTATATTTGATCTCTACCATTCATCCTCCTGAAAGCATTGGTGAACCAATCACAGTCCAGTGTCGTACTGCTGGTGGAGCTCGATAGGGAATACCCTGCCCCCCAGCACAAGATGCCTACCAGGAATTTATGGGTGGAGTTGACTTGGCAGACCAAGCTTGGAAAAAGCTCTTCTACTATGGGCTGGAAGTGTGTCTCCTAAATTCCTTCACCATTTTGAAGAAAGTGAGGCAGACACCCCAAGATCTCCTTGCATTTAGAATTGCCATTGTGCGCCATTCAGTGGAGGGAAAGTGATTTTGCGCTAGACCTGGCCATCTGCCAACCAGGCCCAATGGCCCCACAAGCGCCCTGTCAGATGTGACACTTTGATTGGCGGTAGCTTGGTAACTATACTCACAAGGGTATTGAAAAGCAGTTAAACATGACCTGCATAAAATCTGTAGACGTTTTTTTTTTCACGAATTTTTAAACAAAACCTTCTAGGTCACAACATGCCTTCTGGCTGATCTGAGGAACTCCCAGATCAGAAATGAGTAATAAAAACAGTTACAAACAAACCGCTCCTACAGCTTTCAAAGAAGAAGCTCCGAATCCCATTCAATGGTCTAACACATTGCGTTTAATAAACATAGAGTTCACTGTTCATCATGGCCCAACAAGAGATCTTGGGGACAATGCAAACGCCAAGTTTTTCCTCCATCTTTACCTGACCAACAAGCCAGATAAATTTGGCATCAAAGTTTGTCTTCTTGCGGATGCCAACATGTACTACATTTCCCGGTTTCAAGTCCAATTGGGCAAGAATCACAGCAACAATGACTTCTTCCGACGCAAAGGCTTAGGCTATTACATTGTTTAGACTCTAGGTGAGCCCTGTAGGAAATCGTTAGATGTACTTTTCGTTGACATTACATGAAGTTTTGTGTGCAGAAAACATTGTGTGCAGACGAAAACAACAACATTGCCATTGTTGTTTGGTGCGATAATTGCAAGGTACAAAGAAAGGAAATCAAAAGATTTTTTGGGCAGCGAAAAGAGAAATTGATTAAAAAGCAGAGAGCAAAGGACGAGGCTGAAAAGGAAGTTGAGAGAACAAAAAATTAATCTTGTCCATGGAGTTGCAGAACTTTGGGGTCCTTGGAAGTCTGCAAAGGAAATTAAGGAAGGCCTGAGGAAGCTTGCTACAGACAAGGCAAAGCAGAAAGCCTTAGTGACGCTTTGCAATTTCACAAAATTGTCATTCAAGCAAAAGCACCAACTAAGAAGCACTTTCAGCAAGGCAAATCGATTTCTGGCTAAAGGACAGTGTTCTCCATTCAGCAGCCTAACGTTTACCTACATTAAATTTTCCACAGAAGACTGAATTTATTTAACATTTTAAAATCATAACTCTGCTTCTAAGAGACCGATTGGGCTCATTCATAAACTTAAATGTTCAGAAAAATTAGGGGAATAGGACAATAGTGTTTTTGAGACTATCAAAACCACTATAATCTGCCCTAAACTCCCTGCTATTATGTTGCTTGGACTCTAGGTGAGGGCTATTTAGACAACCACAGACATATTTTCTTTGATAATTTCTCTGGTACGGCAGATCTGATGGGAGCATTGGAATCATCAAACACATATGTTTGCAGCACCGTACGCACAAACAGGAAAGAATTCCGGCAGACCTCAAGTAAATGAAACTCATTTGAGGTGAGGTAAGAACTCACCAAAGGGAAAATTTGGTTGCTATGATGTGGAGAGACAAACCTGTTGTCCCTTAGTTATTGACAAACACCCCTCCAGATGTTGAAATTCATGTAGTACAGAAGGTTGAGTGAGGATGAAGGAAGCAAGTTGTCCCACTGGTTCCAAGAAAAAGCCCCATGTGGTGATTGTTAACAACTTTGGAATCAACGGGATTGATGTGAACACCCAATATCGCAGCTTCTAGCCACTTTTCCGGCAGAGTTTTGCTGGCTTACGACCAAGCTTTCCGCGAGCACGCCGCCACGACACAGGTAACCGATTGGTCAGCCATGAATGTGCAGCTGTTTAACTTCCATGCCGCCGGTTCGTCAGTTCGTAGTTCTCCCTCGTCTACATCGACTGAATCACCCGAGCCCCCAGGATCGTCCTCGTCGGTCATCCTTTGTAAATCGTGGAACAAGGGGCGTTGCACGGCCCCGTTTGCATCCTGCCGTTACGCTCACCGGTGCAGCGTGTGCTCGGGCGAACATCGGGCAAATTCTTGCTTGAAGCAGATCTATCGTTGATGAGTTTAACTCTAGCAAAAGTGCAGTTATAACTGTTACAGCCAAGGAAAATTTGTGAGGACACATTCTGGGAAAAATGGACGGCAGAAAAAAAGCCTCTGCTATGTGTGCGAAGGCTGGTAGAAAGCATAAGAAAGGCCGCGGCCACACCTTTGAAATCAGTTACGCATGTGAACAGTGTGGTGTTACTTTGAGTTGCAATATGATTACACGCTGATGATGGTTGCATAAGACACAATGATGTTGTGTTTATAGCGTAATCATGCAAGTAGCAATAACATAAGTCAAAAGAAACATAACTTAAGGCCGCGGGTGAGAAACTAAGTCATCAGCATTTATTTATTTAAAGCGTATGCACGAGGTGCAACGAATGATAGTGACATTGTGCGAAATATTCATGAAGAGGCTCTTGAGTAAAACTTTCAGTTTCTGAATCAGTAATTGCACATGCGTTAAATCGTGTCCTACGGAGTTGTGACTTTTAAGCATTTTTAACCAAAAAATTTTGTCAAGTCCAGCTTTTTTTACATTCAAACATTAATAGAAACTTTTGAGAAGTTTTCCAAAAAACAAAGCAAAAACTAAAATAATACTTCTTATCGCTAACATAGAGCTTCGGAAATGCTTATATTATTCAATCGAAATATTTGCGATCTCTAAATTGCAACGTATTGTTCTTTTCTGGACAGTGAACAATAGCTGCTAGAATTTAATTTCCATACTTAGCATAATCTTACCTAAACATTCGTGTTTATTCGGTAAGCCTTCGGAAGCCCTAAAACCACCAATTTTGTGTCCAAGAATACCACGCAGATATAGAATTTCCTGAACTGACACAACAGAGAGGTAAAATAGGTGTGTTGTCACAACAGGAAGCACTTTTTTAAAACAGGCTTTTTAACAGAATTTTGAAGGCTTCAAATTTAAAGAAAGACGATTTTACTGACTTAAAGGCTTATAACTTTCAGTGGAACCTGAAATCACAAAATCGGCTTCTGTCGTGACACAATAGAGGTTTTACCGGATCAATGAGTGGCAAAATGAAGAAGTGTTGTCCTCTCCACGAGGAGAAAACTTGGACATGGAGTCGCGTTTTACAAAATCTTAACTTTGGGAGCTCATAGCATCGCAAAGAAGCGAAATCTATCAAACCAAAAGCAACCTTGTTGCACTTCCACCATTGTCCAAGCTCTCTGTTAAGTTTAAACGGAATCGGCTCCCAAACATTCAAGATATGTTTTTTAGCATAAGACCTTCAAACGTTTGCCTTATAAATTCATTCATGAGAAGCTTGTCACCCGTGGCCTTAAATGCAACTTTTAGACAGTTGAATTTTTCAGGTGATTAACAGAGAAAATTGAAATTTATAGTTTTTAAGTGAAAAAAACCCGTTGGTGTGTAATGGCTGTTTAAGGCACGACAATGTTTGCTGTATTTAGATGATGAGAGAGATGTAAAGCTTCATGCCATCCACCTCTTCACATTCCATGCCATCTTCAATCTTCACCCACTGGAGCTAAATTCTGTGGAGGAGGAGCAACACGTCGACCTGTGTGAAGGAAGCTGAAGATATGACAAGAAGTCCAGTTCTTGAAGAAAACTGTAGACACGAAATTGTGACCAAAACCCCAGCTGCAGCTGAAAGCCCTCTGTGCCTGTCAACTTGTCACAAATGTTTGTGGCTTCTAAAAACCTCAGACATGTGCACAAAGATAACTGCTATCTTAGGAAAAGCAACTGGCAGCTCAAAGATCAACTCAAATGTGATTGTTGGTGGGTCTTTTGGGCCTTTAAATTTGTTGAATGCCCTTTTGGTTTGTTTTGTCTCTGTCCTAATTGGTTTTTATTGGTTTTAACTTGTTGAATTCAAGTTACTTATCTGCTTCTGCTTGTGTGTTGTATACTTTTTTCTGTTGTTGACGACTGGAGATGAACTGTACTACCATTTATTTAACCTTATGATATTTACTGTTGGTTATATTAATTATAAGATTGCACCTTTTTTCCCTCTGGCTGCTTTATTTTGTTTTATGTGGCTAAATATCATTTAGGCAAAGTTAAACTCGAGCCAATGCAGCCGGCGGTTTTCTCCATTGACAGTAAGTGATTTGCGGGGTGGCCTTCAGGGGTTGTGCAGGGTTTCAAGGTTCATTTGTTTACACATGCAGTGTTATCAGCTGATCTTTGCGGATCAAAAGCACAGCTATCGTTTGCAAATCATTGCAGATTCTTGCTCGGTTTTTATTGCCTTTATTTTCGCTGGAAAGTTTATTGCTACGAAAATGACATCCAGGACAACACGTAACAGCCAAGTGGCGGCTTTTGATGCCACTATTTCTCCTGCTGACATCAATCCTTTAAGTTCGGTTGCAAATTCAAGTTTTGTTGTTCTTTATAATGAATCCACAATCTCTTGATATGTAGAGAATAATGTCTTTAATTTCGAAAAGTTTACTATTTTACTATTGTAGAGCATCCTTCTAAGGAAAAGGCCAAAAAATGTGACCAACCCATGAGGTGAGATCCTAGAAATCAATGCCCTGTCCTTGTGACAACACAAGAAACCTATAGCAGTTGATTCCTGGGCTAAGATTGTGTAGTTGCACTTTTATATTTACATACATTCAGACTCTTTTGTACATGTAGGCAACAGAAGATAATCAGCAGTGTTTACAATAGACCGAGTGTGAAACGTAATATCTGCATAACAGTATTGTGAAATCCAGTTCTGTAACAGTCGTTTGAACGACAAGCCACCAATAACAAGAAAAATACATCGTATCGCAGCGCAAAATGCATCTCAAAACGAACATTCATCCCACAGGGCCCTGCAGCAGATTCGTAAGACATCAAGGCAAGTTTATTTCTACCATTTTAGTTCTGTTGCAGTTTTACAAATAATTGCACATACAGATTTCAGCTAAGCATGTGGGTTCCCTATGAGAAAACCCCCAAAAAGGAAGTCTCCATACATGTGTACAGTAAGGTCAGTAAGTACTCACCCATTTTCTGAAGTGCCACTTTTCCTTTAAGAAGCTTGACCAGCCACAGCAAAATGTTGCTGGTTAGAGTGAGGAAACCACATGTTGTGTTATGCATGAGAAATGTTCAATACTGTCACTCAACCTCAGCTTTCCAACAGCACAATTCATTCCTCTGCAGCATCTGAAGTTCTGGACTGTTACACCTGCATAAGTTAACACGAGTCAAGAAATACCAAATGTTACCAGAGCAAGGACCAACTATTCTATTCTACTTTCATTGGTTTCAATAAGATTTGAAGCAGGTGGCTGTGTGATATTAGCACGTTTTCCTCCAGAAATTTTTTGAAATCGGGAGGCTCAGAAATGCCATTTCCAGTGAATTAAGGCAAAACATTAACACCCGAGCATTCATTATTTAATGAGTCAGTGTGATAAAATCTCATGTACATCATACACTTTATTATCACTTGTGTATACCACAGATTAGTAATTTAATTGAGGTGAATTGCTAGTTCCTTTTTATTTGTTCACAAGTACAATGATGTAAGAAATATAGCCAGCAACTCGCAACAGAGTACCCACCAGAGCTCTGGCAGGAGCTGGGTCTTACTGAAAGTACTGACTCTTCCACTGAAACTCATCTTAGAATTTAAACATAGCAAGAACTGAAGGCTCCATTTTGTCAAATCAGCATTCTAGCAAAGCTGGAGTCAATCTCCCTTCAACACCTCCCTCATCATCTTCTCTACTTTTGCTATTACCATTGGAATTTGTGAAGGATTGCCCTTGGTAAGAAAATACTTGATCCCTAATCAAAACCACATTATCCTCCATACTTTCAGACAATTCCATATCCTCTTTGGATGTACTGGAGGAGAATTCCTGGTCACTTTCAGGCATATTTAGTTGGAATAATCACTCTCGGTCTCCACTGAATTCTCCCCCAAAACAGAAAATGTTGGTATGCAGGAAATACATGTAGTTAAGGCAGCTCCCTATAGTTTTATGACCCCACGCGCGCTGATGATGCAAGCTGTAGTAACCTGCGCACGCTCACATAAAATCGCAGGATTTCCTGATATTTATGACGTCAGCATAGCCAAAAAAGCAAAGTTAAGGGTAAATTTTCTTGCGTTTCCTTCGGTGAATTTTTTTTTAATTTTGCACATTTTGCGATACTAACGCTACCTTTCACATATTTTTCAGAAAAAATCCTGTCACAGCAATACAGTTCAATGGTTAAAAATAAGAAATCAAGTGATATCAGTGAATCCATCTGAACGATCCCATATTTTTTCCCCAGCAAAATGTTAGTCAAAATCATTTTCACAAAATAGGAAAGTTTAAAAAAATTTCACCAAGGGAACTCAAAATATTTAAGAAAAAAGACGAATTAATAGAAAATATCTGTCATTCAAGAGATGCTTTGTTGCCATGACAATGGCCTATGCCTAAGAAGCAAAACCTGAAGAATAAGGGTAATTATGTTGGTAACCTTACTGGTAAAATTCAGGAACAAAGATTGCAAGACAACAGAACTAGCGCTTCTTTTGCAAGTCTTGCCAGTTCATATAGTCACTTTAGTAGAAACTCTAGGGAGCCACCTTAAATGCAATTCAACAGAAGTAAGAACAAAGAGTACCAGTACTTACCCAGTAGGTCAGCAGGGGTACGTGTCTGTATGCTGAAAGTCCTCTGTGTTAAGGCATGTCAGTACACTTATGCACATTTAGAGTGATGCTACAAAACAATTCAAATAGAAACACCAGTTAGTTGGACAATAATAAATATTTGTATTCTACAGTTCATTTTAGGTAGGTGGAAAATACACACACAGCTATATAGACCTCAAGTAGAATGTTTAGGCACCCTTGTTGTTGCAGGCCAATGTCTTGATTGGCTGAACAGTACCCCTCAAATGTAAGTTAACAGTCCCCTAAATCACCATTCCTGCATCTCAAGACTCTATCCGTGTTTAACAATAATTTCAAGAATTGAGCCAAGTACCGTTATGGGACAAGATTTAGAATTTGCAGTCGAGAAACTAGTGACCTTGTTTGTTCACTGAAACAGATTTAACACATGTATTGCACTGTAAATCTCACTAATGGAGCATTCAATTTTATTCGGTTAGATATTAAAATAACATAAATCACTACCAATCTATTGCTGAAGTCACGATAAGGTGTACACATAGCTTTGATCTCCCATAGCACCACTATCCAAGTCTCTTAAGGGCCACGGAAACGTCTATCAAGAGTTATACAAAGTTGTCTTGCCAACGTTTAGCTAACTTGGGCAATAAAGCTATACTGTGCAAAATATGGCACTCAGTCTCAGGGACGTCATAAGCAACAATCTACTGTAGTATTGTTTTGTCAAAGTCACTTTCAAGTCACTGTCATTGGGATTTATAGCCAACATAAAACCTATTTTAACCCTTTAAACCCTAACAGTGACAAAAATGAAATTTTTCTTTACATTATCACTTCTTGTTGAAACAGTCAAGTGATGAGAATAAAGAAAGTGATCACCAAGGATAAGATGTCTTGATATTTAGACAAATTCTCCTTAATAGTCCCACAAGAAATGTGCGGAGAACAGTTAGAAGAATACGCATTTTGATATCAGGGCTTAAAGGGTTTGAACTGTTTCCCTCAAAAAGACCTGACTGGATAACATTTATGAAAACTATCATACCAAAGAGAAACAATGCTGATGTGTTACTTTGACAAGGTCTGTCGAGGAAATTGTCCTGTTTATGCATCTCTATAACAGATGTAAAATTATATCAGCGATAAAACTTTGCATGATACAAATGAAACTACCCTTGCACATGTTCTTAACATCACATGCCAGAAGAAATAACAATCATAATAACATAGCTAGCAAATCCGCGCAATCAAATTCATCTTACGTAAGTGTGCTCCATTTTACATTTTAGAGCTAATAATTGGAAGACTGTTTTTTTATTCTCGGACCTTCACTTCGGAGCAGTTTCAGTGATCCATTCAGCTTTGCAAAGATTAAACACTGCAACACTTTGCAAGGTTTTGGCGCCTTTTTCATTTAGCTGTGCAATCGATTATTGTTCTTTTTTTTCTCTTTCTCGTTTTTTCCCCATTCTTTCTTGATTTTTATGGTAACTGGTGATTGAGTTTTGAATCAACAACGCACCGATTCGTATTGCTTATAATCTCAAATTTCAATCGAAGCGAAATGGAACTGCGTCATCCTGCCGAAAAAATACTACTTCAGTATTAAGTAACGCTTTGCGTAAGAACTGTAGTAGAGGACAATAGACCACAGCAATGGGAGCCGTTATTTCCTACCGTGAGGAAAAGTGTTAATAAGCCTTAAGTTAGCTTTCTCATTGGATAAAAAGCTACTAGCGTGAAATTCAAATGGTTTCAGGAAAATTATAATTCAACAGAAGAATTGAAATTCGCCAAGAAGTTTCTTTAAATAAAGATCTTTA
The DNA here is from genome assembly GCA_964017195.1 of Siderastrea radians. Lineage (NCBI taxonomy): Eukaryota > Metazoa > Cnidaria > Anthozoa > Scleractinia > Rhizangiidae > Siderastrea > Siderastrea radians. Next base: position 30,359,701 of record OZ024888.1, read on the forward strand.
TGGACGCAAAGTTTGAGAAAAAATTGTATGTGGGGAACCACAAGTTTCCGAAGATGATGAGCTCAAAAGTGATATTTTGTCTTGTTTTCGTCGTAACTTTCACAGTTCCGTCAATCATTTACTCTCACTTCATTGTTTTGTGCAATACGCAACATCTATTTTGGATTTGGTTCACAGGCAAAACCACGCAATGAAATATGACAAACATGACATTTTGACTGCGCAGTTTGTAAAAAAAGTCCGCTAGCTTACTGGTTTTATAATCTTACTCTTTGAACATTTTTCCCGACGCCAAAACGTAAAGCTTGTACAAAAACAATAATGTGAAAGCCCCCGGAAAATCTTAACACGAGACCGCAAGCAATGTTGAAGAATTACAAAGGTGTTTTCATACTCAGAATGCAATGCCTTAGGCCATAAAGTTTCTGGTAAAATTTGTTTTACCTTGTGTAACTGGTGCTATTAAATACTTAGAAATTACAGTCAGATTTACCCACTTTCTGAGATCACGCGGGAAGGGATATGCGCTAAGACACAGAATATCTAATTTACTTGATGGCGATCAACTAGTGAGCAAATAATCTCCTAAACAATCTCTAGAAGCTCGGGAATGTGACGAAAATACATAAGATACACAACAGACATGGCTTTTCAAATTTTATATAGATGTTAACGGCTTCGAAAAGGAGAACTGAGACTATTTAGACCTAATTTCAGAGCATTCGAACTTTCATATCACTCTTTGGTTCATACAGTTCATACTGGTGATCCAAAATGAAACAAAAGCTACTGACCTGTGCATTCGTTCGATATTTATGAGTTGAACCTTTAAATTCAATTCTGTTTGCACGCGCCACACAAAGATTTCGCTTCAGATCATAGTGTTTTCCACTACGTGGCACAATCCCACAAAACGATAAGCCCAATTGGAACTCAATCGCTTTTCTCAGCTTTCTAGGTGGTATCGAGGACTTCGGAATCACCAAAACCCAATTTAGAATGGAATGAATGACAAAGCACTGCTGCAAAAGGCATCCTCCAGCAGAGTTGCTCACATAATTAAAAAAGACAAGGAAATTTGAACCAAGATGACTAGCTGCGGTGAAGAAATGGACACAAACTCGTCAAATCCAAGATGGCGGCCACAGATCGAGTACATGTTCTTCTGTTGTTACCATGCTTCCCCACATACAATTGTGACCAAGATTTACTGGCATAGTCCATATTTAGACCATAAAAATGTATTTTCTACTCATTTTTAGCCTATTTATCACTATTTTTCTAATTTCAGCCAATCACGTAGCCGTATTTTAATTACTTAATTGGAAACAGACACCGGATGACTTCCTGCCGCATTGCCAATTTTTGTATGTATATAGTTCTTACGCGAAGCCTTACTTAAAGCTTACAATGGTCACTTTTCGCTGGCATTTCCACTGACTATGCAATAAAACAATTGGTTTGTGCTTTTAGCTGTGCGTACATCGAGTTATGGATGTACTTGGGAAGTTTGGAGAGCACTCAAGAAGCTAGAGTTGCTCTCGGCTGCACCTCAAGCAACTCTTATGCTTCTCTCATGTTCTCCAAACTTCCCACATGCATCCATACCTTGATGTACACATGCTAAAGCATGAACCAATTGTCAACTTGTGAAATGTCAACAGTTATAGACTTTTCCTTTACTTGATTTGAATAACTGACTGCCTGGCAAAGAATATATTATAAAAAAAGGTTGACCAACAAATAAAATGTTGCATTGTTGAATTTAGAAGATATGTCATTTATGACAAATGAGCTTACAACAGCTGAAATAAATATTTTGTTCCCACGAGATGAAACAGGGTCTGAGCACTCAGCCGGAGGATCATGGGTAGTATATATCATGTGTTTTCAATGTGTGGTTCCAGAAAATATCCATACCCCTCCCACGGAGTGCTTTTTAATTTTATACCCCCCACCCCCTTGGAATTTCCATTCCACGGGGTGATTGTAAGACCCCCCCAACCCCCTGGAATTTCCCTGATTTTTCGACCAGGCTTCCCAACCCCCTGGAAAGTCCAGTTTCACAACAACAAAAAAATACAAAACAAGAAATACATGCTGTTTCATTGCACATATTTATTTACTTTCATAAACTTAACTATGTGATAAAGATCAATCCTGCAAAATCGTAAGCTTATTTCAGACGTCTCCCTATGTAGTGAAGTAATTGAATTAAGGAACGCGCTTAACAAAAAAGAGGAAAACATAGCATAATATTGGCTCAATAAGCTCAAACACACTAGTACGTTTAATTGGAAACCGTTTCCATTCACGATAATCTAAAAATCGTTCTAAAAGTCTATGTTCTTTCATATAATGAGGTTTAACTTATTCTATGATTCACAACAACATATCAAAGTACTTTTACTTTTACACACACATTGAAATTTATCACGTCAGTATTTTTAGCTCTTCGGACAAAACGTAACATAAATAAGCTCATATACTCTAGCAAATTTAATTGGGATATATTTTCATTCATGATAATCTTAAAAACGTTCTCAAAATTTACGTTCTTTCAAATACGAGGTTTAGCTTCACAACAACATATTCAATTACGTTCAAACACGCATTTAAATTTATTACATCCGTATTTTTAGCTCTTCAGGCAACTCCATAATATTTTTGTCTGTTGCAGGTTTTAGAGTAGTTTTATAGCAGAGACACTTACCAGCGACTCATCAACAGGAAAGCCATAAATTGTCATGCAACATGTTCCCCATTCAAAACATCTGTCAGATATCGCTCAAATTTTCTCTTTAAGACAGGTTTTTTTCCGTATATTTTACGAAATAAAACCCTCAAAAATAAGCGATTAAAGTTTTTGTGCCAGTTAACTGAGCAGCATAAATTATTAGCGGAAATGAGGCGAGGTGAAGTGAGCAAAAGAAAGTGGCTTGCTAGATTTCCGCTAACTCGTACTTTGCCATTTGCAGACGTTGTACAAAAATCGTATCTCATATACTAATCAGGGAGAGGGATATTGCTTACACCACAGCTTACATTTGTATAATAATGGTCAGCTAAAGAATAAAAGACTGTTGAACAACTGAAATGAACTCAACGAGAACTCAGTCGCTTGCTGGTGAGACGGCCATTTTGTAATGTGGCAGTTCGGCGCGAAGTCCAAAACAACTCTAACACATATCAAGGTTGTATGAAGCCGTATAGACCAAGGAAAATATAGCGCAAAGAATATTACTGACATTACTATCAACGGACAGAGTGCTACATTTGTTTTGGTTACTTCAATCAATTAAGAAAGTGGGTAAGTAAACGTTTGTTCATTCGATCAAACTTGAAACCCTCTGGAAAGAAAACTCTTTGTTTACCCCCCCCCCCCTACAGAAAATTCCCGCTTTTAGACCCCCCCCCACCCCTCGGAATTTCCGTGACCCTTCGTGGGGTAGGTATGGATATTTTCTGGAACCACACAATCTAGGCTTCACATGACAATTATTACTGCAGTATTTTGCACATGTTTGTTGCAGCGTATGGCGCTCTCCAAATTTCAAACTGTTCGGAACACATAGATTTTCCAGTGTCTCTGGACCAGCCAAACGCTGACAGGAACCGAAAACACTCTGCAGCGCCTAAGATAATGAACTCAATTCAAGGTCGTTGGAATAAATCTCTGATCTCATGCCATCTGAGCTAACTCAAAAATGCAAACATGTAGATGCATTCAAGCATATGATGCGAGATCCAAGAACGAGTGAAGGAATAGAATGAAAACATATCAAAAACTACGCAGGGACCTAACTACCCAAAGCCCCGTTATCCACAACAAATATCAAAACAATATTCCTCTTACACTCATCTCCTGATAAAATGTGTCACTTCTCCAAAGAGCTTCGAGGCGAAGGAGTTTGATCTGAGCCAAATAATCCCTGGGCCACTTGCGTCTTATTCATACCAGTGACACGTGCACCGAACTTTTGTCTGTTCGTTGAGGCTTTTTTCTTTGCATGTTGTTAACTAAAAGGAACTCTGGCCGCCGACAACATCTTCACATCATATTTTCATCCAATTCAACCGATCATCTGGATCATCACCTGACGCAAGTTGAGAAGCACGCCTTGAGGTGAAACTTGAGCCCGCGACAAATAGCAAGGAGAGTCTCATTCTTAGCGAGTAACATGTGGTGTAACAGTCCTAGAGTGTCTCCTAGAGTGAAAAAAGGTACAGTCATGAAGTTGTGCAATAGGCTTCTTTCGATATATTAAAATTCAGCTTGGTAGCGAGGCCTAGAGGACACAAACAAAAGAAATGAATAAACATGCTTGTAAAATTTCTTTCATTTGTGTCCTCTAGGCCTCGCTACCAAGCTGAATTTTAATATATCGAAAGAAGCCCATTGTTTCCTTGTTTGTTGTTGTTGTTTTGAGCGTTTTTGTAGAAAGAATTTTGGGAATTAAAGGGAATCTGTCACAGGGTTTTTTTGCGTTTTGGGATGAAAAATGTGCTGAAATTTTTTTCCCATACACAGAATACTCCTAGAATGTCTGGAATGTCAACAGAAGGAAATCAAATGATTTTCTCAAAGAAAGAACAAACCATCGTCAGTTTCTCGCGAGTTTCCAAGAAACAAAGGAAAAACTTGAAAACATCTGCCTGATGTCTCACGTTGCAATCCATTTCCATCCTAGCGATCCCCAGCCAAACACGCTTAATTCTAATAAACGGTGAACGGAGATGCGTGACACTTGCATAGTATAAAACCTGATTGATATAATGTCGCCAGATGCAGAGTATTTGAACAATGCGACACAATGGAATCCTGGGAAGACAGCACAGACAAGCTTGCTATTTATTCTAGAATACCAATCCCATCATTCACACCTACCGTATTTACTCGATTAAGCGCCGCCCTCGATTAAGCGCCGCATTCATTCACAACAGTGCAGCGCTTAATGGAAGCATCACCAGACTGAATCAGTGCTGGAAGAGCCAAAATAAGAAACAAGTACGCTACAACTCAATCTAAACCAGCCTCGGAAATTTATTCTTCTGTATTATCATGTTTTTCAGTTCAAAGTGAGTATATTTCTTTTTCTGTTTGTTAACATTTGCTTGTTATCGTTTGCAAATGTTATGTTTTTAAAGAGCGCCGCCCTCAAATAAGCGCCGCCCCCGAATAAGTGCCGCATCTAAAACACAACAAATTTAAAGAGCGCCACGAAGCTTAATCGAGTAAATACGGTAACTGAAAAAACGTTGTCGTTTAAAAGGATATACTATGGATGATGCGACCTGATGATTTTCTGAGAAGGGGGAAAACTTGCTTCTTTCTCGGCCACTGATGAACTAATATTAATACAGGATATCCAAATCTACTCCAAAACCTTCTTAGCAATGAAAATGTCTTGGATATGAAAATCAAAACGTCTCAGACTGACCCAGACTCGGTTATTAAATTCCAGCTTTCTAATTGGTTTACCGCACACAGCTGAACGAATAACCCTGCTTTTTGTCCTTTTTTCCCGTGATACCCAACGCGCACTTGTGGAATTGCTGTTTCGATGCTGTTGGTTAAATAAGTCTGACTAGCTTCGTTTTATGTACACAACTGTTTATACAGACAGATCTTTTTGAACCTGTAAACAGCTGGGCTCTATATCTAGTTGGATTTTTTGGAAAAGTGGGGCCTGGATATCTAGGGATTATTTGATTTAATTTTCGATTTAATTTATTTTTGCCCGAGAGACGCTTAAACCACGGTTTCATGACTCCATCAGCAGCTTCGAAATCATAGGAAAGAGAAATGAGAAGGAAAACAAAAGAGCGACGGGAATCGGAGCTCATCCAAGGTCAAAAGCGCGTAGTTTCAAAATGAACTTATTATTAATTTATTATTAATGGGGGACTCCGATTAGATGGCCTTTTTTCTTTTCTTTGTTTTTATGTTTTGTTTTTTTTTTGTCTGGGTTTTAAAGCTTTAAATGGCTTGCCCATCGGTATTTGGTCGAATTACTTCAGTACCAGAATCTTTCCATGACACTTCGTTCAAATTCCTTAGAACTTCTTTTGCAACAGAAATCCAATACTAAAACATATGGCGACAGGGCATTTTCCATACGTGCCCCTAGACTGTGGAATAGTATTCCTTTAGACATTCGTAAAACGAACGGTGTTTCTACTTTTAAAAAACAATTAAAGACCTACCTTTTTAGGAAATGTATTAAAATGGTTTTATTTATTATTAGAATTTAATGTTTTATATCTTCTTATTTCTATTTTTGTGTATTTGTTATTGTAAAATTATTATTTTTAATATTGTTGTAAAGCGCCACGAACAATTAGTGGATGTGAGCGCTATAAAAGTGTTTAATTATTATTATTATTATTATTATTATTATTATTATTATTATTATTATAATGATTATTATTATTATTTCTTAATTTAATATCTCCTAAGGTTTCACTCCACTGGAAAACGCCCTCATGGGTTTGTAAAGCGTGGTCACGTGAATCTTTGAGATAATTCTTTTGCGATTTTCAGTTTAATTTATGTGCAAGAATATAAAGGCGGGGATTAGTTAATTTTAAGAGAATTGAAAGACATTAACAATTAAAGGTGGGCATAAATTAAACCAGCAAACGCACGACCCCAATTGTGGGTGTGGCCTGTCTTAAATATTGATCACATTTCTTAAAAATTTGTCCGCACCGCTCCTTAAGTCTACATCTACTCGATCTAGGGAATACCGCGATGTAAATTTCTAGGCTGCTTACTTTCTGTTACGAGGTAGTGAGTTGCGAAAAAAGTCACTCGTTTTATATGGTAAGTGATAGATATTCCACGTATTTTAGGACAAATAGTATATCTTTTATGTTCATGAGTAAGGCGACGAAAAGTCGGGACATAGTGATTTGATCGTGTTACGGGGGGGGGGGGGGATTATGGGAGAATAGTGGGAATAGTGAGACATGAGTAAATAAACGACCACTTTTAATAAAATATAATAATAATAATCAATAATTTTTCTTCACTACGACTTTTGCCACGAACAAAACAAATATGATTGGTGATATTAATTTGTTTCCTCTTAACTTGACACACAGTTCTCTGACAAGCAAAGTTCCCACAACTTTGAGCTACTTCAACAGATCAGCTCATGCAGTACCACGTATACTTAAGACACGTAATTTTATTATTCTAACACGTCTTGTCAACGAATTCTTAACTGGAAATTTCTTCCTGGTTCAACAGTGTGTGTTCTCATATTTGTAGCATTATCAAGGCTATTTCGAGGCCCAGGAAGGAAAAAATGCTTATTTTCTTCCACTGATATATCTTCCCTGTCGCATACGTAGTAAGCCAAGCTTCGAATTGACGTCACTAAATTGTTCACGAATAAACCATTTAAAATAATCTCCCTTAACTTCCGACATTTCTGTAACAGGAACACAAACGACCGTTCGATTTCGAAGTTATTGGTGGAGTGGAAATAATTAATGCATACCACTTCCAAGTCAAGACAGCTTCTACCTAATGAGCGGATAATTTTTTCAGTGCCTAGCAGTTCGTTGCCTGCAAAACTTAATAGACGGAGTCGGGGCATGGAGGGAAGGAAGCTCTCAAAATAAACAAACGCAAGGGGAATTGAGGAGACATCTAGGCACGTTATGCTTGGGCAGTGGAAGAGCAAATCACTGACGCACTGTACGGTGACTGGATAACGACGGTGCAAGAAGAAAACTTCTAACAACGGAAAACCATCCACTATAAGACGAAGAATTTCATCAGTCAGCGCGCACTTTAAGTAGCGCAAGCGCTTCAGTTTGGGTAACACAGCTGAGAGGCCAGAAAATGACAATCGATAACAACTCAATACATTCAACTCAACGATCCTTCTGTCGTCCCAATCCGCTGTTGCCATATATTCGTCTTTTATTTGAGTTCCTTGCAGGATAAGCGTTCTTAACCTGGGACATTTATTTAATAACGTAGACAAGGTTCTTCCTTGAACGTTGCGGCATTTTGCCAAAGATAATGACTCTAGAAGCGAGCAGTTGTTGGCAATTGTCTGGATGCTGTCATCTGTGACCCAGTCACAATGTGTACAATCCAAAATGCGCAGTTGAGACTTTCTGCTGAAGATTTTAATCAACAAGCGTGGACTGATACAGCAGTGAAGACCTACGAGGAGACATGAAAATGCAGTAAATAGATGTATGACTATAGGAAGAACGAGTGTTCCTTCGCTACCGTAAAAAAAAGACACAACTCGTTATCGGTGGCTTGACACTTGAGTTCAAACCATTACGTTTCGCCTAGAGCAACCCAGAAGTACTGCGAAGACTGAAAAACAAAACTGCTGCAAAAAAAACAAACGCAGAAATAACAGAATTCTTGAATTTAAATCTATAACACAACCTGTAAGTAAGTGAGAGAGTGAGTAAGAAAATTTACACCGTACTACCAGCCAGTTTATGAAATAGCCTCATATTTTGATTCAACAAGTTGATTCATCCTAAATGTTTCACGCTAACGCACCCTAAATGAGTCACGTGACACACTCCGGTTGGAAATATTCAAGCGTACCAATCTACCAAATCTCGATATTTTTTAGCAGACACTGGACATCCACACATGCTCTTTATATCATCATTACCGATAGTCACTCCGTGCTTTTTCTTTGAATACATCGTCACAACCTGATATCACCTATGCGCTCTCTTCATTCAAACCAAGAGAGGACGAAGGGAGAGAGCGGATCCCCCATATATGGGCCTATTCCGATGAAAATTGTTTGAAATCTATTTTTGGGTCTGTGTCATACTGCATGGTTATTTTAAGGACGGCATCTCATTGGTCGATTAGAATGACGTCATAAAATCTTAGACTGTTGACGTGAAAGCAACAGACAAAAATAACCTTCGCAGCATGGGTGCGAACTAATAATAAATTTCAAATAATTGTCATGGGGCATGGGGATTCACCCTCTTACTTCATCCTCTCTTATTCAAACTGGTTATTTTTTCTGGTACGAAGAGTGTTAAGGTGCTGATACAAGATGCAATGATCTGGGAAACGAAATTGCGCGTGTAGCACCCCGGTCCACGACCAGTCTTGCAAAATACAATTGAACTGCGAGTTGAAGGCGTAGTGGATTAGACTTCTATTAATTTGCCAGATACTTTGTAGTATGACACGCGTATCGCCATGCTCTTTAACAGCACGAATCGGTGGCCATTATGATGCCTCCTTATTGCCAAAGCAATAAAGCACGGAACCGCAACCACATTACTTACTTAGCTCTGTTGGTGTGTGCCACGGAATAGGGTATGGTTTTTGAGCTTCACAGTCCTTAAACAGAGTGTCCATTTTGCCCCTTTTGGTATTGTGATCCGGCTGTGTGATCATTAGATAGAGTTGCTTCCTTTGAAAAGGACCTGTTTACACAATTCGTAGTTGCCGTTATTCCCTTAAGGGTGCATTTTTTTCGGGTTTGGGCCTTAAAAAGGTATCAATATTGGATTTTTCGGCATTAATTAGGCAGGGTCAGGGTTTGAGAACCTTTGCGGCACACACCTATTCTAACTTGATACTATAATCCCATTTCTCTCCCCCCCCCCTCCCCCCGCGCACCTTTAAACATCCCAAGCTGCTATTGAGCCATCAACTGCAATACACAGAGATACGAAGATAAACAAGGGGTGATACACTCACCTAAATATTTCAAGTTATACGCTTTCTGCAGAATATCTTCTACAGCTGAGGCGTACCCACTGGCATTCCTTAAATCCAGGAATGTTAGCGTCTCCACCTGATCAAATCGCATTTCATTCCAAGCCCCTGCGGAGTGGAATCTACAGTCATTAAGACCTAAACTTTCAAGTCTGCGGCAACTTTCGAATAACCTTTGCAATATCTCTGTAGTTACTAAGTTTCTGCCGAGGTTGAGATGTTTTCCGAGAGGTGCAAACATAGTAGCTATGAGCCTCATTATTACATGACTTCCTAAAGATCTTGCAAATGGTTGAAGATCAAGGCTACACCATAAAGAGCTATCACGTGACAACCGGTTCCACGTCCTGCAAACAAGGGCTGCCCTGAGAAGGTCTGTCCGAGAGAGAAATGAAAAAATCTCCAACCAGATATCATCTGGCAAGATTTCCATTGCGGTGATAACAAACTCCTTTTCTTCGACTGAAGCCTCATGTAGGTTACTGACTTGTAAAACAGTTTCCTTAATGTAATTTTGGCCAGAGAGTTTTGGTAAGGCAACTTTTTACCCGTGCAGTTAGTGAAAGAGAAGTGAAAATTTCATTGTCTTCTATGACGTACTTAACGAGCGCGCGCAACGAAAGCAAACTAGGCGTCACGGAAGACGCTCGATTGGATATATGAACAGTCTACTATCTTTGGTGTTAAAAACCATGTGAAAAAAGAGAAGCTTTGCCTGTAATTCCTAAATGTCGCGAATTGATGTATTTAGTTATATATCCTTGTGTAATTATATGTATTTAGTTATTTTTATTCAACCGTTGGACGGACTGCTGTATCCTTGTGCTCCGCCCGCCTCGATTAGCTTCTGCTATTTGCGAGCGGAACCGAATCCTCATTTATGAGTATTTAGTACCTAACAAATCTTGTATTTAATAATTTTCGTATTTTTGTGGTTTTGTTGTGAATAAATGTGTTGTGCATCGTGGAGACTATTTTTATATAGTGCCTTATAGCGTGTACGGTGGTATTATCGGTAGCATTTTAGGTAAAAACTTGCGTCTTCTATTCAATTTCCCTAAAACGACCTTTTCTTCATCCTAATCAACATGAGTTTTATTTATATCTTCTCTGTGTATCCAACTTCAGCTATACCTCCTAATAAGAAAAACTAAAAACATTCCTTCGCCTAAAATACAATAGCTTTACCTTAAAAGGGATTTGTCCTATATCAGGGTCCACTCTTGAGAGAGGCAATTTCAAAAACTCCAATTTGACTGCATTGGAATGTTTAATGGCAGTGCGTTCGGTAGGGTATGACATTTTTATTGGAAAAAAAAAAGGAAACCCAGTGGACGTCACCAATTTGGCAATAAAAACGGTTTAAAACAATCTGTACGTGTGCAAAAATGTTGATCCTGTGTCAGTTTTGCATATATATTTTCATTTTGTTTGGTGAAAGAAGGCGGCAAAAGCGAAACGTAAATTTGAGTGAGCGAACCACGCGAGAGAATATGAGAGCGATGATGCGCAGATTCGGAAACCTGAAAATGTGTAGGCAGTTTTCCGTGCGGTATGCCATTCGGGGGAGGGGTGGGGGGCTCCATTTGGTGACGTCTCATTTCGCACTGAATCAAGTAAGAGAGAAGAGAACGCCTGGGTACCAGGCTAACCATTTCCCTGTTCGCACGCCATCACACAATCGAAAGGAGGCTGAATGGAGGACAATGGTACCTAAAATATCACGCGGTACACTGACGTTTTGCGAAACATCACGAGTTAAGAAAAAGTCCAAATGTACGGTGCTGTCAGAAGATGTTTAAACATATGTCAAGGAAGGCATGATAGCGCGTGATCTTTACAGAGCTTTTGTCCTCTCTTCGACCTCCGCTATTTAATAACACCGTATAAGAAAAAGGGCTGGAAAATCCAGGTCGTTTATATAGCCTGCGAGGAGACTCTTGCCCTAACAATAGGAGCATGTTGCCTCCCCCTCTATGAATAAAGAGCCAGCTTGAAGCCTCATTCATGACTAAGTTTCTCAAGATTCTATTTTGTTTTTATTTGTTGCAATAATTTTTTTATAAACTGTCCTAAAACACCGGACACCACACAAGTCATTAGATTCACTATTTCGTTTCTTTCTTTTTTTTTTCTCCAGGTAAAGGATAAGAATTCCAGTATTTACAAGTCTTTAATTTACCTACGTACTCTATATCCCACGACATCATGCAACTGTAACGTTTTAAGCCCAACGACTTTCGACGTCATAATGATATGCACGAAAAACGAATCCACATCGCGAAAAATCCCCAAGATTAGGTATAAATCAATAAAAATCAATAAGTTATCATCATAAAATCTGATCACTAGACTTTTTTGGACCCAATGTGAAAAGTACGAACATTGCCTATTAATTACAGAGTAGTTATCCTTTCTCGTTCAGCTAAGAAAAATGTCACACTCATTACAGTCAAGTGTCAGCGACCTGAGACAACGTAATTGGGTATGTTCAGCATAAAGTTAACGAACTTAAAGATGAATAACGGTCTATTCAAACTATTTTCGGATAAAAACGTCGATTAAGTAACCATTGCGCGTGCGCTATTATATTACTTACTGTATACAGTATTTATTATTAATAATAATGTTAAGATGCGCTAAAATAGCGCAAAGGCATTATGCCGGGAGCGCTTACGTTAATATTTAACACTTATAGTGCGCATATTCTATAAATATACTCATATGCGCATTACAATCTTGCATAAAAGAATGAATGTACGATTAAAAGAAATAATAAACAAAAATTATAAAAAGTACGTTTTAACCCACGTACGTTTTAACCCTTCAAGCCCTAACAGTGACTAAAATGAATTTTCTCTTTACATCATCACTACTTTTTCAAACATTCAAGTGATGAGAATAAAGAAAGTGATCACCAAGGACAAGATGTCTTGATATTTACGCAAATTCTCCTTACTAGTTCCATATGAAATGTATGGACAACATTCAGGAGAAGATGCATTTTCATGTCAGGGCTTAAAGGTTTAGCAAAAAATCTCCTGAATTTTGGTTGGAAACAAATGAAACGGTAGAGTTTCTGGGCCGGAATTTAGGTTGGAAATAATGGACTTTGTTCTGAGGAAGCTCGCTCTTTCCGATGAAAAAGGGACCGTATCAGAAAATTCCGTACCATTTGCCACTTCTCCTCGTACCAAGATCTTTAGAGTAAGAGATTAATTTCTCCCGTTCCCTTTCTCAAAGTAAGAAGAGCCGCGCAGGATTTTAAATGACAAGCGCTATTCCTATAGGATTGTATGATGACTTTGGAAAACTATTATTTAACGGTGATATTTACCTGTCTTTTTTTTTTATGAAAATGGTAAATAGCCTTATGTTAATGTACAAGTGCTCACGAAATCTGTCTGATCATAGTATTTATGCATGTTTGCTTGTTTTGTGGAAAAAACATCTACTTTGTTATCATAAAAAAAAATGTACAGAAAATTAGGAAAATGCATGGATTGTAAAGCCTTTAACAACAAGACCTAGTTTTATTTTAAAGAGAACATTTTCAAACAACGTTAAACGTATTATTAGATCTCACAGGAAACCTCTGTCAGTCAATTTGCATTCAAATAACTTTAAACTATCCGTCAAGTGTCTCTTTTTACCTTTGCCGCTTTTAGTTTCGCATAACCTGCGAATTGCAACTCGATGTTACACTCAGTGAATTGGTGAAGTCTGATCTTCACTATTGACACAAACGCAAGAGTCCATGTAAACACTGAAGGCATGTTCATTCACAATGAAACCTCAATTCAGCCGTTTGCACAATTATTAGGAGAAAAAGGTAGTAGACCAATAAATAATAATAGGAAGAGGTATTAAGCCAAGACGGAGCGGTGTTAGGACAATAAATATTTACTGAAGAGGGAGACGTACCAAACCAGAAATCGTTGCATTTTGGGACTCAACGAGGGAATGAGATTGCTGAGTGACTGTCGGGTTTTTCAATTACGAATCGAAACTGAAGTGCGGTGTGAACACGGTTTGAGACACGGGTTTAAAATATTTAAAAGAGTTTACACGAGTCTTATGTTTGCGTTGTTAATGTGGACCAGAAACACACTGCTTCCATTTAAAACACCGCCGGAAGATCTGGGACAGCTGGGACTGTCGCGTGCATGGCCGCATACAGTGTTTGAGTGGATCATCCCGTATTTACAGTAGGCTTGATCAGTGTTCTGTGGAGTGGAGAGCATTGACGTGATCACTCGTCATAATCCAACAGAGCGCTATCTTCACTGTGAGTACTGCGAGCAGTAAGGTTCTGAAAAAGGAAACAAAAAGCTGTCATAATGTGGCATTTGATGTGTCATTTCGCACAAAAGAGCATTGACTTTTTGCCAGATCTAGTCTGTCAGACTGGCCAGTTTGTAAAAAAGTGCTATTCTGATACTGTACGTTTTGAAGAACTAGTAAAACCAGTTTCGAGAAATAGGAAACGCCTTGAGGGGTGACCCTCCAGGCTGTATTGTTCTGTTGTCAGGTCTACTCGTCAAGCCTCTTTCAATGTTGTTCTGTGGCTAAGTTAGGTCAAATCTATATTGCTGTCGTTCTGTTGTGATCTTTGTGACATAAAGCAGGATTTGGTCGCGTATTCTGAAACAAAACAAAACTAAACAAAACAAAAATGCGGGCCTCAGAAATCCCCAGAAATTCACGGTAGAATTTTACTTAAATATGCACATGTACTAGCGCACAAGACTAGTAACGTATTCACTTGTAGTCAAAATAAAAAACAAAACAAAAAACAAAAACAAAAACCAAAAAAAGCAAAGCAGGGACATCAGTCTACCGAAGAACAGAGAGCAGTTTCCATACCCATGAATTTCAAATATCAAACACTTTAGCGCTTCACAAAACATCCATATCAAAGTTAAAACACCACTAGCTCTCTACTCACTCTGCTGGACTCAAGAAGCTGTAACTTGGCTGCAGTCTCATTCAATTCCCGGTCAGCGGACATCAGTTCCTGCGTTTAATGTATTAAAATCGGAAAATTAGCAATTCTAAAACACATTTTCTTACGTCGTGCACCAATAAGTCTCAAAACAGCAGGCCTACTGTTTTCCTTATCGCTCTCTAAGACCAAGTCGGAGAGTTACTGAAAAAATATTGGGTCAAGTAGAAGGGACTTGTCAATCTCGTATCCAGAGTCCTCAGGCTTCCTGGTCAGTGGGTGATCGCTGGGAGAGACTTTGGGGTAATGGAGTTGTTGCGGTTAATGGTTCTTAGTTTTTGTTAGGGCCGATTAAGACAGTACGATTTTTCCGTACGACTGTAGTATGCGACTTGCTAACGTCATGTCCACAACAGGAATCGTGTCGTCTAAATCAACGTACAACATCTTCACGACAGCTGCACACAACACAAAAATGTCGTAGGATTTTGAAACATGTCTTTTTAAAACCCTACGACAGTCGTGGCCACAATCAAAATGTTAGAATGAAGAGTTCTATACGATCTTTGCTTGACGCGAGCAGAGCGCGCTACAAAAGTCGCATACGACAGTGGTAAGCACAAATCGTACCATGTAAATCGGCCCTTACAGAGAACAGCTGTAGGAGCTGCGTGCACGAGATTGGAGAGTTGTATGAAGCAAAGCTACAACACTTCAACCCAATTAATCACGATAAAAAAATTGCACCTTTTTTAGCGACTCTATTTCGTAGTTTTTCCGTTTGAGTTTCTCTGCTGCCTTTTTCTTTTTTAGTTCTTCCTGTAAAAGGAAAAAAAAAACGTTGTCAACTTTCCTTTACAAGTACGTTCGAAATATATAAATAAATAAATAAGTAAATAATCAAATAATTTAATTAAAAAAGAACGAAACAAAGCTACTAGTAAAGAAATCGAAAAGGTCCTGGAGTCCCAAACTGCTATCTTCCTTTCAAATTTACCCCGTTTCTACCATCAATCGAAATCTCTGGTGGCTGAACTGACAACTAAATAACAACAGTAAACAAAAAGTTGACAAAATTGACAAAGGAAGAATAACACATAAACTGTAGTCGCACTTAACCTCACTGTACCCGTGAACAGCCTACATATTTCACTACACCTATGTAGTATCCCTCCATATTTGGCTACGCCCATGTACTATAGCTTCATATTTCCCTATAGCCATGCACTATATAGAGGATATTACACGGCGGCGCGAAGATATGAATTTTATTCTCGAGTGGTAAAAACAATATTTTACGAACGAGCGCAGCGAGTAAAATATTGTTTTTTTTTTTAACCACGAGAAAATAAAATTCATATCTTCAAGCCACCGTGTAATTTTCTTTTTATTATATGGACAAGAGTATTTTTGCACAAACAACAGCGTAAGAGCGAGAAATGACGTCATCGATATTCTCACTAGTGAGGATATGGAAAGTACGCCACTCGAGTCCCGGATGTAGTTTCGTATGAACTTTACGATTTCCCTACACCCATGTACTATCACTACTTATCTCATTCTTCACCTTGTATCTGGTGTGTTCGTCCATGTAGCAGCTGTGCGTTGGTCTCTTCGTATCTCGCTCATCCATGTCCATGGCGAATTTCTGTTCACATAACAAAAAAACAACAGGGTGTTACATTTCCGTCGAAAGGTGTTTATGAACAGGTTTCCTCAGCTAGCTACAATATAGTAGCAGTCTTTCAGGGGTTTGCATCAAACACTTGAGCATCAAGTGCATCAAATGCACATTTCTAGCCAACAAGCTCTAGTTCTTGTCATTTTTGGAGAGACAATATAACGACAATTTTCATCGAGAATTTTCGTTGTCTCGTTACGGTGTAGTGTGAAACACGTTGTGAGCTATGTTGTCAAAACTGTATTAGAGAAACTCGTTTTGATACTTACTGGACCCCCCCCCCCTTCCTTTTCTGCTGGTTTCCATTCGAGGGATTTCTAAGATCGTTCACTTGTTCATTCATAGTTCAGGTTTGGTTTTGAAATCTTGCAATCTTCAACGTGGTTAAACTACGAAGATTCCCTCCGTCTGCTCAGGGATAATGAAGCGCGAATAACGTGCGAATTTGCGCAAAAGTCGGCCGCCACATACCTCTCACACGTTTCCACACGGAAGCTGACTTTCGCGTGTTTGCTCATTATTTTCGCTCGACTATCTCTGAGTGTAAGAAGGGGCTGCTTGCAGTCTAAAAGGGGATCACATAATTATCCTTAGTTAATTAATCAATTAATTATATAGATATATGTAATTTCAAATAGCTTTCTCGATATGTATTAATTTGTTCTTGGTTTTTTAGCTGGCTGTTTTCAGTTTCCTTTTTAGTTCTGTCACCGAGCCCTGGCTCGGGAGATTGGGTAACCACTCCCTGTGTTCCTGACATTAAATAAATTATCCTTATCCCTACAGGGTTGATAGAATCTGTGAGGCCACGCAACTGTACAGAAACGTCTGTTTAACGTTTGTAAACTTATGCTGGATAACATATCAGACATATTTTGATTGTCCAGTCAGTTCTAAAATACAGTTCAAACCCATTGTACAGTCTAAAAGGTATTTGAAAAGGTGAAACAAAGAAACTTGTTGGTGTCCAACGCCACAATCTATCCATACCTTTCTTTCTTTTAAACAGACATTCAGTCTCCGTTGTTGATCCAACTCCTCTCTTAATCTGCTCATTGATGCTCTGAGGTAAGATATTTCCTCTTGGCGATTGAAAACATCCATCTGCATGACATAGAGCGGTTTTCAAATGAGTGTCGTAAAACCAAAACCAAAGTAATTACTCAAACCAATCACAGAAGAAACAAAACACAAAATAAACCAATCAGAAATCGAAGCAAGTACAAGTAATTAGCGTTTAGCGCGGGAAAACGCGTGCAGGCAAGTGACGATTGGTTTTTGTTTTTCGTCTGATTGGCTGAGAAAGTGGCGCGAGCTTTTTTAACCAATCAGAAAGCGAAGTAAAGCAAAACCAAAGCAAACACAACATTACTTTCGACACTCAATTGAAAACTGCTCTAAACCAACCTTATTAGCAATCCACGCCGTGAAATAAATACTTCTTAATAGACAGACTAAGATGAAGACGATTTATTATTCTGAATAAACCCAAAACCCAGAGTACGGTAATCACCTCCAGCAAATCAAAGGAAACGCAGATTTCGCAAAGAATTAAAAAGAACTCATGAGATCTCGAGGCAAAATTATGCCAATATTGCCATGGGCATGAAAACGCGCAAGCAATGGGAATGTGCGAAAAGACGCGCGAAAGCTACAAGAGATTGGTTTCCTTGGTTGACAATAGTCATGTTTGGTTGTGATTGGTGAAACCCGGTTGCAGGTAGTTTTCAACCAGTTGCAAAGCACGACGAACACAAAAACAAGGCAGAGTTAATTATCTTAGGCCTCGAAAAAACGGATAAAACAACACTGTGTAATACAACTTTGACGTACAATGTTGTAAGGGGTGGCTAAAGAAATTCAAATCTCGACTCAACATTGTTCAATATTGTTGAATTTAACTTGGTGTTTCATAACAGTGAACATGCAAGCAAAACAAGTCCAACTTTCTTGTTCACACTTGAGAACAAAAGAAATGTTGAATGGTGTTGGATTGAAAGTTTGAGGGCAATTAAACTTCGTCCAACACCACTGAACGTCAGTCAAGATCATTCAACATCACTTACCAGGGTAGGCCAACATGTATAACATGAGTAAGAATGACTAAGAGGCAACTACATATTAACGGGATCGTTTGGTTGACCCATAAATGATAAACGATGACGTAGATTACGAGTCCGTTTTTAGCTTAAGATTTCGTGAAAAGTTTTCCCTCTCCCCCCCCCCCCCCCGGGGTACTCCCTTGTAAGGTCTAAACAGGGACGTGCCGCTGTACAAGGTATGTTTTTTGACCTCTCTGTTCTGAATAGGGTATATAATTTTACGCGAGTGTGTCATAAACGGGGTATCGTTGTCGTTAAATACGGCTTGGATCGGAGACGCATGCTGGTCTTTAAAACAGGTTTAAGTTGTGTAAAACAAGAAAGTGTGTATTTTGTAATTGTTCCTAAACAGGGACCTAAAGTGGAGGGTGTTGTCCTAAACAGGGTTGGTATTTTAGGGCTTTTTCTAAACAAGGTCAGGGTTTCAGATCCTCAGCGGCACTCCTACACCCAAACATGAATCAAGTACCCCCCCCCCCCAACGCCGTTCCCTCTTCCTTCCAGAGGTGAAAAGGACGGGGGCACACAAAAACCACATAAAAACAAGCCACACCTTAAGTCCTGTCGCCTCAGCCGTTTTCTGTCCTGCAACTGTCTCACTATTTCTGTAATCAAAGACAAAAAGCAACCTTTCCATCGAAACAT
Organism: Siderastrea radians; assembly: GCA_964017195.1. Lineage (NCBI taxonomy): Eukaryota > Metazoa > Cnidaria > Anthozoa > Scleractinia > Rhizangiidae > Siderastrea > Siderastrea radians. Next base: position 30,378,810 of record OZ024888.1, read on the forward strand.
CAATACCACATTACTAGAGATGACTTGGCTCGTTCGTTTAACCCTAACACTACTGCACTACCATCGTCTTTGAAAGGCGTAATTTATGGACCTTGTAAAATAAAGCGATCCCTCGTCAAACGGAGCCACAAATGATAGAAGTTTCCAAACGGCATAAGCTTGTGACTCGGTTTGATCAGGTCTTCAGAGTACTTTGGAAACATCAAGAGTTTGTAACACAGAATGAGCACAGAATTGATTTCCAAACCTGAGATGAACTAAGTCGTCCTCGTACGACCCCAGCAGCTGAATTTTTCTTTCCATTCGCTCGTACATGTGTTGTACTTTAGAAACCATGAGCTCCACAGCCTGCGGAGAAGACGAAAGTGAAGGAAAGGGAGAAAGGAAAATGATTAGAGGTTAGAGGGAAATGAATATTAAACGACTGAAAACGAAAGAAACTTGGATATATTAAAAACAGCAAATAAATGTCCCCACTCATATCATAAACAACGCACAATCTGATAGCGAATGCAGACGACCATCTCCGACTTGACACCAAAAAATACTGTATTCCCCATCACGCGCGGCCACCTCGCGCGACATCACGAGTGAAAATTGAACTCACGAAAAGAAACGAGAGCCGAAAGGCAAGTACCTTGGTCCTGTCCAGTTCCAGTCTCTCTCGCTCCTCCACAGGAAGGTGAGCCATTGAGCGGCAGCCTGGTACCGGGTCTATTTCAAGCAGTGCTCCAAGTGTGCGAGCCAACTTGAGATACTGTGGGATGAAAAAATTGAACAGGAAGAAACAACGATAATTAAGATTGAAATCGAATTTTACTTGAACGCCTCCTTCCCAAATGTAGAAAAATGTCCCTAAGCTTCTTAGGGTGGGGTGATTTAGTTAGAGACTACATCTTGCACCTTATTTTCCTTGTTTCGGTTATATTTAACCATTTGACATGCATACCAAGGAAAAACAAAAGGGACAAATGTGAGAAAGCATACCATCTAATATGCTTACAAGTTATCAATGTTTTGTGAGTTAATTATAGTAAACTCACCGTCTTTTCACTGAGGTCCAGCGCTTCCTTTGTTTGGCGGTGAGCACCTTTTTCCACATCAGTCTCCGCTTGGCTGGCAGAAGCTTGCTCACGACGGACTCTTAGCTGTTATGAGGAAAAACTTGAAATAAACATCTCGCAAAAGACCAACGAAGACAAACTCTTGTGTCCATATTCAGGGTTCGTTTGTTTTTCTTAGTCAGAGTTTACACTGGTTTGAGAACCGTCTGTTCAAGGCAACAACAAACAAACAAACAACTTTACCTCGGCGTGCATTTCGCCCTCGCTCTTGTGGTAGTCTTCCTCTTGTGAAGCTAATTTCGCTCTTAGTTCACTGAGTTCTTTCTTTAAAGACACAATCTGTTGCAGAGCTTGCTCATGGCTCGGAACTAACGAAAATAAACATCAAATTATTACTTCAGACATTTGGCTTTTTTTTATGATGGAGACCCGCCGGCAATCTCGCTAACACAACTAGTGTTTTTTTGTTAGGTAACACGAAAACGTGTTTGCTTTCTATTGGTTGGTCTCCACCATCTGAGACATCATATGAAAGCCTGGGAGTGGCAGGAACATGACTGATAAGGAATTTGAAAACAAGGTACCGGTCTGTAAAATGCTGTCAAATGTAGCAGGGTTATTATATTCAAGTCATCTTTCTATTGGTCGACTTAATGTTCAGTAATGAGAATTCCAAAAAATCAGTACGCTCGAATCAAAGCCATCTTCTTTTGCTAAAGAGATTTTGTCCAGACTTCAAGTTGAATGAGGAGAAGAGTAAAAGAGAGTGTTAGCGTAATCGTTTTTATAAAACCACAGCGGAAGAAGGGTTAACGGTGCTTCATTCTTAGCCACAGGCATCCCAATATCACGTGTCCTTACCATGGTGTGTCATTTTTAAAACTTACGTGGTGGTTTGAGTTGCTCCAGTGTTTTTGTTCGATCTCTAAGTTCCGCTAGAGCTTCCTTTTGTCTCGCAATAACAAGCTCATGCCGCTCTCCTCTGCATCTCAATCCTAACGCGTGTAGTTCACCTGTCTTTAGATTCTGGAACAAACGGTACAACTTTATTAAGGCTCACGTATATTTAAATGTAAGAGAGCAGGAATGAATTCAGAATGCAGAAAGTCCGAGAAACGAAGATGACGAACGCGAGCTGTTGTCAACTTGCGACAAACATATACTGCGACATCATGTCTCATGTTTAGTATAAACGTGGACAGTACTGTGTTCTGAAACGTCACGCAACATGTCAGTTCACTGAGCATGACAAAACTTCAAAAACATTTTGGACTACGAAAATGGAGTGGCTGCAAAATCTGTGAGAATAAAAAAGTGCACTGGTAGACTTCTAAACGAACTCCTAAAAATGAACTCCTTACAACAGCAAGATATGCAAAATTTCCCACAATACTCCTCAATCACCTTGGCAAACACTTTGGATGAGAAGGTCAAACATTGCCTACAAAGTCAGACATAAACGAAGCAAGTGAAAACCACGGTATCTGCTTAGTACAAATAAATGACATAAATCAATGAATAAACGCAGCAAGTTGGGAAAAGCGCTAAGACTAAATTGCAATGGATCCCAAAAAATTGTAAACGCTCACTTCAACTGATAACTATTGCAGCGAATAAATATTGAGTGATCTAATTTATATGTATTTGGAGCCGGATTTAGTCGATTTAGTTACCTCTCTTTCAATCATCTTGATTTTCTCCTTCTGTTCTTCAATCTCCGTCTCGATTTGTTCTTTGTACTCAACCAGCTCCGTTCCTCTCTTGGCCGTGTCTCGCTTTTGTTTCACTAAAACCTGTAAACGAAGAAAACGCTATTTAGAAAACTACAAAAAAAAAAAAAAATCAAGTAATAAGCCAGCGTCACTGAGCTCCAAGGATTACACATTCCTGGACTGGGTGCATACGTCTCCGATATCCTTGAGAAAAAAACCCTGCGCATGTTGCAAATCTGCAACATAAATCCAAAGGTGTTAGGAGAATTATGGTAATAATTCCGTGTTCAATTAACTCTATTCTTTCGAAAACGGCATTAACCCACTAAATTAGTATTACTCAAAAACTGTCACCCCTACTGACCGTTCTCGCTTCACTTCTTGTGTTTGTCCATTCTTTAGTGACAAGCGCCACGTCCGTGGATGCAAAAGGGTATAAGGAGGGAGGGGAGACACAGGAATAGGGCAGGGGAGGGGAGCTCTTGTCATGTTGTACAAGGTGGTCAGACTTTTGAGTCTGTGGATGAAATCTTTAAGTTTGACCATTTGAATGAATCGATTGAAAGCTATTGAGCAGTACTTTCCTGTGGTGCTGTTTATTATGCTGTACAAGCTGGTTCCGACTTTTTAGTCTGTGGATGAAATCTTTAAGTATGACCATTCAAATGAAAGCCATCGACAGTACGAGCAGTACGTTCTTGTGGTACTGTTTATCATTTCTGTAAGCGATTCTAACGTTTACAGTCTGTGGATGAAGTCTTAAAGATCCTGAACACTACTTGTCTCTTTGACAGGGCATTACGTGGGTCTTACGTCTTACGTTTGGCGGTAAAAGCAAGATGTTGCGAAGATTTAACGAAACTGCGCCTACCCGCTGTCAAGTTAAATTCTTTTAGTGTCTGAATAAACGTAACCCTTTGAAAAACCAGTTTGCAAAACAAACTCCTTTCTGGTCATCAGTTACTCGTGCCAAATATCGCGTAATGCAGATTCAAACTTTCCTAAAGCGTTAACTGTTGTACGACAAAACATTGAACGTTCAATACCAAATTAGGTCATGAATCCCAATGACGTGGACAAGCTTTGATGAAAACGGCGGTAGGCTGGAAAAGATGTTTCCAAAGCTGAATAAATGGGACTATTTACTACAAATTCAATAAGCAATACTTTCTGTGGTCCTGGTTCTGTTGCCCAATGGGGTTTCTAACTTCTTGTCTCTGAAATACTAAAGTGTGACCATTCAAATCAAATATATTGGGGAGCACATTCCTGAAGTTTATGTCCCAGAATTTAACCTGTGAAAACTCTGGAAGTGAAATAATTATTCACCAATCCTTACCTTCTGTTGTTCAGTAAGTTTGTCTTCTCGAGAATTAATCTCCTTTTGTTGCTCATCAACCAGCGCAGATAATTGTTCGAGTTGTTTTCTCTGCTCTTCAAGCTCTTTGTCCTGTTCTGTAATTCTCTCCTCGTATTGCTCAAGTTTTTGTTTTTGTTTATCACTCAACTCGCCCGCCATGTCAGACATGCGTGCTGCAGCCCCTGCCAGATCTCGCCTCAAAGCTTGGACTACATCTCCCTGACTCTCTGCTTCATTTTTAGCCTGGGCAGCTTCACGCCTGTGGAAACGATCAACGGACATTTCAGTTGGTTCCTCAAAACAGAATGTTATTGCTTGGAATAGCCAAAGCAAGGGCTGGTTGACAGATCGGTTTTAATAATTTACCATGACAATATTTCAAAATTCTGTACTGGGCAAATTCTACGCGCAAATGCGCATTCGAAAGAACAAACTCCAAACGCTAAAAATTTTGTCTACAGTTTATTTAGCAGATTGCTTTTAACTTGTGTTCTGTCAGTTCAGCTTCATGAGTTGAACTGTGGTGTATAATCTTACTTATCTAAAAATAAAATTAAAACAGACAAACAAGAGGAAAAAACAGAATTGCATTACAAAGCTGTGTATCATAACAATTGTCACTTCAACGCAGCGGTTGTTTTTCAGTTTGCTCACTGTCAGAACCTGGAGTTTGATTTTGGTAATATTCAAGTGTTGTCTGTTTACTGAAACGGGGAGTACATTTTTAGACTTTATTTTTGTGGATTTTTTTGCTGGACCTTCCCTCTTGATAGAACGAAGCAAACAAACGAACAAAAACAACAAGAGAAACAAAAAAACAACAGCAAACAAACTAGAAAACTCAGCCGGTAGTTTCTCCCCTAAAATTTTTTTTTTGAAACCCAACTCACACAAAGTCAAGTTATACAATGGTTACCTTAGCAATAGCACAAGTTGTTCAAGTTTATAGATGTCCGATTGTAAAGTGGCTTCCACGCTTGTCTGGGGGACAGTCTCCGTCTCTACAGATCTCGTCTGTGGCTTGGGATCTTTTCTGGGGGACTGAGGTCTGGGAGAGGTCACAAGCTCTTTCTTAGGGGATGACGGTCGGGAAGATTCCTTTCGCGGCGAAGATGGTCGATTTCTACCTGCAAAAAGAAAAGGAAAACTGTTTTTTTTTTTTCACAAAATATAATACAAAAACAAAACAATTTTTTTTTAATTGAGCACTGGTAAGAGAAGCACGTATTACAGAAAAAAAATTGGGGAACTTTTAGACCGAGTTCGTAGATCAGAAAGGTGTGTTGTCCAAAGACTCAGTCTGTTATATATATGTTGCTGGGTAACTTCATCTTACTGGATAATATGTTTCTCGAGTATTGTTTAATAGGATGTCCACAAGTATTCTTCTCAGTCATATGCAAGTCTTCTCTTGTATACCTCGCCTGTAAAGTTGCACTGTAATTATACGTGTGATTTACCTACACACTCGCAAGTGCAAAATAAATAAACTTTTCTTTTGGGGGGAATAAACAAATAACGCAATAGATGAAAGAGGTGAAAAGGAAGTTTGTTAAGAGCTTTTCCTGTTAAGATTGGATTTATTTCTTCCAAGGATTCTTCCGGAAAAATCTAAAAAATAACGAAAAATAACGAAACGGGAGAAGTTGCATAACGAATGAACTCGTAAACCGTTGTTCTTTAACAAGAAAAATCTTCCCAAATGAGGTAGTTTTTCAAAAAGAGAACGTGCTGTTGATAAGTAATTTAACATTGCTGGAATGCATAAACTGCCTAAAACGTTAACCTTGGGGTGTTTTGCATCAAACAGAAATCCGTGCGAAAGCAATGCTTTAGTTCGCGAAGCAAAACGACTAAAAACAAAAGAAGGCAGTATTGATTTTACTTTCAAGGTTTTCCGTGGCAAAAAGAAAATCAAATTCAACACGTTGGAACAAATACAGTTAGGAAAAGCAATACCTACTTACAAAAGCAGTCGCGTAACATCGGCAACCAATTGTGGCGGCTAATGAACAAGCAAAATATTACACTAGTTTTCTTCGCACCGCTGCATCAGTCATGGAAAGCTTAATTTAGTAGCGCTATTTAATCAAATTTAGCATACGACACAGACAGCTCAAAATAGACCCACTATAAATAATCCTGCAATAAGTACCTTATTTCAGCAGCCCTTGGGAATTCTTTTTTTTTCTCTTATAAAAAGAGGGATTAATGTGTCTTAAACAAATAATTCTTTTCAGTCCTGATATTTAATTGGTAAAAGTGTAATAACTGAGTATCTGTTATAATTATAAGTACAAACAACGTGAACATTAAAAAAAGAGAAACTTTTTCTACCGACAACGATTAAGGCTCGTTTCAAACGTTGCGCTACTGCCGTGCCGAACTCAATTGTGCAAAACAGTCATTTTGGATTTTATCCCTACAACCGCTGGTCAGTGTTTTGGTTTAGGCAACAGCTATTTTATTCGATTGAATTAAATTTGACCTCTGAAACCAAGTCGTCCTACAGTTGCGCCACAGTCGAGCCAGCCTAGCACGGCAGTAGCACGACGTTTGAAACGGGCCTAAGACAAGCTATGGTTTAGCCGCCAGCATAAGACGTACCAATTAGTAGGTAACTATGTCAAACCGACATCCGTTTCTCTCGGACACATCTCGAATTTATGATTTTTCAAATCTAAGTCAGACAACTTCTTTGTTACGGTTTTTGGCCTCGAACGTGCGCAAACCGCAAAAGGTTTACAACTGGCTTCAGGCAACTGAACAATGTTATCGACATCGGTTATTGAATATCCGCAGCTTCGCATTGGTTCAAACACACAGGTTATCAAAAAGTATAGCCTTCCTTTTTGCCTTATAAGGAAATCACATGCCATGTCAAGTGCAACGGAGTTCAAGAGGTTTCACCGCCAAACAAAAGATATGGCAAAAAAATATCAAGAATGATTAGCGAAGATAAGAATTTGCCGAGACAATTACTTCACTGGCGCTTCTTGGATATGAGTTGATTATAACTAAGTCGATACCACACACCTCGATGGTTACTGTTTAACGCATCACATCCAACACACGCCCGTAATTGTAAGTTTCTCTTCGTTATCCAGCGATTGTGTATAATAGTAAAATAACAGATTCTTCAGGGTTGCGGAGCTTCTAATGTAAATTGAGACAACTCTTTTATCACCTTTAAGTGTTGGCAAGGTTTCACTATTAGTCTCTAAGCTATAAACTTACTACAAATGAATGGCTTGGAATAGCGCGAGTCTACTAAAACACTTTCGGTATAGGAGACAAATTGTTAGCCACCGAGTGTGAGGGGAATGAGTTGGCACATTACTTACCAGAGGTTTGTTTGGCGTACATGGCTTCCTGTTCCAGTTGTCGATTTTGCCTGGTCAGTCTTAACAGTCTTTCTTCCATCGCCACAATAGTGACAGCGTGCTGGCGGGTTTGCTCCTGGTAACACCAACAAATAAACAGATATTATAACTAGCTTGAAGGCACTCCTAGGAATGTGTATACCATTCATAGTGTAGCAGTTAGTGGTTAGCACGTTGAACTTTAGATCTGAAGGTCAGTGGTTCGACGCCTGTCCCTGCAATCGTTTATTCCACATTGTCTCTTTCAACCAAATAGGTACCGGCGACTCACTGCTGGGAGCAACCCTGTGACAGACTAGCACCCTATCCAGTTGGGAGTAGCAATACTAGTAATACTCTCAGTTGCTTCATACTACAGAAACCGGGTTAAACTCCGGGCGTGTGGGTGTCCTGTGGCTTTGTGTGAAACCAGGTTAAACTCCGGCCGTGTGGGTGCTCTGTAGCTCATGAGCGACTTTACCCAACCTGCCCCCAAAACTTAAAGGGGCTATGTCACGCTATTTTAGTATCTTTTTAAAAAGCTAAAAAGTGTCTTCGCATCAATTGAATTCCAAAAATAAGGGTCTAGCTTTGTTAATAAAGTCTATCTTAAAGCACTGAAACTGTTTCCTGTCGTCTGTTGCTACCGATGGCAAGGATGGAAATGGATTACAACTTGAAAAAATTGGGCCAATTTTTTCAAGTTTTGATGCTATGTTCGCAAAAATCACCAAAAGAATTATTATGGTTAGCTCTCCCTAATAAAATTCATTTGATATCTTTCTCATGGTTTTACGGGAGCACTTTGTGTATGATTTAAGGCACTAGGTAATGATTTTAGCACAGAATTGATCTAAAATAGCAAAATCCTCGTGACGTAGCCCCTTTAAGCCGCAAGGCTTTTTTTTGGAACCTTGCTTCAAACTCAAGTAGTAACATTTCTCCTCCTTTTAGCAAGACTCTTGCCAAATATTATGTTGACTTAGTGGCTTGCTTTCATTTAAAGTGTTCTCGATTTGGAAGACTGTATTAACTACGTAAGGTAAACTTACCTTAAAGGAAGCAACTTCCTCTTCTTTGTAGTTCTTTAGCTCTTCCTTCTCTTGTTCAACGCGAGCCAGCTGTTCTTTGTAGGCTGTGGACTGCTCTTGAAGCTGTGTTCGCAAGTAATTCTAAAAAGAAAATACACAAAGGGGCTAGCGTTTGAAATTTTTCTAAACAATAATGTTATTCCAATAGCCTTCTATGCGTGCGTTCTCTAATGCTCTGTGGTGAGCAAAAGCGAGTATACCGATTTAAAGGTAGGAAATTTGCTTGCGTCTGAAAGTTAAAGAGGCATAGTCACGCTATTTTAGTCCACTTTAAAAATAAAAAATATGTCCTCACATCAATGAACGCCCACAAATAATGGTCTAGTTTTGTTACTTAAGACTATATTACTTCACTGAAACTTTTTGTCGTCTGTTGCTACGGATGGCACGGATGGAAATGGATTGCAACTTGAAAAAATTAGGCTAAACTTTTCAAAATCTTTAAGCGTGTTGACATTAAATCAATATTAAATGGTCATGGTTTGTTTTCTCTTCATGAAATTAAGTTAATCTGTTCCTTTAAATACTCAAACATAATGTTGGGCATGGATAAAGTTAGCCACCGATAATTTTAGCACAGTTTCGTGACTATGCCCCTTTAATAGTGTCACTTGCTTAAAAAACAAAAGGCTGCGACAGCTATAATTGTTTCACTGAAAATGGTTTGTGTTGTACGTACATTGTGAAAGCAACCTACCATATATAGTTTGGGTTCCTCCTCTCTGTCACTTTCATTTGCTACTCCACAACAACTGTCGTACCAGTACTCAACGTTTCTAGTTCTCTATTTTAAATTTTGTTTTCATAACAACCTCAGAAGCCACTGGTCGAAGGCAAATAAGCGTAGGTCAGAAACTTCAACTTTCAAAGAAGTGGTAAATTTTCTTTCCCTGCTTCCACAAAGTTTTGCGAAGTTTTCGAGTGCTCAACAAAACTGCCAAAACGTCTTCTTCTCAGTGTTCTCTATTTCTAAGTACTATTAAAGTGCTCTCGCTAGAAACGTTCTTATGTTATAACACCTACCTCCGTGTCTTTAGCTCTCTGTAATCCTTCTTTGGCCTGCTCGTATTGAGATTTGGCTGTGGCTAAGGCAGCTCGGTGATTCTCCAACTCCCTCTGTCGATCGTTCAGTACCTGCATAGAAAAGAGCAGATTACACTGCGCTGTATGTGTCCATGGTCATCAATGATAACAATAACGTATTTTTTTCTAATTGAGAGCAGCGAGAGGAGTTAGGAGAGCGAGTAGTTTCGTCCATCTCACCGCAACCAGATGGCAAGAAATCTTCGTTTATCTTCGAGTAAGCTACTACAATATTCAAAGGTCTTTGAGGGAGCTTCGAACACTTTCAGAAACTTTTAGTTAGATAACTGAGATCCTGAGAAGTCTTTGTTTTTCCTTCGTCAACCTACGTTAATTCTTATACTGTCCAATTGGTATCTTACAGAACGAATATCCCACCCGTACTCGTTTTAGGTGTTATTTCTACAGTATAGAGTAGATATGGACAACAATTTATCATATTTCAGTCAGATTTCCTTGCTAACCTGCTGTAAATGTGTGACGCTGCCGTGCTGTGACTCCATAATCTTCCTCTCCGCATCCACTGCAGCCTGTATCCGCTCTCGCTCCTTCTGTTTAAATTCCTGTATCATCTCGTGTCGTCTCTCCTCTTCCTCGGATCTTACATCAGCCACCGCTCTTGAAATGTGCTTCTCTTCGTCTCTTTTCATGTCCTCTCGTAGTTTTAACAAAACTTCCTGATGTGTCTCTTCCATTTCTGCAATCCTACAAAATTGAAAACCAGGATATTTAAGATATGCTTCGCATACAGAAGAACTTTCTTCAAAGCACCTGGCTCAATGGGAACTCGAGATTCTCTTCCCATAGAAATATATTACCCATCCTTTTGTTTTCATCGTCCTTTTGTGATATCTTCTCAAGTCCATTGATGGCAGAGAAGAAAAGTAAGCTGTTTTTGGCAATCTTTTAGGGTACAATTCAGCTTATTTTATTGGGACATCTTTCAAACATGTCCAGTATACTATTCCTCCAAAAATAGTACTTTTACTTTGGCGATTTCGATAATTTTCGGTGCTTGCCAATCGAAACAAGTTAAATTTTTAAGTGCACTTTGTGCCCTTGTAGTTTGTGGGAGTGAAATCATTTCACAGCTGGGACAGTACCAGTGGACACCTCACTGTGGACACTTCATTGGCTGGGCTCCCTATGTCCGCGGTTCAACCTCGTCCCCAAGGCCTTGTCCTCATTCAAAATGGCGGGCCTTTCTTCAGGTACCGGAGCACATTGTCCTCCTTTTGTTTGTGAGACATTGTAATTTGGTTCCATTTTGGAGTTGAATTGTTTCCTGTCTTCTATTTCTTTTGGTCTACGTCATTCGTTCTCACAGAAGGAACCAACAATTCGTGAGGATTTTGTCACGTAAAACACGATGAAATGGCTTCGTTTTGTTTGAACAACAGTTTTCAGATTGCAAGAAAACAAACAGAGCTGCCAGACGCTGGAAACAACCTCCGAAAAAGCCATTTCATCATGTGTCACGTGACCAAATACTCCACGATTCTTGGAGTATTTCAGCAGCCTTGACTAGGGGTTTCTCCGATCCGCCATTTTGATCGAGAAGAAGGCCCTGGGGACGAGGTTGTCAGCGGTTATGTCCGTTGCTAACGACGTTTCAGGTAACCACTATAAGGTTGTGGGTTTTGTTGTCACGGACTATGAGGCTGCACTGCAAGTTAGGCCTTCAATTAGAGTTTGACAAACCAACCGATATCAAAAGGAATTAAATTTGTATTGTGCGTGTTAAACTGACAAAACCATATGCTTACTTTCCCTTAAGCTTCCGACACTCTTCCTTCTGGTCTCTTAACTGACGGCACATGTCTTCCACGCTGACTGAGGTCTCTACAATAACAGAGAAAGAAAAAAAACAGTGCTTTAATTGAGTATTCACTCGAAACTCTTACAAGAGAGAAGTGGGTTGTTTATCAAAGACTCAGACGTGTTTTCCTTAGTGAGCAATCTGATGTAGCTACGATAAATTCTTGCTATACTGATTTCAAGTTGCATTTGTCATGACCACCCTGGTCATGACCACCCTGGACAGTTTATACTCTTCTGAGAAAAAAAAATTGGATTCTACTGGGAATGCTGTATTCCTGTTTTACTTTGTTGTGCCAGATTGACATCGGAATGAACCGTCTCGTTGCGTTGCGTCTCATTACAGTGTCACCCCGGTGCATTCTGGGTCATTTTGGGTCACTCCAGTTCGTTCTGATACACTCCTGCATGTGCCGTTTGTGTGTTCCGTAACGCCTCATCTTTTAAGTATTTCTCGAACTCATTTTCCACGCAATCTAATAAGGTTAGGCGGAAGGCTCATTTCTGGCGCATGTCTGCACAATTGGTGAAGACATGCGCACAATTGGTGAAGACATAGCAGAAACTCTCTGTAATAGCTGTAATTGGCGAAAGAGGAACTCAGTCGGTATGCTGAACAGGAAGTTGTACTAACCAGAATCGGAGTCCTCTGTGGCATTCTTTAAAGCTTCTTCAGCCTTTTGCTGCCACGCAGCCTCATTAGACAACATTTTGCAAACAAAATCCTACAGAAAAAAGACAATTGATTGGAATGACCGTTCAGTAACTTTTAGGCTGGGTTCTTCATCGCATTCAGGGTTGGGGGGGGGGGGGGGAGAGGCTGAGAGTAAAAATACTTCTAGTTGCTTCATGTTGCGGGAAACCGGGTTGTACTCCAGAAGGTGTAAGCCGCTAGTCTCGTGAACACTTTACCTTTTACCAGACTCAAATCATGTCTTTTGACTTTTCAAACTGACACCACAACAAGTTGAACAAAGTCATATCATACAGGGGTTTTCAATTGAATGTCGAAGGTAATCTACGTTTGCTTTGGTTTTGCTTTATTACGACGCCTGATTGGTTAAAAAAACCTCGCACCATTTTCTCAACCAATCAGAAGTAAAACCAAAACAAATTGCAATTTGCAAGAGTTTTCCCGAGCTTGACGCTTGTTACACGTGTTTGCTTCGAATTCTGATTGGTTCATTGCGTTGTTTCACCTCTCGTGATTGGTCGAAGTAATCACTTTGGTTTTGGATTTTCGACATTCAGTTGAAAACCGCTCTAAGCTCTCATAAATTTCTTGGTCACTTACTGGAAGGAGTGAAATAACAAAGAAACATACATAAACTTGCTTTCTTCATTGTACGTGTAAAATTGTGACTCAGGCTATGACTTCGTACCTTAATCCAAGAGAGTGTATCGTGAGTTGTAAGTTCTTCAACAAGTGTCAGCTCTTCTTCAAGGGAAGCACATGTTCGGCCTGATTTCGATAAACGTTTCTATAAACAAAATATCAAGCAAAAGACTGAGTTTTCTTGTATTTCTCATGAAATTATGCCAGCCATTTGCAGAATTCCGCAAAAAGAAAAATCACCCTTACCGCCATGCCTTCAAGATGTTTCCGAAGTTCGCTTGTTGCATCCTTGAAATCCTTATCCTTAGCTTCTTTCTAAAATTGCCAAAAGACAAGAAAAAACTATATAACAAAATATCAAACAATTAAAATTTAGTTAAATCCAAATGGCTACAACTCATTATTAACTGCGAGGCTGCACATCGCGCAACACAATCCACTTCAAAACGAGCCTATCACTTAACTGTCCTGCTTACCTCGTTTTCTGAGTTCGCGTACTGCTTGATTTCTTCCACAAGAGACAACTTTTCTTGAGCCAGATGTCTCACGTGATCAAGGAGTTCATCGTCATCCAATTCATGGTCCACTGTCCTTGAAAAACCGCCACTGAACGTGTGTTCTATCAACTTCCGCCGGAAACGATCAAACTACAAAAGAGTACAACACTTTTAGTATACACCCAATTGAAAAAATTTTGTCGGTTAACAAGCATAAATCATTGACGATGCGACCCAAAGGTGTTCTGGGAAGAGTGAAAACTTGCTTGTATTCTTAGACACGTGCACATTATGATTACGTAGCAAGCTTAATTTACTCTTTTAATTATCTTGGAAACAAAATATTTTGAATATCAAGAAACGAAACCCAGTGACAAACTTGAACCTGTGATCTTCCCAGGGTTCCATTGTGTTGCATAGTTCATCGTTTATAATTTTCACCCGACAACGTTTTTTCAAACGGGTGTCAACGGGTGTATAATCTGTGGATAGCGTCGGGATTGTATCTGCTATTTATCCCGGGGCACTGGTTTGGATTTCGCGCGCGCGTTTTTTTAGATATTTCCCTCCATTTCGGTGAATAATTGTTAACTATTGTAGGACACAGTGAGCATTTGAGATTCCGAGTAAGTGCCACGACGCGTGCAAATGTCAGCGCGTACTACACTCTTCGTAGTCCCTGGGCCGGGTGCTATGAAAAATACTGTTAAAAGTTAATATTCGAGAAGAGAACCGACTGTCTGAAAAACAACTTATTCAGAAGAAAGTGTGTCTTAATTTTTGTCGGGTTTGATTTTTTTCGAGAGTTGTTCTTCTTTGCCACAAACTGTATCTGCAACGACGACGGAACAATCAATGTACTTACTTTTTTCTCCAACTGATGAAAGTCAACCTTCAACAGTTTCTCAGCTCTTTGCGCGTCAAGACACTGAGCTTTAGCGTGATCCAGTTCCTGCTGAATCGCTTTATCACTCTAAAAAAAAGAGAAGTTTTTACAAAGAATACGTCAGTACTTGGTCGAACCATTTCCGGGCACAAATACTAAGCAAGGTCATGTAAGAGGAAAGAGCGGATAGAAATCAGTCAAACCTATGGCTGTAACTAAACTACCACTTGACCTCCTCCCAGCGCAGTTGGTTCATAGAGCTTCGTACCGACAAAGGTGAGGACCTGGGTTCCAAATACCGCTGCAACTTTGAATTTTTTCTCATTTCCACTAGTTTTGTTTGTCACTGGGGGAATCGCTTCTTTATTTCATAAACAAATTCACATTTTCTAAGCTTGAATGCAACGTGATGTACAAAATGACAGAGTTAAGCAAGCGAGTGAACAGCGTACGTAAGCGAAAGAAAATTGAAAGGAATGCAAACAAAGAATTTAGCGAAGAAACACGAGAAAGGATTTTTCTGAATTTGGCAGAGTAGGTTTCCATAGCAACTGACCTGTCTTCCTTCACTAAGATGATCTCTCATTTTCTCTAACTCGTGTTCCAAATCAGTGATGGTTTTTATTCTCTCCTTCAACTGCTTTTCCGTACTTTGAAGTTTCTAAAAAGAATTGACAGGAAAAACTCCGCTTACAAATGTGAAAATAATACAATTAACACTCAACAGTACAGTCCTATAGCAGGCACGAATCAACACAATACAGCTATCTATTCACCATCTATACACTATACATCAATACACTGCTATCTATATACTTTCTATCTATCTCTTTTACGATCCAGCAAAAAATTGACACTTGAAATTACAAATGCAGCGAGGCTAACAGAAGCAATGAAAAGCTCTACGTGCGCAAACAAGTAATTACCTGGTTTAACGAATAAGCTATGCAAGTGTCCATTTAAACTTTGACGATAAACAAATTGTCTTCGATAACGACTTTTCTTCTCGCCACCGTTCCGCAAGGAAATATTTCTTTCCGTAAAACATTCAAAAAGAGCTGTCACGGAAAGGTTTGTGTTTAGGTAGGGCTGGATAAATAATGTTATGTGTAACACACCATAATTTACATGTTTATCAAGTGCCTTGCAATTCATTACTCAACTTAAATGGTCACTGAAAACCTGTCAACGTTTCAGTTTAGAACAAATCCGGCAATTTGTCTTACGTATTGTAAATTTTAAAGAACAGGTCAAAGAAATTTGAGAAAGATGAAGTAAGAAAACCTCACGTTGAATCCGAAATGACGACATGTTTGCAATTTCGTTTTCAAAGAAGTTTATTGCAACCACTCGTGACTAAGGGAAAAATAGAAAAATAACTGAGAAACTAAGGGAAATAAAACTATTCATCTGTATTGACATTCCTAAAAGAACATTTGTCGCATTTTGTTTTTAAAACGTCAAGATATTAACAACACAAAAGCATCGAAGACGAATCCATTACAGTAAGTAAACAGCTCAACAGTCTTTCTCATTGCTCACTTAAGTAAGCACGGATTTTGAAAGTAGATACACAAATCTGATCACTGTTCACAAAACGCTCAAGGCCAATTAACATAGTACTGTCATTGGCAGATATGCGTTCGAAAGAACAGTTAATTTGGCTTCATGAAGGACGACATTAAAACGGCTCTACGTACGTCTGTCACGTATTTTTATCACAACTCAAATGCAAAAGACATACTGCAATCAAAGGGAACCCCAAAATAACGGTTCGGTTTTGTTTAAAGCTGCTCGATAAGTGTTCTGAAACTATAAATAAGTGTGTTTGGCCGCGAATGGCTAGGATGAAATAGGATTGCACCTTGGAAAAATTAGGCCATTTTTTCAAGTTTGTCCCTCGTATCATTTAAAAAAAAACTAATAATGGTTTGTTCTCCCCGTGAAAATGATCACTCGACATCGCTCCCTTGGTGGGCTAGAAGTTTTAAGGTTCAGCAAGTTCCCATGACATATCCCCTTTCAAGTCGTATTTGTAAAGAAAAATGAAAAGAAATTTTTTCTATCCAAGGATCGTTGTCTAATTGTTTAGTGTAAAATATAAAATGACGACTGAGCCAATCAGATCAGCGTACTTGCAATACACCACGGTGAAGTGCGTGCGTGCGTGCGTGCGTGTGGATCCTCGCGAACAAGGCAATCCACACTTTCTTCACTCAGCACCTCACGAGCCCGCCGAATGGGGGATTCGCAGGCAAACATATCATAACCGCGTACGGGTGAAATGTGTTGTGTTAATGTCTAGTACTCTCTGAGACTCTGTTCTTACCCCTTTTGTCGCATGAAGCTCCTGCTCAAGTTTCTGTGCTTCTCTCTCGGCTTCTTTAGCAGCCTTCTGTCGTCCGAGCTAAAAATAACACGAATGCAATAAATACATGCATCTTGGCTGGGAGTTCTCAGAGAATTTATTGTGTGACAGTTCAGCATTTAATACTACAAAGCATTGACCGAAATCTACGAAACCAGAAAAAAAAAAAAACAAGGAATTCACAGAACTCACAACTGAATGCAGTCACACTGATTAGAGAGGTGAGATTAATGCCCAAGCCGCGACACGTTAGGTTTACCTACAAGGACACTGTTCAAACCAATACAACCTGGAAAGTTGACTGAGAATGAGCGACCTTGGACAGTCTGAAAGACAAGCTACACAAAATATGGAAAACTGAAAGCGTAGGTGTTGCATCCACATGGACAAGGATCCACACATTAAACTGGTTTAAAGGCGCGTTATGGTCTGCACGCAACATCTGGGCGCACACTCAGATACTATCGGATGAGAAAGACTGTGACAACCCTAAACAGGTTGGCATACGTCATCTTCTCACCTTCGCTGACATGGTGGAGATCGTTGAATCCTTTTCACGCAGTTCTTTTTTGAGTTTTTCAATCTCTTTCTTGGCCTGATGAACCAAGGCGTCCTTTGCAGAGTTCTCTCTCTGCAATCCATTCAGTAACGTGGTAGACTGCATTTTTTGTTTGTTTAGTTTCTCATTGTCATTCGTTAGTTGAGCAATTGTTCGCTCTTTTTCGGCAATTTCAGTGCGCAGAGATGCAATCTTGTTGGTGGTCACGTTTGGGTCTGTTTTTACCCAAGTGGTAGCTTTAGGCTGTGAAAAAAGCATCCGACAAAGAAAGGTTAAGAGACCATAACAGAAGACATTAGAAAGAAATTAAGGGCTAGTGCAAGTACTACATCGTAACAATTATCTCAGTAAAGTCTCATGCTCAGAACGGTTGATTTTGAAACATTTGTTCACAGTTTGTCTAGGAAAAAACCGTGCTATTGTATGACTATAGACACTGCAAGATTTGTGACATGAAAGGCCAAAGCGGATTCTCTTAATGTGCTCTACACTCAGTTTGAACACTATTTTGTGTTTTGAACACTCTGGAAAAAGAATAAGAAAGAAAGTGTATCCTATTTTGCCAATCAAAATACACAAAAGTCAACCAGTCGAATTGACTTCTTTGTCTGCTCCGACATCTGCTTAGGTAAACAACGACCGGAATTTTAGCTAATTTTAACGTCAGTTCCGACTGGGTTGGCACGTTGTTGAAAGATGCAGTGTATTAAGTAACGACTCAATTTAGCGCCTTCTTTCCAGGAAGCGCTTCCCTTCCATTAGGCGCTCCAATAACTGCCCCCATTTTGAAGAGCGCGTCAACTATTAAGTGCTCCCTTTCCAACAGGTGTCCCGAGATAGTTTCTGTTATGATTTATCAAGTGTTTTGACACTCTCAGATGTTTATACCGTGTCCCTAATCAGCACCCTTCCCTTGAAATCCCAAAATGGACTGAGGGCCTTTGGGCGCTAAATTGAATCATTACGGTGAATGTTTTAGAAACCTGTTCTCAGCAAACAGACTAACATAAGTGTTTCCAGTCCAACCTGAGACTGTAGCTGGTCCTTTAGAGTGGACACTTCACTGTTCTTAGCGTGCAGTTGATTCTGGTACATGGCTAGCTTCTGTGCTGCCGTCTTTTCGCTCTCTTCTTTCTCCTGTAGAATGGCTTGTAACTGAGATACCTGTTCATGGAGCTGATGAATAATACTGGAATTGGAGAACGCAGAGTCCTCTCCTCCAGCCCTGTGGTTAAAAAAAAAAAGACAGAAACGCATGCTTTACATGCTTATACAGTCCTTGTCAAAGTGTCAACGCGTGAAATGCAGCATTGTACGCGTGTAAAATGTGGGTAAAGAAGCCATGGCCATATTGAAAAAATTTACACCCGTGTTACGGGCGAGCAACGAACAAAAAAAACACGCAAAATTCGTTAAAATTCTTATTAGTGACAGCTTTCTTGCAGAAATCGTTTTTCTCTTTTAAAAAAACCCAAAAGTTTATAATCAGAACGGGTTCCTTGGTACTAAAACGGCGTAAATTTATGCTGGTTCCCTGTTTCTAGGGACGAATATCAACTTCATTAGGTGAACCATTCAGACATTTTTTTCTCTATAGAACGATTCAGGATTCCAATGCCCTGGCCCAAAACACAAAAACAAGATTGCTTTGGGAAAACGTGAGAAGAGAGACCGCTGAAAACAAAAGTGAAAATAGAAATAAACCATGTTTTTTGTTGAACTGTACCTGAAACCACCATTTGTTTGGATAGCTCCCTTAAGATCAGCGATCTCATCCCTCAAAGCTGCAATGACACCATCTTTTCTATGACACTCAGCTTCATATGAGGCAAGTCGGCTAAGTTCATCACCCATGCGTAATAAACGTTCCTCCTGAAAATAGTTAAAAATACGTGATGAAAGTATTCGGGAGTGAACGTTTCAAAACTGGAACTTTTACTAACACACACTAGCATGGTTGTTTGGGGGTTACAACACTGAAATGCCTTACATTAATTGTAATTATGATGGGTTCCAAGTACATTGTACTTTGCAATATGTAAAGATCTTATTTACATTTACATTTACTTACCTACTTATATTTTACTTACATTCTTTGTGGTTATGAAATTCTTGGTGGTTATAAAATTGTCAAAAAAAGTTTTTAAGCACAGTTATGCCCTGCTTTTTCAAACTGATGGGAGATGAATAATTGATTAATTTGAATTTTCTATTAAGGAAACTAATACAGTATCCAACCTAGGCTGAGAACACAGACAACTTTTCACGCTCACCACTGCCAATGCTCTTGCAAAAAAGACGTCAGTGGTGATTTTCTTTATTAATTGCTTCACACACCTCCTACCAATAAACACATCACTGGTGATGGTGAGCATGAAAAGTCACCTTTTTTCTCATGCTATATCTAGGTTAAATGGGTATTGTTTTCAGAGAGTGGGGTTTAACAGTGTATTAGGTGGTATCTCACCAGTTCTTGAGCACTTTGTTCCCCTGAACTCTGCACTGGACCACTGACCCATCCACCTGAAAATCAAACAGATAATAGACTTAGCTATGTAGTACCATTGGCATATGAGCCAGGGGGTCTGTGCATGGCAACCCTATGACTCCCCGAAGCTTTAAGAGTCTCTGGAAAAAAGCCTGAACACCAGGAAACAGCCCTTAGGGGGAAAATGTACAACGTTTTTTTTGACCAACAAAATTGCACTTTCTCTAAGTCACCAAAATGAATTGGCTATTAGGCGTCCTTTTTGTACCCAAGCCATGGTGGGATATTTTTGTGACAGAGAGGGGGAGGGGTGGAGAGGGATGTCTAAGATGGATAAGTACTGAGTAAGCTGAGTGAGATATTAAAAACCTCTTACTGAAATGGAACCAGAGCTCTTGATTTCTACAATACTACATACATTTTCATGTATTGATGTTCTCGATTATTTCCCAGGACAGTTTTAATTTGTCCAGTCAACCCAGCCTTCAGCAAAGCAAAAACATATAGGATTCCATGCTAAAAGTTACATTTTAAGGTCCATTTTTGTTGTAAGACTATAACTTAGACGATGGAATGTTTTAGAACAAACAGGAAAGATCCTTAAATGGAGTTTCAGTATGATGATGACATTATTGTGTACAAAGGTCACCCTTATCTCTGTCCCACCAAGTTATGTGGTTAAACAAATATTCTGTCATGCGATAATGAGGATAAGTGGTTACCTCTGGGTACAGAGAGTCCAGCTGTTCTCTCTCTGCCAGCAGAGTTTGGGCGTGGCTTTGTGGTACCAGCACTTGCTGGTCGTGACCTCAAAGGAGGGTGAGGCATAACATTAGTCTGTCAAATAAACAAACAGATTTGTTATCTCTATCAGGGCTATCAAATGAGAACAAGACCACCTCCCATGAGTGACCAAGTAGCTTTGACATTTTACAAAAGGTTGAGTTGAATACAGGTCTGCCACGCTCAACCAGTCTGTGGTACTTAAAGCCTTTATGAAAGATTTTTTGTAGTTGCTTGTTTGAAAGAGAAACATTTTCCTAAATAGTGCCTTTTTTCTTGACCTTTTTTCTCCACTTGTTAGACATCTGCGCCCGGTTGCATAAAGAAACTTAAGATTAAGTGGGAATTTCTGCAACTGTTCCCTGTTTTCTTCAGGATGTTTTCGCACCATCGTTGTGTTTCCTGTATACTCTTGTCTGCCTTCGGCCGATTTATCCATAATAGCGTGCAAGAAAATCCTCCTGAACACAGGGAATGGTTGCAGAAATTCCCACTTAATCTTAAGTTGCTTTATGCAACTGGGCCCTGGAAACTTTTATTTCCAGTTAGTGTAAGTATCAATAGCATGAAGAATAACTGGTGATGGAAGGTTGTAATTTTAAAATGGGGTAAGAACTAAAGTTAGACAACAAGAGATGAAGCCACAGTTGGATGCTAAAATTTTTTCAGTTGGTCTCATTAAGTATTGTGGACTTAAACCCACCCAGAGGTTGGAACATATAATTTACTCATGAGTTAGAAAGTGAAAAAAGCTGAAAAAATGGTCTTCGATAATAAAATTGGCACTGAAAAACCACTGACTTGCCTTAATCTCAGAAGTGGTCCTCAATTCAGACACAGAACCTCCTGCTCCAGGCAAACTCACTGGCTGTGAGCTTGAGTACAGCGGCATACTCTCACCACTGACAGGACTGACAGTGTTGATGTAAGGAAGGGAGGTCACACTCCCTGACTGTGAGGCAGCCGACAGCACACGAAGCCTGTATGATTCCCATGGCTTTGACAGCGCCAAGGAAGGATAATGCATTGGAGATGATGAATCAACAAGAAACTCAAACCCTGTATTCCCTGTTGTTGTATATATGTTAAGAAAAACCATTTTAATTAATGTGTAGTTCAAAAAATATTCATACTCCTCCCATGGAAGGTTTTTTGTTTTGCACCCCTTCCCCCCAAGAAATTCCAGTTTAGCTTCAGTCTTTACTTTGCTTTTATAATTTTGGCTTTTCAGATCCCCTTCCCGCTGGGAATTTCCAATGACCTTTCCTGGAGTGGGTATGGATTTTTTCTGGAACTACACAATAAACTTTAAATGAGGTAAGTAGGTATTGTAATTTTATTGAAAAGAATGCAAACAGTAGAGAAGGATCAGGCAGCTTTTAATTAAAATTGAAATATTCGGGGTTTTTTCCAGTGAAAAGAGAATAGCACCTTATTTAAATTACACAGGTCATATTGTGCCAATGAATCAATTAGCTGATTTATAGGAAGTAAAGCATCAACTGAAAGAGGTAAAAAGACCCCTATTTTCAGAAAATTAATGACTACCGGTAGTTCTCAATATTGTCACTGTTCCTGTAGCCCATGACACACTATACAATATTGTACACTTGTCGCAGTGATTGGCGAAAATCACTGGGTGTGTCCACTATTACCACAGTAATTTTTGCTTACAACTTTGATCAAGAACAATGATAATTTTGATGAAGGACAATCAAAACTTAACATAAATAACTCGCATGTCAGATATTGGTGATTTTTTTTTAAATTGCTAGTGTTTTTCACCAGTTAATTTTCCCGCATGGTGGGTATAAACATACCTAGTGTCTCACTGGCTTAAGGGCTCCTTCTCCAAATACAGTAACACAGGGCAACAAAAAATTTTCTCTTGCAAGGACATAAACCTGCAGCTAAACATTCCAACAGTGTTGTATCAACATTTGTTGAATACAAATGTTGGGCATGTGGTAAACATCATTTTAACATCACTTCAACATTCATTCAACAAAAAATGTTGGTCAAGTTTCATCTTACATAGGGTGCTAAATGTACTAACATTGTTGAACCAACAAATGTTGTACAACTTATGTGGTGGAACATCACATCATGTTCAGGCTAGTATACCTCCTTTTATTAAAACAAAATTTCACCCTACGATAGTAACAGTCATTAATTTAAAAGGATAATACGTCCAGAAATGAATTATCACACTGGAATCTTGTCTGACAGGGAAAAATTTAGTCGGACGTTGCCATATGACTGAATATTATTTGCAGCTGACTGTTACATTTTGCAGCTTGGATGAATTATTATTTAAGAGACTCTTGTTTTCTGTCAGTGTGCTCAAAGGATACCAAATCCAAACCTAATAACATCTCCAGGTGCAAGTCTCACAGCTGCATTTTGAACTCGGCACTCATTGACGTAAGTTCCATGAGCAGAGTTCAAGTCTTGAACAACAAAACAACCTTCTGATTCATCATACTCAATAACAGCATGCTGACGTTCCACATTGGAGCTCTGTAATACAACGAAACAGATGAACTACATTACCAAAACAAGCTAATAATGCAGGCATATATTCTTATTGGACGATTCCAGAAAATATCCATGCCATACCACAGACGGCTTTTCAGAATTCCGAGGGCAAGGGGGGGTTCTTTGAACTGGAAATCCGAAGGTATGGGGGGATACTTACGATTGGAATTCCGAAGGCTTGGGGGGGCTTTAGATCTGGGATTTCCACAGGAGACAGAAAAGAGTGTATTCCTTGAAATCGCCGACTTTATGGACTTTTAAAACCAGTTTGCAAATGAAGCACGAAGTGACGAACAGACAACACTGCTGACTACCGCAGAAGCAGGATACAAGACAAGCACCGATCGATCAGACGAGTGTCGTGTTCATTTGCAGAAGAAAACCGAAAAACGTGGGTTGTACATCAAGCTCCAGAGGCCTTAACGTTGATGAATTTCTTATCAGATTAATAAAATACAAAACATCTATGTTTCTTGCCACTTGTACATTTCTTGTACTCCCGTCACATGAACCGCGAAAACTCGTGCCAGTCCCTCGTTTCTAAGGAGCACCAGCTGGAATTTGCACTTTGTGCAAATATGGGAAATGGTCCATTAAGCATCGTTCTTTTTTTTCTCTCGTCAAAGCGGCCTCATAAATTATTTTGTCCATTCAGTGCAAAACATGGTCTTTTTGACTGAGGACGCCATTTTTAAAGCTCGTGGGATTGGGAGCGACTGCTGACCCCAATGGCTCAAATTCAAGATGGCGGAAACGAAAATACACTCGATCGTAAAATCTTCCGGGTGTACACACGTACGTCACACGATATTCTTATCTTAATGTTCTGTACCAGTTTGGGGCAATGTAAAGTTAATGTAGGTTGCATCTGTTGAACAGTGGTAAGGAGAAAACTTTTAATTTTTTTTTTGTAATTTTCATTCCAGAATTTCCGGAGTCATGATGACTCCCTCTATAACCAGCTGTACTGAACAGAAGTAGAATATAATTTTCCATAAAATAAGCCAAATTGGGCATATAAGCGAACCCTGCAGGTAATTCCGAAGGGTTTGACAAAAAAATGGAAAATCCGTACGGAAGGGGGGGTTTACGATTATGGAAATCCAAGGGCATGGGGGGATAATGCATTTTGGAAATTCCAAAGGCAAGAGGGGGTTAAAATAGGGAAGCCGTCTGTGGTATGGTATGGATATTTTCTGGAATCGCCCATTGGATTAATTTGACAATCTGATCTGATGAATTGTTCCTCTGCAGACACACAGATGACAAACAAATTACTGGTCAGAATAAGCAATTTTTTTAACCCTTCAAGCTCTAACAGTGACGAAAATGAAATTTCTCTGTACATCGATCATCACTACTTGTTCAAACATTCAAGTGATGAGAATAAAGAAAGTGATCATTGAGGATGACATGTCTTTAGACAAATTCTTCTTATTGTAGTTGTCGCCAACTCAATTTTAACCCTTAAGAAACTCCTTAAGACCTTTTTATTTAAAAAAGCATTTTATCAGTTTAATTAATTTATTAGCATTAAGTAATAGTCATTGCAAATTTATGAGATTATTATTTCAAACTATTGTAAATTTATCTGTAATTTTTATTTATATTATTGTTATGCGCGGGTGAGCATTTCCGTATGGAACCCGCGCAATACAAATATTAAATTTATTATTATTATTATTTATTATAAGAAATATATGGAGAGCAGTAAGGAGAATATGCATTTTCATATGAGGTCTTAAAGGGTTAAGTAGCCTGTATGTAACTGTTGTAGTTCAATTTTATCCTTGGTTCAATTTTTATTTTCTTTTGTTTTATATTCATAATTTATCATATATTAACATAAAAAAGAACAAAGGAAATAACAATTAAACCAAGGATAAAATTGAACTACACCATATCCATCTCCTATTTCCCACATTGGTAGAAATTGGGAGTCGTCTGAGCACAAGCTTTTTTCAAGGAGGTACAAAGTGACTGCCATGAACTCCAGGGTAACACACTGTCACAGACAATGAAAGATTTATAACCAGGCACCCTGCTTACAGTTAACACGAAGACAACTCGCCTGAAACGGTTACAATATTCTGAAACAGTTATTATAATAAAAAGGTCATTATAATTATATGAAGTGGTTATTACAATAACTGTTATCTTGCATTTACTAAGAAAAAATAGATCAAGAGCTCTATAACTCTCTATTAAACAACTGGTTACTGAATTGCTTATAATGGTTGGTTATTCTGTCAACTGTAAATTACGATCAGTTCTAATAACTAACATAAGTTACTTCAGTCTAGGACCCTAGAGCAAAAAATGTAATCAGTGCTAGAAAACTTCGAAACTTATGTACAAAAAACAGAAGCATCTCACTGTAACAGAACATTCTTATCTTCTGTACAATCATTCTGACAGATAAACATAAACTGTACTCTTAATTGAATTGAAGTGTTCACTACCATTACCTATTGTCTATTGAGTACAGCAACGACATCCCTAACGCAAAAATTAATCTCGGGTAAATGTGAAACGCAATGACTGTAAAATATACAAAAGCTACTTCCACTGCAGCCAGTAAAAATCATGACATGAAACCAACGCTAAGTACGAGCCTAGTTCACAAAATTACCACCTTTTATAGACTAATAATTAGCTTTAAGCTTAAATTTGCGACATCCATAAGTTACCGATAAACTCTGAAATTAATTTTGTGAATTAATTTGGATTTCTGATCGTAAAATCGAGCACACTCAAAAAACAAATGACACAGTATCGGAGCAGCAGAATTTAAGGTATCAGCATCTTACTGTAAGTAGTCGTCATTAATCTAATTTTGTAAATCCAGAAGAGAAGAAACGATATTTGCCTTGCTTACCTGAATAATAACATCACTGCCCTCACATCCGACAGTTGTGAGAGGGTGTCGGAGCTGATGAACACAGCTTCCATCCCGTGAACGAAGACAGGCTTTCATTGATGCAATAACTAACTCATAACATACACTAAAATACTTCCTTTCGTGTAATTAGAACGGTTATAAACATTCGATCCTTCGCTTTGGATCCAAGATGGACGGCAGTGTTCGCGTTCGGCAGTTGCTATGGTCACATTGTCCTTTTCCCCAGACTCACGGTCCAGTCTCACCCGGTAGAGTAATACGCGGGCTTTGGCGCGTGTTAAGGTATTCCATTCAATTGCATTGCGCATCCTTTCTGCGCATCATTTTTTGCGTGATTAGCGCGCGCACGAGCGCGCGCGCGTTCGGAACTTGATAGGTTTTCTATGGAAGCTGAGCTGTTCATAGAAATAAATGGTCGTTTTCTCCTAAACGAGCTCGGTGACCCCACTTTTTTATTCCATTTATTTGAGGAAAATACGACTTTACAGGACATATTCAAATTTGAAGAACTTTTCATTATTCAATTTTGAAATATTCCGGTTGATTCACTATTACAGCCAGATTTTAGGCGTTTCACTGGAACCGTGCGGACGCTCGATTTGCCTATTATTTCAAATTAGTTTCATTGTTACGGCAATTTTAAGGCGTTTTACTGTAACATTGTACTTCTATCATAAGAAAAATGCTTACATTTCATTGCTAGTTATAACTTTGTTGAAGTAATGGGTGTCTCTAGTACAAGGATAGGTTTTTTAATATTGCTGACCAAAGATAGCAAAGTACCTATATACTATAGCCCCGCAGCGTGAAATCAGACACGGTGACACCCTCTTTTTATTTTATTTTTTTAATGTACTAGGTGTAATTAGTAACTGTGCAAAGTTTCAACAAATTCTCTTTACAACTTCTTTTTCGATGGAATCACCTTAAATTTAATTATTCGCCGTATCAGAGTGAAGACTTCTAGAACACTTTTAGGCTTTTTGAGAAACACGTTTCGAAAGCGAACGAGCCAAAAAAAGCCCCGAAATATATTTCAGACCGAAAAGTTTCAGGACTATTTTTGAGAAACGAACACCAGTTTATCCCTTAGCGGCTCCGCTTTTAGGCTTGGCTAAATCTATATATTATATGGTAGGTGATACTCTAGTTTCCTGTAAAACCTGTCTCTAAAAATTGAGTATTTAGGACAGTGAAAAAGTAAGTGAGTTTCATCCTCAATTTGATTAGATCCGCAAGTAGGGAAAAGTCTATTAACTCTCTGGATTTGACTATATCTACTAGTTTCAATCATTAGTTTGTGGTTACCTATTCTGAATTTCACTAATTCTTTCCTTCCATTTAACTTGCATGTAAGTTCTAGATAACAAGAAGGTGTGTATTCGTTTTTAAAAGTATTACAAAATTCCAGTTTCTTCGAGTGTTGAATAGTATGTTGCCAGTGTAGGATATATTTGTGTTGCATTAGGCTTATATAGTGTTTGATCTTAGATTTATTTAAGACATTGGGGTCAAAATCAGGCAAATTATAGTATTCAGACATCCTCATAACACTAGAGTAGAAACTACTTTTACCAGAGGAACGAAGATCTGCCGACATTAAAAGGATCTGTTTAACAATAGAGTCATTCCCCTTATTATGAAGATATAAAAAGGAATTAATTATTTTCTGATTAATAGCTATAATAAGAGGAAATCGTCCAAGTTCAGCTCTACATGCCATATTTGATGCTTTATTACTTACTTCTAGATAACGTTTGCAGAACTGAAGATGAGTTTTTTCAATCTGCGAACTGTCCCAAGACTTGAAATTAGGTTTTACATATACACCCCAGATTTCGCTGTTATATGTTAAAATTGGAGAGATCGTCATGTCAAAGATTTTATTTGCAAGGACTGGAGACACGTACGGACCGTCAACCGCAAATAACGGGTCCGTAAGTAAGAATGACGGTCTGTGCGAAACGTACGGACCGTCAACCGCAAATAACGGTCCGTAATCAAGAATGACGGTCCGTGCGAAATGTACGGACCGTCAACAGTCGGCCCTGGCGCGATAATGAGATGCACGCTCTGTATTCGGACTGTAAGTAAGAATGACGGTCTGTGCGAAACGTACGGACTGTCAACTGCAAATAACGGTCCGTAAGCAAGAATGACGGTCCGTGCGAAGCATACGGACTGTCAACCGCAAATCACGGACCGTAAGCAAGAGTGACGGTCCGTGCGAAACTTACGGACCGTCAACTGCAAATAACGGTCCGTATCAATGCGGCAGTATTGGACATGAGTGGAGAGACATGAGTGTTTCTAAGACTAAAAAGAGCGTGGAGGGCCTTCTCTTTCAACTTGTCAAGTGCCATTGAAAAGTTACCCGTCGAAGAGATTAACGTACCAAGATAGGTATAGTTTTGAACGATTTCAATAATTTCATTGTCTATGTGAAAGCTAGACTCAGTACATTTCTTAGCACGTTTCTGAAAGATCATAACTTTGGTCTTTTTAGGATTGATACTCAACACCCAGGAGTTGCAATAGGAAGATAATCTATTAAGACAAGTTTGCAACCCTGTTTTAAATCTTGACAATATTACTAAATCATCCGCGTAAAAAAGTGAATTTAATTTTGTGCCATTTGGTGAAACGAACGGATCAGATAAAGTACTTTCGAATGAGTATGACATGTTATTGATAAAGAGATTGAATAACAGCGGGCTTAATATACAACCTTGGCGTACCCCTCTTGCGTATTGAAAAGATCTTGTTTGGCTGTTTCCAATTTTTATTGAACATGAGGAGTTGGAATACAAACTCTTTATTAAATTGTACAAACAACCTTCAACATTAATTTGCAATAATTTGAATAAGAGTCCGTCATGCCAGACCGAGTCAAAAGCTTTTTTGAAATCTACAAAGTAAGCATAAATTTTTTCGTTATAGTAATGAACATATTTATCTACTAAAGTTCTCAGTGGTGCGAGGACATGATCAGCTGTACGATTTTTAGGTAGAAATCCAATTTGAGAATTGTACAGTATGTTATGAGAGTTGACATGTTCAAGGAGCCTTTGATTTAGGATAGAACAGAACAATTTTCCCAGACAGCTTGAAACACAAATTCCCCGATAATTTGCTGGATCACTTCTTCCTCCTGATTTATATATCGGTGTAATAAGACCACCGCACCAAGTCTGAGGCATTGTTCCTAAATTTAGAATTGAATTAAAAAGCTTATGGTATACCGCCAGCATTACATACCTGGGGCTGCCGATATGCGATGTAATAAAAACAGTGCGAGAATGTGTTGTGTAATGTACCCTTGTATTTTACCCTGCTTATCTCTCTTTTAGTTCATTCGCACCAGATTTTTACTTGCGCTCCTCCCTACAACACTCATTCAGTGACCTAGTTGGTTTGTGTGTGCATTTTTTAGGTATAACATGTCTATAAACGTGGCTAATACTTCTTGGAACAAACAAGAGGATTAGTTTTTAAGAAACTGTGGTGATGCGTCGGTGGGGAAGTCGGAAAAATAAAAGTTTGAGTTGATAAGGTAAATTAGCCACCATAAGAAAATTAAAAGCTAAACTTTCAATTTCTTTACGGAGGCTACGGAGGCCAATTTACTTTATTTACTCAGTCGAGAAATCCAAACTGTTAAGTAATATTTCTTGGGACGCCTTACCAAACCACACTCAAAAACACATAATTGTAACACTGTCATATTATAGCACTCGGAATAAGTTTTCGTGTCCCACTACGGCGGGCTTTCTGAACCCAGCTCTCCCCCACCCCTCCCCGGCCAATACCGAGAGAGACAGGAATGATTCAATTTTTAAACGATGATTGAAATCAACACTAGCTAACATTGCACGAGGACAATGAGAGGAATAATGGCCAGGTTTGTAGCTTGGGGCGTTGGGAAGTCACGGAGGCAGGAGCCTGACGGAGGGGGGGGGGGGGGCTCACCCAGCGATTGTTCATCTCAACTACATTTGTTACTTGCTAGTTTTAGTTAATGGATAACAAAACATGCAACAGTCCCAAACTTTAAACATTTTATTAAACTATTCATATCAAAACGTATTTATTCTCTTGGACTATATTCTACATTATACACGAATTGTCAGCTAAGCTGTAAGCGACAAAAGATGCCTCTATCATATTTCTGTTCCATCTTTATAAAGGTACTCATCACTAAAATTGACAGTCTCCCACGCAGTCGTTTTTTAGGGGAGTCGCATTAGAAAAGTTGTTACAAATAATAAACTGTCAACACAATTAATCACAAGGACCTATCCCACGCATGTATTCCTGAACGCGAATTCATAATCTAAAAATACAAACCTTCGTCAATTTTGTTGGGAGGTTATCAAATTTTACCTATCCTTTGGTTCCCCCCTCCCCCTTAACAATGTTGTAACTCAACGGATTTTGTTTTCTTCAGTATTGTATGGGACACATTCAACGCTGAAATGGGGATAGGGGGACCGGCAAATCTTTGAGGGACAGCGACTACATTTATAACGAAATATTAAGACACGACGATCACTAAAACCTTACTGAAGTTCGGTTCATGGTCAAACCTTCCCAACAACTTGTGACGAAGGTTGAAGACGCAGAAGACAGAGCGTGGGTCACAGGAATCCCCACTCTTAGTTATCCTGATTACTCTCGCAAGTCCGAGCTTTGTTCGTTCCCAAAATGACTAAACTTTAGCGTTTTTAGCGCAGGCTATTTTTTTCATTGGATCTATTAAAGAAACAACAACAACAGAAAAAAAAAAACAACAAGCAAAGAAACGATCCATAGTAAGTCTGCAGACAAAGTTAGTCTTCTGTTGATCTAGAAAAAAACAAAGATCATCCTTCATAATAAACTGCAAGAATTGCCGAGCAGGTGCCAATAACTCTTCCTTGGAGCTGCCGAATGTTTTCCACACTTCTTGCGCTGTATTTCCTTTGATCTCGAACCACGTAAGTGATCTCCTTTCTGAGCTGTTGAATCAGATTGCTGAATTCTTCGTGAAAAGGAACTTCAGCGTCTTTCAGATTTGTTATTCTTCTGTTGAAGTCGCTCTTTTTGCTGTTCAACGCCACACGTTGTTTTGCTGTTGAAATAACACAACATTTGCCAAGTTAAGAAGAGGGGCTTATTGGTTTGAATAAGGAACATGTATATTTTGAATGATAATAGAGAAAAGCCGTATATCTAGAGTGCTGAAAATGCATTAAAAGAAAAAAACAATCCGACATTTCGAGGATAACTGACCCCTTCATCAGTATTAGTCTAAGTGTTGCCATTATGGGAACGGACCAAAACCAACATTTCAAATCCCAATTCGACCTTTGTGAAGGGCCACTGGTTTGTCAGCTTTGCTGTTATGTGTACACCCTGCATGCAAATAAAGTCGATTTATTTATGTTTTTATCCTAGGTGAAATAAATCCAAAGCAACGTTTCTTAACAATAAATAGGCTTTGGTAGAACACGTCATAACTTGCGAGAGCTTCGTGAATCTGGCCTTCGGCTAAGGAAAATGGTTCTGGATTGTGTGAATTAAGTCGGAAATGGGATATTACAATTTTTTGTCACAAAAAAAAAACATGGTTAGGGCTCTAGGCTGAGCTGTTGGCTGCAAACCTCCCATTCAAATTTAGTACGTTATCCTTTCCCACCACTTCTCCATTCTTGAAAAACGTTCGAAAAAATTTAACATGGTATAAAATTTACCAAGTGTCTGCTTAACAGCTCTGATATACGGCACACCCAAGTTGGTTCTATCAACACTCCTCAAATCCTCGGACCAGTCCTCTATGATCCGCAGCACGGCCTGAAGCTCAGCTTTCTGTTGTGCCATTGTCTTCAGCATTCCATTCAGATCGTCGATTTTCTTTCGCAATGCTTGCTGGTTACTGAAGATCTTTTTGACGGGCATGCGCTTTTGTTCTTCGCCGCTGGAACCCTCCCCATCACTGAGCCCGCTGTCAGAAGACGTAGAGTTTGTCTTTTCTGGAATAATGGATAGGTTGGATGTTTGGCGTAAGCAGAATTTATAAAAAAAAACACAAATACTTTAATTATCGAATTATTAAAACATAATATAAAGCCTTCGAGTAAAAAGCTTTAGAATAATGACTAAAAACTTTCTGCAACCAATTGTGTGTTCCAATCTGACGTCATATTATGTAATCCTGTTCAAAGGCCATTAGATTATGAGCAGTCCCTCATTACACAGCAAAAACGCGTGCAACGCGAACGGGCGTGGAACTTGACGCGTGTGTGGTGGGTTCATTCAACAAGCGTGTCGAATTCCTGCTTGGAGCCCCAGGTCGGGAGCCAACTTTCGCGAACGTTCCCATGTTCCTCTCGCTCGACTACCCCTGAGCAGAACGAGGGGTGTATTGTAGTCTAAAAGGCGATGGCAGAGGTGCCGCAATTTATGCTATAAGCAATAGAATCGTGCAGGATCTTTTAATTTGTTTTACAGTCAGTTGCTATGGTTACACAAATGTAAACAACCATCATGAACAAGGAGAAACAACAGTATACACACCTCACTGACGTCACAGGATAACAAAAGACACATACATTAACATACATTACCACTGAACTGCCACGAACATAACAAGATAAAAAACAAATGCACTTCAGCTATCCTGATCAACTGAAAGAAACACTTCGTGGATGTGTTAGTGCAAAAAAGCAAACAGGAATACACAGGAAAAAACACAGTCAAGAACATCAGTTCATCAACGTTCTAACCCCGGTACAGTCGGAGAAAAAACGTTTTGTTTTGGTGTTTATTCTCTACTCGATAACTATCGGAGGAGCCAAAGTAGTTGCTATCGAAGTTGCTAGGCACCACGTGTATGGTGCTATGGATGCTGGTTTGCAGATTTGTTGTTGATTCTGCAAATAAGTTGCAAGTTGGTGGTGTGAATTCAGTTGCAATAACAGTTTGCCGACATATTTTTAAACTGTTCCCCGTTGGGACGTGAAACTGCACCAGTTTGTATTTGCCAGACCACACAACTAAAAAAGGTAAAGGTGTCTTTGAGAGTGAATATATGAAATACTCATCCATGTAAACTGCGGATGAAATAAGAATTGATGTTGTCCCTCGCAGTTAAAGATACCAACTGAAGCAGTTGAAAAAAAAAAAGTTGCCATCTTTAACTGGGAAGGTCATCTTCATTTCTTAAAGGTGTCTGAAAAAGACTAGCGTGCGCTCAAGTTTTTTTCCAGAATAGAATTTCGCGTATTTTGATTTGCGTTTAAAATGCTTTTGTCTTTAACTGGCCAGAGAAAGGAAGCCCTGTTAAAATTACATAAAGCTGAAATGAATCAACCCACTAAAAGCTACAAATAAACACATATCCAGGTTGAGTCCCTGTGATCGTTTCTTCAGGCATTTTTCTGGATTGACACCACTTTAAATTTGTTACAATAAAAGTAGGTTTTTCCCTCAGCTATTAACTGAAACAAGAGCATACCTTTGGAAGAAATACGCTTGTTCCTCTTTTGTGTCGTCGCGTACTTAACTCCAGTAAAAGCAAGTCTGGAGCTGTTTGGATTTTTCAAAATACCCTTCCGCACAGGGGACTGAAATTGAGCCCTTGTTCTCAAACGGTCCTTTGAAATTATGTCCCCAAACATTTCTGGGACCTTCTTGCGTCGGGGCTGTCTTGCAGTTGTAATAACAAGGGGCCTCCGCGTGTGTTCTGGTCTGTATGAAGAGCTCTGTTTCTTGTTACTATTTAAGGGTATAAAACTAGGAGATTTCTCAGGAGAGCTCTCGCAGCTGCTCCTATTGTGGTCTATGGTGCCAGGTATCCCTTTAGAGCTTCGATTTAAAGTTTTGATTCTGTCGTTTCGTTTGAGGTGCGACTTTAGGTTAATAGGTACCAGTGGCATTGGGGTACTTTCTGGAATCTGAACTGGACTTTCAAGTTCTTTCTTCAGTTCTGTGGTGGAATGCTCAATGTTTGAATTCACCAGTTTCTCATCAGTTTTTGGATCAAAATCTTGTTCAATCCCACTTTCATTTCTATCTTCTCCAGACGTCGAGCTTTCGCAGCGGTCCGACTCATCGGAAACAGAAACTTCGTCCTTGATGCTCTCACAGTCTTTCATCTCGCTGAAACATTGACTAAACAAAAATAATGGTTTATAGGAGTAAAAAAATAATAATAATTAAAGAGGAAAAGCGCAAGTGGGGTGGTGTAACTGTTGCACAAAAGATCTGTGCTGCATTTCCTGCTATCTGCCCTGTGTGGGGTCTTAGGAACTAATTAATTATACGATAACTATCTCCATACGTGTGTGTAAATTTATACTGAGAATTTTTTTTTAGTAAACCTAATTAAGTTTTATGGGTTGACGTGCGATTTATGTTTTATTAACTTGATGCTACCTGAAACTGGAGCGAAGCACTGGCATTGATTTGGGTCTTTCAATCCGTTGGACATGTAACTTCATGTTTGGTACGAATATATTTCGAGATGGGTTTTTAAAAAGGTTGCGCCTGAAAATTGGTCTTTTTCACCTGAACGACGCTCAGTTCACGATTTCATGACTTCAATTTGCCTCAGAATCACACGAAAGAGAAAGGAGAAGGAAAGGAAGAAAGTGGTGGAGAAAAAAAAAACTTCCTACACTTATACTTTTATGAAATTATGAATATATGAAATTCATATATTTGAACTGCGGAATGAAGAAATAAATGTAAAGAAGATCCTCGCAGTTATTAACGCAACTTATGCAGTTGCGAAAAGAAAGCCTGAAAAAAATCAGGCTAGCAAGCCTGATTTTTTTTCAGGCTTTCTTTTCGCAACTGCATAAGTTGCGTTAATAACTGCGAGGATCTTCTTTACATTTATTACTTATACTTTTATACTGTCGAATTTGGAGATGGTTTTCAACGACAAAAAGCCTCGCAGCGCACCGCCTCGGACGCCTGAACCGAGGAGAATCGTTTTTAAAAATCCAAGAAGATATACATTCTTTGCATCTTAATTTATGCAGCAACTGCAAGGTCTTGGTTCTGCCGGAGTGACAGACTTAATTTCTAGGTCCTTTGAGTAATAAAAGGAGAAGTAATTGGTCTATCAGGGCTTCCGTTTACCCCTCTCTTGGCACAGTGCAGCCCATCCAAATTCTTCCCGTGATACTTGGCGAGACTAGAAACCAATCTGTCACAGTCTAAGTTTGTGGCAGGGACTTCAGGTTGATTTCCGTGACCACTTATGCGACCATATCCGAGATTCAAGCAATTTGTCAATCGACCTTTCTTTTTTCATACCTTTCAGCATCTGAGACAGTCGAGGTTTCCAGTGTTAAACATAAATCGGGAATTGAACGTTCCTGGGTTAACTCCTTGTCTTCGTCGTCAAGCTTGTCACAAGGCGGATCACAGGTTGTTTCAGCTTCGTTAATCTCATTTAATGTTGTTTTCGCGGACGAGTCTGGTTCAGCTGTGAGAATGTCGTGTTTTGTTTGGCCTGGCTCCACAGCTCTCTTAATGTTCTGAAATCCAAAAAGCAATTTGATAAAGTAACATTGTGATACCTGGGAACAAAATCTATGCAAGAACTGTCTTTAACTGTGAGAACAGGGTGTACCTGTGAGTTCGGATGAACATTTTCCTTTTGAAGTTCTTCAGTAGTTTCTTTTTCCTCCAGTTTTGGTCTGCGAAGGCTGAAGATTCTTCGAAGCATGTTTTCACGAATAAAAGCGTCTAGAACTTGGTAAACTATAAATTGACGAAAAGCAAAGCATATCCAGTCAAAACATAACCAGATACAATCAGTTATCTCCCTTCACCGGACACCCTAGAGACTACGCCTTCCAATAATTACGGAATGCCACACATAATTCTTTTAAGGCCTTCATGTACATTAGTACAGTAACACCATACAGACTCACTACACAGTTTGTTATTATATTTGCTCACTAGAGAAACTTGTCTTATAAACAAAACTGAATCGAACGGAAATTCGAACGTTGGTAGCCTGCGTAGCTGGCGGGATTGTTTGCGCGAAGTTCGGGAGGCGGAGGCGCGAAGGGAATGGTGAGAAACCGCTCGTTATCGCGCTTACGCTGCTCATGGCGGCTCTGCCGCCAAAACTCTACCTTCGCATACAATACTGCCAGCTACACAGGCTAGAACGTTGGTAAAATGAGAATGTCTAAGGGAACAAAATGTGAATATAATACATGAAATACTTTCCAGGTGACCGCCTTTTAAGTTGTACCATGTTGATGTGTCAAGCCTTTTTAGGCGTGAGCTATATTTTGTCGGTCTTCCGTGATAGCTTTTGTTTTTTATTATTTTTTACAGCTTCAACATCCAGTCATAAAGTGGCAATGTCTGTTGTAACTAGTTGTTTTCAAGGTAGAAGATAAAAGTAACAAAAATAGGATAAACTTCATTTAGCAATCTTAGAGAAGTTTCATTACAAAAGAACCTCCAAAGGTTCCAAAAGTACCAAAAGTGTGAAGTAAAAATACACTCTACACTTTTGGAACCCTCACTCTATAGCTGTATTTTCATTAACATCTTCTCCACCCATTTACCAAATGTTTACAAACATGAAGAGAAATTAGGTTTGTTTAAAAAATTAGCATTTGTAACGCAGTGAACGCCGTGGTTGTATTTAACTCAGCTGTCAAACCTTCTCACGTCTTTTTCGTGTTTTTCTTTGGTTTCAAGTCTGTGAATCGTGGATGCGTGTAACAGGTGTCAGTGTTTATCACGTGTGTTTGACAATAAAAGCACTGTTAACTATCACAACGAACTTCGAGCTGTTATCCGGAATGAAAGATTCCTTTTCGCCCCTCAAACTGAATCTAAAGCCAGCAAAATAGACAAGCGGTTGTTGAAAAAAACATCAAGGTTATTTGTGATTTAATCGTTTCAATGGTTTCATAAGGCGAAAGAGCCCTTGTCATTCTGCGCCAAACAGCTGGGGGCGGACTGGTCGAAGAGTACTTCATTTGTTTACATCAGGCGATAACACACCTGCTTTGTCCACACCAGCACACAAGCAAAAGAAAGGAAAAGACGGGAAAAACCTCTCTCATCTTGCAACACTTTTTCCTTACGTCCACTCGAATTTACGTTTCTTACAAAGACACAAATTTAAAAGTATTGTTTCCCAACCGCCAGTTTGTAAACAGTTGGTTCATATGGGTGGAGTTGAGCGAAAGTTACCCGCAATAATATAACCTTTAACAAAACACCTTACAACATAGGCTTGTTTGTTGGTGTTAAAGCCGGAGCTGAAAATTTAGGTGATGGACGGGAGTTTTATAGTTCAATGTTCATACATGAAGAGTTTTAAGACGCCAAACACACCTGTGATAATGAATTGTATCAGTTAAATATTCTTGCTCCAAATCGTGAAAAATGATTTAAGGTTTAGAGAGTTTTCTGTGTTACTCAACGGGGTTGCACTTCAGGAAACATAAACAATATAAAAAAGGTGCAAATTTCTTTGCGAAGTGTGCAATCACCGGCGTTAAATGCTTGAACGGTTGACCGATACCATACTAAAGTTGGCGGTCGGCTGGTATGTCGACCGAATCGGCTCCGATTGCGAAAAAAGCATAAAAAAGCAAAGGAAATTCAAGATCCTATTTCTTTCGTACTGTAAGGCACTCGGCGATTCCGCAGGGGAAACAAATATTAACAAGATCGAGAAAGGAAAGTTCTTACTAAAACTACAATCAGTGTAGCTGGAATCATTTTAAATTGCATGGATGGCGGAAATACATACAACAAACCACGCAAATTTTAACACGGGTAAAAAGTAGACTGCTCAGCTAATAGCCTAAAATTGGAATGTTGCACTTGTGACCGGAAAAGAAAAACAAAACGTAAAAAATTGACAGCTTTCCTTAGGAAAGACTGTTATCGGCATATATATGCCTTAAACAGAAAGGAATAAAGAACTAGTTCCTACCTCCGTTTCGCTGTTTGTCCCCCTGTGAAGATTTCTGAACTAAAGACATAACCAACAGAAACAATTGTTTTAACAGCCGTGTCTTTAAAAATTCATGCAACACAGCGAGCGCTGGAAGAAATCCACACGAATCTCAAAATAAACTAGCAATTAAACTTCTGACCAACTTTCCGCAACTAGTAACCCGAAAATGCGAATTTGAGTAGTGAGGCGATTTTAGGGCGAAGGTTTAACGTTCAATCAGCCGAGCTGTGATAAATACCTCGTAACACCGGCGATGCCAAAAGACGTGACTTTTATTGGGCGTTCACGAAGCCAACAAGATCCTTGGTTGGGGTACCACGCCCAAATGAATAAGATCACGCCAGAATCTCTTTCCCCCTTAAAACAAACAACTCAGCTTCTTGCACGCAAAGCCTGCGGCTCTTTGGATAAGTTTATTGCCCAAATGAGGTGAAGGAAAGGAAACTGTTTGACAGCAGGTTGTTTAGATATAACTTGGCAACATTTTTGCTTTGGGTAACGCTCTTGAAGTGTTATTTGGTTGACCAGGCTGCAGATGTCAGCCGTGAATCGTTGAGTGAAAGCTTTTTGGTGTGGCTAAACTGAGTTGAGTCACTCTAACTTCTACTGTGAGCTCTGTTGGACGCGGACAGCTTAAAAGGATTAGTGAACAACACAACAAGAACTGTCAAAACTATTGCCGCATAAAACACGCAACGATAGGGTGGTACGAAACGATTTGCGTTTTAAGGGTGATAACACCTATTTACTTCTGCGACCGATTGAAAGTCAATGAATCTTGGTATGTTATAAATCCTCGAGTAAAAGACGAACACTTCTAGGAGTACTCGTACCTCGAAAGGAGTGTAAGCCGGAGGGGTACGAAGTTTATAAGTTTTGGGGCGTTGTTTATTCGTTAGTTTAAAGACAGGAAAAACGAAAGAATGATTAGAAGCGGATTAGCTGAGATATGAGAGATATCTCATACCCGTTTGAACAGTAAGGCAAGGATAACAACAACACTCAACAGCAGCAACAGTGCTTTAGTAATTTTAATGAATTCAAGCTCTAAGCCAGAATGCAAAATCACAGACCTGTCATATTTTGCTCGAGTGCTGTTCTGTGCTTTTACACAAAACATTGACTTTTACGAATAAAATTGGCTAATTTTGAGGGGCTATTTTCATTGACGTCGATAGTTTATCCGTCTGAGCTGAAATGCACAATTTAGATAGCAGATTGCTCTATTTACCGTGTACATCCATTGTACGTATTAAGTGAAATCAAGAGAGGATGAAGGATGTAGTTCATCCCCTCTTGGTGAAGATTTTCAGATAACCGTATGAAATTTCCAATACATCTTGAGGAATCGAATTCCCAACTCATTTCTGATTCTTTTCCTTTTCGTATCCCAGACAGGCTCCTTACCTAGAATAGCGGACGTAACCAAGAGTTTTCACTTCCGGCGGCCACCTGTCAGTAAACCTCACGATTCATCGTGTTGCTTAGCGACCATGAAGACCAGCAGAAAACCACGTGCTCAGTCTATTACCGGCCAGCGACCGACAGGTACTCGAGTCCCAATGCACAGGGACAGCAAGTGAATTGTAATGACTTGGTCTAACTGAATATTCTTTAAAAAATCAATAAACAACTAATGCCCGAAATAAAGTAGATAAACTGTTTTTTTTATTGGTGTTTTGTCGCAATTTGAAAGCCTACCACAGCTTGTAGGTATTGTGAATGAGTAAAAATTGATAAAGTTAGTAACAAACACAGTCATAAGAAAGGGAAGAAACAACCTTAGGTTACTGGTGAACAACTTCCTTATCGATTTGTTTTGTTTATCCATTGAAAACAATTTTCATTTCGAATTATTGCAACACCTGTAACTTAGGAGGCTTGGGTGTCCTGTGGTGCCTATACTGAGTGTCCATGATTTTGTTTTTGCTCCACGACATGATACCGACGAACCAGGCCCTTGAATTTGTAACATTTCACGAGATATATTTCCATCATGTCTTGTGGTTCCAGTAAAGAGAAAGGGTTAGTTCAACTGCCACGAAGTTTATATACACTATTCCTTGACACTATGCGTTGGTAGTTCAATGGTCGGCAAGTATGAGAGAATCTTATAAAAACACTGAAGGTTGGATTAGATTCGGTTGATTTTTCCTTAGTAATCAGCCAAAGGGGTATATTTTATGGAGACGAAATAGCTTTTGTAAGATATTGCAATCTTTAAATCCAGGAATCCTATAAATGTCAAACCTCTTCCCAGTGGTGTCAATGTTGTTGTTTTTTTCCTTTCCTGTTCATGTTGAATATCAGTGAGGAGACAAGTCAACATAAAAGTGCAATACGGACACCCCATAAGCATTGCCAGGTTTTCATCATTTAAGGTAAAAATGAAAGCACCAAAAGGTTTTACTTCCGCAAAGTTAGATATTCTGGCGCAGGGGATTAAATAGTTCAGAGAGAACTTCCATCAACTTGCACTTTGTCGGAAGGTGTCATTTGCAAGCTCACGTTCAGAAGGCAGTTTTAACTAAGTACGTATGCAGAGGCATCCTGAGATCTTCTGTCGGCACAATATTAAACAGCAAACTAATAAGTTGATATCCGCCCATTGCGAGATTTTGCGGCTGATGTTTCAAGTATTAGCCTTCTTATTTTGTTTTGACGACGGAAATGCGTCCGTTGACGGCCTAACCGCAATTAATTGTCCACATTCCTGTCAGACGACAAGAATTTGCCATGAAATTCCCGAACTAACGAGAGTCGTTCACTTACTCGGCCCAATTTTTCCGGCCTTTGATCATTGCTATGTGTATTTCGTAAGTCGATACATCTTACTACGGTCGTGATAAGTTCTGTGAAAGTATAAGTGTACCCGTACTTTTTAACGGATAGTATTCAGGCTGGTATGTCGTCTTTTCTTAATTAAGTATGGTCATAAACTTGCTGAAAGCTTCCTTCATTGTACTGAAATAGGAAGAAAAATCACCTAAAAATCACGTATAATTTTTCAGTGAATTTTTATATTTATTTTGTCTTCGGAGGACCTCCTTGAAAACCACTCATTGCGACGGGAGCTTCCTCCATAAAGATTATTATTATTATTATTATTATTATTATTATTATTATTATTATTACTATTGTTATTGTTATTATTATTATTATTACTATTATTATTAATAAACGTAAAGGAGATGTAAACTTGAGTGACGCTGTAACGGCTTAAGGTTAGAATGGCAAATTCGGATTTCTGGACATCCTGACACGAAAGCGTTGTTACTGTACGTATTTACTCGGACAATAGCCGTTCCTCTATTAATCTCCCCCCCTCTTTTGGTGAAAATATTTAAAATAATCGCCTCGACCCTCGAACAATCGCCTCCCCCGCCCCCTCACCAAATTCAGAACACTCCGAAATCCCGTGATCAGTTTACTTGATGTGATTATTTTATGGTTAAAATGAGGTGATAAAACAAAATATTTAAGACTAACGACTTCCAGTGAACAATATTTAAAATAATCGCCCCTCCCACTCCCTGCCTCGAACATTCGCCCTTATTTATTCATTGACAACAATTTTCATTTCGAATTTTGCAACACCTGTAACTTATGACGCTTGGGTGTCCTGTGGTGCCCCCTACTGAGTGTCTATGATTTTTTTTTTTTTGGCTCTGCGACATGATACCGACGAACCAGGCCCTTGAATTTGTAAATTTCACGAGATATATTTCCATCCTGTCTTGTGGCTCCAGTAAAGAGAAAGGGTCAGTTTAGCTGCCACAAAGTTTGTATATACTATTCCTTGACACTATGCGTTGGTAGTTCAATGGTCGGCAAGTATGAGAGAATCTTATAAAAACACTGAAGGTTGAATTTGATTCGGTTGATTTTTCCTTAGTTATCAGCCAAACGGGCATTTTTTATGGAGAAGAAATAGCTTTTTTAAGATATTGCAGTCTTTAAATCCAGGAATCCTATAAATGTCACTCCTCTTCTCAGTGGTGTCAATGCTGTTTTTTTTCCTTTCCTGTCCATGTTGAATATCAGTAAAGAGACAAGTCAACATAAAAGTGTAATACGGACACCCCATAAGCATTGCCAGGTTTCCATCATTTAAGGTAAAAATGAAAGTATCAAAAGGTTATACTTCATCAACTTTGCACTTTGTTGGAATGTATCGCTCGCCTTCAGACGGCAATTCTAACCACGTACGTATGCAGGGGCATTCTGAGTTCTTGATATTGAACAGCAAACTAAGAAGTAAAATATCCGCTCCTTGCGAGTTTTGCTGCTGATGTTTCAAGTATCAGCCTTCTTGTTTTGTTTTGACCACGGAAATGCGTCTGTTGTCAGCCTAACCGCAATTAGTTGTCCACATTCCTCGGTGTCAGAGGGCGAGAATCTGCCACGAAATTCCACAACTAACAGTTAGTAATTCGTCCAAAGTTTTCCGGCCTTTGAACATTGTTATGTGTATTTCATAGTTCGATACATGCTACTCAGGTCGTGATAAATTAATGTGAGAGTATTAATAAACGGATAGCATTCAGGCTGATATATCGCGTTTTCATAAGTATGGTCATGATCTTGCTGAAAGCTTCCTTTATTGTATTGAAACAGGAAGTAAAATCATTTAAAATGATGAATGCAAAGGAGATGTTAACTTGAGAGACACAATACGAGCAATAACGGCTTAAGATTAGAACGGCAGATTCGGATTTCTGGAAATCATGACACGAACGCGATGTTAACGTATTCACTCTCCCATCGCCTCCTTTTGGTAGAAATATTTGAAATAATCGCCCCCCTCGAATAATCGCCTCGCCTACCTCCTCACCAAAATGAGAACACTAAGAAAGCCCGTGTTCAGCTTAGTTAATGTGATTATCTTTTGATTAAAATGAGGTGATAAAACCAAATATTTAAGGGACGACTTCCAGCGAGCAATATTTAAAATGATTGCCCCGCTTCCACCTTCCCTCGAAAATTCGCCATAGCCGTTTTTCGAGAAGATACGGTACGTTCGAAATCCTTACTCGGCGAGTCAGTGTCACTTTCTGGAGTTCGATAATCCCAGTATGCGTTACGGGGGTAACCTTTGTCGTTGCTTTTCGAAATTTCTGCCAATTAAAGGCTCTTAACTTTCGGTCTTCTCGGAACTTTACGGTAATTTCAATCACGTATGAGGACTAGCAATGGAAAGCGGCTGTGAGGGAAATTTTTATTCGGATTTGTTAACAAGAATAGAGACGTGTTCCGGATACTCCTGCAAGCGAGTAGTGTGCTTACAGTGAAGAAATGGATCGTGTATTGGCCGCACCTCTACAACGCTCTACAAACCCGCTTTAAGTTATTGTCAATATTTGGAGTCTTTTAATTTTTGCGTTTTTTTGTGCATTTCTGACTTGCGAAGGGAAAAGAAATTGGTTCCCCATGGATACATTCTCCCTCAAATTTACTCCCCTAGATTCAATTATCAAAATCACAAGGGACAGAGAACAATACGTTCAGGGCCTTAAGACCTCTTTCTCGAAAACCCCACAAACTTTCTTGTGGGGTTTTCAAAGCACGACAAAATTTAAGGTAAAAATTAAAATTCTGCAAAGCTGTTATTTTAACATGTCTTTCAGATAGGAAATGTTTAAGTTATAAGAAACTGAGTTTAATGCTTAGAAAAAAAAAATCTCTGTTTTCAAGATACTGTGTAAAGTATCGTGCCCGAAATTGGCCCGCAGAGTTTCGGGTTTTACGAGAAATGCACCCCTAGTTCGTTTGTAAGCTAACCCAGGATCACCGTCAATTTTGCATTCAGTTTGGTGGCTTAACGACCACAATTCCACGAAATTAATTTGCCAGTTTGTTTGAGAGACATTACAAACTGTCATCCCGGGTGTCATGCATGGCTTTGCATTTTGCTTTTCATTTTCGTTAAGTGTACACACTACTATGATTTTGAAAGTTTTTCTCAAGTTAGATGTTAATACCACAATCCTCTAGAATCGTTGATAGCTTAAGGACGGTGCCTCCTAATACAGATGTATTTTTGCAAAGGTCATGACTATGGGGAAAAGCAGATCTTAGCAAGGGCTATTGGAATCCAAAAAGACAAATGTGGGTAACCACGCATTTTTCAGAGAAAATTGAGCAACCATAATTCTAAAAAAGCGTTAAAATACAAAGAATGTATGGCAATTTCTTTCCAAATTTAAGCTTAATTATCTCTGGAAAATGCGTGGTTACCCCGAATTTTCTTTTTGGATTCTGATAACCCTTGCCAAGAACTGC
Source organism: Siderastrea radians (assembly GCA_964017195.1). Taxonomy (NCBI): domain Eukaryota; kingdom Metazoa; phylum Cnidaria; class Anthozoa; order Scleractinia; family Rhizangiidae; genus Siderastrea; species Siderastrea radians. The sequence continues at coordinate 30,422,928 of OZ024888.1, forward strand.
TTTTTCCACATAGTCTTAAGCCGCGCAAAAATATTGTTGCATAAGTGGGCAAATTCCTTAAGAAACCCGAATATCCCGAGATGCGCAGAACGTATGCGCAGTAACAATAGGAGGCACCGTCCTTAAACAGCTTTTTTTTGTTTTATCTCAAATGGTATGAGTTCAGCTCCATGGGCAAAACACGAGAAAAGCTTTTTTGCAAATTAAAACTCCAGCTCGCTGCGTGCGCCTAAATTATCACTCTAATTTTTGCAATATAGAAGTAATATATCTAGCCATCCTACAATATTGAGCTCGAAAATGGATAACGATAACAGGTGCAAGCACGTGTAGAAAGCTGGTTTCACCCTTTCCCCAGGCCCCCGCAATTTCACACGTTCTCCTCTTCTTCGGGTCATTGCTATAAAATGTTTATTCACCTACTTCGATTAACAAGTATCTTTTTCATCTTTTTATATTTTACTAAGCTTTAGATCCTTTAGCCTCCCACGCAGTCGTTTTTAGGGGAGTCGTACGACTCCCCTAAAAACGACTGCGTGGGAGGCTATAGATCCTTCTGCCTAGTAACATGTAACTTTTAATAAAATGTGACTGTCATGATTTTGGAACGGGGAGAAATGCTATCTTTGTCAGTTGTACCTTTTGACACTACTCTTTTTCTAATGGTTATTTTGTCCAAACTGTCAAGTAATTACAGGTGTCCACAGCGCAACAGGTGATAGCGGGAGAAAAATAGGTGGGGAACAAAACGAAAGCAAAGGTAAACAGTGTCAAATGCAGTTATCCATTCCCTAGTTGTAAGATTGTCGGGAACACTAAAAGTACTTCTGCCATGACTAAATAAAGCTGAAATATTAAAGAACAAATATTCTAAACTAGGAAGAACTTCTATCTCGCGAAACATCGGAATATTTTCACGTTATTCTGATGAAGAAAGAGATATATGAATAAAGTGAATTTTATCTGCAGACTTCAGTCACACCGATTTCATACAAAGGAAACGTTTCTACTTGTTTATCTGTTTTCTTATACACAAGCATCTTTCTCCTTCATTTCAGTTATTTCTCCCGGTATTCCAAATACAATACTGTTTCCACTGTTCCTATAAGCTCTCCAAGACATTGCTTAATGTCCTCGAATCTTGCAATGTAATCACTTTCGTCGCTCGCTATAGAGTTGACTAAATTGCGTAAGTTTGTGGCGCAACCTGTGATTTTTTCATGTCCAGATACAGAACAATCGCAGAGTCTTTCCAGAGTTCTGTTAAACGTGCCATTTTGGTTATTAATTTGTGGTCTTATTTTTCCACAAAGCTCGCGAACTGGTCGAATACAGGGCACATCGTGACCATAACGGTCCACTCTTGCGAACGCTTCACTAAGAGTTTTGACAGCGTGACAAATTGCTTCCAAATCCCTCTTTTCGCGTTGTTTCCGTGTTCTCGGATCTTCGCTTTCCGACTTTGCCCTTTTTCGCCATTGTCTGTTTCCATTAGGGAAGTTGCTCTCTTGAATTTCCATCGCTACTTTGTTAACATTTTCAAGACTCTTCCACATTCGATGTAAACTGCTTCTCTGTGAGGTAGCGTCGTGTTTATAGCTCATTGCAAACAGTAGTTGGCTTTTGTTCAAAGTTTTTTAGGGTGTGGATTCAGACCAAATGTGGTTAGTTTGGTTTAATAATCATGGGAATCAAGGAAAAACAATTTCTCTAAATATAAACCCTGATCTCACATCATCTTACATAACCGACCGGCGGCCAAAGGTCCACGGGGATTTGACGAGTGTCTAACGATGAGTCCCGACCACTTGCGAAAGTTTCACGATACAAAACGAGACTTTCCCTTCCGTGTAACAGCCCTTAAATTGTGCTACCACGATAAAGGTTTTGTACTTCTGAATGCTCTTAATAACTTTGTTAATTCTTTATTCAAACCACGGTTTAGAGTTGAGGGAGTGAGCGGTAATGAAACCTGGCAAATATAGTTAAAAGAAGATAATCACGATATAGTATTTCCTTTTACATTCACACACTGCGTTTCACTAAATAACCATGTAAAAAAAAAAAAAAGGAAAAAACACCACTGCGAGACTCTGGAGAAAAAACCACCGAGACCAAGTCTGCGCGTTTTATTCCCCGGAGCCTCGTTGTTATGTTTATTGTTTCAGACTGGATTATTAAAATTGGGCCATCCACAGAAACATTTCAATTGGTCAATCGTTCTAATTTAGTTTTGAAAATTTTTTAGCCATGCATGGCTAAATCCAAAACACTAACAACAAAAGACATGTACAGGACACCGCCTGTGAGTGAAAAACCTCACTGCACTCCTGGAAACTTCCTTACTAGTAATAAAATTCTGTGTAGTTTTAACCTCCCCGATGTGGCGGCATCTCTGGTACGTGGGCGTATACAACGATTTCAAGATAAGAAAAGATGGAATAAGCAACATGTCGCGAGCGTGGGACAAAGAAAAAATCTGACTCCCCGACGGGAATCGAACCCATGACCTTCCGTACACGGGTCGGACGCTCCAGTCACTGAGCTTACTGGGAGACTCGTGGCGAGCATATGTCATATTTGCTGAGTTCGCGGTGACACGCGTCCTGCATAATGCCAGGATCAGCAATGTCGAAGTTCCCTATGGGTGAAAAAGGAAACATGTGAATTTTAAGCTCGAAAACAATTTCAAGTTCTGTACGGAGCTAAAAAAAGCTATGAAACCTGGTGGAGCTCTCAACTATGTCAGAGTTTATTGAGAAGGAACTTCTCTGACATGCTATTCTTATGACAGGAACCTTGTCATTTTTGGAGATATAAGAATCAAAGAACCTCTGAAGCAAGGCATACGTGCTTTTTGCATTATGACACCGCCCGGAAGTGGAAAGCTATGCTCGGAAAGCTATGCTCGGTTACAGGAAGTTGGACGGCATCGACACCTTGGCTGGCATTATTTTGCTTTCCACATCCTGTTTGTCTGAAAAGACCAGCTGGGGACTCTGATTCTTTTGACATGAAGACACATGAAATTTATTACTTCAGAAAGTCTTGAAGGTATATGTCAGGTGACAAAATATTTCCCTGTTAGCCTCCTCGTAGACAATCTTTGTTTGATCACGAAACCTCTTCGTGGGGGAGGACATCACTAGCGAAGAAAGGTCCGTGGAAATTTGGGCCCTTAGTGGCAAATGCCCCCCAAATTCAATTCATCATTTAATACTGAAACTGAAATAAACGTTTAACTTATATGGCTCTTCCTCACAGAGCAAACTGATAACAAACTTGAGTACGCCCAAACTTTCATCTGAGATTTAAACCCTGCAGGCCGGAATTATTAGGGGTAATAAAGTGATTTTTAATTTTCTCAGGCAGAATTTTTCTTTCAAAAAGCCAAGTATTCATTTGAGTACACTCAAAGAAATTTAACTTGACTAGTAATTCGTAAAAGGTGCATTTATTGCTTCTTGTTGTTCTCAGTTTGTCCGATGGAAGGATACGAATCTTAAAATTGAGAAAGTTCTTGTCTTTTACTAATTATTATCTAATTACCTTCTAATTAAATTTTAAAAGTTAAAAATAGAATAATTGTACCCCCAAATAGCAAAATCCTTCTAGTTTGTTTGTATAAAACGAGATTAGGGAAACTCGACCTTCCCATTGTCTGATACACGAAACTGGCTGAGCACATGTTTGCTCTTGGGATGATCACAGTTTAGCAGAAAGAATCCCCAGAAAAACTCACTTCTACCTTTTTCGAGCACAATTTCAGTTCTGTTCATTCTGCATTCGTAAGCAAAATTAAGGTAACAAAATAATCTGCTTAAAATCTGAAAACGGAGTCCGCTCTAAGAGAATACGATGAGTGCTATTTCGAGCCTCAATCTTTGGGACAAATTTATTAATTTCGCTATTTTTGTTTGAAGTGAATTTAATAGCGACAATTTAAATATTAGTTATTTCCCAAGATTGCAAGAGGGCACCCTTAGAAAAAGTGCAGGGGCAGGAAAACTTATACAACCTTAGAAAACCCTCATTAATTTTCTTTAATTGACGTAGTGACAGTCGATATTCAACTTAAAAAGCCTGAAGCCAGAAAAAGATAACTTTCGATCAGATTGTGTTCTTCCTTTTTCTTTTCGTAAACAAATACGACTCGCACGTGCTCAGAAGAGCCATAGAAATAGGGCAGTACGTTAGAAAGCGAAAACACAGTAGTAAAAATCTGTTAATCTGAAAAGAAGTGAAAAGGAAATGGAGTCACAGGAAGCGCTTTCCTAAAATAAAGTTGAGGTCAAGGGTAATATGAAATGCTCTTAGCTAACATGACATACGCAATGTTTCGGATCATTGATCTTCAAGATACTCTGATTTTCCGCACGATTGCCTCAACATCCGGTATTTCCCAGTACACTGGATGTTGTTTACCAAGCTGGTGCTGCTTGTCACGGTATTTTGAACAAACAAAATTTCCAGACCAAACATGCGCATTACCGTTCAATAACAACTTTCGTTAACGTTACTATTTTCAGTTACAACTTAATTTAGCAATTTTGATTAAATTTTAGAACTGGTAGTTACTCAATTGCATTACTTGGGCAAAATCACTAAAATAAGCAGTTGCTAAAACTCCAGAAGAAAATAATTCTTTAAACTAAGTTGCTTCTAAAATTAGTAACATGAAGGCATTTATCGACACTCACTTAACAAGAGCATCTGCTTTGAGCACCCTGTGACAAAGCACTGCCTTTGGATTAGAGCTATGTGTCCATGCACATCACTGCCCCCGGCCCCTCCCCCAACCCAACCCTCTTCTATTTCTCTCTCTGCCCCATTAACAAAGAAGTCCACACTGAAACTTGTGTCGATTTGTTTGAAGATTATTTATTTTTGATAACATAACTTTTTGAAGTATAAATGAGACACATTCTAATAGAATATCTCTTATAAATACCCTGACATAATCAACTATCCTATTGAACTGAATAAATAAATCACGTTAAAATGCATAGGTAAAAGTGCCGATCACCCTTAAATTCTTTAATTCATCTTTATCTTGCAGAGAGTAAAATTTGTTGCATAAGTGCCACGCCATAGCAGTTTGAATAGAAGTGCACACTCCGCACTGAAATGAACACCACACAGTGAAATAATGTGGGCTAAAAAGTACATTTACAAATTGTGTAAAAGTCCAGTAGTTCTTAGTTTATTAAAATTAGTAAATTAAAAAAGTAAAACCTGAGAATTAATTGCAGCATTAATAACTAAAACAACCTTCAGAGAGATGACCTAAAGAGTCAAATTTCCTTTTTTAATAATTGTTGCAACAAAATCTTCTAAAATTCAATATGTAACATTAATTTGTTAAACCCCAGCCAAAATTAAATGAAATAAATATTAAGGCCTTAAAGGGTCTTGTATTTTAACCAGTTCACCTAGGGCGAGCCCAGTTCCTGTGAATTTGAGTCACTGTGTAAATGAGAATCATTTTTCATAAATAAAAATGAAGGTTTCTCTTCTAAACTTGACTCTTTAGATGTCATTCTTGGCGTTAAAAATTATATTTATTTAAAATATTGTAATTTAACTGTAAAATCATGAGGCAGTGCCTCAACCATAATAAATAACTTAATATTATCTTAATATTCAAAGAAAAGCTTCTAAGCTGCTATTTACATGTACCATAACTGTTCTGAACCTTTCACTAGAATGTTTGTAAAACCAGAGTTAACAAGGCATTTAAAGTGCACCCAACCCCAAAATGCTTTTTACGCTAATATAAAACTTTGCACCTAATTTAAAAATATTTCATCATTATTTGCAGTTTTTGACTTTTTTACAGGCTTCAAAACTTACAAAAATCTAGCATCATTCGTTGCACGACCGAGTTAGAAAGGGCATGGGTCGATTCCTGATTTGACTTCACAAACTGCTTTGCATGCATGTTTACAAAGACTTAAGGAGATGCAAATCAGTTTGTGATGTCAAATCAGGAATAGACCCATGCCCCTCACTAGCTCGATCGTGTAACAGATGATGGCTAGATTTCATAACTTTTAAAACCTATAAAAAGTCAAGACTGAGGGGGATTTCAGAAAAAAAAAGGCGCAATGCTTTTTGAACAGGTGCAAAGAGTTATTTTAGTGAAAAAATATTTTGGGGTTAGGTGCACTTTAAGTTGATTATTTTAACTCACAGATAACCAATGCAAAGAAATTGCTTTGGGCATTAGAAAAAACTTGATGAAAAATTGTTGAACAATACTGAAATCCTTCATTTTTAAAAACGAAGTCTCACAAAACAATGTTTAAATGTTCTTTCTTTATACATACTATGAGTGTACGTGTAAGATTTCCCAAGAATTAAATATCTTCTAGAAATGGTTATCTATAGGTTACAATATCAACATACCCCCCCCCCCACACCCTTAACGCAATAATAATCACTTCTTAATATTAACCATAACCTCATAATAACACCGAACAATTTCATGAACTGCATAATTTAGTTGAGTTGGCTATAAAATGATCTACACTGTAAAAAGAAACCTAAATAAATTACTACCGTAATAAAAATGTTGGAGTGTTCTCCTGTTCCTTAAAGACACTTCTAGGTATCTTCTTAATTATTGCATAGTTCTCTTGGTCTTTTCAGTAGAAATAGTTTAGTTTGACCACAAGATTGCAAGGCAGTATGCCTTTCTGAAAGGAATGTCTGGCAGAAGCCACAAAATGCCAATATGACATATAAGCAACTGTCCATGTTTATCCCACTTCACACATTGTCAATATAATGGCAGTACACTGCACAAAACATGATCGAAAGCCTGCATCTGGGTGAGGAAAATGTTGGATAATTATGATATCTTTCACCAGACAGTAAGTGAGCAATATCGCTATATGCTGCAGTTGGTGACAAAAAAATTCAGTTAAAGCACTCTTTCATTTGATCAGTCAGCAAAACTGATCTTTCAGAATTGACATTTCAGTTAGCAAAAAGTTTGAGGTACCAGAAGCTTGAATTATCATTGAATAAACTGCTGTCATAGAATGACGTTGGGGAAACTGTTTTTCGTTCAAGCAAACCACAGTTAGAATTATCGAGAGCCTAGTGTATCGACATTCAAATACCTAACTTAGCTTTACTTTTTACATGGGCCAAAATGAAATGCAAAATATTCAGCGATACTGCACACTAAGTTGTCTGGTGTAAAAACAGATGTCAGTGTTTCACATCAGCTCTTAAAAGAGGATTGTTCCTTGATACCTTATTATCACCATCCTTGTTGATACAAAAGATATTTCTTCATTGGAACAGGAATTGGTAGCTTGTCAACATTGCCCTTTGTTAGGTGCTCTTTGCCAACAGATTTACGAATGGTGCGACGGCACAGATCCATCAGTGGTTGGGGTTCAGCTGTTGAATGACATAAAAGAAGGACTCTGTTAAATATTGTCACTTAGCTTAGCCACTAATTGCCTCATCAAATAAAGAGGAGCATCATGAAAGAGAAAATGTGAACACAACTTGTAGATTTGGATCCTTAAATACAAAGCACTCACGTAAAACATTATTATTTTCAGCTTAAAACAGATCTCAATTAAGCTAACGATGAAAGAGCACTATTTGTAACCGCTGCTGATATAGAACTCAATACATTTAATTTAACTGCTCAATATAAATTAAGCACCCTTAAGACATGAAAACAACTGTCTCCTACACATAGCAACCGGTGTCTTGCCTTCAAAAAATGAACTAATTTCCTAGTTACTACCCAACCCCATTCAAATATGCTGTTGCCTTTGTGATGAAATAAAAGCAAAATTTCTTGTCCAAACTATGAAAGAATGAAAGGATGTATGTATATTGCAACTCAAACTATTCATCCAACACAACAAAAGATTTACAAAATCGAAAGAAACTTGGTTGTGGCAGAAAAACACTGCAAAGATCTCTGTCCTTTTAACACCCATTTCCAAAAAAACACACCAGGAAAGAAAAATGAAGTAGGTAAAAAAAACTAAGATGGAAAATATGTACCACTGTTCAAAAATATAATTCAAAGGACTTTCATTTTTCTAGTACTGTGTCATTATTTCTTCAACCATGCAAAATTATTCTTTTCTCAACGAACGAAATTTTTTCGTTATGACAACGCCTGTTTGGAAACTTGATACTATCTTTAAACACGATGAAACGAACAACTTTAACATCTATTAAAGCCCACAAGAAAACAGTTCATTTTTTTGTGAATTTCAAACGCTAAAATAAGCCATTACGATCTTTTGTGACGTTTGATGGATTGCACTGGTTTTTGAATGGGTTTGGGGCACGCGTCTTCAGCGTTCTCTATATGCAACAGGTGGTTTGGCACGCGCCACGCTCTCTAGACATCGAAATAGCTCCTTTGTGACCTTATTGTTTCTTTGTTTGCATTCAGCTTTAGAGAGATCAGTTCATCTAAAAGACACAACTTTTGAAAGCCTGCGAAAGAAAACAAAACTTGACTACAGTATTCCCCAGGAGGCAAGCAACAAATATTCTGGCGATTTGACAAGTCTGTGCTAGTGGAAATCACGAATCCCAAAAGAGAAATACGGTGATGTCTCTAACAAGAGATGAATTATTAATTTTCATTCACCAATTTGAAACAATGACATCAATGAAAGTCGGAAGCGACCAAGGATCTTGTGGCCGTATAATTTAAAAGAAAGTCCGACAAAAAATCTGCGGCGAAAACTTGGCAAAGACATTTCTTGATGAAAGGCGCAAAAACAAAGATACAAAATCAGCCAAGCGCTGGAGACCGATTTATTCCCCCGTTGCCTAAATCGAACTGCCTTGGTGTTTTTTTTCATTTTTTAAAAAATTTGCATCTTAGATTCTCATTTTCGGTAGTTTACTTTTTCCAACACGAAAATGGAGAAATTAAAGGTTAGATTCCGGAAAAGGAAAACGAGAAATACAGGAAAACAAAAGTTTTTGTTTCACGAGTGCCGCGAGGGATGAGATCATGCGTGTGACGTAGAGGAAGTGAAATCGCTAGGGAATGAATATTTTAATTCGTGAAACATGGAAAAATATTTTTAAGACTTTACAAAAGTGTTCTTAACACGTGGTAGAAAACTTTTTATGCTAAAAAACGAAACTAAAATGCTGATGAAGCGAAGGCCTCTGTTTCAACAGCTTTAGCGCAGGTAAAAGACAATATAACAGAAAACAGTGTAAACAAAAGATCTGCCTTCACGCACCAAACAAAAGACGAGTCACACAAAGTAGAATACGTTGGCAAAAAAACTCAATACTTACGATCCAGTCCGCCAATGTATTTCATGGTGATCTCACAGTGGCCCCAAACAGCTGATACAATAGGATATACAGTTTTTCCTTTAATGCCGCGGAAAGCGACCCCTAAATAACGTCCATCGTTCGTTTCAAAAGCCATGGTACCTTCGTCCATGTCCAATATAACGCGAAACTTGTCAGGTACCACAAAGCTGTGATCGCTGTCAGATAACACTGGATACTTGACAGAAGAAACGTTCTTTTCGTTGTGGTAGAGCTTGTTTCTAACAATGTCCCAACCCCAGCTTTCTTCGTTGTTTCCTACGAGCGAATGATAGCCCGTACAATGAAGAACCGCTTTCGATGTCGCTACCCCTACAACTGCGTGTGTCCCACGCTGTCGGGTTGACCATTGTATCTCCCAGACGTGAAATCCGCGGCTATAAGCTTTCTTTCCTCGTATACAGTCCGTGCTTTGTGCCACGGGATGCCTATGAAATGTAAGCGGGTCGTCGTCTTTTACAAAAATGTTCACCGATCTGTCGTTCGAGTTCCAAGCATGTTCTAACAAAGCCTCTTCCGGTAGGGGAGGCCGATCGAGCAAAATGTCTAATTTCTCTGGTCTTGCTAAATCTCTGGCCCAATCCACTTCTTGTGAGACATTGAGTGATTTATAAACTCCTTGTCTATTGTCATTATGGTCGTTTCTTTTCACGGCCGAAATTCTTGATCCCATGTCGAGAAAGGGATAGTAGAGGAGAGACGAATAATTGTGAGGTAAAGAATCCAACGTGGACGCTTGCTTCACTCTTCTCAATAGTCCAATTTCTTCACTCGAAACGATTACTGGTTTCGAATCCTTCTTGTCATTCAAACTTCGTACGAGACAAGTCTTTCTTCCTCTCCTCGTCCGACAGAAGTTCTTCTCACGATGCCACTTGTTTCAAAAGGACGATCGATTGAACGAATCAAAACACGCGTGAAATATACGTGCGCGCTTGCCCAAACGCTCACGTACTGGTTAATTTCTCGGGGTAAAGTGCGGTTCGCCTTTACCAAAACAGGAATAAAACAGCGGTTGAACTCTTCGAGTTGGCGGTTTCAACTTACCAACTTTCTTCCCTAAATGAATGAGTTTGATGTTCGCGAGTCCTTTTCAAGCGCGCGATGAAAGCCCTTTGTTATGTTCTGAAAATTTTCTTTTCAATATGTTATTTATATCCTCAATGAACGGTCATACGCATGCGTAGTGGTCGTTCAAGCGTGAAAGGCTTACACGTTAGTAACACGCGCCTTCATCTCACTTCCGGTTGCGTGAACCAGAAACATCAATTGTCATGGGATTTCACTTCTCCGGGGCTTTGTTTGCAGACAAAAATATTTCAGTTTTTGATATAAGAAAGCGAAAGTGTTTAGCCCCTCAGAGGATGATTCGAAAATTAAATTCAACTTGACTTTAAAAAGTTTCCTTTTCAACCAAAACTGATGCGAATTCTTTTCATGTGTTATCAGCAGCGAAGTTGGTATGGCAATCAATATTTAATAGCTCAATAGCGGGGAGGGAATTGAATCTAAGCGAAACAGGTGATTTTAACACGAGTTCACTGGAGCATAAGAACAACATGTGTTCTTGGTGGGGAACTTCACCACCAAAATCGCTCATTTAAACAACGGTGGATTCAATTATAATCTAAATGTCACAAGAGACTAATTTCGTAACTCACAAATAGTGCAATTTTTCATCGACCTCTTCGTGACCTAAGAGTGTTTTCGTGAAGATGTTTTTCGTTTCGTAGAATTAATAATAAGGGGTTTTGTTAAGGAATGAGCAAGGCTTAAAAACAGTCAATTTTACCGTGAACGCATGAATGAACTACACGCTATAGCTAATAAGCAGAAAACCTCTTCGCAGTTACCTCAGCTTTCACTCATTAAAAACTTTACTTCATCCGTAGTTTCACAAAAATCCTGCCTCGATCCAGTATCAAGTGCAATTATCAAGTTTGGATTTATAAATCTTGTTCAAATAACAAATGGGATTCCGTGCAAACGAGCTCCTCGCCTCCTAGCAGGACTCCCGTCGGATTTACTACATCCGGTATCCGTAATTTCGTGACTGCCGACGTTTCGATCGCGAGTGTTCTCCGCGCGCGCTTTGCGTGGGCCTCACGTATACACTGACGTCATTCGGGCGTTAGCGGGTGACGTGATGAAATTCCCGTTCAGACATCGTAAACATTGACCCTCGAACACACTACGAAATTATATTACTTTGATATAATATAATCGAATGAAAATATCTTGTCTTCGACTGCAATCGCTAATAAAAACGAGAGCTGAACATATTGCATGAGGCAAAATAAGAGTTTTCGATGAGGATTACATGAGAAGTCAGTGAGACGTGACATTTTCGTGAGCGTCGTCATGTTTACTCAGGGCGAACAGGTCACGGTTTTCCACGGTTTCCATGACATTCAAGAAATTTCTTGTACGTCGTACGTAAAACTCGCTGCCAAGGGTCGGTGATAAGGAACTCCGTCAATAATATTACGGAACTTAATTTATTTACAACACTGCAATTGCACGGCGATTTTCCAGCACGTAAAGATTGTAACTCGTGACTTGTTACTCTGTAAACTTCAGTTGCGTGTTGTCACTCCGGTCATGAATCACTGGCCCAGCACAAAAAGTACCGTTGTGCATGTAAAGCAAAGTTTTTAAACTCGAGTTTAATTGTTGCGGCTTAGCAAAAACATAAATTTAATATTTGCGGCATTTTCCAGTTCTGTTAATAAAAGACAGTGGTTTGGCAAACATGAATTTCGCGTGTTGGTGTGAAATTCCCGACCGACATAAACAATAAAATGAGTTAAGCTGCTGTTACAAAGATAACTGTTGATTATTTTAACATGAAATGGCCAGAAGAATGGACATTATGATATCTCTTCAGTTTGTAGGTGTCTTTTGATTGCAGATATTTTTAGAAAAAAATTTATGAATTATCTTTTCTATACCGCGATTATTTTTTCTTTTCTGCAGTTGACAATGCAAAGACCTGTAAAATAGTACAAATCGCTATTTTGGGATTGGGAGTGGTGTGAATTGTCTGGAAAATCAAAAGTTCGTTTTCTTGGTCACGAACTTTAGACGTTTTCGCACACATTAAACCTCGCATGTGACGGTCAGCCGACCGGTCACTGGACTTGCCGCAAATTTAATAAATATTCATTAAGTGATAACTGCATGCAAATAAAAGCCGCCCGTGACTAGAACGTGAGTTTGACAAATGCCGCTGTCAAGGCCCGTTTACACGTGCGATTTATGGTGCAATTCTTGTCGCGCTCTCCAATGCTTCTTTTTTCACAAGTGAAAGCTAGCAGCGATTTCCCTGCAATTCCAGTGCGATATTTTCTGCAATTTGCCCCAAATCGCCGCCACCGCGGCGACAAATCGCACAGAAATCGCCCCTACTTTACACTTGCAATTTTAATCGCGAGCTCGAGCGCGACAAAAAATTCACTGAAAAGTGCGACAAAAATTGCACACAAAATCGCATGTGTAAACGGGCCTTCATAATGCATCGAAATGCTAACTCGCCCTATGCATGGAAAAAAATGATAATTACAATATCAACTCTTTCAGCCGCAATAGTAACAAGCATGTAATTTCTCCTCTAAATGTCACAACACGGTCAGACATGCAGGTCGTCATGAGAATAAAGAAAGTGATCACCAGATGATGATGTTCGGTCAAATTCTCCCAACTAGTATCATGAGAATTATACGAGAAAACAGTGGAGAACATGCGTATTGATGCTAAGGGTTGTGCGGTCCAATACCAGCCTGCATAGCAAGCGTTTTCGGAGGGTTTTCGTCTCGTTTGATCGAAGCATCCACGGGAAAATGAGGGTGAGGGCAAAAAAAAAGGTCTTCCAACGTGGGGCGAAAGCCTACAAAAACGCTTGTTGACAGGATAGTGCTATACTCGACATAATTATTTGATATTTTACACCCTCTTTCATTTCATACTTTTAATTTCTTAACTTTCTCCTCTTGAGTACCCCAGCCGGAGGAAGCCCTGGAACCCCTGGGGAAGGGATTTAACAAGAGATCCGGTCTTTAGCAGTCCACATCGTAAACGGTGAAACATACCGAAGACGGAAATTTTCAAAAACGTTCCCAGATTGGAGATTTCGAAAACAGAGATCCTCGTTTACCCGCGGACGGCAAAAATAAACACAACGAATATTTTTTTCGTGGTTTACCGTATGGGGTTCCTGTCCACGTAATCGATCAAAACCTGATCGGGTTTCGAAAACGATGACCTCACATCGTAACAAAGCAACAGATGGAAACAAGTGGAACCATTGGAAATCCCGCGGAAATGATTTATCAAGCGAAATCCCTTCTGTGGACAACTTTTCAAAGTTTTATATCCTGTTTCTGATGGATTAAGCAATACATGCCCTATTCCAGACCAAAATTGCCAAATTATCTGTAAAAACCAAAATCAAAATTTGTGAGACGTTTCCATGCAACTACGTCAGCAATTTTTCTGGTGCTCGGGAGTTTTTATCCCGTGATCGATTTCTGTTCAAGAGGACGAAGCTTCGTTTCATTTGTCCGTTGAAGTTTCTTACAGTGGTAGAATCATTCAGCACTGAAACGTCTGATTGATTAAGTGAAGAAGAGGATGCAATTTGCAATGCATATGCGGACAGCAAAGTTCTACGATTTGGTTATGTATTCATGCGTAAATGACGTAATTTTTGCTGGGAAGCTAGAAAATCAGAAGATATCTATGAAAACTGGGCTGTTCAGAGAAATAAATAGCCATTTTCTCCTAAACGAGCACGGTAACACCCATTTTTTAATAATAAATTTAAATGGCATACGATCGTGTCCAATATATCGCCATTTTAAGAAAAGTTAAAAGTTCTGCCCTGAGATATTTTTATTTGAAGGCCGAAAAGAACACGTCTTTAGTTGTTGATCTGCTCCAATATTTCAATGCAAGCAACGACGTTTGGAGAGTTTCTTTGAATAGGAAAACCATGATGTGCAAAAAAGAGCACGGTGAACCCATTTTTTCATTGCATTTTTAAAATGTTCAAAGTTTTAGAAAATTTTAAGAAAGTGGAAAAAAAAATGGAAGTGAACAAAAATAATTTGAAAGCAGAAAGATTGAAACTTTCGGTCAGCGGTTACAAACCACATTGAAGCCCGGCAAAAGTGGAGAAGACGTGAAGTGACCCAAATAATATTCATTTACCGTGTTCTGTTTTACCTTCGTAGCTTTTCATACTTAAAGTGTTATCATGAGCGAAAAGAAGCTAGGATACATCCCAAACTATATCCGGTTTGTTATGGGTGGATCTGCGGGGTAAGTATTGAGTTAGACTGAAACTTTCCCATTCCTTGTGTCTGTTTGCTAATTGAACATGAGATCAGCATAAGCTAAGTTACGTAGCTTAGCATGGTAATTGTCATTGATTTGGTTGAATACGTGGCGTATTGTTCTTAGAAAAGACTCTCTCACTCTTTTTTTTAAAGCGTTTGGTAAACTGAAGAAGAGCAAAGTTTTCAAACAGTATTACAGTATTAAAATAATTGCTCGTCTTCATAAGCAATCTGGGGTCCGTTTCTCGAAAGTCCCGGTAACTTTTCGGGCCCGGAGCCGATATCTTAAAATCAAAATTTATAGAATGGTGATTTAGCTTTTAGCCCGCAAACCAGCTCGACTTGTTTTCGT
Source organism: Siderastrea radians (assembly GCA_964017195.1). Classification (NCBI taxonomy): domain Eukaryota; kingdom Metazoa; phylum Cnidaria; class Anthozoa; order Scleractinia; family Rhizangiidae; genus Siderastrea; species Siderastrea radians. The sequence goes on from OZ024888.1 coordinate 30,437,961, forward strand.
CAAGATAACTTTTAGTGCTTAGCTTTAAAAACCTACAAAAGTTTGAATCTGTAGGGTAAACCTTGCGCTCATAAAATAGCTTTCCGGGCCCGAAAAGTTACCGGGACTTTCGAGAAACGGGCCCCTGGGCCGGAGAGATCGTGACTTCGAAATCAATCGTATTGATCATCGGTTTAGAAATCTCGAAGTCTGTCGAACTTGCTTCCTATTTGTGCCAAATTTTTTCAAGTCGAATGTTAAAAGCATTTCATTTCTGTGTTAACAGCTTGCTTAAGAATTCAGAAATATAAATCACACAAATTTACTCCACACGATTGCATGCAATCTAGCATAAAAAGCATGCATTTTTTGAATGCAATAGTACACTTTTGTTCAACCCAGCAGCATTTTGCAATTGCTCTGTGTACTGTGCAAAAATGCAGAGAAACCCCCACAAAAAAATCATTTTGTTTCTGTGCACAGGGATAAAGTTAAGTATTACAAAAAGAAGTCATTCTTTTCTTTTCTGGGCTTCTTTACGTACTACTAAAAGTCAATTCAGGCCACACTGGGAAACCAAGGCACAGAAAAGCCTTAATTTTTAGTATTGTCCAGTACCATTCATTCTCTGGATCTTCTGTTCCATATAATATGTCTTCCTTAGATGTGAGTGAATTACAATGTATTGTCTTTACTGATGATCTTTCTGCTAAAATGAGGCCACAATTCTTTAACCCTTTAAGCCCTAAGCCCCAATGAAAATGAAATTTCTCTTTACATGATCACTACTTGTTTGAACATTCAAGTGACAAGCATAAAGGAAGTGATCACTCAGGACAGCATGTATTAATATTTAGACAAATTCGCCTTACTAGTTTCATAAGAAATGTATGGAGATCAGTGATGAGAATATGCATTTTTATATCAGGGCCTAAAGGGTTGAGGCTGAAAACACATCTGATCAATTGACCAAGGCAGACTAATGCCTGACTCCAGGACACACACATGGAAAGATATCCCAATCATGCCTGGAAGGGTGGGCTCTGTTGGAATTGATGGATACATTACAAGTAACTACAGAATAAATGCCCTTCCAATCTATAAATGACCTGAATGCACCTGAATGTTCATGTTTGTGCAACCTATGAGTCATCTTATCCCTGGTTGCTGGAATCACAGCACTGTGTTCCTGGAATATTGACAGGTTTAACATAACAGCGAGATGAGAGTCGATGAAAATGCGTTGCGGTTACTTGCTATTATAGCAAACCAGACCATGCTTTCTTGAAAATCAGTTTTGGACAGTTTTACATTGGAGATCAATCTCTGTGGAATTTGCCTCAAGACACAATCCATCTCTTTACATGCTTAAGGTGATTCCCTGGAAAAAGAATCTGCCATAAATTTGTAATGAAACTTGGCACAAATATTCAACAAGTCATGTAGGGTCTAAAATTGCAATAAAAATGGGGGGTCACCGTGCTCATTTTAGTGGTATGCTGCTGACAAATACAGTGTTTAAAGGCATTTTCAGGCAATAAACGCGCAAAGCCAACATGCTCGATATTTCCACTGCAGATTGATATTTCATGTATAGGTTGACTTTGTACATATGTATGGTCATCTGTGTCATACAAAACATGGCCAAAAAGCTTCAAATTTACTGGACACTCAAAAAGTAGATGGTGACGACGGTAGCTTGATGTGCGGTCCTCTACCCTAAATGGCTTTTTTCGTAGGATTCTTTTAAACTGTGCAAAATCTGATCATAGTTTTTTGCTAACTTTGTTATTTTGCTTTGGGAACGCTGTCCTGATTGAGTTTATACAATAAAAAATGGGGGTCACCGTGCTCGATTAGGAGAAAATGACCATTTATTTCTCTGAACAGCTCAGTTTTCATAGAAAACCTACCAAGTTCTGAACATGCGCGTGCTAATCACGCAAAAAATAATGCGCAGAAAGGATATGCAATGCAATTGAATGGAATCACCTTGACCCTTTAATCCCTGATGTGAGAGTGTATATTCTCCTTACTGTTTTTTATACATTTCATGTAAAACTAGTGAGGGGAATGTGTCTAAATATCAAGACATTTGATCCTTAATGATTGTTTCCTTTATTCTCATTGCTTGAATGTTTGAACAAGCAGTGATGATGTAAACAGAAATCTCATTTTTGTCACTGTTATGGCTTAAAGGGTTAAACCAACATGTTGTGGGGAAATGACTTGTAAATGACACATGTCCATTTCAATTTTCTTAAAAATTGTAAAGAACCAGTGAAAATTATAACAACAATTCCATTTTTTTTCCAATTAGGGAGCTGATAGATGAGAATTGTAAATGTGGCCTTGTAAAATATGTCTAAATGAAGATAATTATGTTACCATGTAGATGTGTTCTGTATGGAATGTTTATAAAGGGACATGCTACACGTCTGTAGAAAAGATTACTGGTATGCTGAAATAAGAAGTTTGACTTTGGTAATAATAAATAATTATTGTAAATCATGTTTGTTTTCAGTATGGGTGCAACTGTGTTTGTGCAGCCACTTGATTTGGTCAAAAACAGGATGCAGATGAGTGGTGAGGATTTCTTTTGTTACAAAACTATTTAGCAGTCAGCACTTTCAATAAGCCCCAACGACCGATGAAAAGCATCTGCAAATTCGCTCAAAGAAGTCAGTTACTATTTTCCCTAAATTAAAGTAATTAAAGAGAGATTTCTTTCGAACCTTGTTGATACAGTTAGCTGCTCTACTCAAACCAGCTTGCCTACTTCAAATTTTATTGAAACCCATGTACAGTAATAACAAAAGAACATGTTTGTGGAAGTTTGTGCTTTTGTCGTTGTTTTCATAAAGAGGAAAGGTAACAAGAAGACTTAGAAACAAAGAAACAAAAGACTGAAGAAAAAACGAAAACAATTAAAAAACCCAGGAAAAACAAAATAAAATAAACATACACTCCATGTAAGAGAATGACTTCAATGGAAAAAAACAAACAAACACAGACAAAAAAGCAAAAAAACAAAAATAACAATTCACCCTGCCCTCTTAAAAAACAAAACAAAACTGATTTCAATTTCTCGCAAACTTGTGTGAGTGTTGAATGTTATGTTTACAGTCTCAGTCTTATGATTATGTGTTATAAGAAAATTAATATAAATATGTGCATGTTAAATCTGTAATATTTAATACTTTTCTTAGGTGTTGGGGGTGCTGCAAAAACACACAAGAGCAGTTTACATGCAATTGCCGCCATTCTACGACAAGAAGGATTTTTTGGTGTCTATAATGGGTTAGTTGGTTTTATTGTTGAAAGATGTTTGAAATTGTCTGGTGACAAATGTGTTTTGTTTGGTTTTGAACTATGCCAAATGGAGGTAATGTTTCAACAATACAATGTAACAAATCATGCTTCAGTTTTTGCTCTGTTTTGCTTTTTATTGTTTTAGAAGCTTTGGTATGTTTTACAAAAGACAAAATAAATGTTAACTTTTCACTTGCTCTTTCTTCAGATTATCAGCTGGCCTCTTGCGGCAAGCAACGTATACAACAACAAGACTAGGTGTCTATACCTCGCTGATGGAACATTTTAAGAAGTAAGTTTTTAATGGATAAGTTAAGGGGGCGGATCTTTAACTACAGATCTGACATTTTTGCTAAGCTATTTTTGTGGGTGGTGTTTTGTCATGCACTGTTTTGCTGCATTTTTTGCCATTAGATTGGTGAAATGTAGGAGGATGAAAATTTGAATTTTAAAAATCAACATTGCATGTGCATATCTAGTGCCAGGTCCCAACCATGCATTGGAAAGAAAAATCCCGAAAAACTTGGAGAAAAGGTGGTAAAATCCTGATTTTTTGCACAAACTGGAGATAATTCAGTGTTCTTTACACACTGTTTATTTGCTGTTTACACCAAGAAAAAAACTACAGTAGAAAATGTATAATACTTATGACATCATAACTTTTCAGATTATGAGAATTTCAAGAAATTGACATGTCAGATTTTGCATCTTGATGATCATTAAATATTGGCACCATTTTCACTTACTAAAACTGTATGCTCTTCGTGTTTTGGCCTTTTTTCTGTACAGATCACATGACTTGCCAAATATGGTTGTGACTCAAAAAATCTTGTAAACTTTTCCCATGGAACAAATGTGGTCTTAAATTTCTGATTGTCAGTGCTTCTCAATGCCTCAATGTGTAGTTGTAGCTTGATAAAATTTGTGTTTGGTTTCATTTTTGTCTTCACTTATCTTATATTCACTAATATAATTTGTTGACTTTGAAGCAAGTCAACACAAGTCCTCCATTAGTATCATGATGCTTTGAAAAGCCAGCTCTGTATGTTGCTGGAACAGACTCTGTTTTATCTTCTCTTTAGTCCCGATGGAAGCAATCCATCATTTCTGAAGAAATGTGCTTTAGGTAGGTGTAACTTTGTTTTGTAAATACCTGCAAGAAAAGTGCAGAAATTGATAAATAACAAACAGGTCTTTCGTTTTGGACAAGACGATTTACGGCGCGACTACTCGGACTGTGCCACTTGGAAGAAAATTGACCAATCACAATGCTAATTGAGAACAAAAGATAGCAAAGTATTTTCGTAAATTTGAAACCGTGACCTCTGATTATGACCTCTCGGGAAACTGCCACATCTACGATTGGTTACTTTCGATCCCAAATTTTGAGCAGAACATTAGAGGTCGAATTCACAATTGATAGCAAAATTTTTGCCCATAAACAAACCTAAAACAATACTTTCACTTCAGCAGTACAGCTAGTGCCTGAGTATGTTTGTAGAAGAAATTTTTCCGAAAAGAAATTTGGTAACGCAACCAAACTTGCTCAATTCTGAGAAGCATTTGCTCAGCGCAGCGAGTATAATATAAACAAACATAGATCTAAAGATAAATATCGACATTTGCCTGCTTTAATCATTCAGTAGTAAACAGAGGTTCCCAAATCTTTTTATTCACTGAGTGCTTTTTGAGTCAACGGGTGCTTAATTGTCGTTGATGTATTGATTCTGGTTTCTGTGGCCCTTTCAATTCACAGCCGCGATTTCAATACTGCAAGGAAATCCAAATCCCTTATTGGAGCTTTTAGTTCCATTTCAGCGTGGTGCAAGTCATCTCGTAATGGCGAGGAATCTTACCGACTTTTGTTGTATATGCTGCCCTCTCGATTAAGTCTTACTTGTATTTTCTGGGTAAAAGCCATTTTGGAAACATTTACATTTACCGCATACAAACAATCCGCAAGATATTTTCAGTTAAATTGAGTCAATACAGCACCGTTTTAAAATGTTCCAGATTCACCATTGAAGCTAACCAATGAAAAAATTAGACTATTTCCCGAGAGGTCGGCAGAATTATAGCGCACTCATTTTTCCAGTCCCTAACACTTCATTAAATCGGCGTTCCACTGTATCTGATTGTTGATTCAAGAAAATTTGGTAATGGTTTCACAAAATTTAATACCCTTTGAAACCAGTTTTTTCTGTGAAATAGCAAAAATTGATTCTCGCAAAAAAGGACTGTCATTTTCATGAAATTTTGAAAGTGTGTGCCAAAATTAATGAAACTCGTGTAATCAAGTTGGTTTTTGTATTTATACGTACACACAGCTCATTATAGCATGAGGCAAGAATGTCTCTAAGTTGTAATAACAGACATCAAATTGGCGTGGGGCTGAGCAATGTTTCTTTGTTTTGAAGTCGTTCAACATTAATCCCCATTTTCTAAACTGCATGAAGTGATAACTACTTTCAACTATCAACAGTCTGGTTAAAATAATGGCGAAAGTTAAGCATATAGGTTAGGTTTCATAATGATGTTTTTATAATGTGAATTTTCTGTCAGTAACCACATTCTCACTGATCCTTTCAAATGAGATTTTTTTGTGAGCTATGGACAAGGTTTGCTGGTGTAGGGGATACTACTGGAATACTGTATCCTGAATTACAAAAATCCTTGTTTGCCTATAATGCCTGTGTTGGCCTATCTGGGGTTGCCACTGCTGCCCAATGCAATGCTGTGGTCAAGTTTTTCTTCTTACCACTGGATTCTGATTTGTTGATCACATTAACTGAGTGATAAGTGTGTTGACAAGAGACTGAAAATCAACCCATTTCTTGTTAAAGGAGTAATGTTGATCACATTTGTAAACAGGATTTGTTTTTATTCATAGGAATGACTGCAGGAGCGATAGGTTCATTTATAGGAACACCTGCAGAGATTTCTCTCATAAGAATGACATCAGATGGAAGGTAAAGAGATGGGGTTGGCAGTTATAATGAACTTTGTATGGTCACAGTTGAAATTAAACTAAGTTGTTACAATGATATCAAGCGGTCTCAACTTATAGACCCCAATATTTCACCCTCCATTGTTTGTGGTTCAATACACACCCTGTTTGAGTAAAACAGTAAATAGCTTTAATTTCAACTCTCTCTGCCTTGTGCGCCGATAAAGTATGTGTGGTCCCAGAAAATATCCAAACCCCCACCACAGAGATTCATTGGAAATTCCAAGGTGGAGGGGGGTCTTAAAGGCCAAATTTTTTAAAGGAAAGTACGAGCCTAAACTAGAATTTCCAGAGGGGTGGGGGGTTCAAACCAAAACACCCACCATGGGGGGAGTATGGAAATTTTCTGGAGAAACACAATCATCTCACTTGGTACATTGTGCGGTAAATTACATCTGACCATATTTATGTAACAGCTGTATATATATTATTAACTCCTGAATGATGGGGTTTAGCTTTATAACTCACTCCTTCTTCTGTTGCCTCACTACAGGCTTCCTGTCGAACAACAGCGTAAATACACGAGTGTGTTCAATGCCTTGTACAGAATAACCAAAGAAGAAGGAGTTCTTACTCTCTGGAGGGTAAGAATTTTTTTATCAGTCTGTTTAGAAAGATTGTCAGTGGTGCAGCATACAGTTTCACTGCCAAGTCAGTAGTGTTTGTCTCTATTTCCAGAGATTTTGTGAGATTGTGTTTGCATATTGAAGGCATCATAAATGTTTCTTTCTTTTCAGGGATGTGGTCCAACAGTTACTCGAGCTATTGTTGTAAATGCTGCACAATTAGCCACTTACTCTCAAGCTAAACAAACCCTGCTTTCCACAGGTTTGTAAAAAAATCTAACCTATGATTGTGTTGGTTGTATTTGTGCAATTTCTTTCTAGTTGTTAACTATCAAATCAAAGTCATACAATGAAAGTATAATGCAGAGTAAATCTATTGTTCAACTGGTTTGATTTTCGTGCATCTATAGAGGCCCTGTTAGGGTTAATTCTGACAAGCAACATGGCCTTGAAACAGCAACATAAGACTGATGAAATGGTGACAAATGACATAAAGATGGATTGAAACTGTGACAGCGACGAAGAAAAGCGCAAATGCAATAGTAAAATACCGACAGGGACATGGCTTCCTCCTCCATATGTGAAACAAAGGGTTTTGGAATTCAGACTACTGGGACATACGTAGCCCCCCTAAAAGGGCCTCTCTATACATTCATTAAATTTTAAAACATTGCTCACTTTAATTTGAAAGGAGGATAAGAAAAAATGACATTTTCAACCCTGAGGGGTGAAGGAATTTCAGTTGCATGATGTTTCAAACCTAGTCTCAGTACTGGCCTCTAAAATCAATCTCATCACCCATCTTTGTTTGGTTGGACTGAATTTTTCACAGCTTCCTTCCAGGTTTCCATTAAATCTTTTAAGTTATTTCTCTTTGAATCCTCATGAAATTAAAAATTTTATTATCACGTGAAATCTGTAAGTTAGAAAAATCAATGGACAGCTTCCCCAAAACTCCATTGGTTAATTGTCAACCAACTGCCAGGAATCTGTTGGCTGACAAATGGCCCACAGTTGGCTGACTGTACTGTTGGTCATTTGTTCCCAGATGGTTTACCATTAGTCAGCCGACATTTTTAGCAAATCCTGAGTGTAGGCCCACTGTTGGCCAACTAATGGTAAACTGTTGGTGATCTGTCGGCAAGTTGTTTGTATGATGTCATGTACCCTGTTACACACATATTTCAGACTAGATCAGCTCTAACACTTGTGGCAAAACTCCTGTGTAGCTCATTTAGAGAATTACCTCCCTCCTGTCTATTTGCAGGTTATTTTAAAGATGATCTGCTTTGTCATTTTTGTGCAAGTATGATTAGTGGTTTAGCCACTACACTGGCTTCTATGCCTGTGGACATCGCTAAAACTAGGTTAGTCCAATGTAATATTCTAAATATCCATACCCCCCCCCCCCCCCACACAATGTTTTTTGGATTAAACCCCCCTTCCCCTCCCGGTCTGGAAAATCCAATTTAGCCTCATACTTTGCTTGAAAAATTTTCTTTTAAGATGCCGACCCGTCAGAATTTCCAATGACCTTTCATAGGTTGGGTATGGATATTTTCTAGAATGGTGTGATAATAGGAAATTTCACGTTGTCATTTTTTGACTGCAACTATCAGAAGTCATTTTGTTTTTGGTTCTTTATTTTTAAATTTTTTAATCTGAAGAAAAAGGGAAAATGAAGGAAAGGAAACCTTGACACAAAAACTTGAAACCAGGGAACAATACTGTGAAGAGGAAATTAAACAATATTTACCACAAAGAACATGAATGAATAACTCTTTAATTTAATTCCCATTATATATTATATATTCATATATAATGTCTGACTGTACACAGCAGAGCTTTTTTTTTTTCGCCTTACTTTACTTTACTTTAGTGCCCAATATTGTATGTAAGTTTACAATTTTTCTTTGATGGTAGTTGAAGCTTATGCCACTTACATGTACCATCAAGTGTTTATTGATACATTATTGGTCTCTCTGTTTATAAAACTTAGAGTTCCCTGGATAAGTCCTAAGTAATTTTCTCTTTCATTTCTTAGGATTCAGAACATGAAGATTATTGATGGAAAACCTGAATATCGTGGAGCAGTGGTAAGATTTTTTTTCCTTTTATAGCACATCACTCAAAAGTGGATCACTTTAAATTAATTCACATCCTTTTATGGCATCCACTATAAAATCAGGATTTGAGGATATCTACCAGAGAATCAACGAAACTAAAAGGGCAAAGAATTCATGTTAAGGTTACCAAACATGTTGTCTCCTGTAATGTGCTTATATACCCTTCATGGTAAGGAGTCTATGCAGGAGACTATATGGTAACCTTAACATGAATTATATGACCACAGGTTGGTTTTCTGGGAGCTACCCCAGTATCCTCAAATGCAAATTGAATGGTCAATCTTTTGCACATTGTGCTGTTATTATCACCAGTCTACCAGTATGTTGATGTTATCTGCTTTATTTCTTGCTCTTGGTGAGATTGCAGCAGCTGCGATGTGGGTTGTTCACACTGTCACCTTTGCAGATGATTCTTTTATTGGTTTAGAGAGTTAGTGAACAAACATTTTCTCATTTTTGTGGCCAGCAGATAATAATAGTAATAATGATGGTGATGATAAGAAAAGTGATAACAGTAATGACATTATTAGTAATAATAATTAACAATTATTCGCTGAAGGCAAAGTGAATATTGTGGACGTCAAGGGGATTATTCCACAATGTTCAAAATCAAGATTTTCTCTGCAATGGGTCGTCGACGCCAAATTAGCACCCCCTGAAGATTTGTACAGGGACCTGCGCTCGGCTGGAAACTGGTATGGACTTTGGCCTCGCTTTCATGACGTCCAGGCCCCAAACGGTCCATTTCACGTGTAAACACACGAGTGCAGGCGAACATGTATTCTGGTTGAGATATTTTGTTTATTTTATTCGCGCTTTTTAGAAAAGTTTTTAGTTTGCCAACAGGGCACAGTTTGCAGTTCACTTATACTTATAAACACAAGCAGCGCACCTAGGATGTATTAGCGGTGGAGAAAAGATCGATTATTCATATGGACTCGGAAGGCTATAATGTCAAGAGAACAGTTTGAGAGTGATTTCTGCTGAGGACCACAGAGGCCTTCACAAGACTTTTTGGAGCCAGAATCTAACTTTTGTGGGAAATGTTTCGAGTTGGTTGACAAGACACAGCTTGAAACGTTCTTAAAAACACAAACGGTGGAGGTAGGATGTATGGCACTCGAGCAAACGTCCCTATTTCGTAATTATTCGTTGTTGCTGAATTTAGAGAATTTTGAGAGAGATTTCTGCTGACTTTCAGAGCCAGAAACTGGCCAAGTTGTTGTAAGTCACGACAATAAAGACTGACAGGAAGGCTAAATATAATTTTAAATGCAGGATAAAAGTGGACACTTCTGTTACTTGCCGAGACACGCAGCAGCCTAGCTGTGTTATTTTTGGCGCGAGAAATGTCAAATACTGAGGCATAAGAATGCTCCTTGATACTAATTCATCTTTGTTGTGTAGTGCTTACCTTGATGGTCACTTTTAAAACATGTCACTGGCAAATTCGTTGACGAAAGTCGTACACAAACCACCGAAGGGTTTATAGTTGAATTGATTATTTTGTATATTGACTAATTTTTATTGAGATGCCTACCTGTAAAGTTGTAGTATTTGCTCGTGTACATGAGAAAATTTGTCACATTTTTTATGTTGCAAATGTCTTTGCTAATTAAACTGGCATGTCAGTTTTATTTGTCATAGAAAATTTGTCATGTGAATTTTCTTTTGTAAATAACTCATCAAAGATTTCTGGAAAATTAGTTTCAGGCCCTTTGTTAGTACATGTTTTGGGGCTTTTGTGCTGTCTAACCAAGTGATTTAGCCGGCTTGGGTGCTTGCTGTACCACTGAAGGAAAGACATTGCTAGCACATATCCAAGGACCTCTGTTGTCAGCAGAAAATTTGTTCACCATGGTCAAATCGTTTCACAGCAATTCTCAGTCAAAACAACAATTCCCCATGCCAAAGACCCATGCTTTCATTTAGGGGAAAGCAAAAGACTCAAAGGCTTTCATCTCCTTGGTGACAACTAGGGAGCCAGAAGCGTTGGCTGTCTGATAGTATGCAACCAGTCGAACGTACTCTGTTAATCTTTGATTACTACTAGTTTTAGTGTAATTGCTCAGGTGATTATCAGAGCAAATGCATTTTCTTTTTTCTTTTCTCCAGAAACATCAAAAACTGCGCGGTGGCCATTTTGAAAATTAGTGCTTCAGTATTATAATCACCTCGCACGGGGTGATTATAGCAAGATATGACGTAATTCTCGACCAATCAGTGCTTGCGCGCTTCTCTATAATCACCTGAGCAATTATACTGACTAATAATATTGATAATTTTAATCCTTTATTAACTATACTGCACAATTTGCATGAAATAGTGGGGGTTGTGAATAGCCTTAACAAGCAAAACATTTAGATAAACTGCATAGAACAAGAAAAATTATCGTCTATCACCTAATCTCAACACATTCAACATACTTACCTTTCAAATGAATAATTCTAACACGACTTTGTCTTTTTTTACAACTCACAGTTGTTTTTGTCTTTACAACATTATATTTTAATCAAGTGATGAACTATTTTAATATTGATCAGAGCATGTTGTATATCTTTTCTCTTGAATGTGTATGTTGCAAGCTTGTAACCTTAAAAAAAATTAACTGACAAAAAGGTGCTCGAAAGGTAAAGTGCCTAAATTGTAAACTTAAGTCACCAATTCCTCATGATAAAACTTAAAAAGATACAGTTTTAAGTTCCAGACAAGCACCAAAGGGGTGGACACTTTTCTTGGGTCCATACCAAGTTACCCTCAGTTGCCTGCTGTGAGAATTGCCCTGCTTTTGACACCCACTGAAAAAGTCCTTTTAAGAATTGTTGAATTCCAACCTTCATAGTGTCCTCTGTGCAGATTTGGTCTTGACTCACATGTTTGTAGGCCATAACAGCCCCTCTGTTCTCTCAAGTAAAAGACAAATACGCATGCCCATGAAAATTGCTGGCTATGTGAACTCGAGGTCTTGGGGGGTATCATTGTCCTCACAGATAGTTAAGGGAGAAGCTACTAGCCTGCACGCGTGAGCTATCCCCCAGGGATAGCATTTTTGACCCTTTTGTTTCTCCCTCTGTTTCCAGGATGTGTTCCTAGGAGTGATTCGACAGGAAGGTGTTTTTGCACTGTGGAAAGGCTTCACCCCTTACTATTTTCGTATTGGACCTCACACTGTTCTTACGTTCATATTTCTTGAACAACTACAGCGGCTGGCGAGAAACCATTATGGGGTGTCTACTGCCCTATAAATCCCTATAAGACTCAAGACAAAATAACGGGTTGATGAAATATTTTTTTGTTGGCTTCATTAAGTCGTGTCTATGGACAATGGTTTTGGAGGAAAAAAGTCAGATTAGTGTTGTTTGATGCCAAAGCTGGTTCACCCTGTTGTATTTGGCTCTCAAGTTTCACACTTGTCCGTTTGACATCAGAGAAAAACTCAATATTGAATAGAATGCCACTGGCCAACAGGAAACCTTGATTGAATAACAATTTTTTGCACTCTGCTGAGTTAGCACTATAGCACACATTACACTTGGCTTTCTTGTTTCGGTGGCCTTTTGTAACCACTTGTAGACGTTGTAGTACTGTGGGAGTTAAATGATGTTGCTTAAAACAACCTCAGGTTTGAAGGGTACATGAACCCTTAACTCCTTGCAGTACCAGTGTAATGCTATGACCAGTTGGCTTGAGATGGCGAGAGCGTTGCACGGGCATCATAAGGTCATGGGTTTGAGTCTCATTCAAACCTGGATTTTTTTAGCGTTTCTCTACATTTACTGAAGATGCTAAGATCACAGTGAAGATCTCTTCACTCTTAATTATGATTCATTGTTTACACAAATGATGTCGTAAATTAAAACATTCGTAAACGAGAAATATCAACGACTAAATGCCAGTGACCATTAAAATAACGTGAAATATATGACATTTAATGACAGTAAATTGCTATTGGTTACCATTGAACTCAATAGTTTAGGTGATCTGGGTGTCACTGGTTACCACGCCCTCTGGTTTTCCCAGACCAGAAGCTGAGGGCGTGGTCGCCACTGTTCCCAGTGGAAGCTGAAAATTATAGGGGTTTAGGCTAAGGGATTAATTATCCGCTCAGCAAATTGAATGCTGACACTCAGTCGATATCCTTACCATTTCCACCTGCACTTATGTTTTCCCATTACCGCCCTCACTCACGTTGTCCCTCCCACATGGAAAACGGTATCCTTTAATATCCGCATTGATTTGTAATTGGGCTCATACATCTTGTAAGCTGATTGCCCTTGATTCACGAGACAAACAGGAAAGAACTGTGAGAGTGCGGTAATGCGTGCGTGGAACGCCAAATTATAATTTAACAGCGACAAGTGAAACATTTGTAGAAAATAAAGCGCAAAATTAAAACTTTGTGTGTATATACCAGACGAAATTTGTGGTGTGTATTAACTTTTTACGAGACGTGAAAATTAATCAGTGGTATTTCTATGTCGAATGAAACGGATGTCATTGCATTCAAGAAAGGTCTGATGAATTAAGGCTTCTCATCCAGTCAGAGTCCGCATTATTTGTTTGAAACACGATAACTATTTTGGTAACGTTTTTTGTTATTAAAGGTTCGTTTTAGCGTTCTTTCTTGCAAATAATGTCCAAAGAAACTAAAAAATGTAAAACATTGCTTCAATTTGCAGTTTGTCATGCATGAAACTACACAGCTAAAAATTCGAAAAATATCTTGTATACCATGAAATTTGCTTGAAAGCTTGAAGGGCAAAGCTAAGCGAAAACGTGAAGCTACTTTAGAGCCCCAGATACATTCATGTTCATAAACGTGTTGCTACAACTTTCCTAACTTTCACATTGGTTTTTGTTTTAACCTCAGAGTTAACACGACTTGCTGAGGTAAACACCATTAGCAAACCGCGCAAAAGTGTTGTTCGTGCGCACCTGAACTTTTCTCCCTTTGTTACTGTCTTCTGTTATTAATGAGGCTCGAGTAACTTCCGCTATCATTTTAAAAATTCCTTTTTCACTTTCAACACGAAGAATGAGAAGGCTTTTATGCGGCTTTTGGTGTCTTGTTGAAAATTCCTACAATGGCAGACATTGATGCATACAAGGGCCATTCCCATTAAATACCTTTGCCCTCGTTTTCAAGGTGAGGCCTAGAGCACAGCCTTTCAATAAAAGTGAAGTTTCGTTCACATGGAAATAAAACGTATTTCCACATGAAAGGTTGCGTACCAGCCTAGTACCCAGGCGTTCTCTTCTCGCTCACTCGACTTGGCGCGAAATTTCCTGACATTACCGCATTCGGTGACGTTACGAAATTTTGCGTCAAGTCGAGTGATGGAACAGAACGAACGACTGGGTGCTACAATGGCTGGTTGTCCAGTGGGCCTTAACTCAGGGAATGGCCCAGTTGCACTCATGCTTGATCTCTTGTTTCTCATTCTCTCTCCAGGATGTGTTCCTTAAAGTGATCCGACAAGAAGGTCTTTTTTCGCTGTGGAAGGGCTTCACTCCTTACTACTTCCGGCTTGGACCGCACACTGTTCTTACGTTCATTTTCCTTGAACAACTTCAGAGGTTGGCGAGAAACCATTATGGAGTCTCGTCCACTTTGTAAAAACTCACCCAACAACATCTGGCTTACCTTGATGGAATAGTTCTCAAGCAAATTATTACTTTTAATCTCCTGATTCCGGATGTTCTCGCCATCTTGAATAAAGTACTGCATGCACTGGTCCTCAATAGAAGACAAGTTCTCGCTTTCTAGACTAGGACCGCTGTAAGCACCGTTAAGACTTTGTTTCAGTATTAATATTATTTTGTACTCTTTCAGTGTAACGAGAGTATAAAGAACAAATCCAATTTAGTTTTGTAAAATGTTAAAAGGTATTTTGACGTTTTTCATTATCTTTTGAATGTCACCACTATATAGAATAATAAATCGAGGTGTGGAAATAAGTGACTTTAGTGTTTGTCTGAAAATGTCAAGGTTCAACAAACGCTGTAGAGCGTGTGAAAAGGCTATTAAGTGAGGGGCAGGGCGGAAGCGGAGAAAATCATCGAGGGGAGCAAGCCGAGGACGGACCTGTTCACAAACTCTCGGTAGCTCCATCTTTCACCCCATCCCCTCCGTTGAACATTTTTGTTTCCTTAATAAAATTGAAAGCACCCTCGGAGACCTAGGGGCTGATAGTGGGGCGAGGGAAATTTTCTTCGCCCACTGTTTTTTTTGTTTTTTTGTTCGCCCGTTCCGACATTACCTTGCCGCACTATCTGCCCCTGGGTTCCGAGGATGACTTGAAAGAGGATGTATGTGTTTGTCGTTCTTCTCTCTTTAAATGAATACGTGGATAATTTCCATTGAACTTCCGCTAAAATCGGTGGTGACACTCGGGACCGGTTCCAATCGACGTATGGGGGAGTTTGCCCTGCTTGCAAAGAAAACCCTTTTTCTGTTGTATTCGTTTAACTGGATACGCAGGTAATGGGGAATCGCCGAGCAAGGGAAGGGCGCTTATCTAAGAGAGAAGTAAAAGTCGACTATGAGAGACCAAAATACCATACAAGTGTATTTTAATGAGTTGTGTTCTTACTTACATTTTGTGCCCGAATGAAAGAATCTTGTAAAATTACATTTTTGCTCGAAGAGAGTCAGATTCCCAATAAGGACATTCAATTGCAGGTGAAATTAGGAGAAAAACAAAAAGAGGAAGAAACAACAACAAAACCACAGGATGTCAAATACTTTTTAAACATACTTTCCAAGTACTTCAGATCTCGTCTGTAAGCACTTGTTAATGAAGTTTGCATGATGTAGTAGCATTCAGGAGTCAGGAGCACCCAACGAGAATTTTTTTAGCAAAATACTTGAAATATCATTTTTAGCTATCCTAGATTGTTTCAGAGCTTTTTAAAGGCATATTTGTGAAAGCTAATACAGATTGATCTGTTCGGCGTTCTTAGCTGAAAATTTAGGCCGGAGAGAATTTTACAAAACATAATCCTATCCGCCCAATTTCCGAGCTGCTAGTGGCTATCCGAAAATGCTAGCTGACCTTATTTTACACTCTAAACGACATGTTTGTCCCTCCGAGAACAATAGGAACTAATAAGTCTTCTTGTTACGAAAGCCCCTAGTAATGTTTCGCAAAGAAATCTCTAGTTTTCACTACAACCGAATCCGAATATCTCAGGCGATTTTAGGCCTTTCGAACAGATATTCCCCGAAACGAACAGCTGGGTGCCCCCGAAGAGTTAGGAAGTCCTCCGCTGACCATGTACAAGCGCGCTCCGGATTTCTTCGAGTGAATTTTCCTCTTGATTAACCCTTTAAGCCCCAACTTCATACAAATTCTCCTTATTGGTCTCCATAGATTTTATTTAACACTAATTGAGAGAACTTGTTTAAACATCAAGACAATTCATCTCTGGTGATCATTTGTTTAATTCTCATCACCTGTATGTGTTATATTATACTGAAATGATGAGGAGAAATTTGACGCTGATCACTATCGGGGCTTTAAGTGTTTAAAAAATAAGCTTTCTCCTAGATCTCATAAATAAGTCGTTACGCCACCGGCCCCATTGGTCAATTTGTTATAACATGCGCTTTACACTTTCTTATCCCTTGACCCCCCCATCTAATCAGCCTGTCTTGGTTTCATACGTGCGAAGTGGCCAGCGTAGTGTTGTGCAACAGGAGAGATCTCTGACTCTAGAAGCTTTTATCTTTATTCGATAGAACATGTATTGGAAACGTTTACTGAATTCGTTCAGTATTTAAGTGCGTACGCAAATCCTAGCAGCATGATTTGTAGCGTGCACGCAGAAGTCAGTTTTATTCCTCCGCTGGACATTGGACAGGAACACGAGTCACTGTTCTTGATGTGGTTTTCGATCCAGTCGACAAACCAACTAACCCGAGCGAAAACTGAAAACGTCTTTCCAGCGGGGCAGCCTGGTATACCCCAGTTCACAACGCCACGTAAGACAAATTTGCCGCCTTCCTGGCAGACAAGCGGTCCGCCACTATCCCCATTACAGCCGCTCACGTTACTTTTCCCGCCAAAACCAGCGCAAAGCATTGATTCGTTGTCAACAGACTTAAAGGCGGAGTTTCCCTCATCACAAATTGAGTAGTTAACGGTGGGCATTTGAACTTCCTGCAGTTTTTCAGCTCTAGGTCCTCCACGTTTATAAATTCCCCAACCTATGAAACAGGAGAATCAGCCGTGAGCGACCGCCCACTTTATTAGAAGACAGACCATGTTCATTCTTTCTTACCGTCTGCATCCATTAATGTAATGGTTGCACTCTGTACGTGTTATCTACACGAAAACTGTCAAGTCAAACTTCTCTTAATTCAAAATTTTCGTTCAAGCAAGTTAAAGCTCGTTTCTCTCTTCCGGGTAGTCGCTGATCAGGGGTAAAAAAAATTGTCCAGAATCTCGCCGCCCCTTACGAGAACGATCTTTTACGACTGAAAGACGTGTACGTTTGCGAAGCCTCTATAAGAAAGGGGCACAAAAAAAGATGCAGACTGCTGAACAACGACGTATCGACCACAGACTACCCAAGAAACGCTCAGCCTAGTACCCAGGCGTTCTCCTCCCACTCACTCGACTCGACTTGGTGCGAAATGTCGTGACGTCACCGGATGAGGTCACGAATTTTTGCGCCAAGTCGTGTGAGCGAGAAGTGAACGCCTGGGTACTAGGCTGAGAAACACTAAGTGGACCGTGTCCCCGTACGTCGACACAACAGTCGCCGAGTTCAAAAGATATGCAAACAAACTTGTTTAATCACTGAAAAAAATATGTAAAGGTTGGATAGTAAAGGTCACAATCTGATTGTGTGCAGTAATTACTTGTATTACCTGTAAGGTAGCACAACTTGCCAACCTCAACTCTGTCATTCTGTTTTGGAAGACAGACAAGACTGACAGCTCGATTGAGGATGGCTGGCCTGGACAGTCTGACAACGGCGATGTCGTAACCGTAACTGACCTTTAAATCAAAACGTTTATGGATGCAGCATTGTGATATATCGAAGTATTGCTCCATCCCCTCCGCTTTTGTACGGTCATGCTCACCTGCCGAAAAAAGTGAGAAAAGAAAGAAGTCAATACCAGGGCTAGTTCACACGAACATCAGTATAGAGTTTTTTTTTGGGGGGGGGGGGAATTTTTTTTACAACATTCTGCTAGTAATTTACAGCACTTTACACGTTTACACTACATTAAACTACTTACAATATACATTACACGTTAAACTTTTTGCGATATACATTACACATTAAACTACTTACAATATACATTACGAATTAAACTACTTACAATAAACTATACATTGCACTACATCGCTTAATACCGCGAAAAAAAGTTCATTTTTAGTATTATAATTATCAAGAAATTCATTATCTTTCCGTTACAATACAATGTTAAATCAGATTCTTTTAAATGATTATTAATATTTCACACTTTCAAAAACACACCCACACGAGCACACATACACTACATCACAACACACAACAGACCCCAAAGTGTTCAACCTTGACAAATATTTAAAGCGTAGTACTTAGATGCGCAAATTATAAGTCAGTATTTTTTGGACATTTGCCCCATTTCGCAGTATGGTCGGACAACTTATTCTTTGACTTTGCAAACGACATGAATACAAATATTGTTCAGCGATTAGTAGTACATGATTGAAAAATAACTCGTCTTCACAATCCGGCATTCCAAGCATGATTGTCTTTTAAATTGCAGAGCCACTTAATAACCTCTGCCCAAAAATCTTTGGCATAATGAAAAGAGATTAAGATATGTTCGAGGGATTCGTTTTCTTTTCCACAAAAAGAACTTGCTGGGGAAGGCAAAACACCAATTTTATTTAAAAAGTCGTTTGTCATCAGGTACCTGTTTAATAGTTATTCAGTATAAAGTCAATATTTAATAATTATTCACCGAAGTGAGGTGAGTAGCGGTGGATATTTGCCGAGCTGCGAACTGCCTTAGTATGTACGATTGGATAGCCAACACTAGAAATGAGGAAAAACTCGTGAACGAAATCCAGAACAATGCCGGGAGGTAAATGACAGATTTCAGTAGCCAAGTTTAAGTAGTCGGGTTCAAGCCAATCGGAGCACGCTAAAACAGTATCCACTGATTTGGTATGGCTCATTTTAACGAGCTTCAGAGTGACAGAAACGGAGAGAAAGCAAAAAGAAAACCTCCTTCCGATTCCTATGTATTCCATTGAGCTTCTAATTATGCTGTGTTTTTGTATTTTTAAGAGAACTTACGATTTCTGTTGTTTTTGACTTCAACTTAGCTTCCGATCGTAACTAGTGTGAACGTTTTCTGCGTGGTGATTCAGGTGGCTGGCGAGTGATGTTGTCTGTTAAATCATTAAAATTTGTTTGCGATTTGCCAAAATTATCACAAATCATTCCAATTTTAAAAGCAACTAAAATTAACACACTAAATAAGCTTCACAGAAGCGGACAAGGTAAGAGACTGGGGGGCGGCGTCGATGGGGGGAGGGGGTGAAACATTTCAATTAGGTATTGGCTGATTTTTTCTAAGTTTAAGCAATCACCAGAGATTCATAAGCTGACGTTTCGAGCGGCGAAGTTTCGAACGAAAGCCCTCTGCATAGACGTTCGTTGCCCGGCTTGTCACGTATGCAAGCGAGCTGCCTAATTCCCGTGATCTCTTATATTTTGTCGACAGGGTCACACACGCCGCGTTCTGTCAGGGGACGAGGCAGTACTAGTAGCCCAAAGAACGGCAGACAAAAAGATAGAGGGAAAAATACATAGTAAACTATAACAGAAAGTCTTAACTTAAGATAAAATTTGCAAAAGATACGTGACACTGTTTATTATAGGAACATATGTGGGGCTGCACATAACGGACGGAGACAGTGATTAAGTCATACAGCCGAAATAACTTCATTCAAAGTAAGAGGATGCTATTTCTTGTTGAAAGCGTTTCCAGGTCTATTTTTGATAGCTCTATGACTTTCATTGAGTTACTGCGTTGTCATGAAACCGTAATTTGAATAGAAAATAATAATAATAATAATAATAATAATAATAATAATAATAATAATAACGATGATGATGATGATGATGATGATGATGATGATGATGATGATGATGATGATGATGATGATGATGATGATCAACGCTTCGATAGCATTTATAGCGCCCTATCCTATAGTTCTAAGGTGCTTCATAATAAATTAAAGTTAAAAGAAAAACATCTTAAGTTAAGGGCTCTTCTGTTAAGCCCTGGCCAAACGGAGTAGCAAGTTATCACAAATTGAAAACTTGTGGTAACTTCTGTTTGGCCATGACTTGTGTGTACTTGCGATGGTTTGCGATGACTTGCGCCACTGTGATCGAGCTCAAATTTGCACGCAAGTGAATGCAAGGTTTTAACCGTGTGCCCAGCCAACGCAAGTCGACGCAAGTCGGTCTCAGTATTTTTTTTCCTTTGTACGGCAGCGCGTGCAAAGCTGCACTGAAATGGATTTTTGGCAAATTGTCTTGAAATTGCGTGTACTTGCGAGTCCGTTTGGCCACCCATCACAAGTCTACGTACGCAAGTTGACATTTTCTAAACTCGCGTTGACTTACGACACCGTTTGGCCACAGCCTTAGAAGCGATGGTGGCTACTGTAGGAATGATTGTGTTATCGTGGCGTTTTTGCTACACACCTAGGATGATCCTGAGTCTTCGGTTTGAATGAACTGTCAAACAATGAGCTGCAGTGACGATCCACTCGGGATGAATCAGTGACCCACCGCATGCGTGGTACCATTCTCCTTCACGATTATACTGAATCTCAGCTAACCATGGCCAAGTGTTGGGAATGGCTTCATGGCCACCGATGACTCGTGGCACGCGCAGAGGAGGTCTTTTGCCACATTCTGCAAATAAAAGCACGTTCAGCGTTGAATACGAATATCATTGCTCCGGCATTAACAGAAAGAATGCATTTCACTGAAACGAAGGGAGTATAACCGACGCATTCTGAAATCAGATGGGGCGTTGATTTTCTGTAGTTAACCATTTAAGCCCCAACAGTGACAAGCATGTAATTTCTCCCTACAATATCACTACGTGATCTAGCGTACAGCTGAGGAAATGATTACCAAAGATGAAATGTCTCATGTTCAATGAAATTCGTCCAACTGGTAGCATAAAAAATATAGAGAAAACAGCGAGGAGAATACGCACTTTAAAATTGGGGCTTGAAGGGTTAAGAGCCATGGCTCTCGCTGTAATCTATCCTTTCGTTGCTACTGAGGAATATATCAATGTTATGGCTGAATGCGCATGTTTTAAAATTCAGTCATCTCACGTCTTGGTTGGGCAGGGCCTGTCAATGGCATTTTAATATCTATGTACGGGTTTAACTCTCTTAAATGTTCAGTGACTCCAGATTTTCTTTTGATAGATCATTTTATTCATCAATTATCTGCGTTTTATGAAAAATTCAAAAAGAAGAAAATCTGTGTTGTGGAAGTTTGATCAATTTCAACTTTCCTACCCACGCATTATTAAATTGCGCAATTATTCTAGCTGCAGGGTGTTGGCAATGGCCCATCTTTAAGGTTGAGTTAAACTGAAAGGATGACACCGGCTCAATTATTTACTTGACAGTCACACTTGAATAAAATGTGACTAAGAAAGTGGGTCTACAGCGAATCATTTTTAATATTTTTCAACTAACAACCACTGAGGCCATATCGAGTAACGAGGAACGACTTGGGGTATTTTTGTCACCACTCCTCTAAGGTGCGGGATTGCAGAAAAACGCCGCACAGTCATTTGCATCTCATTGTTTTTTGCATTTCCGAAATAGGTAACTCATTGTCCGACTGTAGCAAAACTATCAAAAAAATCCGTGTTGCAGAAGATTTTCGCCAGAACGTCCTTAAGCTCTATACCAGACCTTATTTTATTAGTTCCCACTCCAGGAGGGACTTGTACAGCAGGAAGAACTGTATTCTTCTTCCAGTATTTTGAAAATAGTCGACGCTTAAACTTTGGCCTAAAATATTTTCCGCTGCTTATCTTTTGTGAAAGTATTAAAGTAGTTAAATGCGTAATTAACGTCAAAGCGAAAATCAGTTTACCTTCGTCAGTGCATAGTACTTCAACGAACTCGTAACAAAAATGGTTTTCGTTTCATTTTACTTAGCAAATTTGGATTTAAGTGTCGAATCAGGGTTAACAAAGAGATTCCTTACTCCAACGCAAATAGAGGGAGAGAAAAGCGGAATGCGAGTAACACACTATTGTAGGATTACGGTGAAATAAAATGCAATGGAAAGCGAGTAAATATTATGTAAATATTATAAAAGTAAGCCTACCTTCAGCATGACAAGAAAGCCTCGACATCAATAGAAGAACTGTTATGAAGTAAACTGGTAAAGCGTAGTGCCACACAAACATGGTGTCTGTATTGTCCGGTAAATCTGAACTAGCGCATCTGGCGCGGATAGAAACCGGAACACGTACTTGGAGATTCAGTTGCTTGGCATCTGCACAATGCAACCTACGTCAGCTAATATAGCCCTTCGCGTGAGAAGCTCGCAGTTCCGTGTTTTCTGCGAGACAAGGTGTGACCTCCCAAGAGGCACGGGTCATGTGTCGTGCAAGCAAAGCGTTTTGAATAAGTTAAATTAATTCCGAACTCCTGCCGTTTCTGGCGTTTGAGTAATTAGCATTGTTAATGAGCCAAAAACTGATGTAGAGTTAAGTGTTTGTCAATTTAATTAGTTAAACAAGCCTTCATTTATGGACGGTGCCTCCCAATACAGAGGTATTTTTGCAAAGGTTATGACCATGAGAAAAAAGTAGATCTTAGCAAGGGTTATTGGAATCTAAAAAGAAAAATATGAGTAACCACGCGTTTTTCAGAGCTAATTAAGCAATAATAATTCTAAGACAGCTTTAAAATACAAGGAATGTATCGCAATTTCTTTCCAAATTTAGCCTCAATTATCTCTGAAAAATGCGTGGTTACCCCCAATTTTTTATGTATTCGGATAGCCCTTGCTAGGATTTACTTTTTACACGTGTCTTAAACAGCGCAAAAATGCCTTTGTATTAGTAGGGAAATTCTTTAAGGTGATTCCATCGAAACAGAAGTTGTAATGAGAATTTGTTGAAACTTTGCACAGTTAATAACTACACCTAGTACATCGAAAAAAATTAAAAAAAAGAGGGGATCGCCGTGTCTGATTTCACGCTACAGGGCTGTAGTATATAGGTACCTTGCTAGCTATCGACAGCAATATTAAAAAAGCCTTTCCTTGTACTAGAGACACTCACTACTTTAAGAAAGTTATCACTAGCAATAAAATATAAGCATTATTTTTGTGATAGCAAAACAGTGTTACAGTAAAAGGCCTTAAAGTTCCCTTAAAAATGAAAGTAATGAAATAATAAGCAAATCGAGCACATGCACGCTTCCAGTTAAATGCCTAAAATCAGATTGTAATAGTGAATTAATCAGAATATTTGAAAATTGAATAATGAAAAATTCTTAAAATTTGGATATATCATGCAGAGTCGTGTTTTCTTCAAACAAATGGAATAAAAAAGAGGGGTCACCGAGTTCGTTTTGGAGAAAACGACAATTCATTTCTCTCAACAGCTCGGTTTGTATATGTAATCGCATGAGGCCGAGTAGAATTAAGGATAAATTTTCACGCGTATTTTCAAAGTTTTCACAAAATTGCCCGAGTCGCGCAGCGACAAGGGCAATTTGTGAAAAATTTGAAGATACAAGTGAAAATTATCCTTAATTCTACGAGGACTCAATGCGATTACTTGTTTATAACACAGAGGGCAAAATTTTCGAAAAACTTTCCAGGCACGTTGAAACACAATCAGCCGGCCATCAGAATAATTAATTATAAAAGTACCCGCTCGTAAACAATTCACCAAACAAGCATTTTAACTGCTGCTCAACGCACAGAACAAGAAAGACTGACCATTATGTACATCTTAAGAGATAAATACAATTCTAGTTCATTGACAAAACACACTTATAACTCAATTAACTAAGTAAATTTTATTCACCTGAGTTGCGAAGCTTCCTCTCGCTGGAAAAACTATCGACCACGTCGCTGTAAGTTTTCAGTAGTTTTAAAACAAATAACAATTTGCTGTTTCTCGTAACACATATCTGACTGATTTTACAAAAACATACCTATACAAAATTCAAGACAGTTTCCAACTTTGTTCATCTAAGGCCTCTGCTAATCAATAGGCAGCCCCAAATTAGGGCTTATTATGACAATTCTAAATCGAGTAAATGTTTGGAAAGAAACACGTTTAATTTTTAATGCAACTGAAACTGACCTACATTTTTGACAGACTAGGAAATTAATCATGACCTCTGATCTCTTGAGAAGGTGGGCTGCAAATTGCAAATCTCACTCAAAATCCGACCCGTTCGAGTTAAAATCTATCTTTCTAAGGACAACTAGCCTTAAGCAAAGTGAAACAGCGTTTTCAATCGGGACTTGATCGAATTCCTACATTATTCACTGTTCCAAATAATCAAACAAATGCAGCCTGCTAAAATTTACTCACACGTCTGGTAAATGTTACGTCAACTCTTCAGCGGAAATGACACAAATCAACACTTTGAAAGATTGTGTTCGGGAGAAAAAAAAGCCTGAATAGCCTAACACTCTGTTCTTTTCATTTTTACCGATAAATGCTCTGCGATTGCCGAAAAAAAATTTAAAAAAAATTAATAAACAAACAGGAACAGCATGAACAACTCAAGATCAACTAAATTACTGTAGGTATGTTTTATCAAATCCAGTCAGATATAGGTTCACCTTTTCGTATTCCTCTTCAAGCAAACACCCGATTTCCATACCGTTTTTACCAACCTTCTCCGTTAAAAGTCAAACTTTGAAGCGATCCTTGTCTTGAACAACTCAAAATGCGTTTTTCGTTTCAAGACGCCCACAAAATGCAAATGGTGCGCTCTCGCGGCTCAGCCAATCAAATGTGAGTAATTTTTGGGCTTGGCTAATCACGAATTAGTAATTTTGCCCTCGTCCGAAAGAAAATTAAGGAAAAATGCCCTCTGTCTCAACCAATCAGCATTCAGCAATTTTGCCCTCTATGTTATAACAGAAACTCATAAGTCCTTATGAGTTTCTGGTTATAATCATAGAAAACCTACCAAGTGTCGAACGCGCGCGCGCTCATGCGCGCGCTAATCACGCAAAAATTGATGCGCAGAAAGGATGCGCAGTGCAATTGAATGGAATCACCTTAAGAAACGAAACTTGAAAATCTCGGACCAGACCCGAGATGCGCAGAACGTATGCGCAGTAGCGAAAGAAGGCACCGTCCTTAAACCAGCATAAGCTGAATAAACCCTTACGTAAAACAAATACTTCAGTCGTCCTAGTAAGTCCTTCATCCCATCGCGGGATACGCGGCGGGATAATGATATACACGTATATGTTGTTGATACTTTAAGGAGCCACCTTAACTTACTTTTCACTCTCTTTTCTTATCTCAAATGTCGATCGATCAAAGAAATGTACCATGATAAAACCACAGTTTATACATTCAAAATCTTCAGTCACCCTCTTAATTTTTTTATTTTCCTTTTGAAGAACAGAAAATTCACGCACAAAGGAAAGTTCTAGCTATTTGCAAAACCTCCGAAGTCCTTAAGGCGTTTGCATTTGACAAGATGGAGTCAAGTTACCCAATATGCGACAAATTAGACAGCCTGTATATATACTACGTGACCTCCAATAGATTTTCTCCAATATTTTTGCCTTTTCTTTGCTCTCATTTGGAGCGCTAGTCATCGCGAAGTCTATTCATATCACAGGCTTACCATCCTCTGTGTGAGTGGTGTGCCGCGCATTTATAATGGCCATATCGGTTTATGGACTAGCAAAACTAAAGGCGAAATTTGGGCTTTTGAAGCTAAGAAAACAAAATAAAACCATTTTAAATTGCTGCTATAAGGTTTTCCTTTCTTTTTCTGTGCTTACTTTGGGGATTTAAGGCTAGCAAAAGTGATGTTTCAAAACTAAATTTCGCCTTTAGTTTTGCAGAGTTTTGCTAGTTCATAAACCGATATACGGCCATTACGAATCCACACCGCACCACACAAACAGAGGATGGTAGGCCTGTGATTCCAACAGTGTAAACTTTGATGGCGTAGCGTAACATTCTAGAAGTGCATAAGGATGGCATTGTAAAGATTTTGTCTGTCTTGTTTTTGGATGCTTATTCTCTCTGCTGTCTGTATTTTAATGCGTGTTTTCAGACTTCTCAATTTAGAAAAAAATCGAATATCTCTCAACTTCCAAAAAACCAATTCAACCGAACAAAAAAAGCAATAGTTAAATTAGGTTTGGCAATTTTTCATAATAGTGTGAAAATATAAACACAATCGGCGATATCTTTATATTATCTGCATTTTAATTCCATCACTTGACACTCAAAATGTCAAGAAGCAAAATAACACGAGGTTATCATTCACAACCATTCGAGATCACTCACCCTCCGGCGCACGACAATAATCTGAGATCCACCAGCATAACCATGTTAACAAACCTTTTGATATAAAATAACTCCCCGTAAAATGCCTGAACTGATATTTGCGATAAAAAGGACCATTCTGATCGGCTATGTTGTGGTTCAATTTTATCCTTGGTTCAATTTATATTTTCCTTTTTTTGTGTGTGTATGGTATAATGTATGATAACGAGCTTAAAACGAAGGAAAATAAAACTTGAACCAAGGATTAAATTTTTCCACAACAGCTCCCTTAGCGGTCGCAATTTCACATTCCTGATCGCTGTATATATATATGAGGACAAAGCTTTAAAAGTGGTTGTGACCACAGCGACAAGACGCCGGAGAATTGTCGGGGATCAGTACAACACCGGTGAAGTAAAAAAATGTACGGTAAGTACGAAAGCCGAGGAGGGACTTCAGACTGCAGACTTCAGATTTCGGACTTCAGACTTCAGCCTCCAGACTTCAGACTTCAGACTTCAAACTTCAGATTTCGGAATTCAGACTTCAGACTTGAGACATCAGACTTCAGACTTCGTTCAAAATAACTCATGTTAGCCACTGTAGAAAACACAAAAGCGCGATAACACCGTTCGTTTGGAAACGTTTCATAGATGACATTTTTTCACTCTGGAGCGTTAGCAGAGATGAAATAAGTAAGTTCATTGATTGAGCAAGCAAATAAGCACCACCCTACAATCAAATTTACGGCTGAAATATCTGAAACAGAAACGACATTCTTGGATACTAATGTATACAAAGGCGAGAGATTCAAAAAAGCCACAGTACTTGATGGACGCACCCATTTCAACCCACTGAAACATTTCAGTATACACATTTTTCCTCATGCCACCCACCCGGTGTCCAAAGAGGTTTCATTAAAGAGGAGGCTTTGAGACCATTGAGAACAAACTCTTCTAAGACATTATTTGGAGAGAAGATCGAAAACTTCAAAAGACAACTCCAATAGAGAGGCTACCCAGAAAGTTTTGTACAAAATACATTTTCAGAAGTAAACTTTGAAGACAGAAAGCTAGTCCTCCGAAAAAACACAGGGAAAACAAACAAAGCTTGCCTTTTGTAACGCAATATCAACGATCAGTGCCCAATTTGAAATAGATCATGAACAAATGGCATTTCATTAAAAAACAACCATTACTCAACGAAATCTTTAAGGAACCGCCATTAATATCATATAAGAAAGGACAGTCCTTAAAAGGTATACTCATGAGAGCAGAGTTACGAGAACGGCTAAAACACGAGCGTGGGAGTCGTGCAGGCCTGTCACCCCCATTTTACACATCCTCGTCCACATTTATCTCAGTCACATCGAGTCACTAACATCGAAATCTGGTGACTAGAGTCTGAAGTCTGAAGCCTGAAGTCTGAAGTCTGAAGTCTGAAGTCTGAAGTCTGAAGTCTGAAGTCTGAACTCCGAAGTCTGAAGTCTGAAGTCCCTCCTCGGCTTTCGTACTTACCGTATATTTTTTACTGATCCCCGTTTTTTTTACTGATCCCCGACAATTCTCCGGCGTCTTGTCGCTGTGGTCACAACCACTTTTAAACCTTTGTCCTCATATATATATATACAGCGATCAGGAATGTGAAATTGCAACCGCTAAGATAGCTGTTGTGGAAAAATTTAATCCTTGGTTCAAGTTTTATTTTTCTTCGTTTTAAGCTCGTTATCATACATTACCATACACACACAAAAAAAGGAAAATATAAATTGAACCAAGGATAAAATTGAACACAACATAGCCGATCAGAATGGCTTTTTATCGCAAATATCAGTTCAGGCATTTTGCGGGAAGTTATTTTATATCAAAAGGTTTGTTAAGTTATGCTGGTAGTTCTCAGATCATTGTCGTGCGCCGGAGGGTGAGTGATCTCGAATGGTTGTGAATGATAACCTCGTGTTATTTTGCTTCTTGACATTTTGAGTGTCAAGTGATGGAATTAAAATGCAGATAATATAAAGATATCGCCGATTGTGTTTATATTTTCACTCTATTATGAAAAATTGCCAAACCTAATTTAACTATTGCTTTTTTGTTCGGTTGAATTGGTTTTTTGGAAGTTGAGAGATATTCGATTTTTTTCTAAATTGAGAAGTCTGAAAACGCATTAAAATACAGACAGCAGAGAGAATAAGCATCCAAAACCAAGACAGACAAAATCTTTACAATGCCATCCTTATGCACTTCTAGAATGTTCCACAATAACCTATTGTAAAGATATGTTTTTAGGATCGTCCACAATAATCTGTTGTGGGGATACGTTTCAAAAATCACCTAAAATTGTACATTTCAATTCTTTTAGTGAACTTTTTCGTACAAACCAAGCAACTCCATGTTAAAATTCTTCTCGCGTGATTTGAAGACGCAGAAACTGTCCCCCCCCCCCCCCCAAAATAGATAGTTCTAGCAGCTTGGAAAAATTTCAGTCATTATCAATACTTATGCAGTTTAAGGATAACCTTTTCGATTTTCTGGCAACGTCACACAATTTTACAGACAAACTTTAAATTATCCTACAACGAGGCAAGGTGTTTTTAGATTCTTAGTACATTAAACGCTGATAAAAATTGAACATTTCTAAGCGGTTTATTAATGTCTCAAAGTGTGAAAGTTTGTTCAGGCACTCATGCAATAACAAATTTGTGTTAACCCTAGTCAAAGGTATAGAGTCTGACCTTTGCAATTAGTTCTACGTTAGCGCACATCACTATGCATAGAGAAAGCCGGATTTTTCCACGATTTTTACTTCGTTTAAGAATGCTCACACACCAATGGAGGCACTTTTTGTACCTTAAAGTTAGCAGGTTTTTCCTACATTACCTGGAAAAACCGATAACAGGGAATTCCAAGAGCTAAGTCCCGGCTGTTTTCATAGCAATTTATTATAAGCTTGGATAATTGAACAGTTTGTATTGTAAATGATCTGGTTCTTATTGCAAAGAATTGAGCTTTCATTTTGTACATAATTAACGTTGTAGCAACTTAGTGCCATGGATCTTACAGAACAGGTAAACAATCACCAGGTTTCCAACGAGCACACCGTCAAAACTTCAACCATAAAAACACAAAGAACCTTAAGCATTCATCAAACAACATTGATTCTCATCTTTGGAATATCAATTACTTTTACATAATTAGATCATAATGATTTATTCAGATTTGAGGTGCTAAGCGAGGTGAACCGCAGCACAACAATAAAGAACATAGCTTTCTCCAACTTAGAAAGGATATCTACCCGTCATATGACTGACGAACAAGATAAAGGACGATAAACCATGCATTCATCAAAGATTGAAACAAACGGTGATTCGTGACAGAGCATCAGAATGGATGCTAGTCTAGAACGTTATGCATTGAAGTCGCGATGTTTTCAAGAGCACAGCGAAATCATGAATTTAAAATAACTTCTGGGTTTTAAAGGAATGCAAGTGTTACCGGGACGAATTTAGAACACCACAGGCAAACAAAGATGGAAGGGATTCTTAGCTCAAATCGAGATAACAACGACAATAACGCAGAACTCGGAGAAATGATGGACGGGATTAAGCCGCTTCCCTGCAGCACCTCAAATGAAAACAGAGGAGCAAGGGTTGTTATAAATATTTCTGGACAGCGATATGAGACATTCGAGAAAACTCTAGAAGTGTTTCCCAATACACTTCTTGGAGACAAAGAGAGAAGACAAGACTTCTATGATCCTGTCAACAATGAACTATTTTTTGACCGAAACCGTGTCTGCTTCGAGTCCATCCTAGCTTACTATCAAACATCTGGAGTCCTAATTCGGCCTCCTAACATTCCTCGAAAGGTTTTTATCAGCGATATTCGCTTCTTTGATCTCGGAGAGCAAGCCTTGCTCAAAGCAGGTGATGGTTTGGAGCGGCGAGTGGAGAAAACTAAACATCCTCTACCGAAGAATGAAATACAGAGAAAAGTATGGGAGTTGTTCGAACATCCTGAGACATCCAATTTTGCGCGAGCAGTCGCAATTTGGTCAGTGACCATTATTATTTTATCGATAGTTCTCTTCTGCGTGGAGACGTTGCCGCAGTTCCAAGAACATCCACCACCCAAACCAACGAACGAAACTGAAGTGCCTATTGAAGCCGAAGAGAAAACTGGCAATCCTTTCTTCGTCATAGAAACATTCTGCATAACTTGGTTCACCCTGGAATACTTGATCCGCTTTGTGTTTAGTCCAAATAAATGGAGGTTCTTCATTTCGGCTTTGAACATGATCGACTTAATATCGATTATACCTTACTACATAACCCTGCCGATGGAAGACTCATCTAATGTTTCCTCGCTGGCTGTTCTTCGTTCGGTAAGGCTCGTGCGAGTGTTTCGGATTTTTAAGCTGTCACGTTACTCGAGGGGGCTGCAAATTCTGGGATACACGCTGAAAGCAAGCTTGCGAGAACTGGGACTGTTGTTTTTCTTTCTATGCATGGGAGTTATTCTGTTCTCCAGCGCTGTTTATTATGCTGAGATCAGCAATGAAGACGAAAATGCTTTCTTGAGCATTCCCCATTCATTTTGGTGGGCAATAATTACGATGACAACGGTTGGTTACGGAGACATGACACCTAAGACTTTAGGTATGTACACCTTTATTTGTTTAAAATTAAAACAAAAATACCTCGGTACGTTCAAAATACTAATCGAACAAATAGCGCCACTGGAAAGAGCTCCTGAAGAGCTTCATTTGAATGGATATAGTAAAGGTTTTTTCTTCGTACCGAAAAGTTAAAATAGCGGGATATGAAGGCATCTGCCATGATGTTCTTTGTTTGTCTTTTGAATAGAAATATTTACTTTATGGACATGAACAGCTTTATATTCATTAGGTGTTATTAAATGAGTCCTTGTCTTTTAAATCGATCACAGCTTTGTCTGAAATGAAAGGACCATGAGGACCCGGAAGATACGAAACTATCGGAATAGAACAGGTTCTGCATAAGCGATGAACGCCCCGTGGTGTAAACGTCATTGTTAATGTCTATAGGTAAATTCAAACTGAGTTTCATTCTTGTGAGCTCACAAGGCAAATGGATAAGTCATAATCAATGGGAGGCTTCAGCTAAATTGTCAAATCTTAACAATAATTTTTTTTAAAAACAAAGGCCCACTGATTTCTTTTCGAAATGGAAACTGCGGTTTTTCAGTTTTCATAGAATACTTGATTTCGCGAGATTTCGCGTAATAACACATTAAGGCACTTACTTGCAATTCTAAGTGATTTTTCCACAAAAACAGCAGGATGTGAAACCAATTATGTATATAAAGTTCAACCTAGAGCATTACTTGTGTATTACTTGAATGCTACGATGAATGGCGAATCTTGGCTTTCATTTTCTTCTTTTTGCTTCTGGTTATAAGAGTGTTTGTACACTTGAGTTATTTTTTACTTTATTCTAACAAATAAGGCGGAGAAGATTTATTTTTAAGTCATCCTTTTGCCAAAACAAACAAAGAAGTAGGTCATTTATGACTTTCACTCAGAAAAAGAAAATAACTTTTTCATTGTGATTTTTGTATTAAAACTCCATATATATTTTATTTCCAAAACGCTGCTAGCATACTTCTACAAACAAAAGGTGAATTTCCGTTATCTTATATTTTTCCAATTCACTTGGCTTGGGGGAAATGTATTTTTTTTATTTTAATCCAGCTGATATTTTCGTCTTTTAGCACTTTAAATCAACATTTAATGCCCATTATTATATAAACCGCCACGTTTACCGCAAAACCAACTACCAGCAATGTGGATTGGTTTATTTTTAATCTTCTCTGGGCATTTAGTAAAGCAACCATTTCAAAGACAAAGAATTTCCACAGGCACTTAATACATTCGGAACCTTTGGCCTTCTCGTCTTTGACTTACAGTTGTTTAAAATCCAATCTACAGGGCGGCGGAAATGCTATATACATCATGTTGACAGCTTTTTGTTATCAAGAATCTTTTAATTGATATTGAGCTGCATTAAAGTAGAGACGTTTTTCTTTTTTCGAATACGTAAACTATTCAAAATCACAGCAATCGCTAAATGAAATGTAATAACATTTCTTGTTTGGCTGTTCGGTGTAAACGTCTCTGTTGTTCACAGTTTATTTAACTGAAAGCCACGGTTTATGAAGTGCTTGAACCACCGTCACCGGCTAACCAGCAAAAACAAGGGCGGGTTTAACAAAACAAGACAAAACAAACAATGAGAATCGACATCATGCTGTTAAGCCTGGGCCAAACGGAGTCGCTAGTTAAAAACTTGCATTAACTTGCAGCTTCGTTTGGCCATGACTTGGGTGTACTTGCGATGGCTTGCGATGACTTGCATTCACTCTGATTGAGCTAAAATTTGCGCAGAAGGATGGGGGAACGGAAGTTCTTCATCGTTTAGCCTCCCAACGCAAGTCGACACAAGTTGAACCCACTATTTCCTTAGTACGGGCGCGCGTGCAAGGCTGCACTGAAATTGTCCTGAACTTGCCTCTACTCGCGAGTCCGTTTGGCCACCCATCGGAAGTCTGTGTACGCAAGTTGATATTTCTAAACTTGCGCTAACTTGCGACTCCGTTTGGCGAGGGCTTTACGTTCTCCTCTTTTTGCTGTCATACTGGATAGGATGTAAGGGGGGGGGGGGGGCTCCGCATTTTGCCTTCATACTGGATAGGATGTAGGGAGGGACTTTTAAGGGAAGATCTCTTTAATCCTATGTCCTTTCCGTCCAAAGAGACCCCTGACAGAAAGAGTGTACTTTATTCGAAGAAAAGACGTAACTGACTGATATCATAAGACCCGTGATTAGCAAGGATTTGTTTATCCCCCAGCCTTATGCTTTTAACCTTTTAAGCCCTGATATAAAAATGCATATTCTCCTTACTGTTCTCCATACATTCCTTATGGAACTAGTAAGGGGAATTTGTCTAAATATCAAGATATCTCACCCTGGGTGATCACTTTCTATATTCTCATCGCTTGATTGTTTGACCAAGTAGTGATAATGTAAAGAGAACTTTCATTTTCATCATTGTTAGGGCTTAAGTGGCAATGTCTGTAAGAGTGGTCCACTGCATTTCGGGTCCGAAAAAAGTTTTCCCTCAAACTTTGCCCTGTAAACCATCTTGGGTCACAAGTAATTGAAACGGGTTTCGTTTTGGGAAATACGTTAAAATGTTTTTTTTTAGAGCCCACAACAGTGAGAGCGGCAAAAGGTGTAAATTAACGCCAGACACGAAAATTGCATAAGTTGGCGACCTCACTGCTTAAAAACCAAAACAGGCAGCAAAACAGTGTTATTATTTTCAAGTTAAGAGGTCCGTCAAGGGTGTAAAGCGCTTGTTAAATTTCATTTGTTTTAAGGTGGCTCATCTGGATTTTTCCGAGGCACACCATCCCAACTTTGAACGGCTAATACTTTACTGTGTGAGCTCGGTGGGGCAAGCTGCTTCACACATTTACCAGAGACTGAATGAACTTCTCAAAAAAGTAGGTTTGATTGACATCGGTGTTATCATAGCAACGAAACGATGACGAGATGATTCTTGTATCTCAGCAATTTTCTCGACATCTAGATCTAAACTTTTAAAACGACCTACTGTCTCTTATAGCCTAGATGTAGATCTTCAAGACTGCAAAGTTTGAAAAAATTCTATGGGAGCATTTTCGAAAAAAATCGGGTTGAATTTTTTCCAGTTAAAAATTACAGGTTTACGTTATTTTCTATTGTTTCATCGGTACCAGTGTTATCCTGACAGACTGAAAAAATGTTTTCACCATATTTCATAGCTGTAGCATACAGCTACTTTTCCTGAAGGTTTTATCCGGTTTGCTTCCCTAGATTTCAAATGAAGTAATCAGAAGTAATGTCTTAAATATGCTCATTTTACACAGGGAAGCAACGTCTTTGTTGCGGAAGCTTTAATTCAAAAACTAGTCGATGAGTTTTCTTTGAAATCTTGTGATCTCAAGTCTAACATATATTGAACTATCCCTGTAAATGTCACAGGCATGGAATCATTTTAATCGCGCGAAATACAAATAAAAGCATAGGAGACTTTTGCACTCGTCTCCAAAATTTTCATTGCCGCATCATTTGTGACAATGAAAGCCTTATGTTAGTTGCCATTGTACTAAGAACAGAATTTTCACGATACCTCCGGCACCAGCGAAGCGTAGCAAGCAGGTATGGCAAACTTGTTGATCCCAAAGCACACAAATATGTAGAATACAGACAAAAGAGCTACTCCTGAAATAAACCGGCTGTCAACTTTCACTGTTGTGGGCTCCAAAAAAAACGTTTTAACGTATTTCCCAAAGCGAAACCCGTTTCAATTACTTGTGACCCAAGATAGTTTACAGGGCAAAGTTTGAGGGAAAACTTTTTTCTGACCCGAAATGCAGTGGACCGCTCTTAAAGACATTGCCACTTTTAGGTTTAAAGAGAGTTATTACTAAGGCTCTTAGATCTCTAAAGAGCACCTAAAATCACCTTTATATCCTATGTGTATAGCCAGTTAGAAAACATATTCATCCTTGTAAGAATACTGATTATATTAGTGTCGGAGTAAAACTCGACAGAATTCGCTCTACATTTGAAACAGAAAGAAAAACATACCAGTTTACAGAAATCAAAACTAACCGCTAGTGTTAAAAGTCCCCAGTATGAGGTGAAAAAGCATCCCGGGTCTGGTCCGATTTCTTGAGGAATTTGCCTATTAGTAAAAAGGTATTTTTGTGCGGTTAAGACTATGTGGAAAAAGCAGATCTTAGCAAGGGCTACCAAAGAGTAACCACGCTTTTTAGGAATAATTGAGCTTAAATTTGGAAAGAAAATCCCATACATTCTTTGTATTTTAAACCTTTTTTAGAGCTATGGTTGCTTTTGTTGCTTAATAATCTCTAAAATAATGCGTGGTTACCCAATTTTTCTTTTTAGATTCCAATAACCTTCGCTAAGATCTGCTTTTTCCTCAGTCATAACCTTTGCAAAAATACCTCTGTATTAAGAGGCGCCGTCCTTAATTCGTAGATATTGTATACGATAGCTCTTAGCTGACAGTGTTTGACTTCTCTGTGTTGCAGGTGGCAAGCTTGTTGGTTGTTTCTGTGCCATCACAGGAGTGCTGGCCATCGCACTGCCTGTTCCAGTGATTGTTTCAAACTTTGCTTACTATTACTCAAGAGAAAACGGAAGACAACAAAGTGCGAATGAAGATGACGAAGAAGACGAACACGAGGAAGGAAACGAAGAGCAAAACGGTGAAATAAAGAAGAAAAAGAAGAAAGGCCCATCTAGACTTAGTTGCCTTGCGATGAAAAATAAAAATAATGTCAGGAATGTGAAACAAAGGAAGAAGAAGAGGAAGACTGGAACGGTAAAATTTCCAGATGCAGTTTACAATGCCATAGACGCAAATCCTGGCACAGATCATCCAAACGGCTTGACAAACTCTATCAATACCAAAAGTAACCCGAACAAAGACAGGAAACATAGCTCTTCGCTGTTAGAGACAATTGTATAAGTTAATTCTGGATGTTTACTAAAATTACAGGAGAATTCAGCGTGCTCGTGTAATACATGTAAGTTACACATACCATGAGGTGATCAGAGCACTTCATAGGCAAGTAGCCATTTGTTTGGCTAATTCGCTGCCGCTAAAGACTAGGGGAAAAAACTCGTTGACTGTCGTCCTTCCTTCATGCTGCCGTACACAATATAATAAGTTCACTTGTTTCCAACTTCGCTTACTACTGCTCAAGCGAAAACGCAAATAACGAAGGATGAGCAAGTGTGAATGAAGAGGGCGAAGAAGACGAATATCTACAGCCCATGCTGTCTAAATCCAAAACGCTTAATGAGTTGCGCTTTTAGTCTTAGTAACTGGTAATGTTAACGGTTATAAACTAGCTTAGCCTTGCTGCTGTTCGTGGATGTATGGTAGATTTGAGAACATAAAGAGAACATTAACAAACTGCGTTGATTATGCAAAAAAAGTCGTTTCCATGATTTTTATCGTCTTAGGCAATAAAAGCTTCCAGGAGTCTTTTTTTTTATTTAGATAACATGTTTATAATTATTTTGCTAGGCTGAATACCCTGTTAATTTGTAAATAGTCAGTATGTTTCATTTGTTGTGTTTAAGGGCTTGTTTGAGTTGCTGTGTAGTTTGTTGAAAAAAAAAAAACGAATGAGATCAGAAACTCAAGCGGGGAGGGGTGGTGTGGTGGTGATAGAGAAGTGGGGAGGGGTGGTGTGGTGGTGATAGGGAAGTGCGAATGATTTTATGAAGTTTTAGGGATTTCAAATAGACATTAGTGAGTTTCACCTATAAAAGCTTAGTATTAGGTTTGGTACTTCAGTACCTTTTAGGGAGGTTAGTTTTGGCCCATTCGTGTGCGTTTGTGTTTGTGTGTTTTTTTTTTTTGGTGGGGGGTGGGAAGGGGGGGGGGGGTAAGTTGTACCTTTATTTACCACTCTGTTACTTTACATCTGAAAGTTCCTCGACCTTCCCCTCAGAATCCAACATAGGGGGCCCACACAAACTGCGTGACCGTTTGTAGTTTCAGAATTGTAAGGGAATGTATGGGAAACCTGAAACGTTTCTAATAACGTGAAATATTGCGAGGAATGTTTACAGTTAAGTCCAAAATAAAAGTAATCTTGCCTCAATCGTTGTGTTTTGTTGTCATTGTGCGACGACAAAACAGCGACTGAGGTAAGATTACGTTCATTTTGAACCTACGTGTAAATATTCCTCGGAATATTTCATGTCGTTAGAAACCTTTCGGTTTTCCCACACATTACTTTATAATTTTGTAACTGCAAACGGTCACAGAGTTTGTGTGGGCCCCTAGCCTGCATAGCAGCCCCTTCCTCTTCCCCGTTTACGCCTGCTACGCAGGCTAGTGGGCCCCCGTGAATCCAAATCGTAGCGTAGGAGTTAATACTACACTTTTACTGACTGCAATTGCCGTTGAGGAACACAAAGACTAGTCCGGCTACAAGAACTCCAAAGTACTTGAACGGTCCAAGAGAATGATCCATTTGCAAATTTCCCTCCGCCTTCGGCGAGGCATGGTGGTCATGGTGCACAGCCTTTCATTTGGAAACGAACGTTCATTCGCATGCAAAAACAACTCGTTTTTATTTGAAGTCTGTGCACTGGACCTCGCTTTGCAAAAAAATAAGGGCTGTGCGATGTCCGCCATGTTCATCAATGATTTCTTGCTTCATTTGACACCAAACTCTTTTCCCTTTTATGGACCAAGGGATAATTGGTTCATTGACTGGTGCAGCCGGACTTTCTTTTGATGTAGGGGCCCGGAGTAAAGAACAGGAGTAGCAGTGGATGTCGCGAATTTGCCCCCGTACGATAAAGGAATCCACGACAATTCACTTAGATGAAATTGGGATGTAGTTGAATCACAAGAAAGAATCGTCCCACT
Source organism: Siderastrea radians (assembly GCA_964017195.1). Lineage (NCBI taxonomy): Eukaryota > Metazoa > Cnidaria > Anthozoa > Scleractinia > Rhizangiidae > Siderastrea > Siderastrea radians. Next base: position 30,476,006 of record OZ024888.1, read on the forward strand.
GTCCCAACTTTTCTCAACTCACTCCCTCACGGTATATTCAAATCACAAGCTGATATATGAAAAACAATCCCTGTTTTTATTGACACGTTACAATATACTGCGAAACATATCACGCCCTGATTTAGATGTTTACTTAATTTCCTACTCGTCAACATTGGTCAAACTAAATCACTTGATAAGAGTAATGGATGGAATAATATCGCATTGAATCGATTTCCGATATGGAGTCAAAATTCTCGAGAATAGAAGACATGTCGGGCCTTTGATATCTTGTTCATAAAAGGTAATTCCCCTACTTTTTAATTATCAACTATTGGAGTCGAACGGACTGAAAAGATGCAATTGAACCATTTTTATTTCATGGCTGAAATGGTCCGCGCTGAAAAGGAGCTTTCTGATTGGTTCCTGAATAGTCCGAATTTTTAGCTGACCGCTAACGTGGGACACTTACGAAAAGATTTCACTAAATCGTATCTTTTGGAAAAATTTTAGAAGACAGGACAGTTTTGTATGAAGTCGAAACCTTACTCTTGCTTTCTTGCCTACAATTTTGGCAAAAACCTCTGCAAAAATGACATTATGAAAATTGTTTGTTCCCTTCTTTCGTATTTGTAGCGCGCGCTTACTAATAGAAATGAAGCTTTGCTGTTCGCAAATTTATAAAGAGCCATGATAATAATAAATCCTTTATTGAACTAGCTTGTTCGGTCTGGAAGTTCATGAACTTCCAAAAAGATAAAGGAACTCGACCTTCCCAATACGGACCGAACAAGCTAGTTCGATAACATATATGTAGTTGCAGTTGGAAGTCAATTAGTCTATGGAGTAAATTTCGTTGTTGGTAGCCTGAGAAAACAGCCGACGTGTCGTGAGGGCTCTTGAGCCCTCGCAAAACGACGTCTGAGTAACGAGCGCAGAAATTCCATACTGTTCACGTGCACTACCCAGATCCTGGTAGTGCTTCTGATTGGTTGAAAGGAAATTCCCTTCCGTTTCCACCAGTGAGAAGCACTGCTTAGATCTGGTTAGTGACACGTCATCAGTATGGAATTTCTGCGCTCGGTACTCAGACGTCGTTTTGCCGGAGGGCTCAAGTGGCGACCTCGCGAAACGTCGGCTGTTTTCTGAGGCTACGTTGTTGGAGACTGGGCGTGTACCCAGAAGAGGTGTTGTAAAATATTACCTGCCGCTCAGTTGGTAGGAAAGTTGGCATCCATCATACTCAAGTGTGGAGTATCTCCAGCTCCAAACCCTCGGACAACGAATCTGGACTCGAATCAGTCAAAACAACTTATTTCATATCTTGGGTAGCCTCTAGGCTCGATTACCGCCGCTCTCTCGAGTCCGGTCTTTGTTCCTCAGGCTCATTTCCCGAACAGCGGCTGGTAATCGAGCCTAGGTAGCCTCCAACACAGACATTCTCTGGGCTCGATTTCGCATGAAGGGGTTTCAAAACTGGACGGTTCTTTTTGTGACGATAGGTTTTTCTACTCTAAGGCTTCGCCCGGAAAACTGTTATCTTCTGGGCAACAATTGTCGGGAAAATGAACACTTGACTCAGGGAACTTAGCTCTTCGACTTGCTTAGCTACAAGGAACGGAATAATGCCACAAATTCCTGGTACGTAGGGGAACTGCAACAACTAAACCTCGGACTACACACGGAGACTGACTTCAAACACTCTTTAATCTTCGAGACTTCTGAATCCAATGTGAGATAGATAAGCTCTCGATATAAATCTCTCAGCAATGTGTATCAGATGTGAATCAACTTACAATTACAAGGACACTCAATTTATACCATCGGTTGCTAAATCATTCCATATGGAATGCTGAATAAATTAAAGCCGCTTATAATTAGCCAATACAACAAAAAAAAGCAATTCGAATTACAAAGAACTTTACATTTTAGCAAAGCAGAATCTATATCCAAAGAAATCATATTCTATTGTAAAACTAGACTCTATTCAAGAAATAAAGAAAAGGAATAGCTAAATACAAGTAAAACTTTTGGTCCATTATGAAATGGAACGCTATTCAACGAGTACAAAACAACGGCTACAGTTAAGCGGACTACATCGAGTATAAACCTTTAGTCCTTTTAAGCGAGTACAAATAGAAAACCCTATTTTAATTTGCGGCTTTTAATCTATTGAAAGTTTCGTATTTCCAGTTGCTAGACCTAGTCAAACAAGCAGATTCATAAAAGATTTCTTTGTATCCAAAAGCGAGAAAAAATGTCAACAAAACAATCCAGAAACAAACATCACTGATAACTGATTGCATTCTAAGTAGAATATCGGTAAATACAGACGAAAACTGTTTGAATCCATTATAGTAATGTTTTTAGTCTCAAACCACAAATTGTTGGGTTTAATCTCATAACATTATAAAATCTCACACTCTAGTTAGTTATTTCCTTGGTTCCACAGAATGAAATCTGGAGATTGAAGGAAACTGCACCACAAAACGCCGATGAAAAAAATCAAATTTCGTTTTACCAAAATCCATAATCAGTCTGCGATTGGTGAAAGTTTTTTTTCGGCCTCTGTTAAGCAGAGGTCCTTGGGGGACGAGTGGAAGTCTGGGACTGGGTCGTGGACGTCTGCGTTGGGGGCTACATCGTGGATACCAAACCGTCGCTCGTATTTACACTTTGTAATGTATTTCCGCGCTCTCTTGAATGGAGGACTTTTAATATTGCTTCTTTTTGCCCCTCATACCTTTGAAGGGGAGTTATAATTGGAATTGAAGTGGCCACGTTTATTACTGTGACATACGTCAGTTTATTAGGATAACAATACACTCTTTTTTCTTTATAAGAACCACTTTTATAAGAACGTTGAGGCTGAGATTTGCCCGCAAGTTTAAGAAACTGTATGGGCTAAAAATAAGAACATCCTCAGGCTCCGGACAAATTTTATGCGTTCTTATAAATAGGAATAGTGCAGCAGTAAGAAATATGAAAATCTTTCGTGTGCTGAAATTACTTAGTATCAAAAGATCCGAACTACTGAAGCAATAGTTTTCTTTTGCCTCATCATGATCTCATCGCCTTACCTATATGCAGGAACCGTTCACCCTGATGGGCCCCTTTCCTGATTGTATCAAATTGTAAATTGTACCATACCCCCACGGCCCCACCCCGACAGGAGCTTGTTTAAACACAGGTAACCAAAGCGTAACATGAGAGTTTATATGGAGCTGAAACTCGATCGAAAATAATCGGCGGTTTTCCGCCGAAAATACATTAAAATCGAAATAAAGTTTAAAAAACCTTACCTGTTGTGTGTTTGCTGTGTTTTTATCGCTTTTCCGAGCTTCCGGAGGCCGTTTAGGCGATTTTCTGCTTAAACGGTCGTTGCGACGGCATTTCACGTACTAAAGAGAGCTAAAGGTAGGAAAACGGGAAGTCAAATTTGCCAACCGACATTCGAGGTCCCGATTAAAATGCCCGCTAAAAATCGATTCAATCCATAGTCAGCGCTTGCAAACCACAAGACATTACAAAAAGGATAAATTTCCTACCTTTCTATGTGATTCAATCGTCAATTAGTTTATCTCTCGAAGTACAGCCCTGCATTGAAAACGAACTAACTTTTCGAAATCGCCGCCATCACAGGCTTGTAAGGATTAGAGGGTCAAAACTAACGGTCAAGCCTGGGACAAAGCGCCAAATTTCGCTCCACCCGGGACGGCATGAGTGACTTCTGTGTCGCCGAATGTCAAATTCACCCTTTCTCCGGTAAGTCAAGTGTTGTACCGCTCAAATTTCGGCGGGAAATCGCGCGTGGGTCGCATTCAGGTATAAAACTTGACTTACTGGAGAGAGGGTGAGTTTGGCATTTGGCGACACAGAAGTCACTTATGTCGTCCCCCTGGAGCGAAATTTAGCGCCTTGTCCCAGGCTTGACCGTTAGTTTTGACCCTCTAATCCTTACAAGCCTGTGATGGCGGCGATTTCGAAAAGTTAGTTCGTTTTTAATGCAGGGCTTTACTTCGAGAGATAAATAATTGACGATTGAATCACATAGAAAGGTAGGAAATTTATCCTTTTTGTAATGTCTTGTGGTTTGAAAGCGCTGACTATGGATTGAATTGCTTTTTAGCGGGCATTTTGCTCGGGACCTCGAATGTCGGTTGGCAAATTTGACTTCCCGTTTTCCTACCTTTAGCTCTCTTTAGTGCGTGACATGCCGTCGCATCGACCGTTAAGCAGAAAATCGCCCAAAACGGCCTCCAGAGGCTCGGAAAAGCGATAAAAACACAGCAAACACACGACAGGTAAGGTTTTTAAAACTTTATTTCGATTTTAATGTATTTTCGGTGGAAAACCGCCGATTATTTTCGATCGAATTTCAGCTCCATACAATCTCTCATATTACGCTTTGGTTGCCTGTGGTTTAAAGAGGCGTTGGTTCGAGGGAGGTTTAATTTTATTCAACTTTTTTGTGTATACTAACTCACGTTCAACTGATGAACGTGCAAGTGGTGAAATACAGTAGAACCCGATAACTCGAACTCTGATGGGAAACGAAAAACAGTTCGAGTTAGCGAGGGTTCGAGTTATTGGGGTCAATTGAATATTTTAAAATTTGCCATGTTTAAAATAATTGATAGTTTACTGGTTTTTCAGCACCTCAGTATACGGTACAGTGCAAATTAAACTTATCTCGTCAGAAACCGTAACACGATTATACATTCTTATGATAATACAGTACAGTGAATGTAACTCAGTTACACCCAGGATCATATGATCGGGAAATGACTGTCAAATACGTCATGATACGTGATCTGTTCGTTGCACTAATTAAAATCAAATTGCTGTAGTGTTGGTTTTAGTGTTTAAATCCGATTACAGGACAAGAAGAGCTAATGGGATATTTCAATGGGCATCCGTGGTGACTTGCAAGAACCAGAATTCGAGTTTAATATCGGGGTAAATTTTGATCAAGGGAAACGAAATCTAGTTCGAGTTAGCGGGGAATTCGAGTTATCCGAGTTCGAGTTAACCGAGTAAAACTGAATGACTGAAAAGTGGGGTGAAACCGAAGGGAAATGGGACTTAGTTCGAGTTAGCGGGGGAGTTCGAGTTACCGGGGTTCTACTGTATTCCATCTCGCATTGAAAAAGTGGTAAATGGCAAAGGAAATCCCGATCACGTGGTTGCTAAGTGTTGTCTCATGTGGATATCACAAGAATATCGTGGGCGACGTGGACAGTTTGCTGTGACAGTACATAAGGAATTTACGCGTTCCCATAGAACTCCACTGTCCAATCTGAGCCAGCAATCACACCAGCCAGTGCACACGAGTGCAGACAGGCGGTTGATGGAAACAGGGGTCACAAATTTCATCATAATTTTCCATAACTTATCCTTTATTTGTCATGGACCGCACCAAAGAACAAACAAATCGTACAAGAGCCTTAAAAATGTCAGCGTACCTTTTGGCGTTGAGGCCGTGGTCCTTTGCAGCGTCATGTATTCCGGTGGTTTTAGGGGCTGTGTTGTGTTGGAAAACAACCGGTCACTTTAGCTTCACGTTGCTTGTGTTATCAGTGATCGCGGTTCTTGGGGTTCACGCTGCCGGAAATCTAGTCAACACTTACTACGACTACATGAAAGGAGTTGACAGTAAAGTATCCGACGATCGTACGTTAGTCGACCATCTTTTAACTCCGAAAGAAGTTGTCAATCTAGGAGTGGTATCTTATAGCCTTGCCAGTCTTTCCCTCGTGTTTTTGGTCGGATTATCGCCGGCAAAAATGGAGCATTTGTCATTTTTGTTCTTCGGAGGCCTCTCTGGCTCGTTTTTATACACTGGCGGCGTTGGATTGAAGTATTATGGAGTTGGCGACATTGTGATCGTTATAACCTTTGGTCCTTTAGCAGTACTGTTTTCCTATCTGACTCAATGTGGCAATGTGGCGTGGTTTCCACTGTTTTACGCCATTCCTGTAGCCTTGAGCACAGAAGCGATTCTTCATAGTAATAACACAAGAGATATGGAGGCGGACAAAAAAGCAGGAGCAGTAACATTGGCTATCCTGCTTGGCCATCAACTTTCATATGTATTATACTGCCTCTTGTTATTTACTCCATACGTTATATGTACAGTGCTCTCCGTTAACTTGTCTGTACGCTTCCTTATTCCCCTGCTTACACTTACGATGGCCTTCAAGCTGGAGAGAAACTTCAGAGAAGGGAAACTTTCGAACTTACCTAAACAGACTGCAAACCTGAATTTTATTTTTGGCTTCCTGTATATTCTTAGCTGTACAATAGCCCCACGCCTACCTCAATGAAAAGTGGTAGCTACCAATCACTTCCATGTCACAGGGTAAAATTACTTCATAGTCCCATATGTTGATTACACTGTATGCGCTCAGCTAGTTTCATGCCATCCACCGTAAATAAACAGCAATCATAAAAGAGCTTGAGTCAGAATATGTATGCATAATTTAGGTCTTGGAGTGTGGAAATGATACCTGCCAAAATATTATTAATGATAATAATAAAATAGTTAATGATATTTATTCAGGGCAACCCTGTCAGTGTAAAACTGCTGTTATCAATTACAGTTCTTTGCTGAAGATGATTAAGTTGAGTTTTGATGGATATCAGTCAAAGTTGAGCTATTAAAATTCTTGTAAATTCCACTGGGATCCAGGGCAATAGAGGTGAATGTTGGACAATTTTATTTCTGATCCCAGACTAATGACTTAAAGTCAGCTTGTTTCATCCACAGTCAGTTTCACTTTATGGTTTAAAACAGTAATCATGTAGAGAGAAGTTGTTGACCTCAAGATTCATAACTTTGAATTTGCGATGAATGAATTTCAAAATATTATGATGATGCCTTTCCTTGAGAGAAGGCTACAGAGGTTATCTTCAGGAAAGGAATGATCTAAGGACATGATAGGTGACTGTGAGTTTAATCCATCCGTTGCAAGTTTAACACTACCAATCTTGGATCATGTTGTCGTTGACAAGGTTATGAACTCATCAATTGATCTTTTAAATTGGGGGAGGGGGGGGGGGATCAGTGCAACTAATAGGTCGATTTTCAAACCATTTCAAAAGATGTCTGCTTGCAGGCCAAGGGCATTCTGATTCTCATATTTTCCTAATGTGGGTTTTCTAATAATTAATTTTTGTTGTAATTCTTACAAAGTCAACTTTAAGCATCACTGCTCTGTAGGAGAAATTAAATTTATGCTTGTATTTTTTGAAAGTTTATGCTTGTAGTCTGAAAGTAGAGTCCAGCGTTCTTGCTTGTCATTCACCAAAACACAACTTCTCCATTTTCATCGACGTCCCGTGGTGCATATGTGTTTGGTAACTGCTGTAAATTCATTGTGGTTTAACCTTTGCAGTTTTCATGACTTTGAATAATCTTGGCACAGTCATCTCTTGTTGCAGCAGCAGACACAATTATAGCCTGAGTGCTGACATCTTGTATTTCATTTGCTTCACATGCATGCTATCACCTTTGTGTTTTGAGAATTCACTGTTAATGGTTCAACTCAGATGTAAGTGAAGGGTTGCAACCTTCACCAGAGACTCAAACAAGACAACATAGTGGCTCTAAGACGTTGTTGTGCTTCAACATGTATTACATAAAAAAAAACTAAACTAACTAACTCTGAATCAAGAGTGACGTGACGAGAGTGCTCTTAATAATTATGATGTACTTCATTACTTCATTATGTACTGCAGGATACATCAACCACTAACTAAACTCCTACCTTATTGGTGGAACTAAACTCTTACCTTATTGGTGGAACTAAACTGTTACCTTTTGGTTGAACTAGACTTTTTCCTAATTGGTGGAATTAAACTCTTGCCTTATTGGTGGAACTAAACTCTTGTCTTATTGGTGGAACTAAACTCTTTCCTTATTGGTGGGGGTAGTAAGGGGAGCAGCAATACTCCTAGTTACTTTATTTCACAGAAACTGAGTTAGTCCTCAGTTGTGTTAGCAACCTATTGCTAAATATAAACATAAAACCTCACTCAAATGTACACCTAATTGCAATATGCCTGGTTGTCCTATAAAAATGAACAAAAAAACAAAAAACAAAAGAAGCCAAATAGGAATGAACTAGGCACACTAACTACATGCAGGGAATTGCTCCAACGAGTGACTAAAGCTCAAAAGGTCTTTTTGGTGGCCAATTTACCTTGTATCAACCGAGTTGACACAAAATTTGAGTGTTATACTGTAGTGCATAAGTGCAATGTAATGTACATGGCTAATTTATTCCTGTTTGGCTTTTTTCTTATTTTTTTTTTCATTTTTGTTTGATGTATGACAAAATTATTGCAATTAGGTGTGCCCTTGTAGGACAAAGGAAAATTTTGTGGCGAACTAAAACTTCTAAAAATTATTTTGATAGTCTTCTGGGATTACTGTTCTATCTTTTACTGACTCTAGTAAGAGAGTGTTAGTTGAAAACTTAGTTGTTAAAGGTTGTGCTGTTTATACTTTTACACAACTATACAACCAGTACAATACAAGCCATCTTTTTACTGTTTATAGTTGTTTTTGAGCTCATTATGTAATGTTATTTTTAAGAGCAAATGTCTGTAAACAGAAGATGATTGAGCAAATACAAGGTTTGTTATATTAATATATATTAACGTGGATTCCCCTAACAAACATACTGGTAGTTGATCTTTGCCTGATCTATTTTTGTCTCTCAATAAGTTGTTATGTGATTGAGTAGTGAAACATGCAGCCACATTGACATTTTTACAAAGAGCTTGTTTATTCACAAATTCACACAAATTCACAAAAATACATAAATTATTAAAATACAAAAATTATTCACTACCAAAATATGGATAACGGAAAATTTAGTTCTTCCCGTAAATAGCAGAAGCTAATCGAGGTGGGCAGAGCTACAAAGGTACAACAGTCAAATAATTTTCCTGTTGATGCATTATTTTGATGTAAACAGGGATGGCTACCTAATAGGCTGCAATTTCAGCATGGCCCCGGTTTTGGGGCAAGCTTGAAACAAAACTTACAGTATGTTGATAAACAAATGATTGTAGTCTGTGTCATATCCTATTGAATGTGGATCAAATAAGTTAGCAATTTCACATGTACATTTAAATTGTTTTAATTTGTTCAACTTTCAACAGGACATGACAGACAGTGAAAATTTTTATGAATGATCCTGAAACTTTGGTACCAGCCACAACACCCACTGTTGCACATTGCTTAAGATGTTGACTCATGCCTTTGCACTTTGCACAGCTATCAATGTAAGCTTGGGCTGCCTGTGGTGGTATTGCAGTTCATGGTTTTGAGTTTTGTTCAAGCCCAAACTATATTCAGGTTTCTTGTCCAGGATAACCAATGAAATATTTTAAACCTGTAAACTGGTTTGCAGAGAAAAGCTAACTGAAGGTCACTGAAAGGTTGTCTACCCAGACATTATTTGTTTTTAATTTAGTCAAGACAAGGAGAGAGAAAGAACCTTGGGAGAGTCCACAAGGTCCTGTGTTTTTAAAATTGTTGAGGAACAAATTGCTTTTCTTTATAGCGACCAAAAGTGCTATTAGACTGCTGTTAGAAATGAGCGATGGTTGGATGCCCTGGGCACACGCAAGTGGTACACCTGTGCACTTTCTTGATCGCGGAGAGCTTGGAATGAATTTTAAACAGCCAATCATGTTTCAGCATTTGGCAAGTCGCAGGAGATCTGGTAGCTAGATAAAACTTTCGATGACATCAGTGTGTTTCTGCTCGCCTTCTGGACAGGAAGTTCTAACTTGTTGTCTTCGAGAAAGGACGCAATTTCTCCGAAAAAAGTACATTTTGGGCTTGATTTTTCATTGATACGACGAGAAAGGTATGTTGGCTTTCTTTGGAACAGACGTCTGCCAAATTTGCTTGGATTTTAGCGCGTTGTTGAATGTTCCTGTATGGCTGTAGCGTGTCGTCATTTCGACTTCCTCGTTTGAGAACGCGTGCGAAAGGGTTTCTTTCAAAGCTGATTTTAGCTAATCACTATGATTGCTGAATCTTTCTAGGAAGTTTTTAAAAGATGACATCGCTGCTGAATTCTGGAAGCACCCTTCTTGATAAAATGGAGGTAAGAACGCGAAAGAACGCGTTGTGGCATGGCGAGCCTAATTTATGCAAACAAACTCAACTAGAGGCGTGCAGCCCGCGTATTGCTTCGTGTTTACGAGAGAAATTGGACTTGTTTTCACGTTTTAGCGTTCTGTTTTGTATTTGTTTCAGGTTTTCAACTGTCTTACAACGTTCCAGCTTACTCAGTTGACGCAACTGAAGCAGTGGAGTTTGCTACACGCAAACCAGCCAGTTGTACCTCAAGCGACCCCCGTACCTGGGTTTGAACGCTTGATCATGCTTCCCCAGATCGTAGATCAGGATATTCCCGCGTCTACGAAACAAGGTAAAAGGGCGAAATTTATATCGTGACTCTTTCCAAGCCGAAATTGAAAGGTTTCGGTTTTGGCACGCCCTCGCTTTGTGAGCAGGTGACGTCTCGAAAGCGGAAAAATTCCAACCCTCTCTGATGCCATGGCGACATTTCCTTTGACGTCAGCTTTTGTTTATGCACCGGCAGAAATTTGCTTCTAGCTGTCTTGAAAACAATAAGAAAATTTGAATAACAAACGAAACTTTCCATCAGTTAAAAGAATATTGATTCACAAAGAAATGCATTAATAAAATAAATCACTTAAGTTGTTTTCTTCTGTTTCAGCTTTTGAGTCAACACAGAAAAAGTCATTCTTAGAGGATTTAGGTGAAGTGGATGACCTTTTCAATGGTCCAACAGAGGAATCCATGTTTATTCTTAATCCAGAGAAAGGTATAATATACTGCATGATTTTTCTGCCTTCATGCATGACTGTGTGATTGTCTTTGTTCCAACAGATAGTGAAATGTCAAGTTTAACTTCCCCTCTTCAGATGTGATGTGCATGTGATCAAACCCACCCAATGGATGTACTTGTACCTCTACCGCGTGTTTAGGCATAGAATGTTATTCTTTTGATGATTTTTTTAAGAACGAGCATTCAAATAAATAGTAGTGAGCAGTACGTTCCTGTTTGTACATTACTTTGGACAAAGTTCTGAAGTACAGCTATTCAAATTACTTCTTAAAGTTGAAAGTTATCAGTGAAAAGTTAAATTTGTGATATTTAGCTTGAACAGACTGTCCTGTTCATTTGAATACTGTCTTGATTTGAAAAGTAGTTCCTTGTTTCCCAAATTTTCCTTCATATTTGTTTTTTCCTCAGAGAATGTGCTTGCAAATTCCCATTGTTGTTCAGATGCCTTGAGGTTATTAAAAAATTTTACTTGTTTCTAGATATTGATCAAGAACCAGATCGTACAGATTTTGATGACTTCTTGGAATTCTTGGAACCAGGTCCATGCTTACCCAGCATAACATCTTTGGTCGCAGATGACAAGGCTACAACCCAAGCATATTATGACCTGGTGCATAGCCAACCCAACAGCCCAGTTCACAACCAATCCAACATTCCAGTCCAAAGCCATCTTAATGGCTCATTCAACAGTCCAGTCCAAAGTCTTTCCAGTGGCTCAGTCCACAGTCCTCCCAATAGCCCAGTCAACAGACCACCCAACAACCAAGTCCACATCCTTACCAGTGGTCAATTAAACAGCCTTGCTAACAGCCCAATCAACAGACCACCCAACAGCCCAGTTCAAGGTCTCTTCAGTGACCCAGTTCACAGTCATCCCAACAGTCCAAGCTACAGTAATCCCAACAGTCCAACCAACAGTCACACCAGTAGCCCAAGCTACAGTCATCCCAACAGCCCAGCCTACAGTCATCCCAATAGTCCAGCCCACAGCCATCCCAACAGCCCGGCCCAAAGCCATCCCAACAGCCCAATCTACAGTCCACCTCAAAGCCCATGCGTAAGTGAGGCTGGTTCAAACCCCTGCAGCATTGATGAGGGGATTGGAAGTCAGAGTGATGCCAGTGATAATGAATCTGGTGATGGTAAGGAAAATCTTTAAATTGTTTGCGTCCTTGTAAAGCTAATCCACTGTGCAGTGCCATTGTTGTTGTTGGTATTTCAAATAAGTCGACATCAGGGTTGATAAAGTGGTGGGAGCACTTGGCAAGGTTTGAATCTTGCATTGTGTGTTATTCATGTTTCTCATTCAAGGTGGTCCAGTTTTCCCTCTTAAAATCAACATTTCTAATCTCCAGTTCGATGTGGAAATCTGTTTTGGTATTTCCTCTGTACTCTTGTGGGGGGGGGGGGGGGGGGGGGGGGGATCAAATATCTTCAAATTAACCCAAGAGTACACAGTCAATAATTGAACTTAAGACTATTTTGTGCAGAGACATTATTAAGGGGATCTAATTGGTTTATTTCATATATATTTTAGACTACTTGGATTTAAGCATTAGCTCTACAGTTATGTCCTTGCCAATAAAAGAAGCAATAGAGCAACAGCTGTCGGCTATGAAAGAAGGTAAGATTAGTTTAAATTACCATAACAGCAGTAAACTCCTACAGTTTTTCCCTCCCCCCCACCCGCTCTTCCCCATACCAAGATTCTTGTATAAATGAGTAAGGTGAAACTTCTTTTGATTTTTTCTTAGAACCACAACTTTTGCCTATAAAGCACGAAAGAAAGAAGCGTGGACCCAGACCTCAAGTCAAATATCGAGGTATGTGGAAGAGAAGTTTAAGAGTGGTAGAACAAGTGCCAAGAATTTTTCTTTCAAGTTTTGCCATATGAATTCTGATTTATTTCAATGCCACTGAAAGTATCACTGTTTAGTTTTGAGAGGAATTAAATCAGAAAATCTATGAACTAAATGAAAATCGTTGAACTGGGGTGTTTAGATGAGATGATGAATTTTAACATACTAGGGTATCTCACTTCATACAAACCAGAGTGCCTAGTTGCAGTTGCTTCACGCTTTGTAGCAGCAATCAACTATAGTTTCCATAATTGCTGAATACCACAGTGTTCTCAAAAGGGTGATCACTCATAGTCGTTCTTCTTGTGTTTTAGGTGATGGCCCGATGCAGTTGTGGCAGTTTCTGTTGGAGCTGCTGATTGCCCCTGAGTACACACACCTCATCAAGTGGACCCAGGATGAGGATTATGAGTTCAAGATTCTTAAGCCCTCAACAGTGGCCAAGTTGTGGGGTGAGAAGAAAAACAAGCCAACCATGAACTATGAGAAGCTCAGCCGCGGACTGCGCTACTACTATGGCAAGTCAGTGCTTGAGAAGGTTCATGGCAAACGATATGTCTACCAGTTTAAGTGTAACATCCCCAAGATCCTTGGCTACGATCCCATGGCTCCAGTCAAATGTGAGGATGGTGTTGAAGATTCGGTCTGTGGTGAGCCGGTCATGTCACCTGAGGAGGTTGAAGATTTGCTTGTTACCTCATCTGTTCACGGTGATGGTTTACTTGCTTTTCTTTAATTTTTTTGTTGATACCCAAAAGTTGTGTGTTACTCTTGCAGTAACGTTCTTTGTAGCTTGTATCAAGCAGTCAATTTGGCAGTTAGCCAAATTTAAGTGAATCGTATCGATTCAACCCGGCATGAAAATTTTAACAAATTAATTATATTAGAAGTAGTTTTAAACTGTTCTAGTGAATAAAGATTTTTTGAGCTTAAGGGTTACATAAGACTTGAATATAATTTGCTTTGTAAAATTTTCATATTATGCATACTGTGTATGCACTACTTCAAACATTCCAAAGTAAAAAATAATAATCGGATCTAAAGTGTGCATTGTAGTTGTTTGTGAGCATACCTATTATGCTCAAAGTCATGATTAGTAGTGTTCGTAAATATTGAATTTTACTGATGATAAGTGTTTTCGTAAAATGTCGCCATATTGGCGGCCAGTGGAAAAACATTTAACTGTTGGCGGCTTACAATGTTAGTGTCATCCATGTTGAGAAACTAATGAAAGCGTGTTATTCCAGTAACGTTTCATGAGCAGTAAATGAATTAATTGAATGCTTGGCTGAAAAAAAAAATTACATCTAATAACCAAAAAAAGTGTAGTGACAAATTTAAGGTAATGGTTTCTAGTTGGTAACGAAGGCAATTAAATGATTGAGTGTTGACTTTTAATTTAAGCAAGACAATTAAATGATAGAGTGTTGAGTTTTAACTTAAGGTATTTCAGTTTATATTTAAACTAAACTAGCAGGACCATTTGGCATGTAATGATATAAAGGTATGAACAAAAATCTTGTGTGAGATTGAGCATTATTGTATAATCTATATGAAATTGTATTTGACTTTTCCTGTTTATTCTTTAGAAGGTTTTAACTAATATATTGTATGTTGTAAATCAACAATCAGATGTTTTTGGGTGGCTTCATGAAATGAAGTCCACATTGCCAACATGTGACTGTATATATTTTTTATTACTGCCTCTGGTAAAGGCCATGTTATGTACTTATATGCAAATAAAGTGATAATTTAAATAGCACCTTTCTAGCAAAAACAAGTTGTTTGCTGATGACATATTCAATGAGTGATAAGAATAAAGTAAGCTTACATATGTCAGTAAAGTGAAGGTTGTACATGCCTTGTAAAATAAAATGCATTCTGAACTAAATAGTGTTATGAGTGTTGTTTTTTTCCATGGCCCCATGTTGTATGAGAACTTGTTTAGTTTTTCCCGTGGTTTATGGTGCCATTTGAAAATACCAATGTAGAACCAACATTGTCTTCATACAGTGCGACAGGACTTCAGTAACATGAAACCAAAGCCCAGAATAATGGTTCTGTTTATCACAGTTCCTCAGATAAGCACCTCCAGTTAATCCGACCTATATAGATAACCACCTGTATATTGTTAACATACCTCTCCTTCCCCCCTGCGGGCAAACATTCCAAAAAAGTGTACCTGTCTATGAAGTCAAGGCAAAAGTTATGTGGTCGGTTAGAGGAATGAAGGTATTGATCCTAAATGGAAAAGTGTATTGGACAATTTGGCAGAATTATTCTGTGAACTTTCATCGTGTTCTTTTTGGTAGAAATTATTCTCGTTTTTAATTTCTCATAAAAGTGTTCTCATTCACTGAGAGATATGTCCAAGCCAACAGAAGTAAGCACTTTGCCCGAAACAAAACCCCTGGCCACCCATGGGCTCTCAAAATGAAGGAATCCTGGATGTACTCATTTGAATTAGAAGATGCACAAAATTCCCATAGGCACAAATGTGGATGCAGGTATTATAAGTTGGGAAGATGACAAAAATGTTTCTCCTGGAACACTGGGGGGAAATGTAGACTTTTTTGGCAGTGTATGAAATATCAGGCATTTTCTGTGTCTGGAGTAAGAATTCAACTTATATGGAGGATACATATGTCAGTGCAAAGATATGAGTTGTATTTTTGAGTGGTGAAAACAATATTTTACTAACCAGTGCAGCAAGTAAATTTATTATGTTTTACTATTTATAGAGTACAAACAATAGTGTAAAAGCGTAAAATGATGTCATCAATATCCTCACTTGAGGATATGGAAAATACGCCACTCGATTCAATGTAGTTTCATACGAACTGTCCAAGTGGTCTATTTTCAACTAAAACACTCTTATCTATATAATAATAGTAAATAATACGCTATTTCTATTTTGCATTTTCTTGCTGTAATTGTTGAGGCATAAGCTAAGAAGCACATCTTTTGGGGATGCTGTCAAGGAGGTACTCCCCACAGCTGTCTACATTCTAACCATTTAGGTATGGTATAGGGAATCCCCCCGGGACTTCCCCTTTCAGTTTAAATTATTTGGTGTCATGATTCTTCTATCCTGTGAACAGGCTTCATTAGCAGCAAAAAGGCACAATAAGAGTGCCAGTCCTGGTAGAGGAGGCCCTGCAAATTGTGATCCCAGAAATGTGCAGAATTGGGATAATTATCCTGACTAGTGCAGAAAAGTGGGACAAGGAAAATCAAAAGGGAAGTGGGATGAAGAGCCCTTTTTTGAACCAAAAGGCCAGGGTTTCTCAGGGTTCAGTGCCTGTTATGTATGTCTCACATGTGAACATGAAGGAATGTGATGACGACTTCCGCTGAGGTTGTCGAAACATCAGTCAATGCCATCACAAACAGTCCTTCTCAGGACTACACTCACCCGGACGATCATAATTTACCGACCTAAGGAATGTTTTCATCAACAGGACTTCATCCCTCATTTCTGCAGCTTTGGCTCCCTTTTTGGCAGAAGAAAAATACCATTTGACAGCCAGGGTACCCTCTAACAGGAAATCCAGTGAAATAAACTTGAATAAGTGTACTTTTTTTTAAACTTTGGATGATGTTGGGATAGGTTTATTAATCCACACTGGTGTATATAGACATGATATTGGCATGCAGCTCTGATCAATGCTCTACTATGTGCATGTGTTTGCAAATTTCATTCTTTGTGCTGTATTTACATAGTAATACACATTCTTGAGAATTTTTTTTTCAAGACGATCATAACACGATACAAGTCTAACTATTTTACAAAACTGGAGTATAAAGTTTCTTCTACATACCGGTAACAGAAACATTTCATATGACATACCATATTCTAGAAATAAAGTCATGAATGTAAAACTCATATTTTTCACTTAACTCCTTGATGTGATCAAGTCAACAATGTAGATGTCATATTTCACCCAAAATGGGTTTCATCAAAGTTTAAAACATTAAGTAAAGTTGTTTTGGTAAGACTTTTTTTTGAAACTTGTCATTTTGTACTGAAAATAGGAGTTTTACTTTTAGCTTTCTACCAATGAAACTGAAAGACATGTTCAACGATTGCCACGAAAAGTCACTTAAAACATTTTGTCATAATTTGCCTCGTGAACAATGATGAACTTTTGCCTGCACAGAAGTAGTTGTTAGAGAGTTTTTTGGCTATTTTACCTACAAACATGATTGTTAATGCTGATAAAGAGGGAAAACTTTAAAATACTTTTGAAAGTGGTGGTTTTGTGGGAAATGGCCTAAAATGCATCATAAGAATGTTCCATGATCATGAACAAAATCTCCCATTTGTCAACTGACAGTCTATAGATGGTAGATAAGCAAACATTCATTACTATGGGGAATAGTTTGAAAGTGACAGAATGATCTCAGAATGATGTAAAATATATCTAGTGTGGGACCTTCAATTCTAGACTACGAGCAGTCTCTCTTTTCGCTCAGGGATAGTCGAGGGAAATAACCAAGTGGGCAGGCGAGAAAATCACCCACAGCGTTGAAATCTGATGTGTGTGTTGAGCAGCTAGTACACTACTCTAGCAGCTCGACACGTGCATCACGTTTCAATGTCGCGGGTGATTCTCATGCCCACTTGCTTGTTCGTTTCTCTCAACTATCCCTGAGTGCAAAGAGGGACTGCTCATAGTCTACTTTGATTCCTGCAAGTGCAAAACGTGGTGTGATAACAGTACTGGAAATGACTTTGATATCACCCCTTTTCCTACGATGAGTGCCATTAACAATAGAAACTGAAATACAGCACACTAATGTTCATTTTCAATGAACATGCCTTGTGATTTCTGATTAACTGCAGAATACCCAGCCACCTCCATGCCGTAACCTTGACAAAACCTGGATACACAGTCATGGAGATTTGCATGAGGTATCTACCTATCCATATGGCTACTGGTTTTCAGGGATATCTTTGCATCCACTTATTCATATAACGAATGTTTTGAGAAGAGTTTTGGAGTGGCTGGTTATTCTGTGGTTAAACAGTTATTTCATCCACAGACTTAAAAGTTGGAACCACATTACAGGAGTATGAACAGGAGAGGTTAATCAAATTAAAATTCAGTGCTAAGGAAGCCCATGAAGATCATGCTTTGTGTATAGTTCCTCAGTGACGTCGTAGACAGGTTTTATCGCCTCTGTCACCTCTTTCAGTAATCGCTTTGCTTCTTCTCGATCCACATTAGGAGCTGAAATTTTCGTGGTTAAATCGCCAACATTAGGTAAGGTGTACATCGCCCAGACGGCTGCTTTGCGGATTAGCCATGGGTGAAAATTAGCTAGAGACTGGTTGTAAGCATCTGAAGCCATGGATGAAGAAGAATCATGGTCTGACGCCTCACTGAGTTTCTTCATGAACAGCATTGTAAAAGCTAGAGCTCGGTGTAATCTAAGAAGTGTTCTCGAACCGGACAACGGGGGTGTTTTCTTCTCTGTCAAGTTGTTTGCGATTTCAAACTCAAACATTGCCTGAATTATCAAGTAGTTATCCCCACTCTCTGATCCACGATGTTCTTGAAGAATTCCGATTTTCTCTCTAACATCTGAGGTGATAAATCCAAAAACCGTCCCTAGCATATCGAAAAATATGCAAAGCTCGTCGTAGCCTCGGATGTATTCGTCCATGACAAGGGTGCCGTCTTCTCGTAAAGTCTTTTTGAAGGCATCGAGGACAATGCTTAGCTGAAACTTCCTGTCAGACATAATAGCTCGAGCTGTAACCGTATAACGGAGGTAATCTCGTCCTTATTATAGTTAAACGAATTATTTACGAGGAATGTTTTATACCGGTTTGTCCACCATGTTTTTCACTTTCGGTCCTGCGCCTGCCATCCAGCGGTCTGTCTGTGAAAGGTAAGTTTCGCGCATAAGTCAGAAAGTAGTACGCTGACTTGTATGATCTTATTTCCAAGATGGCGTCTCGAGTTGAGCAGCAAGCGGAGCAGATTTTAGGATAAAATCTTAAGGTGTTTTTGATGTAGGTTCCGAAACGCTGTCGTGTCGTTTAGAAGAAGATGCCAGAAATTAAAGTGGTTCCCTTAGGCAAGTATATTTTTGCTTTAGTGTAGTTATTTTATAGAAACTGTAGAAAGTTTATGTTGATGTTTGTGCTAGGGATCGAATCCTCAAATTTTTGTCAGCACCCTTTGAAGAAAAAAACGCTAAAGGTTTTTTTTTTGGGGACACCTTTGAAAAAATCCGAGGCCTTCAAATTTTGGCGACTCCTTTAAAGAAAAAACCCGAATTTCCCCTAAGCAAAAACTGGCCATCCCATATTATGATATGGGGGAGGGGGGTGGGGGGGGGGGGGAGGGAAGGGATAAAAATGGAACACCCCTTGTGATTGTAGATGCGTACTGTTCACAGTAATTAAAATGCCTTGCTGTTTTCGTCTTTGATACTCACTTTGTTTTTCTCCAACATGGCTCTCTTCTTGGAATGATTGTTACTTCAGGGGCTGGACAAGGTATGTTGGAGCTTTGTTCTTCTATAATTTCAAGTTAAACTAAAGATTGATCCTTCAAACTCCTTTTTTGGGGGAGGGAGTTAGTGAAGTGGGTTGGGTTTAGGAGGATGCAGGCAGAAGGTTAGTATCTTGATTCTCAGATGGTATGACATGAGGTTGTCTAACTGGCTTCTTGCTGAAGGTCTTTAAATGTTAGGGTTTGTCAGCATATTCACAAGTTCCCTGCTAAACGTCCACAGGACATTTAGGTCAGAACCCTCCCCCCTCCTCCTTAATGTCAACATGGAATTTCCTACTCCCATGATTTTCTAGAGGTGATGTATTTAGTCTTTATGACTGTAATTATACATCTGAAAAGGAGATTATTGTAACTGGATTGAATTCCGAATAGAAAAGACACTGAATGGCTTAAATGTTTGAGAAAGTTTGAAATTCTGTTGGAACATTTTCAATTAATCACTTGTGCTTTGTTTTGTTATATCGTATATCCAGACAGAACACTTTTGTTGGTTTTGTATTAAAATCTAGTGAACACTTAGTAATTCTGAACCATCTTGCTTGGGGTGCTTTCAATATCCAAGATCAGATTGTTCACATTCATGACAATAGTCGAGCATATTTTCTGAGGGATGATGGTGATGATGATGTTGATAACCTTTACTTCAAAACAGTGATTATAGAAGCTACAAGCTTGTTGGCTCATCTATAAAACAAAAGAAAAAAAGAGAGTTTTTACCCATTCACTCCCAACCGTTTTTAAAAAACCACCATTTTAAGGCAATGATGCAGTAATTTGGCTCCTATCTGCTCAAATCCTTGTCCAAATGTCTATAACTTCATCTGCAGCATGGAAACTAAACTATTCTTCCATTTCTTCCAAAAGTTTGGACCTACCCAGTCGTCTTTCCAGGTTCTAGTGCTCAGTCCCATTGTTTTTGGTTCTCAATTCAATTTTTTTTAGTTTCTAGGCCATTTGATGGACTTTCCTTGGATTAGAAAAGATTTCAAATAAACTTTCAGGAAAGAGGAAATTTTCAGCCAAAAGTGTCAACCAGTGTCAAGGCCAAGTTTTGCATCAATTTCACCAGGAAGCGTTTTTCCTTTTTCTTTGTGTAACTCTGGTCTATGTTAAGTGAGCGCTTCAGTTTAGGCACTTTTTGTTATAAGTGTGTCATGTGCATCAATTGTTTATCAAAAACATCTGTTGTCACTCAAAGTGATGGTGTCGCAAACTGAACAAGAACTATAGTCCTTTACGAGCAGTTTTGGGTGGCATGGGAAAGAGGGATAAAGAATATAAAGATAAAGATATCTAATATCAAATCTAAAGTAGGAGGGGACTTTTAGGTAAAGGAGAAGATATAGCCAACTTTATTTTGCATTTGCATTTACTTAAGTCAGCAAAAACTCACTTTATCTAACCCTTTGTGAAAGAGATAGAACAAGCAATATATTAATCTGAATGTTTTAATCTTTAAGATGTTGGACGCAGCTGTATCCTTGTCACTATTGGTGGAAAGAACATTATGCTTGACTGTGGGATGCACATGGGTTACAATGATGAGGTACCTACATGCTTACTTGTTATACCAAGTTGGCTATGATGTTTTTGCACCATTAATAATCAACTGACCTGGAATTTTGTTCTGTTGCAGAGACGATTTCCAGATTTCTCATACATCACAAGAGCAGGCCGCTTGACTCAACATCTAGATTGTGTGATCATCAGGTACATTGCTCCTCCAAGACTCCCCTGTCCTTATATTTAGATATATAATAAAGAGAATCATGTAGGACCTTTATTTTAAGTTGCAATGGTGTGGTCATACCGGCCAACTCTTGCAGATTACCTCAGAGTCCCACAGCAATGGACGTAGTCTTCCAGTCTTTCATACAGATTACTAAATCTCCTACATAAAAATGACTTTGGGTTGTTTCCCCGCATCGACCTAAAGATTTCCCCATGATTTATCCATGATCCAAAATTTCTGTGTAGTAAATGGTAAGTTTCATCCTTGGATGCATAATTCCTGTGTCTGGACTGTTATAGGAGCTTAAACAGAAACCCAAAGGTTTGCTAGTAACTGGTACATAAAGGCTGGTTTTCACTAGCAACGGAGTTGGAGTCGTAAGAGCACTAATGGCCTAGTAAAAATCAAAAATCAGAGTTGTAAGCGGAGTCATAAGCTCGACAAAATCGGAGTTGAAAGAATCAGAACGTTTCCATTTTATTCCAACTCTGCTTACGATTCCATCGTTTACGATCTAGTGAAAACCAGATTGTAAGAGTCGGAAGCAGAAGCAGAAGGATAAACCAATCACAGTGCTCGTTCCCACACTTTTTGTTTGGTTTAGTTCTTCTGCTTCTGCTTCCCACTCCAAAACCTAGTTTTCACTAGATTGAAAGTGATGGATTCGTAAGCAGAATTGGAACTTTGTTTTCACTAGATCAAAACGCTTGTGCTTCTGATTATGACTCTGACTCCAACCCCCTCACTGGTGAAAGCCAGCCTTAAGTGACTGTTTATTTGGATGTGAGTTCACCCAGTGAAAATTATTATCATTTGTGGCAAAGTGCCTGTTATGTTCCAGTTTTCTACTGGGACAGTGGGCACTGGGTTATGTGGGTGGCTGGGATGGGGGGAGGGGTTGGGGATGTTGAAGAGGGGAAATTCTCATAAAAGGAAATAGTGTTAGAGGGCTTATTAGAGGGGTTGGGTTTAACAAAGGATTTTATGGTAGTAGGAGAACTAAATGGTGAATTTTAGGCAAACCTAGGGTGCTTACCATTTACCTGAAAAATCGGGTTGGGCTGACCAGATGCATAATGGTAAGGAAGATACTAGATGGAATGGATCTTACCATTTACCAAACAGGTAAGGGCGATCGGCTAGCGCGAATTTCCCACAACTTTTCTTCAGTGTAATCTTCAATTGGTTCATTCCAACCAGAAAAATAGGAATACTACAGAAGGAAGTCCTAAATTTCCAGATGGAATTTCCATAAAATGACCTTACCATATACACTCCAACTGGAATTTTCAGAAATTTTAGCTAAATGGTAAGCACCCCTAGTAAAATGCTGGAATGGGTGGTTCCAGAAAATATCCATACCCATACCATGGGCGGCATCTCAGAATTCCGAAGGGGAGGGGGGGGGTTAAGTCGACTGGAATTCCGAGGACATGGGGGGGTTCATTGGACTGGAATTCCAAAGGCATGGGGGGATTTTCAGGAGAGTGACTTCCAGTTTGATGTAGTTAAGTCTCTTCAAGAAAAACTCGTCAAAAACGACTTATCTAGGGACGATGATTCACTCGGAAACACGAGACACGTTTAACTCAATCAACATGCCGGAGACACATTTCAATGGTCATGGTCAATAAAATGTTTATGCTAACACGACGGCTGGAAGCTGTTCACTTGCCAGTAGATTGGTCACAAAAGCGATCGTAGGCTTTTCTTCGATTGTTTTGCTCAAATACAATACTGTAGATCCCAGCAAAGGGTTTTCAGCCCCTATATTAAAGCAGATATCATGGAGACACGTGAAATTGTTGCGTTACATACCATGCGACGTTCATTGAAAAGGTCAGATTTCACGAGTTATGCAAATTTGATGCGCTTTTGATCAGATTACATTCACTATTTTGTACAA
Organism: Siderastrea radians; assembly: GCA_964017195.1. Lineage (NCBI taxonomy): Eukaryota > Metazoa > Cnidaria > Anthozoa > Scleractinia > Rhizangiidae > Siderastrea > Siderastrea radians. Next base: position 30,498,910 of record OZ024888.1, read on the forward strand.
ATTCTTTTAAAGTTGTCACTGACTTTGAATTTCAATGTGAGTTTCATTTACTATTTTAATTTTAATCGAACGATAAAGTGCAGGGAAAAAGTTTGATTTGTTCTCGCGCAATTTATTTGAGGCCGCAGTACAGTATGCAAATTGCATTCACTGTGAACTAAAAATAATTGCAGGAAAAAGGCTTGCTATTTTACTCTAATTCTTTTCCTAGCATCATAACCTTCGATTTTTAGAATAGGTTGCATTCAACAGTTTTGCTTTTGACGGCAAGTTTGAGTCTGGCAAATGCAATTATGAATTTCCAATTTCAATTCTGAAAATTTTAGCTTTGTTGTTAAAATTTTACGTCGCATTCGGCACGCAAATTATTCACGGCAACCATCGACACCAAAAATTATAGACACACGTTTAAACATTGGACCAAGTGTTGGAATGACTTCAAAGCCGTTTGAGTTTTCTAATGTTTAACAGATTTTCGGTAGTGTACGTTTTGCCATGGAAGGTTACAAAGTAAAGTATCAGTCAGTCGGCCGCTGTTTGTCATCACGCCACGATGATTGTTTGCTGTGCTGAATGTAAGTTTTTTTCTTTCGGAGGGAGCGAAAGGATTAATTTCCGTTTAATAAAGGTGTTTGGAATGTAGAGAAGGCTTTTCAAATTAGTTGGAAGAAAAAAGCGGCAATTCCTAAGGGGGGTTTGAATGATTACGGAATTCCGAAGGCATGGGGGGGGGGGTAGAAAGGTTTGGAATTCCGAGGGCAAGGGAGGGTTGAGCATTTTGGAATTTCCTAAGGCAAGGGGGTCTAGATGAAGATGCCGCCCATGGTAGGGTATGGATATTTTGTGGAATCACCCAATAGAAGTAATATACTCCCAACAAATTCTCACTTGTTTAACTTTTCAGCCATTTTCATCTGGATCACTGTGGGGCTTTACCATACTTTTCAGAGATGGTTGGGTATGATGGGCCAATATACATGACACATCCCACCAAAGCTATCTGTCCCATACTTTTGGTAAGACAATCAATTCCATTGTTAACACTTTAAGCCCCAACAGTGACAAGCATCTAATTTCTCCACACAATATCACTACTTCGTCAAACATACTGGTCAGGAGAATGAAGAAAATGATCATCAGAGATAAGGTGACTTGATTTTTATGCAAATTCTTCCATCTAGTACCATAGGAAACATATGAAGAACAGTGAAGAGAAATTGCATGCTGATATTGGGGCTTAAAGTGTTAAATTCTGAATCTCAGCTGTTTTGAATCTCTAGCTTTCTGTTTGGTTCACCACTCACAGATTATCTGCAAATAATCCTGCTTTTTCCCCTCTAAGGAAATGGACTGCCATGCCAGGTGTTGCAAAACAAAAGTCTTGTCCAATAATATGGCAATGTAATCAGCGGTGATTACCAAAATTGAAAATTTAACAAAACAATTTTATTATTTCACTTGTGCTTGTTAGATGTTATGGAATTACATCCAACTTGGTATCAGGTGCCTCATTGGTTATTCATCACCTCTCATCCAATACTTGAGCATATGCAACTGAAGTGAGATTTGAAAATTTCTTTTCAGTTTTGCTCGCTATCTGGCTTCTATTTGATCAACCCTGAGAAAAGAAGATTTTCAATGGCCATATTAGTCAGTCAAGCCCCAGCCTTTCAATAGACATTTTCCTTCTGAGCTTCTTAAATGATGTGTTCTGCAACAATAATTTTCAAGAGAATCTATTAATGTTAAATTTGTTGATTATAAATCCAAGCTAGAAACATCATGTAATTAAAAAAATATTTATGTGCCAAACTTTATTTAATTCAAACAGGAAGACTATCGGAAAATAACAGTTGAAAGAAAAGGAGAAACCAACTTCTTTACTTCGCAGGTACAACCTTTAATAAACTTTTGGAATACCGGTAATAGATTAATGATAGATTTTTTAAGGGTAGGTTATTGCAGTATGTGGAATGCTGACTTTGTAACTTTCATTTTTACTCAGTACAAGGAAATTTAGAGTACTATCAAGATTAGCTTCAGTTTCCACTCCTTCAAATAAACATCATTCTATTATTTGAAAACAACTCCTCTATCAAAGTGCTTCCCATGTAAGATAAGCGCCCTTCTTTCCATTTAAAGCATGTTTCACTTCATTCAATAAATTTGTTGTGAATTGCAGTCACTATCAGCTGATAAAGTTATGTTCATAGTATACTCTTTTTAATAAGATATTCCACTTACTGTGTGTCTGTTTCTGTTTGTTCTAGACCTTGTGTGCTTTAGAGGTGATTGTTTTAGTAATCTGTCGTGTCATTTCAAATTCTTCTTCAGATGATCAAAGATTGCATGAAAAAGGTCATCACTGTTAATCTCCACCAGACAGTCAAGGTGAACAATAAATTGATAAATTGATTATGTTATTTATTATTTGGAAATTTGCCACCAGTTTTAACAACACTAAGGAAATGAAGGCTGCACTTCAGTTGACATAGCGGGGCAAGAAAGAACGTATCTTAGAACTTTCTAAACCTCGTCAAGGGATACCTACCCAGAGGATGGGAGGTCTGACAACAATATACATGGACTGGTTGGAGACCAACTGTGTTCTGACAAAAAGTAATGGAGCACTGGCATCAAAGGGAAAAGGTCATTCAGACTAAGTGAACATGGATAATGTAATATTTATAGACTTCATTTAACCCTTTAAGCCCTGCTATAAAAATGCGTATTCTCCTTACTGTTCTCCATACATTTTGTACGGAACTAGTAAAGAGAATTTGTCACAATATCAAGACATCTTATCCCTGGTGATCGTTTTCTATATTCTCATATTTTGATTGTGTGAAAAAGAAGTGATAATGTAAAGATAAATTATTTTATTTTCATCACTGTTAGGGCTCAAAGGGTTCAGGCATTGTAAATTACAATCTTGAGGTTATCCTGGCCTATTAAATTGTCCCCCAGAAATCCATGTGATATCATGCATATGGAGACTAGTCCATCAATACTGGGAATTCTGTGTCCTTACATGTACTGTTATTGGCAATTTTATGGTACTGTAAGGCCCCCTCTGAATTATTATGTGGAGATGAAGTTGGTAAGGTCAGTGCCTTAGCGTTCTTGCCTAAGGAGGTGGTCATCTGAGCTGAGATAAGATTCTTGTCTCATTGTTTGGGGAGTGAACAGAAATTTCATAGAGCCTGTGACTCAAAAGTGACTTGATTTGCATTCTTTCAATTTGCAGCACATTTAGACCTCTATTTTAACCTTTAAATTATTTAGTGTCCATGAACAGCTTTCACCCAAGCCTCTTTTAACACACCATATTGTGTTTTTTCATGGATAATTTTCAGGTTGATGATGAGTTAGAAATCAAGGCATATTATGCTGGTCATGTGCTTGGAGCTGCAATGTTTCACTTGAGGGTTGGGACTGAGTCTCTGGTGTACACTGTAAGTGTTTCAACAGAATCAAACAACGACAACATTTTTTTAGCCAATGACGTCACGTTAGTGACGTCATATGGCTACTGTCAGAGCCTAAAAATCAACGATAGACGTCTGGATAGATGTTGTACGTACGTGAGACATACGTCTGTCTTACGATTTGTGAGGCTGGGGGGATATTCTGTGAGACGATGGGTGGGGGTGTGCACCGGGACACTGAAAGTCTTACCTTATCAGCGGCACAAACCCATACAGCTAATGTTATGGGAGTAAGACCCCCGGGCTTTGAAGTGTTTTGCATTCGCAAGTGTGGATCTACTTCGAATGCCTGTTTTGTGTACGTGAGGTCTGGCAGGATTTTATTCGCGTTGTAGTCCTGTGTTTACTTAGCTGAAGTACATTTTTCCACAGCAGCAAATACAAGACGGACTTGCCAATTTGAGATGTTGTATGAACAGAACGTGGAAATTAACGTTACATCGATCCCTAATTGTAACAGTGAAAGAAACAATATTTAAAGCCCAAGTTTATAACGATAGTGAAAAGAGTAGAGTAAAACAGCATAAAATTTTTCGGGATTATCTCTCGGTAACAGCGAATCTAAAATTTGCAGTGTCATTTTTGTGCGCGTGTTATAAAACATGAACCCAATTAAAACTAAATCGGAAATTGCGCGGCTTGTTGCTAGCTATTCTTAAAACTGAAAAACTTGAATGAAACTAGTCTTAAAATCCAAGTCACAGTGGTGATCAAGGAATTAGAGGATGGATGTAGTAAAATCTTAACAAGATACTAAACGTTATTTCGGGGTTATTCATAGCTCAAAGTGTAAAGCGTATGTTGAGAAATTTGCATAGTTGACAGCTGTAATTTCAGCCTTATAAGGAATGTAACGCAACACTTGAAACATCTCGAACCGACCGAAACAGTACCGAAAGATTAACAACAACAGATATGTGACAAAGCATTCTAACAGAGACCTGTTGGATCTACTGGAAAGCGAGCTGAATTTGAACATTTTCGTATTGTTCGAAGGTAAAGCAAACGAAATTTATTCGGCTGTAGGTTGAGACTCCAAATAAACACGTGAGCTAAAAATAACTTTGTACCGTGGGAAAGTTACAAATGTAAACATACTTTGGTCGATTTGTGAAGCAAAAAGACGAAAATTATTATAGCCGACTTGATTACAAAGCAAGCAACTTCAAATAACAGGGGAAATAAATATACTTGCAAAACTATTTCAGTCGTGTTTATAAACGCTGGTTCAAACCGATTTCGAATGAAAATATTGTGGATACAAGAAACGCCGTTTGATGGCAGACTCCTGTTTTGACAATACAATGTACTAAGAACGTAAGTGGTTGCCTGAAACGTCTGAAACCTTACAAATTAAACAAAGTAAAGCGAGTCGCGTGTCACGCAAATCACGCAGAGCGTCAAAATGGCACCCTTTAGAAAGTTGACCGTTTATGAGCACTGAAAAGTATTGGATATTCGCCGGTAGAAGTAAGAAATTAAAAGGTTCAACTGCAACTTGCATTTATTTCTGAAGTAAAATTGTTAACTTTCCACTGATCTTTGCCTAAATTATGTATGCAATATTTTTCGATGGTGAGTTTAAGTTTAAGTTTACTTGTTTTTGTCTGTGTTCTTTGAAGAACCGTGAAACAAAGAGCTTTCTTCGGTTTTTTTTTTTTACTCCGCGTAGTCACGCTGCTGAATCATTACCAGGTTTTATAGTGGATAACCACAAGATGTTTTTGATGGTGGTGGTGGGGGGGGGGGGGGGACTGAGGGTTTAGGGTGGGACTTACCGGAGGTGTAAAGTCCCATAGGTTGTCAGGACAAATTTTACCATATTGTGAAAAAAAACGTCATTGGCTCTGCGCATATTGCGCGCCTATGTTTTAGATAAGGTGTACACAAAGCAGTTGACTGCAACTAATATGGCTGTGTTAGTAGTTAAACGAAGTGGGCTTTTTGGGAAAGAAAGATGGTTCACTGCAACCACATTCTCATTTTAGTGTGCACTTGTACTTTAGAATTCACAAGGAAGAGAAAAAGTAAGGTCTTTAGAAGTAATTTTCTTCCTATTCCTATGCTAGACAAAGAAAATGGGTGAAATAAGGTTGGAGTTTTGTTTGTGATGGTGGGGGGATGGTGGTGTAGTGCTGAGCACAAAAGTCTTCAGATCTGTAGGTTGGTGGTTTGAAGCCCAGTCCCTGCCATTGTGTTGTTTCCTTACTGCCTCCTCCACAGGTTTTTCCAAGGCCGAGCGAGTGCAGATTTTGTCAGAAGAGGGGGGATTGGGAGCGAGTGTGGAGTGCGAGGGGGAGGATTGGAAGCGAATGCAGAGTGCAAGCGGCAGGTGATGGCAAGGAAAAATAGAGAAAGGGAAAAGCCTTCTGCTCCGGACAGACAATTTTCTTTCTTCTGAAGGCCTCATGGACCAGTCTGAGAATATCTGGAAAATAATCCATCATTAATTGCTTTGCCATCTTGGATGCAGGATTTGCCAGTTGTTTGGCCTTTTCTCCCCTCTCCCCTTTCCTCAATAATGACTAAAGTATCCCCCAGATAAGCAATCGCGAGAGACTGGGGACAAGACAGGTTTCCTTAGACAAGAAATGTCTCTCCAACCAGATGTATGAATGGGTACTGGCAACATGCTCTTGGGGGTAACCCACAATGGACTAGCATCCCATTGAGGGGGGTGGTAGGAGTAGCAATACTCTCAGTTGCCTCATGGTATAGCTCCAGCCATGTGGACTCCTTGGCCCATGTGTGACTTTAAATTTAACTTTTTTTTTGACAGTGGTAATATGAGATCCCTACTGACATTATATTTTACTAATTCTATTTCTTTGGACAGGGTGACTACAATATGACACCTGACAGACATTTAGGGTAAGATACAATGAACAGTTGTTGACCAATTTCTGTTGTTAATAGGATACTTTTCTTAGGTTTCTTAAAACGAACAATAGGGAGGGACCGTACTTAGTGAATTCTGTTAAAATTATTTCACATTTAAGCCATTGATTTGGTTACCAGTTGCTAAGGGAATGAATACAACTTCAATTTGTTAACCCTTCAAGCCCCAGCAGCATTGTGCAAATTCTCGTTGCTGTTATCAGTACATTTACACTCAAACTAAGAAAACCATGAACACTGAAAATATTTCTGGAATGTGCATTGTGTTTTCACCTTGCAAGACTATGTGAGACCTTGCAACCACAGAAAACGAAATATGGGTTTCTCAATCACGGAATCGAGTTGGTTCTCCATTTGTTTCGAAAGACCCCCACTTTAACTTACAAGAATTTAGATTGTTATTTCTTTCTATCTGAGAGCCACATGCACTATGGGAGTGAAAGATGTGTGAGAGGTCTTTGGCTCGTTGCGGCTGCATTGTAGCAATGGCCGCAGATTGTCGAAACCAGCATTCGTTTTTCTTTAACAACCTTGTGTACTGTTGTGTAAGTTGAAAATGTGTCATTTCCAAATTTTGCAACTAGATGTTGTATGATGCAAGCCCGGCTCGAAGGCATGGATGGATTCGGCCTAAATAAATCAAGTCAGCTGTGTTATCAATGGGCGAATTTGGAGGGAGAACATTGCAGTTTTTACATCAAGGTGAAATAACTGCCGCTTGAGTTGCTTTCATTTGAAATGTCGGAAATGCTAATTGTTGCGTTATTCTCCAAAAGCGTTCAAACCTATTGTCGCTTGTGTAGTGCGCGTGGCTCTCAGATAGAACGGAAGTAGAGCAATTTCAATTTCTGTAAGATAAAGATGAAGATTAAACCTTGACATCTTTCAAAACAACTCGAGAACCAACTCGATTCTGTGACTGAGAACCCATTCGTTTTCTGTGGTTACAAGGTCTCGCATGTGATTGGTCAAAACACACATTCCAGGAATATTTTCAGTGTTCATGGTCTTCTTAGTTTGAGTGTAAATTGAGGACTAGTGGGGAGAGCTTGTTCAAATGTCAAGACAAGTCATCTTTGGTGATCATTTCCTTAACTGTCATGACCAGTGTGTGTGATAATGCACTGATATCATGAAGAGAAATTTGATGCTGATCTCTATTGGTCAAACAGATTCAATGTCATTCAACATTGCTGAATACAACTTTGTTGCATGAGTGTTTCATGGCAAACTTTAGTCAACACCATTCAAGATCATTTCACATCCTCCAGAATCCTCTTATGTTACTCAACATGGTGCCCAAACATGTTTACAGCAAGGAGCCCAAAACTGCCAACAGTGAAAAATGTACCAAGTAACTTTGTGATATTTACACGTGAAAGTAAGCAAAAATGCATTATTTTATGCTGGCGGTAGAAATTACTTACGTTAAGGACTTTAGACAGCTAGCTAGAGTTGCCCTGCTCGGTCGATCGACTGAGAATAGCCCCCCCAAAAAAACACAGCTGTTGAGCGGATGTATCGATTTTCCTGACTTTGCGGTCAATATCTCGCATTTCGGAGTTACGAAATTTGTCTAGCGTAAGATTTCAAGGTGAAAAACAGGAAGTTGACAAGTAAAAGCCTGAAAACAGGTATCCATGAAAAACCAACTTCGTCTTCCCCTCAAGATCACTTTCAGTTTGAGTTAATTTCCTTGAGCTATCCTTGGCTTCTGATTGGATAATCTGCACGAAAGAATGCAAATTTATTCAAAGTGGTCACACTTTTGGGCTCCTTGCTGTAACTTTAGTTACTGAATTCAACAAGGTTAAAGTGGTACCATGATCAAAAAATCACTTGTATTTTTTCTTCGGATTTCAAAACTACAACCCACCCTGTATGTTTACTAAACACCTCCCAAGCGAAATTTTAAGCTTTCATTTTGAGAAGAAGACTGTTTACTTAAACTGCAAATTTCCAATTTAATGTTCTGCCATTATTACACCAGAAAGGATACAATGACCTCATTTACTCATGAGCTTTGGAATGCAGTGTGCGAACACAGCTTGTTAATTATGCAACAATGAGTTTGAGAGCCTGTGGCTTATTTAGTATGCAGCATGGGAGTTTTGAGCCTTCAGACTCTAAAACTCGTATTCAAACGGTGTCAAATCGAAATTTTGAAGTCACTGTTCAAGGCCTTATTCCTTGTTATCACCGGAACCGGTGTTGGTGCTGTCTTTTCATTGTTGCAGTTTCTTTAACAAGCCCTTTTATGATATCAGGAAAATTCTGTTTTCAGGGCAGCTTGGATTGACAAGTGCAGACCAGATGTGCTCATCACTGAATCAACTTATGCAACAACTATCAGAGACTCAAAAAGGTGAGTTGATGGATTGATTGCTGATGACAGGGACTGCATTTACCTCGTGTCACAATAAAATGTGATCAGACTGTAGTTTGTCACAACATCTAGGTTTGCTCCTGCTGTTCTTAAAATGATGGCGTTGTAGACAATAAATCATTACCAAATTCAATGTACAAAGGCAAAAATTTACAGTTTATTCATTTGATTGAGTTATTGAAGCTGGATAAAGAACTGGAAATAACAATTACTGGACATTATCTTACCACATATCTGGCTGGTCTGGTTAACAATTACCCAGACAGTTGTTTGTCTCCAAAGGTTATAATAACTATTTCCTTGCCTTCATTGCTTTTGGTTTATTATGTCTTCCTCATTTAATTCAATAAAGCAGTCTTACAGCAAGGTCCTGGGTGTACTTAAAACATATGGTATGTCAGCAAGGATGGTGTGCCTTTATTTGATTTAAGCTTAAACAAAAAATTGTTGAAATGTGTTTTGTCACAATTGAGCCTTTCTTAGTCTTTTACCATGAGATTTTGCTGCCCATTTTTTCTCTTTTATCTTTTTATATTTGCCGTTAGTTTTTTTTTCAAACATTGAAAAAATAAATGTAATGGTCTTGCCTTTGCATTGAACTTCACTTCCTTATCAACTTGCAGGTGCAGAGAGAGGGATTTTTTGAAGAAGGTTCATGAATCCATGGATAAAGGTGGAAAGGTAACTTAAGGTGTTACAATTGGCTAAAGGTCCAAAAAAAATTTTCTTGTTATTTCGCTTATTGTGTAGTTTATGTTAAGTGTCTGCAAGACTTGTTGCAAAAAGTTTGTTAAATTTTTTATTAGGTGTTGACTTGCATGTAATATATTCCTTAATCAAATACTGTAGCTGTTTAAAGTGTTGTTTGTATGTTGCTAACAGTGTTTGATGCAAGCAACGCTACATCCTTGGTAAATCGTACACTGACAAATAAAATAAGAGGGTCTTGTGCAAAACCCTCTTATTTTATGAACTAACAAAACTATTGAAATTGTTAAGTATTTTTAAACTTTGTTTTTTATTCAAAACACATTATTTTTTACCTATAGATACAAATTTCAGTTCAATGTTCAAGGATGATTTGTTATTGTTGTTACGAAGTATTTAATTCATGTGCTCTAAAATTCTGCATGCTAGCCAGGAGACTTGTCATCTTAACTGTATATTGCTTGTGATGATGATGCATAGAGCATATTTCAATTGTCTTCCTGTAAGTTCATTATTGACATTACTTTTCTTCCATAACATAGGTGTTGATCCCTGTGTTTGCCTTGGGAAGAGCTCAAGAGCTTTGTATTTTATTGGAAACGTACTGGTAGGATATTCTTAATGAACAGTGTGTATGTAAAAGTACTTGACAGTCTCTCTGATCAGCTGAGATCAACTCCACTTTTGAGGTTCTCTTGCTTGTGATTGACAAATCCTTAATAGGGAACTTAAGTGCAGAGGTTTTTGAGACACAGACATCAACTGGAAGTTGAACTTTCCTTTGTCAGCTCCTTCCCTGGTAAAAATTCTGCCCAGGATCCTGTAGGATCTTAACCAGGATCCTGATAAGATCCTATATAAGATCCTGTAGGATCCTGTAGGATCATGTAGGATCCTATAGGATCTTGTTAGGATCCTATAGGATCCTGTTTAAGATCCTATAGGATCCTACAGGATCCTAAGCAAGATCCTAGACAATCTTAAGCAGGATCCTGAAAGACTTTACAGGATCCTGAGTAGGATCCTAAACAACATGGTGCCATTTAGGATCCTGGGTAGGATCCTGTGTGAACTTACAGGATCCTACATACTATAGGATCCTAGAAAATCCTGTAGGATCCTGTATAGGATTTCTACCAGGGTTTATTTCCTCACCAAAGACTTGAAACCTTTTGTTTTGGTATCTGGTGGCTTGCCATTATGAACATGTTGGAATCAGAATCGTTCAAAAGGAAAGCATTAACTGCCATCTATGGCTCAAGGACATCTGTGCTATAGAGCCTTAACATTTGTAGCTGACTGATAGCTATTGATACCATTAAGTATTATTTGTAAGTATATGACTATCAAATCTCTTGTAAACAGCATTGTAAATTGTCAGGAAAGGTGGTTGACCAAAGAAGTTTAATTGAGTCTGTTATTTGGTCACACAACTTGTTTCATTTATAAAGTGGTGGAAAGTAATGTTCACTTTGTTGTGTTTTAGGGACAGAATGAATTTAAAAGCACCGATATACTTCTCCACAGGGCTTACTGAAAAAGTAAGAAATAAATTTATTTTAGTACTTTCTTTGTGCTACATGTATGTAGATGTGCATTGCAGCGTAAAGATTGTAGAAACACAAAAAGATACTGAACCAGTCAAGTTCGTTTTTCTTTGTAATACTGTGATTACTTTGCAGTCAGTTGCTGTGTCCTTTGTAAGGAAATCTGCAAAACTACTGGGATATATCATTGACTAGTTGAACAACAGAATATTTCTGAGAAAGGGGCCATTAGCTCTGTTGATAGTTAAACAGAGAAATTTGATGTTCTTAGAAGAAATATTAGCCCAAAAAGTGAAGTCTTAAGGACTTTCTTGCTATTTGAAGGAACATTAAATAATTTTCTAAGGGAAACTGTCCACATCCTACTCCACTTGGAGGAAATTTTCTTTTTGAGTTGTACAATGTCTTGCAAGGACATTTGTAGTTAGGAAAACAAAGAAAAAGTGAGGAGGGAGCTTATACCTGGAGTACACATTTTTAGCTGGTGAGCAGATGGGTCTTTAAGCAGAGAAGCTTATAATGATCACTGAACTCGGTTTTTTAGGCAACTCATTACTACAAGTTATTTGTCACGTGGACCAACCAAAAAATAAAGAACACCTTTGTCCAAAGAAACATGTTTGACTTCAAACACATTAAGGTAAGTTTGTGTGGTGGCTATGCATCATAAAAATGGTGCTATCAGTTATTACTTAAAAAAAAAAAAGGAAAATTGTGACTGTATAACTTGTGCTTTGATTGGCCAACTGAACATTAAATTTATTAGTACTTTGTTATGAATTTGCTTTATCAGTCTCTAGTGTAGGCTTTGATGGGCTAAGAAGTCATATGCTTTATGAGAGTATTAAATATAAGCATATGGAGGATATTACACGGTGGTGTGAAGATGTGAATTTTATTTTTGAGTGGTAAAAACAATATTTTATGAATGAGCACAGTGAGTTTTTTACCATGCGAAAATAAAATTCATATCTTCAAGCCGTCATGTAATTTTCTTTTTATTATTTAGACAACAGTATTTGTGTACAAACAAAAGTGTAGAAGTGGGAAATGACATCATCGATATCCATACTAGTGAGGATACGGAAAATACGCCACTCAAGTCCCGGATGTAGCTTCATATGAACTTTACGAGTGGTCTATTTTCCACTAAAGAGAAGCATGTTTCACTGTTTGCAAGGTATGTTCTGTGGGAAAAACTAAAACACAAAGAAAGCATTTTCTGTGACAGAAAATTCAGTAGAATATCTGAGAATGTAGGTGTGACTGAAAACAAAAAACACTGAATTAGAAACAAAGCTCTCAGAACTCATTTCATTTCAGTGTTTTGTTTAGATCACAGGACACCCAAGCATAATATTTGAATATTATTAAAAATGGCGTTTAAAAATATGAGTCTTGGTATGGGATTTCAAACCGAACATTTTGAGCAATAAATAACAGCAAACTAACTGAATAAAGTTCATTAAACATGATGTTGTACGTGGTGTTGTTTGCTGTCCTTTCAACGCATTTTGAGCAATTTAAAAGCACAAGTCAAAATGGGAGCCCGAACTACATTTGTGTGTAAATTCAAGTGAATTCCAAAACGTGTCGAGCAGTGAAAGTGGCTAAATCAGGCCGAATCCTGCTGAACTCTCCTTCCTTGCCCTTGTATTATACACAGCAAAGTAACTGGACCTAAAATTGCTCAAAATGCATTGTAAGGATAGCAAACAGCACCATGTATTGTTTCATGAAATTTTCAGTTAGTTTGCTGTTATTTATTGCTCAAGATGTTCAGTTCAAATCCCATACAAAGTCTCATAAACTTAAATGGCATTTTTGATTCAAATATTATGCTTGGGTTTCCTGTGGTTTAGATCAAGTTCTCCGTGTAAACAAAACGTATAAAGAAGTCAAAATCTTGTGTTATATTGTTTAAAATACTGCAGGCATTTGAGAACACTTAAGAAATGTAGAACGCACTTGGCTCCGTCTTTCTACATTTCTCTTGTGTGGTCAAATGCCTGGTGTGTTTTATGGCAATATAAGGTAGTTTTGCCTTCTTCAATTGTTATTGGTAATTTCTTTGCATAACATTTTATATTCCTTTATTTTGCAGCCTTTTGACAGATCATACATTGACAATCCAGGACCAATGGTAAGAGAAGACATACTACAAGACAAGGAAGCCACAAACTGTGAACACACAATGTGAAAGACCTTTTTTTTAACAAGAGTGCTATTTTCCATCAAGGCAAAAAGAATTAGAAATTTGTTTGAATGTGTTGTGTGCTTTATCAATGGACTGTCATTGCTAACACCTTGATATCCTGTTACGAATGAATATTGTGTTGATGTTGTGCTTGTCTCCCTGCAGGTTGTATTTGCCACACCAGGAATGCTTCATGCTGGATTATCACTTCAGATCTTCAAGAAATGGGCTTCAGATGAGAAGAACATGGTATGTATCTCTGCTTCATGTTCCGTTCAAAATTTTTCCTCTTAATAGTTTATACCTCAGAAAAACCTCAGTTTGGTCCATGCAGGCTACACCTATGGGAAGAAACACAAGGTTCAAATTGAGGGATTTTGCTCCTAAGCAGGCACCATTACAACTTACACTTCTATGTTTTTACACGACAGATTGCACAATAGTTTTGCTTTTTTGTATTTTGTGCAAATCTCTTAAGTTATAATGTGCAGTTTCAGAAAGTATCCATACACACCCCATGGAAGGTCATTGGAAATTGTAAGAGGTTGAAGGGTCTCAAAAGCCAAAATTTTTAAAAGAAAATAAGAAGCTTCACTGGAATTTTCAGGGGGACTGGGGTGGGGTTCAAACCAAAAAAAGCCCTCTGAAGAGAGAAAGGGGTATGGATATCTTCTGGAACAATAAGTACATTTTAGCAGTGCATGTTGTGGAAAATAAGTTGGAGAGTTACATGTAATTACTAGGCAGGCATATATATGTTGTCGTTATTAAAAAAAGAATGCTTTATACAAAGCTAATTCTGTAAAGATTTCACCACAGAGTGCATGCGAAAACTGGGTATGCTTCAAGTGTTCCTTGATTTTTTGCCAAAATGACCATAATATGGTGAACAAAGTACTATAATATTTTATGTTACATACTCTGTTCACATTAAATTCTTCAATTGGTATATTCAGTTGAATCTTCAATTTTAACTCAAGGCAATTCAATTTCCCCTCGAAGAAGCTTTATTTCATTACTTTCAGTGAAAATTCATGTCAATAAAAACAGTTGTCACAGTAGGACAAGCAATTAGTTATTGTCCTAATTATTATTTAGAAAAATGAATTTCTGTTGTTAATCACAGATTGTAATTCCTGGTTATTGTGTCGCTGGTACTGTGGGTCACAAGGTACTGTCTGGACAGAAGAAAATTGAACTGGACAAGAAAAGTGTTGTAAGTACTGTCATCAGTATTATAGTGTGTTGTAAAGGAATTGCATGTTGTGCAACACTATGCAGAAAATATGCAGGTCATTTCCTTGTTTTATGGGAAATATTCAAACCTTCAAATTGTGAAAACTTGCTTAACTCTTAGAGACTATGCAGACAATTACATAATGGCAGAATTTTATGGTGTCTGCAAATTACAACTGAAGCAAATGTAAGCCAAATGGGAAAATACAATTTACACCAAATTACAGTAGAAAGGCTTGGGAGATAACTTGGTCTGTCCAAAAAAGTTTTTTTTTTAAATTTTTCCTTTGTCTCAGATTATTAACTCTAACTTAAAGGAAAATAAAAATTGAATTGGTGTGAACATTTCAAGCTAGACACATATAAACCACAACATATTGGTCTCACAATTTCTTACTATGAAGACTAAAAGTACGTATTTGTGTTTGAACGTTTTGTAGATTGACGTCAAGCTGTCAGTTCAGTACATGTCATTCAGTGCTCATGCTGACGCAAAAGGAATCATGCAACTTATTCGTCAGGTGAGGTTGATTAATTTCTGACGTTTTCCCAAATCTGCAAATAACAATCTTTCATTGTTAATTGGCCGACTGAAATTTACTGGTGTCAGACAAAATACCAACAGAATGCTCAGACAGGTGTTGTTTTAAATACCATTGACTATTATATTGTAGAGAGGAAAGCTTGTTTGCATTGACATTATTTATTGGCAATTTGTTGTGGTTCCAGGCAGAGCCTAAGAATGTTGTTTTGGTTCACGGAGAAGCAGGCAAGATGGATTTTTTGAAACAGAAAATTGAGCAGGAATTTGGTAAGTTAAATTGATGAAAGCGTAAATGAACTAAGTGTTTAAGTTGAACTAAGTGTTTAAATGAACTAAGTGTTTAAGTTCATCGAAAAGTTGAAAAAGGAGACGACTTATTAGTTTATTGAAAAAGTAGTACACGGATAGATGAAAAGAGCAGACAGACCAACATATACTCAGTACTGGCACAATGATAGCGTCTCAATCCATTAGCGTTTCTGCGTAAAAAATATGTTTTCCAAGACAGACCGACTGACTGACTGACCCATGTGTCCATTTGTCTTTCCAACTGGCTGACGTACAGACAGACAGACTGACAGACAGGCTAGACAGACGGACGTGGGTTTGGTGAGGCCGCAAGCCCTTTTGCAGTAATTGTTAACTCAATAATGTTGGCGTGCTTTCTAGATATGGGACTTCGTATCTTAGCTATTAGATTGTCACACTAACTTATATCGTGGTTTAAAGGGGCTAAGCTAAGGCATGTTGATTGTTTCACGTTTTTGGGTCAAAGCTATGCTGAAATTAAACTGAAGTAAGCACCTTTTGTCCTACACGTAAAGCTCCTACAACACGAAAGAAGCGATTTCCTGGAAGGGAGATGCAAGACACAAGGGTTCAACTTGACAAAATTGGCCCTTTTTTTCCAAATTCTAGACTGTAGCCATCCGCAGCCAAACGAACTTATTTATAGGTCGAGGAAACTAGTACAGTAATATTTAAAAAACTGAACCATCATTTTGTCTCCTTTGTTTCCAATATGACTTTTAGCTTGTTAAAATAATACTAAAAATGGGTGGGTCACACATTCCCTTTAAAGCCCACTGATGCCTTGACATTTTTTCAGCTTTGATTTGTATTTGTTCAAATTACATTTACAACTACAGTGACAATTTATTTATTTCACAGCTCATTTTCTGTGTGAAATATGATAAAACTGTAAATGGTTTGAACCCAGCAGTCATATCATAGGTCATATGATCGTCCGGGTGAGTGTAGTCCTGAGAAGGACTGTTTGTGTGGTGACATTGACTGGCGTTTCGACAACCTGAGCGGAAGTCATCATCAGAGTCAAGTGAACTGTGAATGGTCAGTAGACGTTGTAAGTCTCTGGTCGTTGTCCTGATTGGTCGATGGTCTCGTGATTGGTTGTCTGTCAGACGACCACTAACATCACGAGACTCTAATGATGACTTCCGCTCAAGTGGTTGAAACGTCCGTCAATGTTATCACAAACACTCCTTCCCAGGACTACACTCACCTGGACGATCATAATTTACCGACCTATAAAATATGATAGCTGTAAATCAAGGGAGGCAATGTTAAAATGCAAAAAAAAAAGTTTTTCGTTTTGGCCAATTTGTCTCATTTTGTTTATTTTTAGGTATCAGCTGTTACAAACCAGCCAATGGAGAGACAGTTTGCATGCCTACTATTCCCACCATTACTGTTGATATGTCGCTTGGTCTGCTGAAAAGAAAAGTGCAGTCCTTGGAAAGAAAAGGTCAGCTCTTATCCCTGAAGTCTTAGATGGCGAGTTAACGGACGGGAATCGGGGGTGTTCAAGTTTCAAGTTTTCAAGTTTCAAGTTTATTCGACGACATTTAATGAAAATTACATGCATACTGCTCTACCCACAAATAGCAAAGGCTAATCTAGGCGGGTAGAGTAAAATTACTATTACTACAACATGACTATAATATTATAAATAAAGAAGAACGAAAGAGAGAAAGAAAGAAATTTTAAATTATAAATTGGGTGGTTTTAGACATGTCAAGAGCAAGCGATACAGCAATACAATACGCTAATTTAGTAATTTATGTTAAAGCCTTTGAAGTATGATGGGTACCTCAACGTAATCGCCTCAGCTTCCAGTATCGATAGCAGGATATTGATAACAGGTTCCAATATCGATAGAGGTGTTCAACAGAGTTAGAGCCTAATCGAGAGCAAGAGAGATTAAACTGGCGTCGGTTGTATTTAAAATTTGAGCAGATTCAAACGCTTCACGAGCGCAGGAGAGTTTCTTGCCAAACGGGAGGGCGAGTGTTAATTCTGGACAACTCCTTTTTGCATTTGCCCTTGGCTTAACTTTAACTTCTCGTTAAATTATCATCAGCTGAATCATGCCCATCGGTAAGAAGTCAACAGAAAATCAATCATTTTGATGTATGAGCAGATTCTCTAAACATGTTCAGTAAAAAATATAGGTAGATAGGTAAGGAGAAATACGTGGACGTGTGAGATCGCGTAACCTTCCTCTCACTAAAATAGTCGTAGGTTCTTCAACAAGTCCCAGAGAAGACCAGAGACAGAACGAGCGTAATGATGTCTTTCATACGTCTCAAACGTAATCCTCAAACGAGTTTGATATTTTCAAAGTTCTCCACACTCAAAAGGGGGCAAAATGTTGTCTCTGTAACGAATCTCTCTCTTGTCATCTCCAATACAATCTGTTCTGTAAGAAATCAAATCATAATTGTTATCATCATCGTCATCAATTTCCTGTGCGTATTTTGGGGGACATTTAATTGCACATTACATAATAGAGAGATTCTAATTTAGTTTGTTTAATTTGTATTGTTGTTCCAGATGCCAAAAGAGCCAAGCTTACTCCACATAACAATCACTTGCCGTTACAAGGTGTTTTGGTCATGAAAGACACGGTACGTTTCATCGCTACTTTTTATGGTATGCTTTCTGGTTGTTCAGCCCCATTATAGCACAACGCTAAATTTTGGCGTGCTCCCATTGGTCGAAGTTGATCACGTGACGCGATAGTGTCTTTTCTCAGCGGGCGCCTAGCAGCGCATAGTGCCCATTTTGGGCAATTTTTGCTCAAAATTTAGCGTTGTACAACAAAAACAATAGTCCTTCTGTCTCAGGCCCTTTGTGTGATAGGTTCTCTCGGAAATTTGATGTTCAAACTTCATATAAGCACTCGAACTACATTCTCGGGCTTTATATTTGTTGTGAACATCAAATTTTCTTGGGCAACCTATCACACGATAGTGCCTTCGACAGAAGAACTCTGTTGTTTAAATAGTGATCAGCATTAACTTTCTCCTCATCATATCAGTGCATCATAACACAAACAGGTCATGAGAAATTGGCAAACGATCACCAAACATGAATTGTCTTGATGTCTAAACGGGTTCTCCCTATTAGTAATCAATAAAATCTGTGGAAATCAGTAAGGAGAATTTGTATAGTGATCTGGGGCTGAAAGGGTTAAATTGTCTTAGAGCCATTTGTGTTTCTATCTAAACAGTCCGTCAGGTTAGTGGAACCCGCGCAGGCCATGAAGGAATTAGGACTCAGTGAACACAAGCTTCGCTTTACGTCATCAGTTTCCATGGAAACCACAGTGCCGCATCACTTGTTTGTGGAAAGACTTCAGTCCCAGCTTGAAAGGTAGCGAGATTTGTAGCTGTTTGAAGATGTATTTCAAGCTTTTTAGAGATCACCACTGGAGAAATTATGGTGGCTGTTTTTGTTCTGTTAACTAAGGGTCCACATTATTTTACTTTCAAGACTACTCTATTTCGAGACCACGAAAAAATCCCGTGAATTTTTGCTGTTGCACAAAGAGCACCACAAAAACATACTACTCAAAAAAGCTTTCATTTGAATGGTCACGCTAAAATGTCATCCACAGACTCACAAGGTAGAACCACCTTGTGCAATATAATGAACAGCACCGCAGGAAAATACTACTCAGTAGCTTTCATTTGCATGGTCACACTTTAGGATTTCACCCACAGACATAAACGTTAGAACCACCTTGTACAGCGTATTAAACAGTACCACAGGAAAGTACTGCTCAGTAGCTTTCATTTGAATAGTCACACTTTGGGATTTCATCCACAGATTCAAAAGTTAGAACCACCTTGTACAGCATAATAAACAGCACCACAGGAAAGTACGGCTCAATAGCTTTCATTTGAATGGATGAATAAACTTCGCCTGACCAGGAAAAGTCGAGGATTAGTTGCAAAAACTTGACGTAAGATTTTTTCTCCACAACAAATTCAACTGTTTTCGTTATGACACTGTTCAATCCTGTTGCGGAGTTTTAACGATATTTTCTGTACAAAACAAACTACCGTCGTGCCGTTTAATTTATTCCCAGTTGATGTGACTTTGCCAAGTTTCTAACTACTAACTCGGTTAGGCCAATGTGTTTTAGAAAACACGGTTTATACCCCGTTCACACCATCTGAACATGTGTAGCTAGACAAGTTTAATTACACTCTGTTAAGCTAAACATGTTTAAGCCATCGGACCGTTCACACCGCACAAGCGTGTTTTAGCTGTTTATAGTTTTGCTTTGACGTGCAGTTATTTTTTGCTATCTACCTTGTATAGCTTGGAATTGTTTCTTCTTTTTCTTGCTTCCGGGATAGGTAAAGCGATGGTAAATCCGCCGTCTGATGTGGTCCACATAAATTACCTCGTACACGTTGTTTAGTTGAACTTGGTTTTCAACATGTCTGATTGAACGAGTGTGCGGTATGAATGGCTAGTTAGTCATGTTTAGTTGAACAACATTTAAACATTTTTAAGCTTTGGTCTTTGGGTATTAGAGAGCATTTTTAAATAACAGTAACTGCTAGTAATGTCTGAACAGTGAATGGCATTTTCCCGATTAACTGACCGTCAGGAAATATGTTACTTTTGGTGGAGTTTCTTCCGAAGTAACCCCTACCCCTTTCGTTAGTAAGAACATAGAAAACAGGAAAAAGTATATAAGCGATTGAAGTGCCACACCATATATGGAAATATGTTTACATGACGAAGCATTTTACACCAAGTCCACAAGGAAATACAAGCCTAGCTGCCTTGATCGCAGATAAACCTGCCTGAAAATGTCAAATTTAGATCTTTTAAGCGCTGGATTCTCAGCAATCCTTGGCAAAGAGGTTGTACCCCAAAAGGGTAAAGGCCGAGGTGTCTCTGTGCACGATCTTTTTAAGCAGTCCTACATTATGAGGCCACTGGAGACAGTTGATCCTCGTGAACTGTTCGATGTGTCTGTTAGAGGTTTAACCGGCAAGTGGACGAAGATTCGGGTGTCGGGGACGCACACAGTAGCCCATGTCAAAGCTTTCCTAGCCCGGAACGTCATCCTGCGTCGTCCGCATGAACTCGTACTTATATATGGCGGTCGAGAGATGTTAGATATTCAAACTTTAGGCGACTACGGAATCCAAGCTGGTGCTAAACTCCATGCGGTACTACGTTTGAGGGGTGGAGGTAGTGGCCCTGTCTTGCCGTACGCGTTTAATACAGACGAACTTGATCCCAAGTACGATTTCGACTTCAGTCAAGTGAAAGACGATGGTAAACGGTACTTTAGAGGAGGCTTCGAGTACAGTCGACCGTATGGCTGGAAAAGATTTGCCATTAAAGTCGTCGGCAGATACGAAGACGACGACTGGCTTGGCCCTAATGGCATACGTACAGAAGAAGTCCCTGGAGAATGGCCAGTATCTTATCATGGTACGAATGTCGCAAGTGCCAACCTGATCTTAGGAACGGGCATAAAAGCGGGGCCGAGAGCCAGATTTGGTAAAGGTGTGTATACGAGTCCTAGTCTTGAATTGGTTGAGAAGCTGTACGCACAGGAGTTTACTCATAAAGGAAAATCGTACAAGATAGTTTTGCAGAATCGTGTGAACCCGGATCAGCGTAACGGCCACCTCCAAATCATCCCCGCCTCGCAGACTGGAACAGGAGCTGATTACTGGTTGTCTCCAGCCCAAGATTCAGCTGATGTGCGCCCATATGGCATCCTAATCCGTGAAGTCACAAAACCAAACCCTTCGCCCAAATGAAAAGAAAAAGAACGTCATTCCGTCAGAGAAGAAAAGAATAATTATAAGCAAACAGTGTACCTTTAATTTTCTAGTAAAGTTCTTCAAAGAGAGTTCTTCACTACAGGCTGAACTGAAAAGAAAGTGATTTCTATTTTGCATTAAAACGACACTATGCTTGTAGCACTCGGTCGTCATACTTCACGGAAGAGTGAAAACTGAACAATTTAATAACAGGCCATTGACGTCATCTTGGTTCACTAGGGCGAAATGTGCAGGCAATATAGGTTAAAGAATTGTGTAAGGCTTGTATCTTGGCATCAATTGAATTCAAAAAATAATGGTCTAGTTTTGTTATTAAAGACTATCTGACATCACTGAAACTGTTTCTTGTCGTCTGTTGCTACCGATGGCAAGGATGGAAATGGATTAAAACTTGAAAAAATTGGGCCAATTTTTTCAAGTTTTGATGCTGTGTTCTCAAAAATCTCCAAAAAACTTATTATGGTTGGCTCTCCCTGAAAACATTTATTTGAAATCTTCCTCATAGTTTCACAGGAGCATTTTGTGTATGAGTAAAGGCACTAGGTTGTGTTTTTAGCACAGAATTGACCCAAAATAGCAAAATCCTCGTGACATAACACCTTTAAGATTCACTTCTAGCACTAGGTATAAGATTTGTTAACAGAAGGTCTTGTAATACTTGTCGTTGGTAATAAATTGCATATGATACAGACTCGTAAAAAAGAATAAGCTCATGCCTGCGGTATTTGTACGGTGGCAGCTTACAAAATGAGTTTTGCAACTTTCTTTTGAAAGTATTTTAGAAAACTCTGATTTTTATGTTTCATTTGAAAGTCCACCGACTCAAAAGTAAGAACTATCGTCTCCAGCATAATAAACAAGACCTTTGTAGACTACTACTCAGTAGCTTTTATTTGAACGTCAAACTTTATGATTTTACTCGTCGACTCAAAGGTTAGAACCACCTTGTGCAATACAATGAACAGCACGGGCCCCAGTTGTTCAAAAGTTGGATAGCGCTATCCACTGGATAAATCACTATCCAGTGGATAAGTGTTAGGGAAACCAATTGCGTTATCCACTGGATAGAGATTTATCCCGTGGATAGTGCTACCCAACTTTGGGGCAACTGGGGCCTGCCCAGTAGCTTTCATTTGAATGGTCACACTTCAGGAGTTTAGAAACACCTTGTACAGCATAACAAACAACACCAGAAAGAAAGTGCTGCTCCCCAGCTCTTTTATTTGAATGGTAGCACGTTAGGATTTCGTCCACCGATTCAAAAGTTTAAACCACCATGTACAATAAATAACTACACGATAGGTCACAACCTTCTAGACACGTTTCGGCCGTACAACTGCCATCATCGGTACGAAATAAGTTACAGAATAGAATTGAGATAAATACAAAGCCATAATTAGAATTGCTAATGAAAAGAGTAACATGAACCATGAAGGAGAAGAATGCATTAATAACACCGCAGAAAAATATTACTCAATGTAGTTCCATTTGAATGGTCACTCTAAGTATTTTGTCCTCAAACTCAATGTTAGAACCCCCTTATACAGCATAAGAAGCAGCACCATTCATTTTCATTTGAGAGGAATCGTCAAATCATCAGACAAACGCGCGGGGTTGAGAATGTTTGAACCTCATGTCTTAAGAAAACGAATTAATCCCGTTATGCTGCAGAATTCAATTAGTTTCAGTTCCTTGAATTTTTATCTTTTCTTCCTCTGAAGGCTCCTACCAAACTACTCTGTTCAGCGAATGGCGGAAGGTTGTTTGTCAGTGGATTCAGTCCAAGTAAAGGTTAGTGTTTCACTAGGTGTGTTAGGCTACAAAGACGATATTACGGTAACGTAAAACGCTATAGGGGTCGCCTAGAATCCGTGACTTCTTTCTGTTCCTTCAATGTTGATGGTGCTTTGTATCCCATCTTTTCTACTCACGATTTCCTCTGTGTGCCTTCACATTTTGGGGTTACCTCGGTGTAATAAGCTGCCAAGGTTTTCTTTGTTTTCTAAGCTATTATTTTGCTGTTTGTACTACAATATCAGTATCACTTAAATGTTTTGTTTTCTTTATCTTAAGTAAGCTTCACATCGATTCAAAGGTTTTAACGTTTCGGTAAAGCCCGCATTCCAGTCGGTGGAACAACAGACGATCTTTTCTGTAGATCGTGAGCTCGAATGCCTCCTTAGCCTGCATTGGGTTGAGATCGCTTCCGCCTGGAGTGCAAACAGATTCAATGCGAGGACGGTTACAATTTCTATGACTCAGTATTTATCTTTTGTAACACGTTAGTTTGATTGTTACACTCGGAATGTCCTTACTGTCGATCCTTCGATTCCTTTTCAAATCGATTTTCTATTTAAATGTGTTTGCCCTCATCGCCATGGGTTATTTACCTTAGCTAACTAGCTAGCTGACTTCTGTTCTGGTAGATATCACCGAGTGATGACGCAAGCCATGGCCGTTCAAGCTGCACCGCTTTTGTGTCTTGGACAATGCAGGTGATTTTCAGTCAGATTCAAATAATTGCTAGAGGAACATAGCGGTTTTCAACTGAGTGTTGATTGGATAAAAAAGTTCGAGTTCGCGCCACTTTCAAAACCAATCGCACTTTGCTCGCACGCGTTTTCCCGCGCTTGGCGCCGGTTACAAGTATTTGCTTCGAGTTCTGATTGGTTCACTGGGTAATTTGTGTTTGTTGTGATTGGCTGGGTTAATTACTTTGGTTTTGGTTTTACGATACTCATTTGAAAAGCGCTCTGACTGAGTCAGTAAGTCGACAGTTATTTGATGCTGTCTGAAGTGGAGTAGCAGAAGGTCAAGCTTTCATTTTCAAATCTGTGTAGTGGAAGGATCATGGACAAAAGTGACCGCTTGTTTTTGTGCATCTTTCGTCTGTTGTTTCTGCTATCAGGGTTTCATTTTAGAAACTGGCTCACGAGGGCCCCTTTAAAGCTCCAACGGCATATTTCCGTGGTACTAGTAGGGGGAATTTAAACATTTAGTTATTATATATATTATATATCTTTATAATCATTTCCCCTATTCTCATGACCTGCATGTTTGCTCAAATAGTGATATTGTTGGGAGAAATCAGATTCTCGTCTCTATTACGGCTTAAAGGGTTAGAGAGCCTTTTTTCAGGGGCTTAAGATATTTGCGCGTATTTGCAAGACACGTTGGACGCGTTTGATGCGCCAATATATTTTGATTTATTGTGGTAATCCAGCGATGCTGCGTTCTAAAATGAACCTGCGCCGTTAACTCACTCATTTATCCGGCTTTTGTTCATGACAAAAATCAACCTCTGTAACATTTGTAATGGCGAATATTGATTTACTCTCCAGGAAGAAGAACTAGGAAGTTACGTGCTTTCGTTGGTACGCGACCGAGTAGCTGTACCCACAGTTCCAAGCTGATGGTATCTTTTGTGGGAAGAGTCATGTTATGGATTACTGAAGACTGTCGAACAGCAAAGGATAAGCCATATACACGGAGGAATGTTTAGAACAGTCGGTAGAGCGGAAACAACGACTGTTCTGTCCTGCAGGGTGCTGTATCTTGAGAAGTTTAGAAACTGTGACAGCTAATGAAGATTAACGTTTGAAATACGTATTTTATGTATATCTGAGGTACTGAGGGCTTGTCAGCCCCATCCTTGATTCGTCTCGTCCCGTCCCGTCCTGTTTTCTTCCCTACCCCTTCCCCAAGTGCGCCTCCTACGAGGGCAAGTAATACATACCATGTGTTTACACTGCATAGGATTTATAAAACATTATTTGAGAGCAGTGAAACTGAACTGTGATGATTTCAAATAGTCCGGCGAACTTGTCACAAGCGGAAGATACGTCTCAAGAACCTCATCGATCATTCGTCACATATAAAAGCGCAAAGTGTAAACCTATGTTCACTTGGACATCGGCTACCAGTATAAATTTCGATTTCATCTTCTACGAAGACCACTCGAATTCAGTTTAGACTCAATGGAATGCTTTTAGAGTTGAACGTGGTCACAGCACGTGCACCTGTAATATGAAAAGTTCATTGCTAGTAAAGGCAAGAAAATCATCTTTAAATGTCTGTGCAGGTTGATTGTATTTTCCGTGTCTTAGTCGTGTGAATAACTCTTCTTGATACTGTTGCAGTTGCATTAAACGCTGTGGTTGACAAAGCAAAGCTCTGTGGTGATTCATTAGCGGTTTTCAACGCCAGTTAAATTTCTTGCCGTTTGTCGTTCGTCTACCGTAAACCATTCATATTTTAGCTCGTTATAGGTCATTTGCTTTGACACGTTCGTACGTAGCGTACGTAAGTAACAGGTTGTCTTGTGCGCAAATTAATTTAGCAAGCCTGCGCAGCAAGCCTTTCCACAGGCTTTCCCCGCCTGTTCGAGACATTTTTGTGCTTTTTGGCTGCGCGAAAATTGGGGCGAGCGTAAAACATCCCTCTCCACCCTTCTTTCTTCACCGCGGTCAAACGAGAATAAGAAAAGTACTTCAAAGATAAGGCAATTGTTCAAAGTTTGATACTTTATCAGTATCCTGTAGATTTACTAAAATGTTTCGAACTTTACTAAAAAAAAATTAGTGTTTGAAAACGGGAAACGGACTTGTCGGCGCAATTTGTAAAACAATTTTGTTCAGGTGTGGAACATTTAAATAGCAAAGAAACTCGTTTATTTGAGAGAAATGAAAATATATTTACACTCGCCCACTACTTTATATCTCCTTGCTCATGTTTCGATTGCATCGTGAATAAATCTTGCGAAGAGAAACGAAAAAAAACTGCCGCAGACGCTTGACCGCGGTGGACTTCCTTCCATTTGTTTGCGGTTGCCCCAATTTTTGCGCGGCCAAAAAGCGAAAAATGCCCCGAACGGGCAGAGCATCAGAATACTGGGCACTGATTGGCTGGAGGGGTGTGCCCTTATTGTAATCACTTGACTCAATTCAAAACACGCAAAATGAATTGTTTCCAAGGCGTCTTTATCTCAAATTTGAATGAGCCGTATTTTCATACTCGGACATCTCAATCAAGAAGACATAATTTAAAACATTAGCTTTCTTGAGATGATGACATTAAAGAAAAAGAAAGGAAAAAAACGCCGTCTTAGGCCGTCGCTGATTTTGGTCAGTTTAAGATGCTTACCGTGCTAACATGGAAATTGTTTTTAGTAAGTATTTGTTGAAACTTTTGTCGTAAAAGTTTCGACAAGACAATCTTCTTCCCTGTTTTTGTCAACAAAAACTGCACCCCACCGCCATCTGTCACTCTCTCTGAATGAAGTATGAACCACAGGCCTCTTAAATCTGATTGATTACTGACGCGAAGAAGCGGGTTACTTCTATTTGCATAATTCGTCTCATGGGACGTATGCCATTTTCTTAAGTAATCCGTGGTGAATTCAGTTCATTTAGTTTTACGCTCTTCCACGATGGCCTTTGTTACAAGGACGAGTTCTGCTAGTTCAATAGTCACTCTAAGCCCAGCTGCCCTTTTCAAGAAAAACCACAGAGCGGCGACTCTTCCACTCAGCACATTATCGTCCAGTTTTAATGGCCACACAGTAAATCAGCCCCTGAAGACCATATCAGAGTTACCAGGGCCAGTCCGCCTTCCATTGGTGGGAACAGCTTGGATATTTTTCGCTGGGACAGGAGGCAAGCCACTTGGAAAGACAATTCTGTCCATGCAAGAAGATCTTGTTAACAAATATGGCAGAATATTCCGGTTGCAACTGCCTGGCATGACTGTTGTTCAAATAGCGGACCCTTTAGATGTCGCGACAGTGCTGCGAAACGAGTCCAAATATCCCCAGCGACTTCAATTGCCTGTTCTCGACTATTATCGCGAGACACGGCAAAAGATTCCTGGAGTTTTCTTTGTAGATGGTCCCGAGTGGTACAAGTATCGAAGCGTGCTAAGCAAAAAAATGCTGCGACCCAAACAAGTCGCTGACTACGCTTCCGGCTTCAACGAAATTATAACTGATTTTATCCACAGATTGCGAACTGTTCGAGAGCCTGTTGATTCACAGAATGCTAATGAAGTTAGTGGTCTGGACAACGAACTTTTCAAGTGGTCTTTCGAGTCTGTTGCAGAGATGTTGTTCGACAAAAGATTTGGGTGTCTGGAACCAGAAGTTAACAAAGAGGCAGAGATTTTCATTAAGGCTGTTGGAGAGTTTCTCTACAATGCAATCGGTGTTGCCTTCTTGCCAAACTGGTTTTATAAGATCTATGAGACTGAACAGTTTAAAACGTTCTTTCACAGTTTTGACACGATGTACGAGTACGCGGAAGTTTTTATTCAGAGAAGAATTAATGAGCTTGAGGATAAAACATGCGACTCTTCAAAGCGTGACAATGACAAAGCAGGTTTCTTTGAGTTTCTTCTGTCAAGTGGAAAACTCACCAAAGACGACCTTCTTGCGAGTGTGATTGATGTCCTGTTTGCTGGAGTTGACACAACTTCCAACACAATGCAGTGGATACTGTACATGATGGCCAAGAACCCAGACAAGCAAGAAATTCTACGACAAGAAGTTCTGTCTGTTCTGGGAAATAATACTACAGCGACACCAGCAACGCTAGCACAGCTGCCTTACTTGAAAGCCTGGGTACGAGAAACACTGCGATTGTATCCTGTTTTATCAGCAATACCTCGAAGACCTTCTGAAGATGTGACTTTAAGCAGTTATGTAATACCTGGTGGTACTACTCAAGTGGAATTTCTCACATACTACATGGGGCGAGACGAGAAAGTTTTCGAAGACGCCGAGGCGTTCAAACCAGAAAGATGGCTACGGAACAAAGACGTCCCATTATCTGAAGCCGTGGAAGCTTTCTCCTCCATCCCGTTTGGGTTTGGAACCCGGATGTGTCTTGGTCGCCGTATCGCCGAGCTGGAGCTTCATCTGCTATTGGCCAGAATCGTGCAGCAGTTTGAGATTCGCTACCCTCCTGAAGCAGAGCCGGTGGAACCTTTTATGAGAGGAGTTATCATCCCTGACAGACCTCTACGAGTCATGTTTGTAGACAGACAATGAAATTACCGGTATCAACATATACTACATTTACCTTATTTTAAGATATGCATTTTGGAAGTATCCAGTAAACGTGGCAAACGTAACAGGACCTGGAAATACACTGCAAACACGGGTGTGGGTGTCGAATCATTGCGCTCGCGTGAGCGTGGCACTCGAGGGGAGTTTTCACCTGTAAAGTACGTACTCACCACGCATCTTTTACAGTATAATAAAAGGATTCCATCCACAGATTCACAAGTAAGATATACCTTGTACAACATTATAAACATAACTCCAGGAAAGTACTGCTCAGTAGTTTTTGTTTGAACCCCTAACTCCACCGCAACCTCATGTGGACGAGAATTGAACTGCGTTACCGCGTTGTTGGTGGGGGTGTGCCCATGATCTTCCAAGTACTTTCCTATTGGAGAATATTAATCCTGTCTTTGGTTACAGTTTGTGTATCTGAAGCGGCAAAGCACGCTTTACCGTATAAAATGGACCTTTATGTAACTTCTCTGCCTTTTTCTCTTCATCACGTAAATGTGCCCTCCCCAACTCTACCAAGACCATACCCAAATTCAGTCCAAAACGAGAAAGCATTTCCAACTTCAGACCAAAACTGCTAAAAAACTATACTGTTTCGGGCGGCACATGCCTATATACCTTGTATAGAATAGCTTAAGGACTCTCATATATACGTCTTCCTTTGTTGAGCGGATTGTCCGCCCCCCCCCCCCCCCATAGCCTTTCACGTTTGGTCACTTTTTTCTATGATGGGCTACACGGGGAGGCTCGTTCATATCACTAAACCTTACATTGCAGTTCCAAGGCATCAGCAGATTGCTTTCGTTAGTGGTAATTTAAAGTATGTAGTCTTAGGCGTATAGCAAAAGAGGTACAACCTTTATTAATCGCCTACCCTATACGCGTACCCGAATGGATGCAAATAAACAGACTGTCGAAAGCTACTTCCACCGCTACTGTTTACATGATTTTAGGATATCACGTTCCACAGCATTTTAAAGCCAAGTAAACCACTCAGAAACTAATAATAATAATTTCTGACGCGTTTGTTACTATCTGTCTTGATGTTGAACATAATTGTAACCAATCTAAAAAATAATAGACGTTTTGCACTGGGGAGGGGAGGGGGTTATCGACGCGTTTATCTGCGACAGGGTACGCGCTAAACATGCGACAAGAATACGCGTTCTAATAAATCCGCCCTTAGCGAGATAAAAAAAATGGCCTTTCAAATCATTGATTGAGTTGTGAACTATGCATTTTTCACCTTCTTCTTAAGATTGTTTGTTACGGGAAAATATCTGTCCCTGATTTCGGTCTTAACGCTAATTCATGCCTGTCGCTCATATGACGAGGAAAGAGAAATGCTAGAGTGCACACTGCGTTAGTTTTGTGAAATCACAACATTTAGCGGTGGAAATAAACTTGGACAGTGTAGAATTCGGGTTTACTTTCGTATTGTGGTCAAAAACTATAGTTTTTCTTCGGCGAAATGTCCCGTCAGACTTTCGTTATATGGCAAAATCAATTCATTTTGTTTTCCGAACCGATAAATATGCCGCTTAAGTGTGAAATTAAGTCATGTAGTATTTTCGGAAAACCAACAGCACCCCGGAATTCCGAAATTTCTGTTTTCTAAAATTTTCACCAAAAGAAATCGATCAGATCGACTGTCTAAGCTTTTAGAAATATTCAATGAAAAGGCCTTGAAACAATCTGCGAAAACAGGAAACAAGATTTAATAATAATAATAATAATAATAATGATGATGATGATGATGATGATGATGATGATGATGATGATGATGACAACAATCTTTATAACAATCTTTGAAGAATTCTTTTACATGTGCTGCGTTCGTAAATGAAACAAACATATAGGGTTGTGAAGCTAATAGAGGGTTTTGATTTAGTTGTTATGTTAGGATTGAAATAGTTTTTGGTAGTGTTATTGTTCAGTCTAAGTTCGATGCCGTCCCTCTGAAAGTTCCCTGTTTGGCTACGTAACTTAGGGCGAGAGATTTCCTGTGAGCATTGAACAAGACCTTTTCAAACACTGAGTTCGAGGGTCCTGTCCGCACGTGTTCTCGTGAACTGGATTTGCCAAACCTCATCTAGTTCCAAGGTCCAGACCAACTCAGCGAAATCTCGAACGGAATTTCCCATTTGGGAGGTTTTGCTTACCAACTGCACAAAGCCTGGACCAAGCGGTTTCCCCAAGTCAATGGTAAACAACCAGAGCAAAATATGTTCACGACGACCTTTTTTCCCTCTCGTTTTTTTCTCAGCAGTAAGGCATCGATCAATTCCAGCTGCGCCCATGCCCCCCCCCTCCACCGGGCTAACCCCCAGGCATTAGCACTTTTTTTACTTGGATGGCAAATTCCCGGGGGTGGGGGCACTTAAGCTGCCAAATGCCCCGCGGTGGGGACGAAGGAAGAGGGAAATGTCCCACCCCCGGGATCGTACGTCCCCAATCAACACTGCAGCAGTTTTCATTTATTGCACAATAATGCCACTTTCAGCATTTAAATGTGTGATTTTTCATTTCTGTAGGTCTGCCTCTCCGTCTTCTAATTGGTTAATAAAGTTATAACCGCCGAGAAATGATATTGACTTCGCAGAGAACACTACATGATAGTTGATTCTCATTTTATTGTTATTTATTTTGTTTTAAACAGTTCGCAAGTAAAAATATCTGGACATTATAAAAGGCTGTTGTGAAGTCATCTGTTGTGAATATTTTAATAATATTCAAAAGTACACGACGATCCCTATAAACGACCC
This sequence comes from Siderastrea radians, assembly GCA_964017195.1. NCBI lineage: Eukaryota > Metazoa > Cnidaria > Anthozoa > Scleractinia > Rhizangiidae > Siderastrea > Siderastrea radians. Next base: position 30,529,870 of record OZ024888.1, read on the forward strand.
CTACGCTCCCTATAATTTATATATTTAACAATTAGATTATGAGCTCGAGATTTCTATCGCGTGATAGTTGATGAGGCCGAAGGCCGAATCAACTATCACGCATAGAAATCGAGAGCGAATAATCTAATTGTTTTAGTATAAATCTACTAGACGTTCAAAACTTAACAGCAGACACTACATGTTTTTATTGAAAAATGATATAAATAGGTCACACCGCGCGCGGAAAACACTCTACTCACTATCTACAACAGAATAGATAGTGAGTAACGTAGCCAATCAGAGAACTGCATTAGTGATAGAACGCTAGTAGATTTATACTAAATAGTTTTAGAATCCATCGCGGCTAGTAAAATTGAAATTATAAAATCCGTGATCAATAAAGCATACGTACGTCGATCCACGTTGATCGTTCCCGATAGCTCAAGTTGAGCCTTGATAAGCAATGAAGAAATTAATGCATAAAATCCAGAAAACTTCCAAAAGTTTGTCCAGTCCTCAACTTTGACGGACAAGCCAATCCGCGACGAAATGCTGGTCCATCCCGATAAAATCCTCCATGTTTGGGTTTAGAGTTGGAAACCACGTGCGTGCCCGGGGGTTGCCCCGGGGTAGGAAAAATGCCCTACCCCGGGCTGCGCCAAATTTGCTAATGCCCCATCCCCGGGACTGGCAAGGTGTGCAAATGCCCCGCAGTTGCCCCGGGGGGTGGGGGGGGATAATTGACTGACGCATAACCACGCCCTACCCTTTCGGTCACGCATTCAACTCAGTACTTGTGCGGTTCATATATCTCCATCCCATTGAGCAATTTGTCAATTAACATACTAATGATTCGTGACGAATTGAAACGTACAAGCTTCTACGATGGCATTTGTGAAAGGAACGAAATCTGCTCGTTCAATCTTTACTTCTTTCAGTCGAATTGCCCTTTTCAAGAAAGAACACAGGATTCTTCCACTCAGCACCTTGTCTTCCAGTAGCCACACGGCAAATCAGCCCCTGAAGACCATATCAGACTTGCCAGGGCCAGTTCGCCTTCCCGTGTTGGGAACAGCTTGGATATTTTTCGCTGGGACAGGAGGTAAACCACTCGGAAAGACAATTCTGTCCATGCAAAGAGAACTTGTTAACAAGTATGGCAAAATATTGCGGTTGCAACTGCCTGGCATGACGATTGTTCAAATAGCAGACCCCACAGATGTCGCGACAGTGCTGAGAAACGAGTCCAAATATCCACAGCGGCTTCAATTCCCTATTCTCGATTACTATCACGAGACACGGCAAAAGATTCCCGGTGTTTTCTTTGCAGATGGCCCCGAGTGGTACAAGCATCGAAGCGTGCTTAGCAAACGAATGCTGCGACCCAAACAAGTCGCTGACTACGCTTCTGGCTTCAACGAAATTATAACCGATTTTATTCACAGATTGCGCACTGTCCGAGAGCCTGTCGATTCAGAGAATGCTAACGAAGTTTGTGAACTTGATAAAGAACTTTTTAATTGGTCATTCGAATCTGTTGCAGAGATGTTATTCGAGAAACGATTTGGGTGTCTGGAACCTCAAGTAAACAAAGAGGCAGAGATTTTCATTAAAGCTATCGGAGATGTTCTCTACAATGCAATCGGTACAGCCTTCTTGCCAAACTGGTTTTACAAGATCTACGAAACTGAACAGCTTAAAAAGTTTTTCAACAGTTTTGACACCGTGTACAAGTACGCTGAAATATTTATTCAGAGACGAATTAATGAGCTTGATGTCATGTCACGCATCTCGTCCAAGCGTGACGATGACAAAGCAGGTTTCTTTGAGTTTCTTCTGTCAAGTGGAAAGCTCACCAAAGACGACCTTTATGCGAGCGTGATTGATGTCCTGTTTGCTGGAGTTGACACAACTTCCAACACAATGCTGTGGATACTGTACATGATGGCCAAGAACCCAGACAAACAAGAAATTCTACGACAAGAAGTTCTGTCTGTCCTACGAAATGATACCACAGCGACACCAACAACGTTAGCACAGATGCCTTACCTAAAAGCCTGGGTGCGAGAAACGCTGCGACTGTATCCTGTTTTGTCAGTAATACACCGAAAACCCTCTAAAGACGTGACTTTGAGTGGTTATGTAATCCCCGGTGGTACCGCTCAGTTGGAATTTCTGACATACTACATGGGACGAGACGAAGGAGTTTTTGAAGACCCCGAAGCTTTCAAACCAGAAAGATGGTTACGAAATAAAAATGTGCCATTATCTGAAGCAGTGGAAGCTTTCTCTTCCATCCCGTTTGGGTTTGGAACCCGGATGTGTCTTGGCCGCCGTATCGCCGAGCTGGAGCTTCATTTGCTTTTGGCCAGAATCGTGCAGCAGTTTGAGATTAGCTACCCTCCTGATGCAGAGCCGGTGGAACCTTTTATGAGAACAATAACCATCCCTGACAAACCTCTACGAGTGACTTTTGTAGACAGACAATGAAATTAGTAAACTTTAAAATACATTGGATTTATAGCATTTCGTAAAATACATTGGATTTATAGCATTTCGTAAAATACATTGGATTTATAGCATTTCGTAAAATACATTGGATTTATAGCATTTCGCAAAATACATTGGATTTATAGCATTTCGTAAAATACATCGGATTTATAGCATTTCGTAAAAGACATTGGATTTATAGCATTTCGTCAAATACATTGGATTTATAGCATTTCGTAAAATACATTGGATTTATAGCATTTCGTAAAATACATTGGATTTATAGCATTTCGATTAGCTGAACGGGGGTGGGGGGGGGGGGTACAGTTCATATACTTGCTGTAACCAAATATAGTCAGTGAATGCTCGACTAGAAAGTGAACTGAATTTTTTTCTCCAGCGATGCAGTGAAAAAAAAAACATAGATAGTAAAAATCACTAAAAATCACTTTGCCACTAAGTCAAATTTCTGTAAAGAGAAATTTCAACTGAACGTCACTGAGGCACAAATCGAAGTTGCTCCGGAGTGCTGGCAAGAACCTGTGTAAATAAAAATTTTAAAGCATTTAGCGTTGTGTTTACAGTTTCGTCGCCACGATGATCATATTCAAGAAAGGACATTAAATAAAACGCAGTAAAAAGGGAGAGAAGCATGTAATAAAAATTCTCACACTTTTATGTCGAGTCAGCACAAAAATCATGAAGCAATCTTAACAAGAACGGAACAAACCTCAAAAAATGACATTTTTTGCGATACCTCGCAAAATTGAAACTAATTCACGTGCACTTGTTGTAGCTCCGTGTTCTGACAGCTCCAGATATTCAGATACAAATAGCTAATGGTCGCTAATAGGATGCCATGTAAAATAAGTTGAATCAATTTCTCAGTTGTTTGATTCAATGTTGTTTTAAGCATTCCGACCGCGGGCTCTAAACCGAGAACAATTGCGTTTTGTATAAGAAAGCAGTTAGAATTTTTGCAAAAGCAGCATATAAGGGAAACACGGGGAAATTATTCAAGAACGTGAGACTTCTTAAAGTTGACAAAATAAATAAACTGGAAATAGAAGCATTCGTGTACAAATTCTACAATAATTGACTTCTTGTCAAACTATCCAAATTATTCGTTATAAACAGTTAAGTACATACACATTATTCTAGACCAAGACGAGGGGGTGAATAGGTCTACGGATCAGCGGGTTGGCAAATAATTTTACCCAGATTTCGGTTCCAGATTGAAATCTGAGCGGATTTCGGATCCTGCAACTTCAGCGGATGGCGGTTGTACCAATTTTGTTTGGCTCGGATTTTAAATTTTATTTGCTATGAAATTCGGATCGTGGATCTCGACTTCAGAAATGTTTGGTTTGTTTTTGCCTACACGTTTTGGACGACAAGTCAGGATCAACAACAGATTCATAATGTAGAAGTATCGGTATTTTCGTTTGAAAGAGAAAAAACGATATTGTGGCTTACACCCCTCTGTAAAAGACTTGGTGATTCCCGGATGTTTGTCGGGAATTAAGTAAAAATTTCGCTGACGGTGGAAGAAACACCCACCAGGTTATTTCAATTTGTCACCTGCGGAAGACAGTGATTTATTAAATTTAGTTGTGTGTACATTTTTACGCATACTAGATGTTTAAAGTGCTTTTACAGTACTTATCTCCGGCACAAGTCTAAATTACATTCCGTGTTGAGAATGGAAGAAAAGGACCTTTTTAGGATTAGGGGTGCGTAATTTCAAGGGTTCAGGGAGGCCGTGGGTTAGATATGAATTTAGTTGGGATTGGAATAGTAATATGATGAAATCATCAGTAAGTTGAATCCAATGACGTGTGCCATTGGAAACACTGTTTCCCTAAAAAAAAAGGTTTATGTCCTCATATTTAAAAGATTTTTCTTTTGATATTAGACTGCGAGTAGTCTCTAATTTTGGCGATGGCGATTGTGGGGCGGACAAAATACACATGCGCGCTCGAGGAGACGCGACGCGAAGGGAGCGCAGTCGCGTCGCGTCTCCTCGATCTTTCGCGCGCGCGTGTGTATTTCGCCCGCGCCACAATCGCCATCGCCAAAATTAGAGACTACTCGCAGTCTATTCCATATAAACTTTGGTTACTTATTCCATGTTCACCTTGAAAGCGAGAGAAAAGTGGACAAAACGTTTTGCTAAAACACAAATTCACACAAGGCTCGAGTCAAAACATTTTTTATTAAATACAAAAACTCCATGTAACAAGTCATTTGCGGATTCGTATTTGAGCACATTTTTAGCGGCGGATCGGCGGATTTGTATACCCCTATTCGCTCCCCTCCTAGACATTCAAACGACTGTCATTTGCTAGGTAGGTATACAAAGCTGGAACAGTTTTCCATATCATTTAAAGGTCCAAAAATTTGGAATGAAATTGACACAAAAATAAGAGTTGGTAAATGAATGTTTTGACTTCTGTTTTAGGGGGCGTTATGTCCTCGTCTAGGGGGCCTTCTGTCTTATTTTGAGGGGGCGTTCTGTCTGATTTAGGGGGCGTTTTATCCGGGGCGTTTTGACCGGATACGGATGTTATTAAGAGGAAAAGAATGCTTCACCCTGGAAGTTTTTGTTTGCTTCTTCTTTTTCTATTCAGTGCATACATTTCTGGGGCTCCTCCTGCTCAATTCCACGGAAGAGCACAGCCTAGTAATCTGGACAGTTTTTCTGAAAGAGCTACTAGATTGGTTCGGGAAGTAATGCGACTGCTAGACACGGCAGAAAACCAATAAGATGTTGTGGAGTATTGTATTGTCAGGCTTGAAAATCTTCTAACCAATTGCGTAAACCTGGATGGCATCGTTAACGATGAACTTTATAACCTTCTCAATTGATAATGTACAGCAATACATTTTTTTATTGCGTTCATATGCTGTAAACCAGGTGGAAGGGAGTCACGCGGACTCAGCGTACAGCGTTCCTGTTGATTGCTCTACTAGTGGAAGACCACGCGATGCGAAATCACGTTTGACCAGCGGTCATTTCTTGTTGGGGAGTATTTCAGCACAAGGAGGATTGCACGGGAACTGTCTTGGTGTGAGTGTCTCTACTGTCAGGCGTAGATTACGTGACAATGGAATTGGTCTAGATCAAACTTTTTCCTCAACTTCAGATGCCGATTTAGATCAGCTAATCCGAAATATTAGATCACATTTTCCCCGAATAGGCTATCGACAAATACGAGCAATGGTCGAGTTAGCCCAGATCACGGGTTAAAGATTCAACCTTGCAGGGTGCGAATTGCTATTAGGAGGGTTGATCCCCCTGGTGCCTCAATACGGTTGTCTGAAGTGCATGTGAAAAGACGCTACAATGTCTACAATGTGTACGGTGCAAATGCCTTATGGCACATTGAGACCTATCATTCTTCGGTGCGGTTGCGCATGATCATAGCTGGAGGAATTAATGGTTACTCTCGTTTAATCACATACGGTGTTACGTGTTTCGACAACAACCGTGCCATTACTATCGTTCAGTGCTTCTACCAAAGTACTCAGGAGTACGGCTTTCTATCCCGAGTCCGATCTGACAGAGGAGGGGAGAACTATCTTGTCTCCGTTTTAATGTGTATGGTTCGTGGTGCTAATCGAGGAAGTCTCATAGCAGGTCGATCAGTACATAATCAGAGAATAGAACGGTTGTGGAGAGATTCCTTTTGGTTCTGCATCTCAACCTTTTATTTTCTATTTTATTTTATGGAGGAACTGGGTATTCTCGATCAAAGTGGTGAGCTTTACTTATTCGCTCTACACTACGTTTTCATCCCAAGAATAAACAATTTGTTAAGTCGCTGGTCAGAGGCTTACGAAAGACATCCTCTTGGGACCGAACACAACAGTAGCCCAAGACAACTGTGGGTGGAGAGTATGCTTCGCTTGCAAATCTCCAACCACGCATCTCCAGAAGGCGTGTTTAACAGAGACATTGTCGAAGGTTCCTTGGAGCAGTACCGTATTGACTGGGAAGGTCCTTGTCCCTTTAATGAAGCCGTCGTGAACAACGTGACTGTGCCCCAAATTGACTTAACTCTACCTCCCAATATTTTGCAATACCTTCAAGAAACAATACACCCATTAGCTCACTCAGACTTCTTCGGCATGGACATTTATCTTCTTTGTTTACGCTGGTTACAACAAATACGAAATGGCGAACAAAACTGGCTCCAATTCACTAGCTGAACAAAACAGTTACCGCCTTTGGGCTCCAACAATAGAACCCCACTTTGTTAAACACGTGACACTAGTTTCCCGCCACCGTTTATCCCTTGAAGTTGGATAGCGCCGTGACTGTTTCACTTTTATAGACAAAGGCAATTTTTATTTTGAACGATAATTACAATTGTATTAAGTCAACTTGCAGCCATGTTGACTGATCTATTTTACCCCACACGCGCTGCTTATACAAAATAACTATAAGAATGCTGACCGACACCAAGCCTGCGTGGCCTGGCAAAGTGATTAAAATTATTTGTCTTAGCACAATTACAAATTGCATCTTTTCAATCCTGTTGTGATAAATTCATCTATTTCGTTAAGACGTTTAATATACAGCAACAATAACATGAAATTTAACAATAACGCGAAATTTTTATGTGTTTTTGGCCAAGTTTCTCAGTATATAAAGTAGGGATATTGAAATCATCTACGGAGCCCAAAAAGGCAAATCAGTCTATTAGCCGCTCAAAAATGGGGCAACTGGTGATAAATCTAGAGGCGAGGACGTAGAAATGTTGACTCGCTGATGTGGCCAAAACATCCTAAAAATCCGATTTGTCTCATCGAGACCTAAATTCCTTTCAGCCATAGAAAATATACACTGTTTTAGCTTTCAAACAAAACACTGAGTAATATACATGACAGTGCCCGGGTGGCAGTGGCAGGTAGTAGAGATACAAACGGTTAATATTACTGCGAGTAAACATGAACCGGAGAAAATACCAAGGCATTACAACGTTTATCATCTCCAAACCCAAAATCATTTTCTCATATTTTGCCGGGTTGGTTGAATTATTTACGGCAAGTGAAGATCAAACGCAGCAAGATTTTCACAACGGTTACCTCATCGATTCCACCAAATAATTTCTCTTACAAAATAACAAGTAAGTCAAACAATCACCTACTCCATAAATAGCGCAAATCAGCAAATTGATCGATCGGGTCGTTTTAAACATGGGAGGCCCTGAAGTCTGATGTCACACAAAATCGACAAACTAATTCATTTCACATAGTCACTGAAATAAATGTAGACTTTAGGGCATCAGGGTTTGCGGATGGCCTCGATATTTAACCGCTGTTGAAAGTCCACCTTTCGCTGCTCCTACGTTCCTCCAACAGCTGTACCAAGAAGGCTTCCTCAGCCTCTCTTTGGCAGGCGAATCGTCAAGAAACAGGTTTGACGAGTTACGGCCGTGTACGTGTGTGCAATGTGTGTGCAATGCTGATGTCGACTCTGATGCTGCCCCCGCCGAGCGTTTGGTGAGCCCGTCGTGTAACGAAGAAAGTTGCACAGAAGGTCTTCATCATCACGGTGTTCCGTTAAAAAGCTCAGCAACAGATTGAATACACCGCCAGCCTCCTCTTTATCTGAATCCAACTCGAGACGCTCAACTATGTCTTCATATATGTGACGCCGCTGTTGCTCGTACCAATCACGCAATGAGATATCATCTCTCCAGTATTTCCAAACTTGCGAATCCTCGTGACTGGTGTATAGTTACTAAGATCGTGGAGCCAGTTAAGCAAACATTACTATCCTTGTTGGCTGCTACATAGCCTGAATTTCAGCCGTCTCCTCTGGTCGCTCACTCCCGAGAGAGACGTCTGAATCAATTAGTCGCTAATGCCGTCCAGTGACGTCACTGTCCAAAAACCAGACAGCGGTGTTGATTGGCTGATTCTCAATTATTCGCATGAATTATTTCATTAATTATTCAAAGTGCGAGGAATGTTTACAAAGTGGCGGTTGCGGGGATTCCACTTTGTGCGAAGGCTTTCAAAGAAGCAGTATCGAATCTTGGGTTAACTAAATTACAACCCGAACAGGAAAACCCTCTCTTTTGCTTCCTGTCGAGGGAAAATGTTTTCGTTAATCTTCCGACGAGCTATGGGAAATCTATGATTTTCCAGATTGCACCACTTGTTGCAAGTGAACTCTCCAAATCGTGTACAGAATTTGAAGCACACTGTATCATTATTGTTATTTCTCCCTTGGTTGCTCTTACGAATGACCAAGTGGGATGTAGAAATCCTGTTTCGTGTAGGAAGCCACGTTTTTGCGAAGGCGGCGAAGAGTTTGAAAGCAGGCGAAGAAAGCGCTTTGCACAATGAAGCGAGGATTGAACGCAATTTGTTTTTTGAGGTAAAGCAATTCTTATTTGAGTAAACACTTTTTTAAGCAAAGCAGGTCTCTTCTGAGTCAAATATTATCTAAAAATAATTGTTGTACTTCGTTCTCCGTTCTTTCATTCATGACGAAGATTTAGGTAACCTGCGATGAGGCGTTATTTTTCTCGCGGCGGTGTAGTCAACGAAAAAAAAGAAAGCCTGATCGCAGGTTAAGATTTAGGGGAAAAACCCACTTGTTAGGTCTGTGTCACGGATGCGTCACTGACGTCCGTCACGGGCACTTGTCCGACACGGGCACTTGTCCGACAAGTGTTTCACCAACGACCAAGATATTTGCGTTTAATTCACTGCATGCGCTTTACCCGCAGCACTTCACTTTCCAATGGAAACCACTAGTTTAATAGTTGCGATGGAAAACATAACACAGAAGCAAAACAAAAGGTACTTGACCCTTGCCATCGAGCGACAGGCGTGCGTCTATCATCGACTCGAGGGCTGCAAAAGCTAAATTTTTCGCGGGAACAGAAATATTCTCTCTCGGGAGTGAGCGACCAGAGGAGACGGCTGAAGTTCAGGCTAACGAGATATATGTAGAGGATATTACACGGCGGCGCGAAGACATGAATTTTATTTTCGAGTGGTTAAAAACAATATTTTACGAACGAGCGCAGCGAGTGAGTAAAATATTGTTTTTTTTTGGCCGCGAGATGGGCTCCTGTGTCTATATAATAAACAGTGATATCATGATATCTACTTTTGACCGCGATGGCCCACCATACTGTTTGACGCATTTCATTTCTCAAGTTGTTTTGTCCATTGCTAATCTAAGCTATGCCCAAAAATAATTTATTGTTTGTAAACGTTCTTGTGCCCCCGGAAGTTGAAAAACTAACTGAGGGAGAGCTATCTAACCCAGCCCTGATTGCACCGCGGTCAAACGTCTGAGGTAGTTTTCAGCTGAGTTTTTTTGTTTGACTTAAATTCGTAAGATTTATTCACGATGCAGTCGAAACATGAGCAAGAATATATAAAACAGTGTGTGAGTGTAAATAGAGTGTAAATAAATTTTGATTTCTCTCAAATAAACGAGTTTCTTTTCTATTTCAACGTTCCGCACAAATGGCGCCGATAAGTCTGTTTCCTATTTTTAAATAACTTAGAACTTTTTTAGAATTTCGAAACATTTTAGTAAATCAACAGGATACTGGTAAAGTATCAAACTTTGAACAGTGAAAATAATTCCCTTATCGTTGAAGTACTTATTTTTCTCGAAAGCCCTGTCTCCCACCCCCTTGCCCCAAGAGCAGGACAAGATGCTTTGACAACATCGAGCCTCGTCCCCAAGGTGAGGTGCGAGGGTGAAATCGGAGCTCATCGGTATAGAATCGGAGCTGTCGTGTGCGAGTGTAGCTTGCGTACCGTGAAATTCGCTTTATTTGACTTTATTAATACGCTTTGTAGAATGTATGACTTGCAGCATTCTTTGAGAGTTGTTGACAGAGAATTTTTCAGCAATGGTGAGTCGAATTTTAGCTTTGCTGTTTTATGAGCGTACGTGCTCCAAGCCCGGGAACCGCGGAGTGACGTACCCTGAAGTGTCCATTCCTCTATTGAAACCATCTTTGGAAGCTTTTAATCTTTGTGGCCGCTAAATTTTCTCCATTCTGCCCAAATTAAGCTGTGTGACCTGAATTGTGTTGTTCTTTATGTATTTAACGAACTCAAACAGTAGTGGGCAGGAAATTTGTTGGAGTGTGTCTTCAGCAGAATGTGTGACTTTATCAAACCCGAATTCAAAATAACAATGGGGGCTTGTCGCCAAATGTTATCTTTGTTGAATTGAATTGAATTGAACTGAATTTTATTTTCCGTTGTTCTCTTTGCAGAAGAAACGAATGAAGTCCGAAAAGGGATGAAAAGTGTGCACATGGAAAGGTGCACTTGGAGGTACGCTTTAGCTTTTGTCAGCTGCTGTTTTTGGTCCCAGGGGGGGTACTCCGGCTTGTAAATGACGGGGATGATCGAATGGAGGCAAAACTCAGGACCCAAAAAAATCCCTAAGTCTTCCGACATTACCCCAAAAAATCCCTGGACCAAAAATAACCCCCCAAAAAATCCCTTGTCAAATTACCCCTAAATTGCCAGGAGGGGCAATAATATAACACAAAGAAAACAATAAAAAATAGAACGCTCGTCTTTGTTTATTCATCATACCATATGAATCTATCTTTTTTTCATCTGGTAGTCATTTTAACAATGCTAGAGACATAACACTTCTGTTTCTCAACAATAACATTGTGAACGACAACTAAACAAGATCACCCCCGGGCAAGAATATGACCAATAGCTTTAGAAAAGTATTAACAAATTATGAAAAAATTAAATTATGCCTTGATAAATGTTCGTGCATTAGGCCGTCATGACTGTCCAAAGCATATATTCCAATGTCATTTTCGGGTAATTATCGAGCCGAGAATTGATTAAAACTATTACTGTATAGGTAAACCCGGGGTTTAACAGGAACGTAAAAAAAATGAATGTTTCCTATCTGCTGCTGAAGTCCCGGGCGTAAGGTCGCCTGGAGGCGGGCATTCGTCGACCGGCTACCAAAGTTAGAATAGCCAAAAACTTTAAATATATTTCTGTATCTGTACTTTATTCGCATAAATACGCCAAGGCCGCGCCAAGGCACTTTAGTTCGTTTTTAATACCCAAAAAAATCCCCTATTTAAATCAAGTCACCCAAAAAAATACTTGCCAAATTTTGCAACCCAAAAAAATCCCGGAATCGAAAATTTCAAACCCAAAAAAATCCTTCGATCATCCCTGTCATTTCCAAGCCGGAGTACCCCCCCTGGGTTTTTGGTACGTAAAGCTCTCTTTCCTCAGTATAATGCTTTTGTGGTTAACGTTTCGATTATTGTAGCAGAATTTCGCCCGACATAAACAAGGACATTATGTTGCTCAGAATAATTCTCGTTCAAACATTGTTTTCGTTATTTCTCACATATCTATAGACAAAACAGTGTACAAAAAAAACAACAGTGTACTGTCAATGAAACACTCTCAAGTCATGTAGTCAGACTGCAGCGCATTCTGTACAATGTATCTAAAATTTGTGATATGAAACTGCCCGGTTAAAGAGCAAAATGTGTCAAGCAAATGGACGAGGAGAGCGAGACTGGGAAGAGATAATTAATGCCGTAAAATATTGTTGGACTGTCCACTTTCCATACAACAAATAATCGTTCTTAATTTCGCATTCACCCAGCAACGAAAAAATGCATTACGTTAGTTTTGGTGCTGTATGGCATCAGATATTTTTCACTTTACAGTGAATTATTTTTTACAAGCATGTCACATTGTTTTGACCTGCAGTGGTGTGCTTGAAGTCGAAATTACATACACTGTCTGCAATAAGTAAGCTTATTTGCAAAACATTTTGCTGATCCTTGCAAGTCAAGTTTAAAGTATTCCGGGGCCCTGAAGACAAAAACAATCCATTTGTATTTGTCACACTGTTGTGCTTGCAAAGAATTTAAAGATGTTATGATCTGACCATCCTCAGAGACCCAGGGGCAGATAGTTGGGGCAAGAGGCAGATAAAACAGGCAAAATTGGTGTGAGCTGAAGCCTGGTGCGAGTGAAAGTGGGTAGGAGAGCGCCTGGGAACATACCTTTAATGGACTAGTTCAAGAGCCATTTGCATTCTTGCTTCTCATTGAGCACAAATTTTGAGTTATTATATTTTTTGTACCCAATCAGTGATTGGCTTATTTCACTGTTCCTTTTGTGGTGTTTCATACAGAGCGTGAATTGTGAATGCGACAGTTCCTTGTATCTCAAGTATGGTGGCCCAGTATTCTCATAAAAAAATAGATTAAGTTATCACAAAACATTCAGAAATACTAGCTGATTTTAACCAAAAAAAGGAAAAAAAACTAAACTAAATAAATAAAATGCTATTTCTTTGTTTCTTTTCTAATTATTTTTATTTCAATGTAATCAAAAAGTGAAAATTATTATTCGAAAAAAATAAAACAAGAAAAAAAAATAAAAATAATATTATTAAAAAAAAGAAAATTTATTGAGGAAAAATGACATGCAAAATCTGACTTAAAAAAAAAAGCCAACGAAAAAGAGAATGGAAAATAATAATCAAAACGAAAAGCAAAACGATTCTCAGATGTTCATAAACTGGCCCAGCGTTCTCATAGTAAATCATAGTAAAATAATTTTTAAAAGTTACGACGTGGCCCAATGTTCTCATAGCTCCTTAACCTGTCGAGTAATGACACATTCATGGCAGAATACCTGTTGTGAACTCCACAGTTTATAGTGTGAGATCTACTGATCCTTTCTCAGTTGCGGAGAAACAAAATAAACGTTGTTAAATGGCTTTTATTTTCCAAATTGCAACTGCAATGGCGAAGACAGCCTACTGTTCTCATAGCCCGAGATACATTCTGGCAGCGGTTTTACCACTCGTCGCTCGAGGGAGGGGACTGGGCTGAGCCTTGAGAGGTCACTCAGCCGTGCATCTTTCCCGCGCTTCGTTCGAATCGAGGTGTTTGTATAAGTTTAACATACATAATACATTTGTCCTGTAATTTCATTCTGAAACGATGCCTCCCAAGAGACGCCATAATACCTGGGAAGAACTTAAGGCACAAATGCGGACAAAGCGGACGAGGATGGACGCAATGGGGCAGCGTAGCAAAAGCAGTGCAGCTCCCCATGAACTCGTAGTTCAAAGGCTCTCTGCGGAGCCCGACAACAAGCAAACCTACAGGCCTGTTCAGCCACGGGAGTTTGTTTCCTTTGAATTTAATGAACTTACGCTCACAAATCTAAAAAAGGCCTGCGCTAACCACTTCAACCTTCCCGCCAGCACGTGCGATGAGTTAGTGTCCAACAAGGGCCCGTCATGCAGGAACATTAATCAGATTCCACATCGAAAAGACAAGGTAAGAAATTTGGAAGCCTAATTTCTTATTTTGGACTCTTTTCTTTTTTTAATTCACCACATTATTTCCTTTATCTAGTGGGAGAGGTATTTGTCCTGCCTCTTTTATGGTAGTAATAGTTATATAATGCCAGTATTTTTTCAAGGGAGGGGAGGCAGGGGGTTGAGATAATATCAATTGAAGGGCCCGGTGGAAAAAGGGCGTAAGTGACGATTTTGAGGTTAAAATCGAAATTGCTCCTATTTAGCTGAACATTGGCACACAGGCTGGTTTTCATGTGAGGAATGCCGTTGCGCACTTATTTCTTGACCTGAGATCTAAAATTTGAAGAATTAGCGTATTACTTTTGCTTAAAACTGACACAAAGAAAACAACCCTGCGGATTCTAGGTTGAATTCCTTTGTTTTAGTTCAGGCAGAGAACAAAAGAAATCTTTCACGCATCACTTGAGCGAGTTCAGTTCAACAACACTTTTCACGCAAAAGTAATACGCTAATTCTTCAAATTTTAGATCTCAGGTCAAGAAATAAGTGCGCAACAGTGTTCCTCACATGTAAACCAGCCTGTGTGCCAATGTTCAGCTAAATAGGAGCAATTTCGATTTTAACCACAAATCGTCACTTACGCCCTTTTTCCACCGGGCCCTTCAATTACTGGGATATACCCTGTACACCGAAGACTTGTTATTCCTACTACCCATAAGCAAGGAGAACAATAGAAAAGTTAACATGTCTTTGCCTGGAAATATAAATGGAAACTGCATAAGAGAAACATCTGGTTAAATCAGGGTACACTCCTGTGTAAGGAATTGGCAGCACCTTATACCTGTCTGATATCATGTGAAGTCTGTTACACTAAATATAAACCTCAAATTATTATCATTATTTATTACTTATAGTGTGGTTGAATTTTGCTTGGCATGGGTTGGCAGAGTGGAAAATGTCACAAGACTTAAATACCCTTTCCTCTTCCTCTCAAAATGGATTGAACTACATTTGCTCACAACCTGTCAATTCAATTTCAATGTTAATTACAGCATAAAATAAATGAACTAAAATAGCTCAGTCATTACACGTTTTAAAAACCTTGAGTAGTTTTGAGCAGTAATAAAAGTAATTGTGCCTTCTATGATATACAGCGAAGTGCCCTGATGCCAGATAGACACTTGGGATTGGTTATGTGAATTCTAGCTCAAATATCTACATGTTACCCTTCCTTGACTTGACTAGGTGTACTTGGTGCGGTTTGCTGTACACCAAGAAAGTGCCCTTCCAAGCATTTCTCAGAGCCACCTTCACCTTAATGGCAGTTCTCATTTGGCCAAATCTTCTGAAAGCCACAAATCATCCAAGCCCCCCCCCCTGCAATTGCAAAAACACAGTTCCCAACATCTGTTTCAATATCCGAGATCTTGCAGGCTGGGAAACTGGTCAAACCAAAGCCGAAAAAGAAAGCTACCCTTGTGCTTGAAAAATTTGATGTCAAAACAGGAGAGTGGCATGAAGAGGGAGTTCTGGATCTGCTTGTTGATGCAGAAAAGTTTTCATCAGGTGGCTTTAGGGATGCTTTTCTAGCAACAAGTTGCAACCGTGAGGAACAACAGAAATGGGTTATTAAAAAGTACAATGCTAAAGCCAAAGATGCCATCACGAACACCCTCAAAACAACGGAAGAAGATCACACTAGGAAACAAGTGCAAATGCACTCTGCAGCAAGACAGCTGACAAAGCAATTTAGCATTAAGGCCCCAAGTAATTTTGGCCAGTCTTTCTACTACAACCGTGTGTTTTATAGAAAGTTTGAAGAGGAGCCAGCAACAGTGGAGGAATACGTTCCTGGAAAGTTCGTAAAATACATTAACAACAATGGGGAGTGTTGTTCCACCCCAGAGGATTGCACTAACGAGGGCAGGGAACTGGTATTAAAGGCGGCATGCTTGGTACATTTTTCCTTTGAATACTCGAAAGAGCGGCTCATGCTCTTAGATATTCAAGGGTCGAAATTTCAGTTATATGACCCAGAAATTGCCACAAAAACATTAGTTTGTGAAAAATCCTCTGAATTTTTATTTTGTTGTGGCAATTTGTCAACTGTTGCAATTAGCGAATTTGAAAAAAACCACAATTGTAATAAGTACTGTGAAATGCTGGAATTATCTCCACTGGATCATGATTTGTTCGACTAAACACAGTTCCACTTCTCTGATGTTGAGATTCCTAAAATATATAATAGATTCAGAGTATGGTAATAATTATTTGAATGTGTTATAATTCGTTAGTATCAGACATTTTTGTTCTACATGTGGAATTTGTACTTTTATTGTACTTGAACATTGAGAACTTATACATGTGTCAAAGAACACAGTGAAAAGACCATTATTCATAATGACTGTTTAAATAAGCATAGTTTTCCATGTTATAGTTCATTTCTATGATACTTAAACCCTACATATTGAGATATACAATGATATTTATTGTTAATGTTCAGAACTAATACCAGTGTCACAGAGAACACAGCAAAGGAACAGATATCACAATTAAATGTTCAAATTAAATCATAGTTTTCCATGATATAGTTCATTACTATGGTACTTGTGTATTTTTAAATGAAAACCCTGCGTATTGAGATATACATTTTTTGTTCATGTTCAGAACATCTTGTATTAATCTTGTCCCAGAATGAGAAAAAAGAAAACAAAACACATCATTAATAGCAGAAATAAAAAAGAAGTTAGTCTTGTGCTGAAAATGGCATATTTGGAGTTTTATAAATCTGCGAGCCAGCAAGCCACGGTGCGAAGCATGCGAGCCACTCAAGTGAAACTAACTGCAAGCAAACCAGAGTGGAGCTAACCACAAGCAAACAGGGGCAGAACCAAGACCAATCAAAGAAAGAGGTTTGCAAAGTGAGGTGAGCTGGCATTTTAAATTTATAATTTTATCACTCATGGCTCGCATGGCTCCCATGGTGGCTCCCATGGCTCGCTGCAGATCCCATATTTGCATCATAATTGACCAACCAGAAAACTTGTCATCTGGTCCAAATCTTTCCTGGACTTACACTTACATGCTCAAAAAGAAAAAAAATGGTAGCAGGCTTGAAACTATTCAACATTTTGTCAGTGTAAATAGATAGATCCTTGCTGACATCATTGTTTACATCTTCAAAATTCAAATTAATTGAAGAAGCAAACAAAATTATTGCTAGAAAGAGCATAATTATTACATTTAGTAACCATGCAAAGTATGAATGGCACGTGTGGCTGAGAGGCAAATGTCTAAAAATTTCCCTTTTTCAAAAAGGAATATCTCCTTCAAATTTTAACATTGTGATTCTCCTGATATTTGCTCTTTTAATTAATTGTTCCAGTCTTGGCTCACTGTTGGTAAAAACCTGTGTAACTCACCAGTGAAGTATACAAAGGTAAAATGGTAAACAAGGATCCACCTAGAGATTTGTTTTTGATTAAACATGATAATGTGCCTTCAAAAGGAGATAGGTGTCAGCAGCGTCCCTGGGTTTAACTTTGTCCACTGCTGGTATAATTCTCTCACATCTTTCTCTTACATCTTGAGGCAAGTAGTCACTTCCTTCTTGAAGAACACCCGATAACTCAGCCACTTCGTTAAGAGCATGTTCTGATACTTGCCAGCCTGTTAAAAAAGATAATTCTTGCTCGCATTAAGTGGCAACAAAAACCTCTATACCAAGTAAGTGGCAACAAAAACCTCTACCAAGTCAACCATATGGTCATCAGTTATTGGAGAAAAAATTGACATCTAACAGGAACATGTATGGGGTGGACCCAATATTACTAGAAAACAGTCACATTTATAGGTGCTTACAAGGAGACATTACTACAAAGGATCTGAAGAAAGGGAGGTGAGGAGACTGACTAAGGGGTGGGGGCCAGGGAATTCCACTGGCCACTACAAGTTGGCTACTTTAAAACAAAACCACTCAAAAGCATAACACCAAAAATATTTTTGTCCTGCAGCTACTTTTCTTACTTTCCCTGCCTACTTAAAAATTGTCATCCAATCTTAAATCCATACCACAGTCTTCAGATCCGTACTTTTCGGGGAAGTGATACACATGATTGGGAATTCCCTTTGGAAGCTGTGCATCTTTTTGCTTTCTGATTCGGTGAGAATTCCACACGGTTTCCCGGAAAATGTCCATTTCCTTCTGGATTACCGGAATGAACACAAAGGCCAGCAGGTGCCTAGTTATTTAAAATTAACAAAATGGGATATAGTTAAATGCAATTGAAATAAGGATTTATCTAAAAAGAGTTATATTAAAGAAATAAAGCACTCGATAAAGCACGAGGGTGACGTGAGCTGCATGCTTTATGGAGCTATAATGTAGTCGAACTGACCAATCATATCATGCGCAATTCCTCAAACATTTTATAATGAGCTATAAATGGGAGGTCTATTAATTATCGAGGAATGACATACAGCAGCATACTTACAACACAACTTTCATAAAAAATGGGAATTCACCTGTCAATTTGATCATTTGGGTCATAACGACCCTGCTCTAAGAGAATGCGGAGTTGTCTCTTAAAATACTGTTCCAAGCGGCTGTGTAGTTCATGCCACCACCTCTCAATCTATAACATGTTGAAAGAGAAGGAAAAAAGAGCTTAAGGAGATTACTAAGAGTAATTAACTACTTTTCACAGAATATCTCCTTGTCTGGTTATTTATGGATCCTCTTAACATAATACAGTAAATGTAATGTTAAAAGAGGCAGGTTTTCCTGATGAAATGTGCTAAAAAATGATGGCTTTATGTGTGTAATGAAAACACGACATCGGGTCAGTGTTCATTGTCAAATTATAATGGCATGGATCCTTTAATGCTGTAACTTGACGTATCTTATTACATGTTGAAGGACCATACTGTACAGTTTCTTCAGCATTAGAAACATCTTCATGTTCCCTTCTTAAGAAGCCATGTATTGTGGCCATAATGCCAGTTTCAGTACCCTTGTCTAGTCGAAGGCGGCAGCTGATAACTGAAACATTCAACATCATTAACATCTTTAAGGTGGCAATATTGAAAAGTGCAACTAAACTGTAACAAACAATAACTATCATGATGGTGATAAAAGATATACAGCATCACTGGGAAGTCATGCTGTACATTACATTACATTTATACAGACCCAAACTTAATGGAAAAATAGTGGAAATAATTAATCCCTTATTCCATGGTTTAACATATAGAAAAAAAAGCATGGGTTCTTGTAGGGTAACACAATTGCTGTTGTCCCAGTAGTTTTCATTCTGGCCCTAGGCCTAAATCCAAGATAGAATTGGAATTAAGAAGTGATGGTTTTTGTGGAGAGAGAAAAATGGGATGGAGATCCCAGAGAAAAACCCTTGGAGCAAGGACAAAAACCAACAAAAAACTCAACCGCCTTATGAGGCTGGGTATGGAAATCGATCCTGGCCACATTGGTGGGAAGCGACGGTCTCACCACTGTGCTATCCCTGATCCCCCAACGAGCAGACATTTTGTTTATTGCTTATATTTCTTGGAAAAATACTATTCAACTCACAATATCTGCCGTTTTATATGTTTAACAATCGGTGTATACATTACTTGCCTTTTCTCAAAGATAGCAGCAAGTAATAATAATTATAATATCATAAGCTATACTTAAAAATTTTGAGAGAAAATAAAGTCTGTGTATGTATATATTACATTACATTAAATTACATTTATGTGACATGACATGACCTTGCATTATAAGATGATAATATACAGTACCGGTATATTACAAAATGCTGGGCACCCAGTAAATATTGGGCACCCCATATCATATGCCAAAGGTGACCGGCTGAAGTCAACAGCAGTTTAACAAGTGACCAGTATTTTGGAGGAATTGCTCCATTCATAAAATGCCAGCATGTGGAGCTGTTATCAAAACACAAGGCATTACCTTTAGATTTGTAGAGGTGTTCTAGATACCATCTTCCAACCAGCTTAGGATTTGAATTTGACACCCAGACTTTAAGGTAAACAAGGTAACCACTAAAAACATCTTGCATCCCATAAACAGCAAGAGGAAATGTGTCTTTAGCAAAATCCATCAACTTATCGTGACCATCTCCAGAAAAGGTGTGATTTGGTCCCTGTAATGGGGGAAAAAGACGGTAACGTAAGTTGAAAGACTGTTGTAGAGTTTGTAATGCTAAAAAGACTGAGCCAGCTCTTGTTTGCGAAGTAAAGTGTCTTTCACGAAATCAGTTTGTTCAATTTCAGCAGCTTTAAAAAGCAAATACAAATTAAGTAGGTTTTAGTTTTCAATAATTATCAAGTGGCCCATTGTTTAAAACAACATTATAATAACACCTACCAGTGAAGTGAATGTACCCGTAGCACCCCTTTTTCTTTTACCACGGCCCGAATTCCGCCGGCGTTCCAGCCCTTCAGGGTCAACCTTTGTAAGGACATCATACACAAGAGCCCGCGGAACGGCAAGCTGGTGTTGTTCTCGAATTTTTTTCTGCAAGGCACGATATCCCAGCAGCTGCCCTGGGCCGTCAGTTTCTTCACAAACAGCTTCCTCCACTTCAGCGACTGTGAGATTATAATCGACGTATTTTATACCAAAGTAACTCATTCTGCGGCTTAGCATGCCCAAACTCCATGCATACTGGGGATAGTCTCTTTGAACAAAGTCGAGCACTTCACTACGCCTAAGATTTGCTAAAATGTACTTCTTCAGATCTTAAGCCAAATTTTCATCATCTTCCCAGTCCGCATTCCTGATACGACTCATTTTAATTTGGTTTATCTCCTTCTGCTAAGAGCAAAATAGCGCGGGAAAGATGCACGGCTGAGTGACCTCTCAAGGCTCAGCCCAGTCCCCTTTCTCGAGCGACGAGTGGTAAAACCGCTGCCAGAATGTATCTCGGGCTATGAGGACAGTGGGCTGTCTTCGCTATTGCGGTTGGAATTTGGAAAATAAAAGCCATTTAACAACGTTTATTTTGTTTCTCCGCAACTCAGAAAGGATCAGTAGATCTCACACTTTAAACTGTGGAGTTCACAACAGGTATTCTGCCATGAATGTGTCATTACTCGACAGGTTAAGGAGCTATGAGAACATTGGGCCACGTCGTAACTTTTAAAAATTATTTTACTATCATTTACTATGAGAATGCCGGGCCAGTTTATGAACATCTGAGAATCGTTTTGCTTTTCGTTTTAATTATTATTTTCCATTCTCTTTTTCGTTGGCTTTTTTTTAAAGTCAGATTTTGCATGTCATTTTTCCTCAATAAATTTTCTTTTTTATTTTTTTTAATAATATTATTTTTATTATTTTTTTTTCGTTTTCTTTTTTCTAATAATAATTTTCATTTTTTGATTACATTGAAATAAAAATAATTAGAAAATAAACAAAGAAATAGCATTTTGTTTATTTAGTTTAGTTTTTTTCCTTTTTTTTGTTAAAATCAGCTAGTATTTCTCAATGTTTTGTGATAATTTAATCTATTTTTTTATGAGAATACTGGGCCACCATACTCAAGACTTGATTTTCGAGGATTTTGATTTCAGTCGGACAAACAGACCGAACTCAATTACGAGTGTTATTGTTTACAGGTCCAATTGTGTCTAAAAATGAGGTGCAACCATTGCAGTTTTACACTATAAAATAATGACAAATGACACACATGTGCTTAGAATTTGCTGCTCCTTTCTTCGTAGGCTGAATTATTCACTTAAAGTCTTAAAGGTTGCGGAAATTGTCTCAAGTATTTGACAAAAATAATCTCAAACGTACAGTTGCTCGCCAACTACAACTCAAGCTTTTCCCCTGTTAGGCTTCGAAATTAAGTTTTTCTCCCAGGAGCAATTCTGCTCCATGGTCCAAAATTTTAGGAGTAAATTTGGTCTAACAAGGAGCAGAAAATGTGTTCATTATGAAAATGGGCCAAAAGTTGAAGGAGCAAATTTGCGCCTAAGTTATTTTTTTAGGAGCAAATGCCCTCGAACTAGTTGCAAATTGCACATTTGTGACCGTACATTTTGAGCCCTGTCCCCTGTTGTTCTGTGTATTTTATGGGGTCGGTGTCATGACAAGCTAAATGTATAAGAGATGCTGAATTTCCGAATATTTATGAATCTATACATTAACAGTTGAAACAGAAAGCGGTCTTGAGTTGCATCAAAAGCATCCCTGCATTACACATTGATGTGAGTTTCAAATTGCCCTTTTGAAGTATGCAAATTAACATATGTAGGGTCAAAAATAAATCACTTCTTATTTGTTGTTGAAGACATGACAAATATTAAACTTCTAAACTGTGATGGGCTTTGATACATAGGAGAACGTGTATTTATTCTTTTGCTGTTGTTTGTGTGATAACAACAGTACAGTTGGTGAAGTTCTTTATTTGCTTTTAATGTTCACTGTCTTTTAAAAATGGATTTCTGTCTGGATATATGTAAAGGGAATTCCATGCATATTCACAGATACCAAGTTAAGATTAAGATCTATAGATATCCAATTCCCCATCTTCAATTGATTCTCATGTCTTGAAACTGGAATGTCTCGAGTTTCTAGAATTGAGTGAAAACTGTCAACTTTATATCTTTGACTAGTACCAAAATTCGATGATGCAAGGAATAATGTTCCCTATTGCATTTCACTGCGTACCAGTGAAGTGCTAGCAAGGGGATAAGAATTCAAGCGTTAATAAAGGCCAAGCAGTAAATGTTTTTCATTATGTTTACTTTTTGTCTTTTTTGTTTCTGCTTCTTGAGCCTGCAAAATACAGGAGTTAATTCCTTTAGGCATGTTGTGCTAAAGACAATAATATTACCTGCGAGGTATATTTGTTTGAAAATGCTGCATCGCTTCTGCATTTGACTATTTTGAGAGATAGTATTCTGACTTTCCTTCAGGTAAAACAAGCCAACCTGTGAGTTGTTATGAACTCATAGTGTGCAGGATAACATGGACAAGGAGACTGTGAGAAAAAAGTAAGATATTTTGTTACTTAAAATAAATTCAGGCAAATTCTAAAGTTACTAAAAGGGAAATTTGAAACTGTTCTCAAATACAAAAAGTTAAAATGATGTCAAAAACTATTAAAAAACTAAATTTTCGACAAGTCTCTGTTGCCTTTGTCAGAGTTTGTTTGAAACAGTGTCACTGCATGCATAATCAGTTTTTATGTGTTGCTGGTCCCCAGGGATGCTACCAAAGGTAAATAAACTTGTGGGAATTGAATTGAACTTATCTTCCTTTGCGCTTTTTACTGCCGCTAAACACATCTGCTCGCCCTAGGCCCCTACACAATCACATTGCTCGTACCAGCCTCTGACCGGGATGAAATAAAAAGAGCGGCTTGCACGCACGAGTGGCTTTTAAAATCAGAGGAACTTGGTTTAAAGCAGTTAGTACTACCGACTAAAATTAATTTTAGACCCCGTGAAGCCATGGAGAGCTATGAGTCCTTGATGTTCGAGTCCTTTTTTCCGCTGCTCCCTCACACATGGTATTGTTTTTATTTCCTGAACAGTCTAGCTGGTACTTGAGTCAACCATTTTCCTAAAGGCCCTGTACGAATTTTACTTTAACTCGATTAATTTATAGATTTACGCTTTTATTTATTTCATTTGATATGGAAAGTTTTAGGAAACATAGACCCGAAAATGCCGGCGAAATGGAAAGCACCCCTCATTCGCGTACGCCAGGTGTTAAGGACGTTAAGCACTATTTACGTTACTTTCATATTGATGTTTATCTAATTCTTTATTTGTTAATCACCTTGTTGCAGTCAGTTGTTCAGGTGTCCGCCTTCTGACTGAGTTCTAACAAGTTCTCCAACATAATACAATATAACATACTGTATGTTAAGGGTACAACTTTCAAACTCATTACTCAACTGTAAATTTTATACGGGCAATAAACCTTGTAGCATTTTAAAGATATCTGTGTTCTTCTATTGCCGTGTACAATTACCATTCTGTTTTTAACCGACGAAGTCGAGTTAGAGCATTCGTGTCAAGAGGGTCGACTGGTTTGGTCGGTCAAAATACGTCGTGTAAGGCTCGCAAGGTGTGTATTTCGCTATGGCCCACGGGATGGGATGACGTATTCTGCAGTTAAGCCCATCGATTAGTACACACACGCACGCACGATAGGACAAGGGTCCACATAAAAAGTATCGTAGGTATAGAAGGGCACTTCCGCCGAGCAGTGTTGGTTTTGACCGGACTGAAATGTCTGTGCAATACTAGTGAAAGAAAGCAAGGAGGACTGATAATAACAGGAGGTGAAGTCCAGTGGCACTGTTGATGCTGGTGGGACCAAAGTGTTGCTGAGACATCGTAAGAATAGAATCGTTCTCAGTAAAGGTTATGAAAGGAAAATTCTGGTGTATGTTGTTGTGGTTGTGTTTATTACTTGAAAATGTCTAGCTGCCAACGTTAAGAAAGGTTATTGGCAGGTGGGAAATAAATTACGACACGAGGCTGGATCTTCTTGGATAGTATACTATAAGCGGCACAGAAGGATATACCAGTTAGTCTTTTTATTTTTTCTGCTTTACTTTTGATTTTGAACCGATTTGTTCGATTTTAGAGTTCGAGACACTGACTTGCTGACTGCGGAAGAGGAAACCAGATTTAACGATTACGTCAAAAGACTTCCTTTAACGTGTTTGAAATAAAGCGACGACTTCGCTTTTTACTAATTTCTCCAGATCGATAATCATGTTTGTATAGTGCCATAGTCACAACAATATATAAATGCTTCGCTTACAACTCTTGATGACGGCATGTTCAGTTGTGGACAAAATTTATCTTTAAATTTTAATTTTAATTCAACAAAATATTCAAAGCGATAAGACAGATGAGCTGAGTCATCCGATTTTAAACATTACGTCATTCGGTAACGCAAAAGACAAAATACTGTCACAATTTTCATCACGCCGGTTAGCACGTTGAGATTCTGACGATGTGTTTGTCTTTATCGATAATCATGTTTTTATAGTGCCCTATTCACAACAGTAATAAATACATTGCTGACAACTCTTGGTAAAAGTATGTTCAGTTGTGGACAAATGTATATCAACACTTAATTTTTTAGTTTATTCAACAAAATTAAATAGTCAAAGCGATAAGACAGATGAGCCGAGACATCAGATTTTAAACATAACGTCATTCGGTAACGCAAAGGGCAAAATACTGTAACAATTTTCGTTACGCCAGTTAGCACGTTGAACCAAGAAAAAACATTTGTCGAGGGTGGAGTGGGTCAAAACGACTGGTAAATGCCTATAATGCGCTTTCTTGTAACCTGTACGATAGAGCATAGCGATGATTTATTTCGTATTTGCATTCACAATTTGGCTTAAGGAGCCCTTGACATGATGAAACGAAACTGTGCACAAAGCGTGGTTCCCAGGTATGGGGAAAAGTTCAATTCATGTGGGCTGTTACAGTGCCCATACTGATCAATCGTGAAGATGTGGTTACTTTTATATTGGGAAATTTGTTGCCCATTTTTTGAAATGCGTCTGTTTTGAGAATTTTTGTACCGGGTTTTGAGGAAGACCGACCAAAAGACAGCGAAAAATGATCTTGAGTGAAAAGTGCATAGTCTGTGGAGCTATGTTTGGTGAGGAGAGGGTGAATAATTCAGTTGACCTCCTTTCCAGGGCATTGGTCGCCTTTTCAGTTGGTCAAATTTAAGCGTTAGTTACAGTTACACACTTTTGCCGCAACTTGCTGTTACAGATGTTTGAATGTTATTGGAGCTGCAGTCACGCACGGCTCGCTTGCTTTCTTTTCGAGACGAACCAACACTTCGTCGGTTCTGCACGCATTGTGGGCCTATGTTTTGGGAGGCCTGTAAATTACATGCAAATGTCCTTTTCAATTTGCTTGAGGCTGAGCCCAATTGAATGAAACTTACTAATAACAGTAATGCAAAAACAATGTATATAGAGTAGTTTTCAATTGAATCCTGGGGACAGCAAAGAAATCAATTTTGTCTCTGACAAATCATAACAGACGCAAACAAAGTGATAAACCAATTCAGGACTGAATAAAGTACATGCAGTCGTCGTCAACTGAGCGCAGATAAACGAACGCAAGCAATCAAGTCACGATTTGTTTTGGTTTGTCCTCTGATAGGATGAGAAAGTGGCCCAAGTTCTCTTACTTCAGATTACAGAGTGAAGTAAAACAAAAGGCACTCATTTGAAAACCTCTCTAATTTAAAACCTTTGTTCATTTTCTGTACATAACTATCCTTATAGGGACTTCAATCAGATAAAGTAAAACTGTTCAATAAAGCTGGAAGCAAAACATCAGCATCTGTGAAACTGTGGTCTCTGCTGTCTTTCCCCTGCATCCCGGTCCCTGGCAAGCCAATATCAACAGCAGGTGTTGCATTGAATTCAGAAGCTAGCGGACCCTCGGCTGTGATTCTGATAAGATCCTGCAGTCTAGATGAACCAAGGCCAACACGGAGACTACTCTTTATTCTGTTCTGTGCTGAAACAGCACGCTCGCATTGTGCAGCTGAAATGGGCAGTACAAGCATGATTTCCACGAGATGAAGGACGTTTTGGAAATCTTCCTTGTATGGAGCCTTGGTTAGCATGATTCGCCACAGGCTTGTATAATCCTTGTCCTGGAAACTGGTATTGACAAGAACCTTAAGCGAAAACCACTCTTCAGCAATGACGCCGGTTTCACAGCCAGCCTTCTGAAGTAATGGACCGAAACAGTTGGTCAGACGATCGATTGCATCGTTTCCAAAATCCACGAGGTCTTTTGTGTTTGTGGGCCAAGAATCGATGTTGAACACGAGCATATCTTTGACAACTTGGGTGGTGCTGAGGGCCAAAGGTTGGGTATTGGCAGTTGAGGTAACCATGAAGCCAAACCTCTCCTGAATACCATTCAGGCACAAATCAATAGCCTCTGCCATTGAAGAATTTAAGCTGTCAGGGCGGGCGCCTCCACTTCTAGGTGTGCCATCAAGGGAGCCTTTCAAAGTGACTCCTTGAAACTCCATCTCACCGTCAAACTGAGAATGCTCGAGGATGTCTGTAAAACACTTCAAATGACCATTTGGCACAGGACGGTCCTTCAGTACTTGAAGATTGGTCACTGTTTCATGCAGAAGTGAAACTGCTACTGGGAGGATCAAGTCATTCCTCTGCATCTTTAGACTCATTTTGGAAATGATTCCAAACATATCAGCCAGAAAATGGCAAAATGCTACGAAAGGAATACTTGTCATCTTCTCGCTGATAAATTTCGCTCACCCCTTGACGTCAGTGTTCTTTGAGGTAGCGCTGAGATGGTCCATGTGACACAGAACGGCAGAATACTGACCAGAACCATCACCAACTGGCTTGATGAAGACGTTTAGGGCGCGGCTTATATGGGGGAGCCACCTTGTTCCACTGACCTGAGTAGGTTTTAAAACATTGACTCCGAGCTCACTTGCAACAGCTTGTAACTCTCTTGTGCTTTTGGGGCTATAATGATATGTTTTCCATATCAGTTGGAGAACGTCATACACGACGTCCACTTGGTGGCAACTGTTTTGCACCTCAATTAGTGCCAGTTCGAGTCGATGAGGAAGGCAGCGGAAGTCGACAAGGTGCGGTGAGTGCTGTCGTAACAATGCTGAGACTCCGCCTTTCTTTCCAAAATTCACAGATGCTCCATCTGCTCCCATACCCATGAGTTTATCCTTCCACCGGTGAATGCCACTTTTTTCAAATGCTCCGTTGACAGTGTCCAAAATACCTAAGTTAACAGTTATGGAGAAAATAAACAATAACAATTATTTATTATTGAGTAATTATATTAAGCAAATGGAGTGGTACACAAATAGTGAGGCTTAAGTAAAATACTTGTAACAAGAAAAGCCCCAGGGGGCATTAACCCCGCCGTTGTTCTCTCTGCACTTGGGGTCCAAAATATATTACGGCCAGGTAAAAGGTGGTGATTTATCGTTTTTTTTACGTGCTTGCGATGATAATATAAATCAAGACACGACTTGCCTAATCACTCTGTTTTAGCGTGCGTGACGAAGAGTGTGGTGAAATTATTATTTTGATCACAGCGTGACTCAGCCTGGCCTCGTAGCTCAGTTGGTTGAGCAACGGTGTTCTAATCCGGAGGTCCTGGGTTCGAATCCCGCCGGGGTCAAAGATTTTTCTTTTATCTTGGTTCTCATTTCTAATTTCTTACTTTTAAGGCCTGTGGTCGGGGGGAAATTATGGAGGGCAGTATTACTCACTTCTTGGCACTCATACATACATACTTTACATCATAATTACTAAGTTCATAGCGATCGCGAGTTCATGCCAGCTTTCAAACTTAAGCTCCCTGGTACATTCGTCCTTGCTCTCGTCGAAGAAATGTTAACTCCATTGAATTCCTTGTACTTTTCTACACAACTTTCCCTAAAGATTTTGGCGAAGCAAAGCAAAACTGCCAAAAAAATGCTTGCATTTGACTGTTGAATTATTCAACTTGGCAAAAGCAAGGGACTTCCCCGAATTGGCTTCTGTGTTTCAGTGATGTAATGTTTACGTGCCACGGCAAGTTAGGCGAATTTATTCCAGCTTCAAAGCTCGCTAGCACCTTCGTTCCTACTTTCATCGGACCCCGCCGTTTTTCTCCTCCTCCCAGGGAGCAAAATATATTACGGTCACTCAAGATACGAGCTCAAGTATTGTAAATTTTAAAGTTGATGATTTATCGTACCTGTGTTTGCTGCCATTTCCCCTTATGCGTCTGCTCTGCACCCTTCTCCCTGGGTAACATGAATCCCTGATAGTATAAACCCCATCCCTCATTCCTTGGTCATCCACTTGTCCTAGCTTTCGTGAAGAAGAACGGGACGAAATATTTTGACCATAGCGTGACTCAATTAAGCCACGTTTTTTAAAATAAACGAACTGACATGTCAGCGTAATTCTAAATAGCAAGGGCACGGAAATTTAAATAGATTTCTTGATAAAAAACTCATTCTAAAATCTAAAGGAAACTGGTAGCTATGAAAAACCGTAAAAGTCTATTTTAGGCCGTGATTCGATGAGTGATTTGGCGCAAGCAAGTTTACTTCTCCGAATCGGCTTCTGTGTTTCAGACGTAATGTTTATGTGCTACGGCACGTAGCATGAATCATTGGCTTTCAAAGCTCGCTAGCACCTTCGTCCTTGCTCTCATTGAAGAGAAGTCAACTCCATTGAATTTCTTGTACTTTTCTACACAACTTTCCCTAAAGATTTTGGCGAAGCAAAGCAAAACTACCAAAAATATGCTTGCATTTCACTGTTGAATTTTTCAACTTGGCGAAAGCAAGGGACTTCCCCGGATCACCTTTTGTGTTTCAGTGATGTAATGTTTACGTGCCAGGGCAGGTTTGGCAAATTCATGCCAGCTTCAAAGCTCCCTAGCACCTTCGTTCTTGCTTTCATCGAAGGAATTTTCATGCCATTAAATCGCCGGTAATTTTCTACACCAACTTTCATGAAAATTCTGGCGAATAAATGCTGAACGAACAAAGTTTACCGGCAAGTATTGTTTTGACCGAGCGCAGGTCTGGGGTAACTGACCACGACAAAAAAAAAAAACAAAACAAAAAAAAAACGGGTATTACTAGACCCCGTCCTGACGGCGGGGTAACTAATGTCGCTACATTTATTCAATGGCAATCTTGACACTCACAGCATGAATCAGTGAAGCCGTTATCAAAGTAAATATTATTGACACTTATTTTACGCGTGCTGCGTTCTTTTCAAAGTCGTGAAGTTATATTGTCGTGAAAATGTCATGTCAGAAGGTATTGCCGTTCTTAGTACCGTAAAAACAGAAAAGATTGCATTTTTGTACTTGAATTTAGAAGGAAACGTTTTCAATCAATCATTTATTTACCCGCATAACGTCTAGTGAACTAGAAGCTCGTTCAAAGTAAGTACGTAAGTAGTTTTGGCTTGATTAATAGTGTACCCCGGTACTAAAAAATCACCTTGAGCATGAGCATGCGCCACTGCCTTGTACCCTACCAATCAATTTACAGGCTGTCCATCCTTGACATATCTGCAGTGAACGGTTTCATTCTCCTTGCCGCTTGCGTCCGTCGCACCGCCAATCATGACACTAATGTATTTCTTTTGATTGACTTCACTAGCCAATTGTTCAGTCATTACTTCGTCTATAACGGCAACAAAGTTATTACAGCTTTTATCGTTTGCATATGTCGTGCTTATGTCCAGGCCATTTTTCTTCTGGAGGGAAAGAATTGGTTGAAACTTGGTGAACGGCAGTTCCTCTTTGGCAATTAGATTGGCAGTGTTGAATTTTGCCTCCATCTCTTTCTTTGTTTTCTCTTCCACAGCTTTTCCCCCTTTTGGCAGTCCCTGCAGGATGGGCGAACTTAGGACCGGCTTTTGCTTCGCGAGCCAATACTAATATGCTTTTGCATATAAGTACCCCTGGACCTAGATGGATACAAGCTTTGTTAAAACATACAAGCAGAAAATGATACTAGAATAAATTAATCTTAATTTACACTACACCCATTAGACCCAAAGTCTCCATGCTTGTTTAAGTTCACTGTCAAAGACATCGTCATCATCATTGTCATCTCCCAGAAAATAATCAGTGTTAATTCCATATTTGAGGGAAACATACTCCTTATCTTTTTCACTGCACATGATGGGATGACACTGTGAATGCACTCACCAAGTGAACTACAAGTATGCTGTGTAGCAGAATGACCTGAAATAGAACAAAAGCAAAATTTGGATTCACTTTTGCCACTTATATCAAAACATCTGGTAATTTCCCGAAGTAACAAATTATTTTTCTATCTCGTAGAACCTTTAGCAAATGTATGTCAGAAGTCCTTTTACCGTGATTCTCACTACTGAGGTCACCCAAAAGTTGTTTCAAATTCAAATGATGCCAGCAACATGTAAATTCTATTCTTGAGTTCTAAAGCCACTCTGAAAACACAGATCCTCAGAATCTGTCTGTCAGTACTTCTACATGACTATCAATCAGTTTTGAGTAAGCTGAATTGCATTTCGCTCAGATCCTGTCAGTTGGTTGCTATTGTTTGCCACTGCCCTTGATGTTTTTCGTGACTGTCAGAAATGCCAATGTGTGTCAAGTCAAGTCATCTTTTATCATAAGTAGGGTTTGACGTGAACAATTTTACTTATCAAAAACAAAAAACATTTCATTTACCTTGATTTATCTTTCTCCACAATGGCCACAGTCGATTTCAAGGTCCAATGGGTGGGAGCCATACATACATCCTGTTGCTGGAAGGAAACAGGCATCTTTTTAAGAAGACCACAGCCGCATGCCTACGCAATACCTTTTCAGCAGGCTAAAACATAATAAAGGAAAGTACATTGTACACAGAAATATTTAAATGCCCTGAAAGCCTATAAAAAGGCAATACATTCCCAGCAGGGCAAATCATAAGTATATACAAAAAATATTGTTACACCCGCAAAGCCTATAAAAGGCAATATGTCCTAAACAGGCAAAATATAAGAAATGAACATACAGAAGAAACAATGTGTTTAATTGTCCACAAAGCCTATGAAAGGCAAAATGTTTACAGCAGGGTAAGACATAATAAATGACAAAACACAAAAATATTGTCACGCCTGCAAAGCCTATAAAAGGCAATACGTTCTAGCCAAGCAAAATGTAATGAAAATACACAGAAATATTTAATTGCCCACAAAGCCTATAAAAGACAACACATTCTCAGCAGGACAAAGCATAAAAAATGGAAATAAACAAAGCCTTTGCCATGCCCACAAGGCATATAAAAGCCAGTACGTTCTGATCAGGCAAAATATAATAAGGGAAAGTACACAGAAATATGTACATGTAATGCTTGCAAAGTTTTTAAAAGGCAATACATTCCAAGTACGATGAAACATGATAAGAAATGCACAAATGACATGGGAAAAGCGTATGAAAGACAATTCGTTCTAGCCAGGCAAAATATAAATACAAAATGCAAAAATACACTGTATTTAAATGCCTGCAAAGCCTATAAAAGGTAATGTGTTCCCAGCAGGGCAAAATGTAATAAATGAAAATACACAAAAATGTTGTCACGCCCACAAGGCCCATAATTGTCAAAACATGTACGTTCTAGCTAGGTAAAATATAATAAATGAAAATACACAAAAAATGTTGTAATGCAGGGAAAGCTTGTAAAAGGCAATACATTCTATCCAGGCAAAATAGAAACGAAGTACACAAAAATATTGTAGTACCTGCAAAGCCTATGAAAAGGCATGTTTTGTCGGCGGGGCAAAACATGACATTGTTCAGTTCTTCATTTTTGTTGTTGTTCAAGTGTTGGATCCTTTCATGATGTGGACTGTTGACTGGCTCAAAAAAGTTACGTCTCTGTTAACAAAAAACATTTACGCTCTAAAATGATGATCTCAACATGTAAAAAATGTTAATTCATAAATGCCATTATCTCTAAAATCCGAGTGAAGTTCTGGCCGCAGAAAAAGAAAACAAAAACAAAAACGACAACATACAAACCAGTATGTGTGCATACTAAAAGACTAGTTTGTCATCATATAGCCTTCGTTCATATTCCCTTTGAGCAATAACCTTTCATGACTGCCTCATTTCCTTAGATCTGGCTTCTCTGAGTTACTCCATTCAAACGCAGCAAGTTAATCCAAGTTTCTCTGCTGGATCGAACAGCGTCTGTTTTGTATCACTCATTAAGGCAAACGACGAGAGTTGTCTGTGATAGGAACAAAGCAAGAATCTGTCATGCCAACATTGTTCTTAAGCGGCCATGATGAAAATATCTCATTCACCCCTATTCATCCCTGTTATGAGCCCTATATCGGTGAAAGCTTTTCATGAGACCTGTACCTGGTCACCTTGTCAACATAACGTGAAATTTGTCACGTATCATTCATGTTCTTTTCAGCAAAATTAACAGATCTTTGGTGTTCTTAATGAACCTGTGGCCTTTGATTACTTCCATGTCTGCCTTGTGTTTCAAATTTTCTTATGCTCCACCTGTGGACTCTTGGCATTTGAAGTCTTATGATAGTTGGGAGTAGTAAAAAGCCAAAGTTAGTTGCTGAAATACTGTCTCTGAACTCATGCGCCCATTCCAAACAAATAGCAGTTCTTAATTCAGTAGCGTTTCACCTAAGACGGAAAGTGAAAACAATAGGCCTGCAGCACCGGGAACCGTTGCAACGTTGCCCGCTGTTAACTACTAATTAAATAAGTAACAAAGTTTTCATTGGCCAAAGGAGCATTAGTGCGAAATTCAAACAGACTTTCTCAGAAAAATAATCTTTATAGTACGATTGCTGAGCCTAATTTAACACACAATGTATGTTTTGAGGCAACAAGTAATACAGCATAATTTCAGCGAAATTGTATGTGAGGAAAGCTACATCTTTGAATTCAACTCTTTGTATGTTCAAAATATCTATTGTTTTCCGTATTCGCGATGACAGAAGTATCACTTACATGTAAGGCCATTGGTTCAAATGTTTGCGGAAAATCAGACACCCGAATAGCGCGTGGCTCCTCCTGTGCGGAACAAAACAATAACATACAACAGAATAAAAATGAAAATACAAGGTTTTCAATGACTTCTGGCATTATATGTGCAACGTTTGTCGTGTATTTTATGATATATTTACAAACTGTAAATGTTCATCAAAAATCTTCAAAAAACAAATCAGAAATAGCGTCCAGCGCATCAAAAAACTATCACCTGCCAGTGTATCTGTTTGTCCATTTCCAAGTCGTGGGAAAGTCTTCACCAGAAATAATAGGTCTCTTTCTTCTAGCTTGAGTCCCCTTAAGCTTGCATGGATTCCTTGTACAGAGCTGTAAGAGCATAAACAGGGAACAGAATAAACGGTCAGTTGTTCGTTGAAAAAATGTTTATGCTTCTCAAGCGACCAAGGTACACTTTTGCTTTGAATATTGCCAGGTCGGATATTTTCACACAGCATTCAACGTTCAACAGCTGTACATGTAGATGTTTTGCTGTTGCGACAAGTTTAAGAAAATCCTCTGTGGAGATAAAAGTCCTCTTCAAGTTTATCCCTGTTAACCATGCAAAGAATTTTAGCGGCACTTTCTGATACAGCTTCCCCATGTCGCCTAAATGCAAATGTTCTCAACGTCTTGCGGACACGCAGTCGATTTGTGGCCTTGAAATACAATTGTCCACTAAGTTAGGCATACAGACGCCACACTGCGAGATCTTCTGGCTCAAGATACTCAAAAACAAGCGGCCAAAAACAGAGAAGAGCCTCAAGATGGTTTCAAGATGCTTTTTCGATTCCCCGATACAAATTACTTTCACTGCGTATGTGACCGCCGACATGCCATAAAATTCGAGATACGACGGCAAAGCCCTCATAACTTTTTTCGCGCACATGTGAATTGCCCGATAAAGTGCAAAACAAACTCAGCAACATTGGACTGCTTGTTTTTAATAATCATTATTACAACATTTTTCCACAAATTCTTATTCACCCATGGGTGGCCTATGTTAAGATTCTGGATAAAAATAAAGTAATGAAATAATAATAAAAAGTAGAATGTAAAATGGAAGTAAAAGGATAAAATTGTTACAAAAAGAGCAGAAGAAACTAACCTGTGAATACCCTAACCTGTGGTAGAAAGGAGAAGGAAAGCTCTTACACAAGTTTTTTTTTTTACAGTATTTACACTCAGTGATCCAGGATTTTTCGACATTTTGGAGATTTCGAAAATGGTGAAAATCAGCAACTTGAGACAGCAGTGTGCTGTCAAATGTGATGACTATGTGGAGCAGGAACTATTTGAAAATTTCGAAGCATAACACATTGGTAATACAGACCATGTGCTTTCGTGGATCAAAACACTACAAGTGAAGAGGCTAGTGAAAAGTGTCCTAAGTGACGCGTTTGGGTTAATTTCTTTTCCGCATGAAAGTGCTGAATTTTTGCACGTGGCCTTTAATTTAACCAAGAAACAGTTCTCCAGGTTTAAATTTCGCGGATTTGTGCTCCGTTTTCGAGAAAAACGAGGCCAAAAAAACGAGGCAGCTTCCTTTTCAAAAAATAGAAACAAAAGAAACGCCTAAATCCTTTGTCTTTATAAAACAATGAACGCAACGAAGTGGCACAAAAGATTCTTCGAAATCTGCAAGGTATATTTTAAAATTAACGCAAAATGCTGTAGTTCTGTTGGTGGTGCAAAGTGAAGGCGAAGGAATCTCCCCTGGGGTGCCTAGATCGCTTTGCGAGATCAAAACATTGTAGAAGTTGCTACTAAAATTTCAAGACCACTTTAAAGTGCACCTAACCCCCAAATATTTTTTCGCTAAAATAACTCTTTGCACCTGTCCGAAAAGCATTGCGCCTTTGTTTATGAAATCCCCCCTCAGTCTTGACTTTTTACAGGCTGTAAAAGTTACGAAATCTAGCCATCATCTGTTACACGACCAAGCTAGTGAGGGGCATGGGTCAATTCTTGATTTGACATCACAAACTGATTTGCTTCTCCTTAAGTCTTTGTAAACATGCATGCAAAACAGTTTGTGATGTCAAACCGAGAATGGACCCGTGCCCCTTCTGACTCGGTCGTGCGACAAATAGTTTTTCATAAGTTTTGAAGCTCGTAAAAAAGTCAAAAACTGCAAATAATGGCAAAATGTTTTTAAAATAGGTGCAAAGTTTTATATTAGCGTAAAAAAATATTTTTGGGCTAGGTGCACTTTAAATTTGCAAAGAGCAGATCATGTTAAAAAAATCAGCCCACAACCAACCAAGATGGTTATCGAGCAGGTTTGAAAAATGAAATTGTGACTGTTTGGCAGGATGCTTCAGCTAGAAATTGTTTGTCACACTGTTTGCTGGCCAGTTCGAATTCCATCTGTTAGATCGTATTATAAGTTTCTATTTTGCCTTTTCCTAAGGCTGCAAACAGTGCATATTTGTTGCATGTTCAGTCATACAAACGCGCACTGTCTTCGAAGGAAAAGTTCTGAAGTGAGCAAGGAAATGGAAAGTGAGACTGGGGAAAGCATTTGCCCTGTGGGCATTGGGCTGGGCAAGTGAGCCTTGCGCTTGACAATCCACGCTCGCGGCACTGCGCACCTCGTGGGTTCGCACTTTTGCTGATTCTTGTGTCCTTGATTTTCACGAGAAAAAGATGACTGTTTTGCTGGCTAGTTTGTGGCTTCCTCCTTTTTTCTCTAATAGCATGCAGAGGGAGGAGGTGGGGGGGGGGGTCCATGTGAGAAAATCTTCACATTGGAAGCTATTCTTGTGATTATCAAGAAATCTTCAAACTTGATTGGGTGATGCCGGGAAAGCGGCACTCATTTAAACCCTCACGATTGTTGCAAACGATTATTGCAAACAAACAAAAACGCAAAAGACAACTGAAGAGATAATTCACACGCTTGAAGATGTCAGATGGTGTTCTGGCTCAGGGGGTAGAGTTCCAGAAGCGGAACTCTTTGCAGCTCTTGGTTTTCTTAACCTTGGTGTTGTTGGTCTTGTTGTTCCCTGTTCTGGAGCTGAAAAATTAGCAATGCAGAAAAACAGTGACAATGCAGCCTGGTGTCTGGCCAATTTTTTAGGAAAGTGGAAAATTTTCCTCAGAACAAGGACCAGGTGAATGGGCTAAATTAACCATTTATTTCAAGGTTCGTTTAGGAAGGAGGCATTGGCCTCTCAGGTAAGACCGAATAAAGTCAGCTGGCGGGTGGCTTTTTGGCACTTAAGGCTTCTAAAAGCTTTCTGCCGCTGTGGGCGTTTTGGCGCTTTAGAGGGGACATGGAAGGTGGTGGCGAATTGCACTCCTCCATAGGTACATACTTAGTAGACAAAATTGAATTCATGATATAAACTTTGCTCTGTACTATTTACTCTACTATTGACAAGTAGTCTGGATAGTTGTTACACTTATTGGGAAACCTCCTGTGAGTATTTCCTACCTACGTTTTCAGCTAAATTCAGGTGCCAGATATCTTGATCAACTCAACATTCATTGCTGCAACGGACTTGGCTTGACTTCTGGTATGACAGCAAGAGGAATTTCCTTTTTTTTGCTGTAGAGTTTTGTACTTCTCATCATCCTCACTTTTTCCATCTCCAGTGGTCACTTTAAAAGGACTCATTTTGACATGCATCCAAAGTTCGTTTGTGTCTGAACACCCTTCCACCGGAATGACCTGTTTCGTTTTAAATCATATTTTTGGCGACCAGCCTGAAGTTGTCTGCCAGTTTACTGCCAATTCGACCCATTGAAGCTGTCTTCCAGGACGGAGGTAGTAAAACTGAGGTAGAAAAGAAATGCCTCACTACAACAGATGACTGTATGTAGTCGCAAACACTTTCAAATTACTGTTGCAACTGACAGATCTTTTGTAGACACCTTCGACAAAGATGTCTGTTCGGCAGAGTGATTATTGATTTACGTGTTGATTCAGTTACTATGAAAATAAGTATTATTTTAAAGCTTACGATGGCGTAAGGTCATCCCAGTAACGTTTGATTCATCTCAACGCGATATAAATTGAGGGTTCTAAATTAGATATAGAATTATATATGGTAACTTATTCAAAGTGCTGATCTTCCAAAAGTAAGTGGTTGGTCATGGCACACTTCACTTCTTAAATTGTGTGATTTTAAACATGTCGTCATGCACCTCAATGCATTTTGCATGTTTGGTTTACAAAAAAATGAACGTTCTAAGGGGAAGAATCCCAAACTAATGTGTAATTTTAACAAAAGGTAATCAAATGTCACACAACATTGTATCGCCATGCATTTTGTTTTTTTGTGTTTTTTTTTTTTGGTTCACACATCCTGAAATGGAACCTGGACCACATAGGATCTCACCACTGCACCATCCCTGCTCCCTCCACCTTGCCAGTTCCTTGTGTCATCTCAACTACTTCTACTTTCATCTCAACGCATTACAAAAAGTGAACAGCAACTTAAAAGGGACAGTGTACTTAAACATACAAGTCAAATGTCCGTTTCTGGAAGCGAATCACTTGTCACATGATTTTTAAAATGTTCAACTTTTTAATTTCCATTCAACTGTTTAAAATTTA
This sequence comes from Siderastrea radians, assembly GCA_964017195.1. Taxonomy (NCBI): domain Eukaryota; kingdom Metazoa; phylum Cnidaria; class Anthozoa; order Scleractinia; family Rhizangiidae; genus Siderastrea; species Siderastrea radians. The sequence continues at coordinate 30,567,837 of OZ024888.1, forward strand.
AACCTTGGCTGTTCCTTGTGTCATCTCAGCTACTTCTACTTTTATCTTAGCACTTTACAAAGAGAGAACAGTGACTCAATGGTGACAGTTTACTTGCAAATTAAAATCAAATGTCTGTTTCTGGAAGCGAATAGCATGTCACGTGACAAGTTTGAAAATTTTTGTTAGGTGGAAAGGCTTATGGGAAGTGACTTTGTATTCAGTTACTTTGCTACTTTTGTGACCTTTCTTGGTGTTTTCTGCTTACGCCTAGACTTCTCACAGGCTTCATGCTGTCTTCTGAGGACCTCTCTTCATTGGTTGCGCTTCTTGATTAGTATGTCGCAATTTAGGCCATAGGGTGTCTTAGTGGGGCTGTTGCGCCCCAATCCAATGCCCGCTGCCATTTCATAGGAAGATTTTTCCAGGTCCATGATGATTTTGGTAACTGCTTTGTAGGACAGCACATGGTGAATGTAGTATGGGTGATTGGGGCTAAAAGCTGGGAGGTTGCATTGAAAACACGTCTATGTATTCAAATAAGGAAACAAATCCCTTCGGTGATTCAATTTCTTTACTTGGAATAAGTTATCCACTTCCTGGAGAATATTGGGGTAGCTGTAACAATTAAAGGTTCCTCTGGCAGCCAACCATACGTCTCATAATCCTTGTAATACTTGATCCCTCTAAGCAACAGCCATGCTTGGTGGTGCTCCAGATGGGGCAAAGGTGCAGCTTCTGACGGTTTGGCATCAGCAATGGACCTCAGATAATCCTCCATTGCCGCAACTCTCTGTTTCACCTCATGTGGAGAGATCTCAGAGCGATATGTATTTTCTTCAGTAGCAGAGGCATCATCTGAAATGTTCCCGAAAGTTTTCAGTGACTTTGTAGAACTTGTCCACTATCATCAGGATGTGAGTTCGAGTCCTCTCGTTTCCTTTTTACCCTAAAGACATTGAGAACGCACGTTATTTGTATGCACATGATCTTTTGCCAGACGATCTCGTGCTGGTGTCAACGCTGCTCAATAAAGTTCCACCATACCTGTTTTAATTGTCCTGGCGGTCTAGCTACCAAAGGTGATGATGGAGTTTATGGTTGACGTTTCTGTTGAATTAAAAGTAAAGTTAGAGACGCTTTTGCAATTTATACTGCCACTATCCATCAACTGTGAATGACACCTCAACTTCGTTGTCATCTCCTCATCTCCATGGCCTGTGGTCATCTCCTTTTCCTCTATGTAGGCTTCTACGGCTTCTTGTGTCACTGCAGAGTTATGTAAAAATTAATATGTTTGTATATAGTAATGTATGTCAACAACAATGATAAGGCAGTTTTGAAATGAGTGTCGTAATAAATATGGAGTCTATGTGTGCAGGTGGGAAGAGAAAGAACACTCCAGTAAATAAAAAGAAAATCATCATCAGCCATGCATGTTACAAACCAATACAATGTAATTTATTGATATCTCTTCCTGAGAACATGGTTACAAATAGTCACCTTCAACTTGTTGTATTAATGCTGTACTAGCCTGCAAAGCAGGCGGTTTTGCAGGGGGAATGATTCGAAAACAGCGATTACGAACGACCGGCCGCCATTTTGAACGCGCGAACAAGGGAGAAACTGGGGAGAGGAAAAAAGAGAAGGGAAGGGGGTGGGGGAGGGGAAAAAGGCGAGAAGAGGGGGGGGGGTCTGGGGGTGGGAAGAACCGCCTGCCCGGAAACTAGGGCCAAGTGAATTTTCCGTCCACGGAGGGACGGAAAATTCTGATTGGTCGTTACTGAAAGTTGTCAATCAATCTGTCAGCATCGGATCAACGCTCTAACGGCTGGTTGTTGCGAATGGTTCATCTTATTATTTTATTGTCAATGTATTTAGCGGATGTTTTTAGTAAAGTGGTCGATCGATAAACGGCTGAAAATTGAAGGCTTTTAACGGGTCACATCAAAATCACCAGTGTTTAGATGAATCGTGTCTGATTCAAACGGGTAAATAATCGACTTTCTCTCGAAACGGCTGCACTTCACACAGGTCGTCCCGTTTCTCCTGGAATGAAACTTCTATTCCATCGTATCGACAATAACTACTGTTTGCCGAACACGCACCTCGATTTGGGATTGTAATTTTTCCAATAAATACATCGGGCAAACTCCTCGAGTCCGCTGAAAGCTTTTAAAAAGTTCATAGCGCTCACGTAAACAACTTTATGCAAATTAATTTTTGGTTGAAATTTGACCCACGGGGAATTTGAATACGCAGTGAAACGTTGTGTGACGGACGGAATAAAAGGTGCATTGTATTGAATGATTGTAAACTTATTAAATTACTATAGAGCTTCAGTTATTTAGAACTATAAATCAAATGAAAAAAACTTAAAAATCCCAAACGTTTCGTAGCTGAGTGTACCGTTCGTATCAAGATAGAAAACGCTACAATCAATCTGCGGTGTAGATGCAAGTAAAATTTGCATAATATCACGTGTAATTTGAAACCTAGATCTTGCTCGCTAAAATTCAACAGCCACGTTTCTAAAAGCAAAACAACGGGAACAAGGTCATGATTTTTATACCGAACGTTTTCCTGCAACCATTAAATTCATTCGAGATCATTTTCAGACGAGAAAATTAAGTCTGCACAGAAGCAAATTTCAAGACGTGCTTGTTTGTTTACTTTTTATCGCCGGTAGTTTTTGCCGACTGCCGACGAACAAACATTGATTGGTTGGGATATTCGAAACCACAGAATCTGTCATCAGTTTGTCAAAATGCAAATAAGGGGGCGGAAGCCAAAAAAGCAGCCCATCCGGGCAGGCGGTATTTCAGCTTCTCCTCCCCAAGCCACTCGCGGCTGCGCCGCTCGCTGTCGCGGCTTCGCCGCTTTTGCTTGTGCGCGCGAAACCCAACAATACCGCCAGCTACGCAGGCTAATGCTGTACATGAGCTTAATGGTCTGATGGAGCAAAAACACCGAAACGCCGAATTAAGTTACAAACATCAACGATTTCACAACCCTTTAGTTACCGTAAATTTGTTGTAAGCACACTATAATGTTCTTATATTTCTTATCTCTCTTATATTTCTCTTGTAGCAAAATGAGCACCATCTCTGTGGCATACTTTTCAATGCACGGAATGATCTTGGGAGTGTAATGTTTCATGTACTGCACGATCCAAGATGGGAAGTATCCCCTCCACCCTCATCGCGTACTGGCCGGGGTAAAAGTCATACGTGTTGTAATAATGGAAAATCGTACTTTTGTGCTGCTGGAATCATCTCCGGGCAGGGGTGTCGCTCGTGAGAGAATAGTTTCTTGCAATAGAAACAGTACTTCATGTCTTGTTTGGAAAAGAACAGCAAGCATCGGGTTTTATCCACAGCCCGGATAATTTGTTTGAGATAGTCAATGTCTGTATCAGCACTCTTTTCATCATTGTACTTGCCTTCACTCCTTCGCAGGATAATGGTCTGGAAACGTGTTTTCGGTGCCATTTCTTTTTCTTTGATTGTCCGGCTCCTGTTAGTTATTGGGGAAAACGGTGTAGGCTAGACTTGCATGCAAGACATTTTTCTGCTAACTGTGTTCATGAGGTGACTGGCAAAGAAATGCACTGTTCCTTTCTCGATGTCATTTCCATGGGCTTCGAAAGTTACAATCCTCCAGCCGTGGTCGAAATACTGTTCTATGCTCTCATCATACAGGCCACGCAGACAGCTGCGGAGAATTGCGAAGCTTAAGTCCATCTTTAGATGCACTGGATTGGCAGGTCTTCCCTGACGATGTTTCAGCACGTCCCGACAAAAATTCATTATGAAGGAGGAGAGTGTGGGAATGGAGTGGCTGCTAGAAAAAAATCTGTGCAATGGCAATAGGAGTCCTTTTAGAGACTGGATGGGACACCACCACCACCACTTTTTTCACAATTTTACTAGTTGCATCAAAAGAATACCATAGCCAACTGGCACATTTTTGAATAAAGAGGTTTGTCAGGCTCAGTCCACATGGTGAATGAGGGACTCACTGAATGTATCCAAAAAGGTGACATCCAGATTCCTTTTTTATGTGCTCCAGATACATTCCCTGATCCTCCGTAATAACTTTTTTAATTTTTTTTATTTTATTTTTTTTTATTGATTGCTCACACATTTACAAACATTACATTAACAGTGTTATTATTACACTACTTACAGATATTATTTGCACAAAAACTAACAATACATTACGAACTACAGTTACAATACAATGTAAGTTAACCTTATTAGAAATAAAAGAAAAAAAGAACTTACAAACACTAGCCTATCTTATACCCTATAGAAAATAGTCCCCGTAGCATTTAAACAAATATTTTTTAGGAGAGTAATATTGTATAATTAAGGAGATCGGAAGAAAAAAATTACTACTAACAGGGTCAAACCAGGACTGAAAAGTTAAATTTGATTCAGTTTTTTTTATATAAATTTTTAATTTGAAAGGTGGCCGAGGAGAGGTTTCCATTTCTCTGATGAAGAATTAGGATCATTTTTTTCAATTTCATAGCTTTTGTTCATGAGATGCAAGAAGTGCGAAAGATTAGGGATTTCGTTTTTTAATTTACAGACCCAGATACAATATCTGCTCATCAGACAAGAGAAATTAATTTGCAACTTTGCATTTGAGGTGTCTGGCTTTAGGCCGAGAGCAATGGTCATGTCTAATTTATTCCCTTTCTGCGTACATAGGGATGTCTGAAGCCATTTAAAAAAGCTTTCCCAAAAACGAGTGGTCTGGTTGCAATGCCAAAAAAGGTGGCGTAATAACTTAATAAACCAAGCTCTTAAGTGTGCCAAACTTTGTATGGTATCCACAAATGGCCGGCCACAAAGATTTTGCTCAGATGAGGTCTTTTGAATGGCGTGGTGACTGCCCATGCCATCTCTGTTGCCTGAGCTGTATACCTTTTCGGAAAGATTAGCAAGGAGGTGATGATGCACTCTGCTTGGGTCTGAACCGTGAAGTAACTTTTTCAAGTACTCCCGCTTGACTCCCTTCACTCGTTTTACGTGGAACACATTTCCCTTGTGCCTTAAACTACTGGAGAAGCAAATTCTAGGCGTTCACTACCAGAATGCAGAATGAAAGATATAAGGGCAAATCAATATTGCTTTTTAATTCTTAACTTACGTGTTTCAAATTTTCTTATGCTCCACCTGTGGACTCTTGGCATGTGGTCTTATGATAGTTGCGAGAAGTAAAAAAGCCAAAGAAAGTGAAAGAAAGTGGTGGTCTTGAATTGAGCCAAGAAAACAGTCTCTGAATTCATTCAACCATTCCAAAGAAGTAGCAGTTCTCAATTAATCTGTTAATTTGTAGAACAGTTTCAAAGTAAAAAGTTTGAAAGGGTATTTTCCCTATATTTTAGTATTAACACATGGTCGATTGTAGCTGGGTATGGCACCTTGACCTTCCATATTTGTTTTGTTCTCGCTACTGCCACCACAGTCCTCTGTCTTCCTGTTATCTTAGGTAGGCAACATCTAATAAATGAAAATACACATATCTTTAAATACCCATAAAGTCATATTTTTGGCATCTGTTAATTTGTGCTACTCTAGGAGTGCCTTTTTCCATCTTTCTTTCCTTTCAGTTTTACTCCATGTTCCCTCTTCATTTCATTCTTCACTTTTCTTTCTTCCTCAATAATTGGTTCACTCTTCATCTTCCCTTTTTCTGTCCAATTTCTGTTGTTGTCCATCTTCACTTCTTCATCCATCTTCTTCGTCCATCGTCCATCTCTGTTCGACCCTGTGTCTATAAATCACCTTTCTGTTTCTGTCATGCTTCATCTGCATTTCCTCCTTTGTCTTTATTTCGTCCTCCATCTTTTCTTGACCTTCCTTCTTCCTTCTTTTGCGAACATCATGTTTCAAGGATGGTTGCTTGGTTTAATCTTATTGTCAGCACTTGTTTGCTGTGAGGCCACGGATCCCGTCAAATTCAAGTTTTTGAAGAGCTTGAAGCAGTGACATTTGTCAGCATGTCAGCATTCAATAGTGAAAAGTTATGAGGTTTTCAAGTGCCCACTTCGCTTCCAGTGTCAGGGATTAGTGCTACAAATTTCCTTTGGCATCAACGAAACCACAGGAGTTATACGGACAGAAGGCAAACTTGACCATAAAAACCTGCCACTCTATGAAGATACATTTCAGATAGAAGTGAAATTATCAAAGGAAAAATTATCTGTGGCTATTACGACAGAAATAAAAGTACTGCATAAAAACGATAACAGCCCTACTTCCAAGGAGACAGTTGAACATATTTCCGTTTCTGAATCTGCTCCATTGGGTGCCCAGCTTCCTATAACGGTCACGGAAGACAAGGACGTTGGAAACTACACCATTCAAAGTTACGAGATAGTAAGTAGGAACGAGGGAGAAACTTTTGAGTTGAAAATCTCGTGCCCTACAGTGAAACTTACTAAAGTAAAACTTGTGGTGTCAAAAAGGCTGGACCGCAAAAAAATGAGAGGTTTTATTTGGTGATAGAAGCGAGAGAAGGGGGTAATCTGTCTAGTGTTGGACGATAAGTTCAGCAAAGATCTCTATGTTGGTGAAGTTTGAGAGAAGGGACATTTATTCTTCAAGTTAGTACCTCGGATGGCGATATTGGTTCTAATGCAGAGATTGTGTATTCTCTAAAACCTCGGCCTCAATATGAAAATCTCTTTATTTTGGACGCTCAAACTGGTGAACTTCCAACGAACAAAGTTCTAGATTACGTGCTTTCAAACAATTTCCAACTTGAGGTGACAGTTAATAACAAAGGCCAAAACTCCATTCCTTCGACTGCTGTTATACATGTGAAGGTCTTGGAGGAAAACTGTAACAGTCCGTTACTAGCCTCACAGAAGCCTTCGACCAACAAGGAAGGATTCCAGAAGACACTCTTAAATACGGGTGTTGCTATTGTGAGGGTTCGTGACAAGGACAGCGGCTGCAATGGTTGCGTGGAAGTACAAACTAGCGTACCGTGCGAAAGTCGACGAACATGGGCATAACCTTGGGTATTATTTATTGACAACAGCCCAAGGACAGCAAATGTGACATCACCCACTTGAATGATGCTCGCAGAAGTTGAGTTGTTGTGTTATATCCTCAACAGCATTTCTTTGGCTGAAGAGTCACCATTGTGTCTTTCAATTTGGCTTTCAGTCTAGTGGTGACAGGAAAGTGGTGCCGCTGCTGCATTGTTGCATGGCTGAACGTGCTTGGACTTGAAATCACATGTTCGACCAGAGGAAACAAAAGTAGCATGAGCAAGCAAGTTTGTTGTTGGCGCAGGCTTCATGATCGCCGCCAAGATGGAAGCCACACTTCAGACATGTCACAAGTTTCCAGGCATGGAATAACTCTCGCCGCATCCTGGACAGATGTCGAAGCCTCTCGTCAGGCTTGGAGATGGTAGCATACAGACTACTCTAAAACGTATGCTACAAAAACTGTGCTATAAACTCTGGTTTAAAATCTGCTCCAAATACCCTAATAAACTATGTAACTCTCCTGTAAAATCTACAAAATAGATTACACAAGCGAAGTGGATTGCGATGGATCGAAGCAGGTTGTGATTGTTTCCCTGACATTTCTTACAAGTTAGCATTTACAAAGTATCACGTGACATGTGAGGGTTGTGAAGCAACAGGCAAGAGTCAATCAGAGAATGTGTTCCGAGAGGTGCGTGGTATATACATATCTTGGCAGTTAATGACCACAGATGCTTCTCACTGCCTCGACAATCAAATCAAACCTTGCAGGCTTTATGAAACTAGACGATTTATTCGATTGCTGATACCTTTGGAGCTCTTATAGTAAGCGTGCAATTTCTCTCATTCTTTGAGAAACTAAAGATGTTTTCTCAAGTCCTACTTTTTCGAGCAAAAATGCTCCCAAAGTAGAATAACTTTATCAGTCCTGGCAGTGTCTGCGATGGTATCTTGCTGCATGATTTTAAGTACCGTGAACAACGGCGTATAAGCCGCACCTTTTTACGCTAAAACTTCGCTCAAAACTGGGGGTGCGGCTTATCTGCGAGAACATCTGGAAAAAAAATCTGTAATTTTCCATGAATCATTCCCAAAATAAAGTCAAAAATGCAACAGTACCACGCTATCTTCGAGAACTCGTGTGGTAAATGGCCCACTGTTTTTCCGTTGTTGACAACTTTGATGGCAAATTTGTCAAAGGAATTATCGAACTCCCTTTCACAGGTGAGTTTGTCACCGATGGATGGCTTCCAAATATCCTTGTAAACCTGCATGGAAGCCACAAACAGCTAAAGAATTTGCTAAAATTTGCTTTGTGAATTGAACGAAGCGACAACACTTGTCACCAGTTTTCTCTCTTCTCATCGAATGCCTGGCTACTAAGCCACGATCTGTAACCGAACGTCCGAGCGAACAACTTACTCAAAAATTTTCGGACTTGAATAGCTTTAACTGGAAAAATGCTGGGGAAAAGTTCATCGGGGAAAGTGTTCTTGTGTTGAGTTCAAGTACGTTTTCGTACCTTTCTTATGCTTGTTATAAGGATTAAAATACGTGTTCGAGTATTATTCAGACTACAAATTGAATCACCGATCCGTAGTGGAAAGGACTTCACTTCAGCCAATATGTTCATTAAGCTTAAATGAAATGACTCGGCTATGAATTTTTGACAAAAAAAATTTTTTGTTCAAATCTTGAGCTTCTAAACACAGGGTGCGGCTTATCTGCGAGTGCAGCTTATACGCCAGTGTTTATGGTACACTTGCTATCAATTGTCCGCTTTTATATTTCAGAGACACTGGATTGGTAGTAATAATGCTCGGTCCCTTCTCAAATACCTTGTTTTGATTACCTTAACTTCTGACTTGGAACTGGCAATTTTTAGCATGTTTCACAAGGTCTTTCTTCCTAATGATTCCAAAGCGATTAAGGCAGGGAGAAAATGATGGGTCCTGTTCAAACTCTTCTCTAGATGGGCAACGTGCAACTTTCAGTTCTCCTGTTCGGAGGCAAAAAACTTTTCTGTTACGTTGGAAGTTTCCAAGCAGCCTGAGCTTTTGAAAAGCTAGTTTTCGCTTCTTTGAATTGGCGGTCCTCCTAATGTCTGGGAAGTTTTGACACTTCTTATTCAACAATTTTAAAGGAAAACGTTTGAAAGGGTACTTTCCACAGATTTTAGTATTGGCACATGGTAGATTGTAGCGGGGTATCGCACCTTGAAGGATTTATAAACTAGAGTAATTAGAAAAGTTCTGAGTGTGGTGGACATGATGTTAAGCCCTCATTTGTTATAGGTGCTTTGTCCTGTGTTTCCTAAAAAGAAGGAAACCTTCAGGCTGTGTTATCTCTAAAACAGCTTAAAACAGCACCTTGTATTACGTGTAAGCTGAAAGTCATATGTTAAATATTGTTTCATATACATGTAAGATTCCCGAGGAAGTCTCATTTTGCTCATACATTCCTTTCAGTTAGGGAAAGTTATTGCTGTGATGTGAAAGACAAAATAATTCATTACTCATACCTTTCACTTGTCTTCATATGGTTCAGCATTACTTTCTAAACCCCACAGGGAACTGTAGTGTTAGCGTGCTCTTCATTGCCCAACATCACCCACCCTAACTCTTCTTTTTGGCGCGAGTTACCTGGTCTTTTGGAACCTAAGCATTTATAGGACATTGCGGATTTGATGTTCCCATACTCCTCCCATGTGACTGGCTGAAGGAACTTTTATGTTGAATGTGAACCAGTCACAGTCATGGCGGTGAACTTCGTTTTTAATCTTGCTGTGGTCGAGTTCCTTTTGCGCTGCCTTCAACTCTTTCTTTGCACCAACGAAGTTCATACCCTGGTTGCTGCGTAACTGATAGATTTGTCCTCTGCAACATATAAATCTATGAGGAGTGCTGATAAAGGAATCCGCTTCACCTTTTTTGACTTTTCTTTACGATGAACACTTTGTAGCAAAAAATCAATGGGAAAAAACGACCTTTAAACCCACTTCGGTCATTACAAGGTTTAGAATAATTATGGTAGAAGATTAAGCTATATATGTGTAAAAAGAGAAACAGTGATGTAACAAGTGTAAAAATATGTAAAAGGGTATTAAAATGTAAAAAATGTATAATAAAAGAACAATGAGAAGCAAGCAGAAAAAAGATTAAGTAAAAACCTTAGCACGATATGTCACATTGTACATTAAGAGTGGGTTTGAGTTCGTCAATAAAAACGACAATCAGACTTGTTTTTACACTTTTTGAGCTATTTTGTCTACAAAATAGCCTCATAGTCGGTATGCAGCTTCAAGTTTCTGGGAAGGTTGGTTCTTTGGTTGGTTGGTTTTTGGGTGGACCATGTTCGGCATTCCCGATGACTGTCGAATTTTACCGAAAGGCTAGTTGTCGGGGCCGGAATGAAAATGAGGAAGAGAACGCACGAAAAATCCCCCTACTAAAGCCACACGACGAGAGTATCCGAATTTTAATTGCGTGACGTTGGGTATTTATATATCAAATAGAAATGGCTGGCTTCCTTGTGGTAGACTTCCTTAGAAAACGAAACGTTAGCACAAACCTGGTCTACACGTAAGCGAAAGCAAGTTCTAGTAAATAATTCGTGGGTTATCCGATATTTATGATGTTCGGGCTAAGAAATATTTGTAAGCTTCGTTTGTTTTGGTAGATAAGAAGTGGAACAAATCCTTTGTACGCATGCTTATAACATACGTTTGGGGTTACATGGTTCAACTTTAGAGTGTGAGAAATAACGTGACTTCTGTACAGGGATGTCCCAAAGTGAATGATGGTAAACAGATGGTAGAGAGCTTGAAGGTATAAAAAGGGCAGAATCGTGAATTTCGAACTAAAATGAATTGTTGTTCGCACCTTTGGTAGGTTTTAAAATTATTGCCCACTTGTTCACTAGGTCAGTCAAAGGCACAAGGTCGACAAGGGAAAAAAGTGTATCCCTGGGTGGCATAAACGTTGGTCGTCCGTGTGACTAGCTAGGCACAAAGTTAGAGGCGACTTAACATAAGAATGGGGTTCTGGTTAGCCTGCGTGGAGGTAGCGGGATTGTTTGTGCAAAGTTTGAGCGGAAAGAGCAGCAGGGCAAGGAGCAAATCAAAACAATTATCACTTGCAATACGAAGACTAACACGCAATAGCTCCACGCACGACTCGTTTCACAGTTTATAGACACAAAAATCGGTTGTTATTTTTCAGATTACAAAAACGCGTAAATTTACTCATTCCCCGCTTCCTTAGTTAAGTTTCTCCCTTTGTGTAATCCACAACTACAGCTGCCACGAAAGCCAGTAAAAAGCGCCGAAGACGAACTTATGACAGTCTCATGAAAGTCTCGTGACTTGCCTTTGAACTTTGTATCATCACATGTTTGTACGTGACAAAACCCCACTTGTTTACATAAAACAGTAACCTGATCTCATGCTCAATCAACATATCACGTTCTTTACACGTGAAACGACCCACACTAAACATTTATCACATGACTGCCTGCCCGTGTGGTAAGATTTTAATTGTTTACCGCAAGCTACATGTTTTCTTCCATCTCCCAACATAACTCCCTTTTACAACAACTCTGAACTACTATCTATCTAAAGTAATGTAACCTTGTAAGTATCAAAATTTCACTTCCGTTTTACCGCTAAACAACCAAATATACAATAAAGCTATTGAAGCAAAATTTGACCTTTACCTGATCACACATGTACTCCACATGTTAAAATTCACGTTCTTTACCACACAGGCGAGCCACTCCATTATTCTCAAATTCGCCCGTTTAAAATTCCAATGATTCATTCCCCCATTTCCACCTCTCTACATAACAAAACATCCCTTAAAATTGTTTTCACCCAATTTCGCATCCTACTTTCTTTCACATCAAAACGCTCATCAAAACAAAATTTATTCGCTGAACACAGCCACTGATTTTTGTGTGGCGTCAGCCGCACGTGCGATGTTTCTGGCTTTTTTGACAGTTTGCTCCGTGACTAGTCACGCAAGACTTGCACAGGTCACACAATGGTATGATCTTTTCTAACAAGGCAAGCTTATTACTTGATTTTAGCCGTATGTTCCAAAATGTGAGTCGGTGTGAAATAATGTGAAAATAGAACAGAGCTTATTTACTTATATATTTGTCTGGGCATGGAAGTTGCCACGTTCGCAAAGCATGATGTCACGCAAGAAGCGAAGAGACAAGTTAGTAACCAATGACGGAAGACGTGACTTTCAAGATCGGCTATTCTCTTCTGGTTCAAACATTAAAGAATTAATGTTTGTGACAAGTTACGCTCCCTACTAGATCCAAAATATTTGTTCATGGAAAAAATATTTATAATAGAAAGCCACAAAATTAAATTTCCATCAGTTGAGGTTACGAGGAACATTTGAGAATGGGCTTCAGAAGAGACTGTTTTCTATTATTTTGTTTGTCCCATTTCTTAGTTATATGCGTCAGCACGCAACTAATGTGAGAGCATTACTCGAACTATCTATCTAACATTCACACTTCGTCTTACGTAAATTTGTAAAATCAGCCAAAGTGCGCGCTTTCCAAACACTTGTTATATTTCGCATGTATTATAACAAGAAAACGTGTTTCTCGACCATATTCCGAGAAATCGTCCTGTCAATATGACGGAACTAATCCAAGCCGTGCTCACGGGCACGCTTATCCCAAAAAGTCCAACTTCGCTCTGGTAACTAGGCAATAACGTTAGTTTTCGACTGGTGTCAGATTTTTACAGATTTTATCTCACTTTCGTCTTGTTTTGTCGTAATTTGAAGCCACAATTGTACGCATTAGGGTACCATTTATTGATCAATCACGTATACGCAATCACTAACATAACCCATTGGCTGACTCAAACATTGATGTTTGATCATCTTCAAATCTGGGAAAGGCCGGGGAACGAGGTTGCACAACATTGGACACGGCTCCACTTATAAGTTAAACTCTGTCTAAAAACCAATACTTTGCAAATGCTCAAAGCTACTCAAATAAAGAACATCACAATAGTGTACCTTCGTACTCGCACGTTCATTCAATAACCATTTCCGTACCTCTCATTGACAGCTACAAAATAGCTCACGCACGCTATGCGTGCCTATGTTTTAAAACACTAACTTTCTTGCTGAGATCGTTTGTAACCAAACCATGGCTGTTGCGAAAATGCTTGTGGATTGAAGAGGGGGGTATTTATGTTCATCAAGGGGTTGATGCAAATGGCGACATGTGAAACCAACATAACCTGCATCACACAGGTCACATTCAAATTTGTAAACAAGACAAAATTTACAGCAGATTTGTCAATTGGAAAGCATGTACAAGACCTTTGAATGCAACTGAACAAAATTAAATACTCTGCACAAAGTCACTGGTCAGGAATTGCGGGAAGTGGTCCGAGAAGTTGTCTTGGTGGTACAGTCGCCGGCTTCCTTCTCAAATTCCTGTTTCCTTGCTTTCCCTTTTATCCTGAGCCAACAGTAAAATATAAACACTATAAAGGGCAACAAACCAATTAATTTACCAAGACGGAAAAAACAAAATGCAAAGAAAAAAGAAGTTTAGGCACAAATTTTGTGAGGAATAAAAGAAATTGTGCACTTTGACAATCAGCGTCGATGATTCTGGTCCTGGGTGAAAACGTGGTGGAATACAGTGAAGGTGACATCTGAAGGAAGGTTGTTCTGGCTGTTGAGGGCGAGACTGATGTTGATGAAGCTGAAGTTGAAGATGCTGGTGTTGAAGATAGTACTGCGGCTGATATTGTCGATAATGGCTTGATGCAGAGTGATGGATACTGTGGAAATTGGCTGCAATTTAGATGCTTTGGCCAGGGCAGACTGATGTGAGGCAAAATGGAAATTTGGTGTGATGGGTGCAAAGCGGTAGATGTGAAAGGCAAATAAAAAGATGAATAAAGTGCGAATAGTGGATGCTGATGAGCGGTGCAAAAGGGCTACTAATACTTTTGGCCATGTAGTTCTTCTTTCCCAAAATTTGTCCTGTATAAAGTCCCATTGCCCAGAGCATCTTTACAAATAGTCATTTCGACTAGGTCACAACCTTTCTGTTCCCCATTCATTGCCAAGAGTTGGGTCGCCCATAACACTATGATTACCAGGACATACGTGATCAGTGCATCTTAGTGCTTGGATGTGAATTGGGCTTGTCCGATAAAAACAGCTAAAACAAAGTCGTTTGTGTCAGCAACCTTCTTATTAACCAGTTTAAAGGTGAGGATTCCAGCAGACAAACCTCAAGAAAGACCAGATCATCGCAAAGAAACCTTGTTTGTGCTTAAGGCAAATTGAATTGACAAATCACGTGTGGACAAATCACATGCTCATTGCTCACGCGCATTGCCTGACAACTGACTTTCTGTTTCATTGGCAGTCAAGTAGTATCCTAACCTACTCAACTGCTGTAGATTTTCCTAAAAGTAAAACCCTGAATTGAGACGCATCATTTCTTTGCCACTACAAAATATTTGCTGTGAATTGTTCGTTAGACCTCTAATAAGCCTCCCTAATCGAGCTAGTTAGGGGTTCACTTTCACCACCGCTCGCGTGGGTGATTATAAAAGTTTGTAGAGATAAAGGAAGGCCTCGAGTTTTGAAATGTCTGTTTTATTTTGTCACTGAGCCCAAACTGTTGCTTATTTTCTCATCTGTGAAAAAATGCTTCATTGGGTGATTCCAGAAATACCCATACCCTACCATGGGCAGGATCTTCATCTAGAGCCCCCTTGCCTTAGGAAATTCCAAAATGCTCAATCCCCCCCTTGCCCTGTGAATTCCAAACCGTTCTTCCCTCCCATGCCATTGGATTTCCGTATTCATTCAAACCCCCCCTCAGGAATTTCTGCTTTTTTCTTCGAACTGATTTGAAAAGTCCTCTCTAACTTCCAGACACCTTTGTTAAACGGAATTTAATCCTTTCGCTCCCTCCAAAAAACCGTACATACATTCATCCCAGTGAACGATCAGTGCAAAGGCCTGATCAAACAAGCTGTTTGACTTCCTTGAAAAGGATATCAAAACTAAAACGTGTATTCTTTACCTGCAAAACTCCATGATGCGTGAAGTTAGTAGCCAAATTTTTTTAAGCAAACAGACAATTGTAGAAAAACACCAAAAACAAGCTTTGACCAGAAGACTTAGTGCTTTTTGGGTTGCAGTATATCATAGTTATTAAGACGACGGTAAGCAACCTTGACTGTGCCTTCAATACTTTATTTTTGTTTGAAAATGTCACAGATGAAACTTGCTGGGGATCGTCAAGTTTGTTTGTCAAATTACTTACAATGATTGAAGCTCGCATATTGTTGCATGATGACAAACCTGTAGCGGCTTTCAAGAAGGTCTAACTGAGTGATATTCTTCCACAGGAAAACATACACTACTGATAATCCGTTCAACGTTAGGAAACTCAAACGGGTAGAATTAAGAACAAAGCTAAAATTTTCAGAATTGAAATTTTGGGGATGAAATTGCGTTTGTCAGACTCAAACCTTCTGTCTAAAGCGAAACTGTTGAACATAACTTATGCTAGAAATCGAAGGTTATGATGTAAGAAAGAGGATTAGAGTAAAGCAGCAAGCTTTTTGCCTGCAATATTTTTCGTGCACAGTGCATTGAATTTGAATACTGTGAGCCTCAAAGAGATTGTGGATGCAGTCGATGTGGGAACAAATCAAACTTTTTTCCTGCACTTTATCCTTCGATTGAATTAAAAGAAAACTCAAAGTTAATGACAAATGTAATAGAATTTGTATGAAATAGCGAATGTAGTCCGAAGTTAGATTTAGTTCAAAAGTGCATCAATGCATGAAATCTGACCTTTTCAATGAGCACCACATAGTATGTTTTGCAACAATTTTACATAAATCTTCATGATATGTGCTAAATAGAGGCTGGAAATCTTTTGCTGGTATGTACGGTATTGTATTCAACCTAGTGAACAATCGAAGAAAAGCCTATGATTGCCTTTGTGACACAAGTTTTTTTAATTTACACTAGCATCTCTTTAATTTGTTTCACCTAGAACAACAACAGCCAAAATAAAACATGGTGGTGTAATAGCAGATCATTGGCATTCCTTTCATTTTTCGCTTTTGGACTTTTAATTTGAGGCTGCATATCCAGTCTAAAGTGATAGCCGCTGTTTCATAAGAGTCGACAACATTGACATGTGAATTTGTTCTCATACTCAAGACTCTCCTGCATTGTCTCACGTTACTATACAGCAGTGGGGTATAGAATGGTTAATCTGAGACTACTGGAGACACTAAACCTCATTCATGAAAATTTGAGGCCGTAACTTAAGGTTTCAAACAATTTGTGATACCCAGAATCATGTCAAATAATCCGAGCACCAGAGACTCAGAAGTTGGCGCAGTTTGTGTGTAGCAGTTAGCTTGTGTATCGTAGGGTAACAAAAGAGCATTTGCCCTGTTGAAGAGGACAACTGCTTCTCAAGATTGAAGGATAGTGACGAAGAACTTCTTGAGGGGAAATAGGATGATGTGAACGCCTGATAATACTTGGCTGCTCTGTTTGGGGACTGGTGGTGGGAAACCATCAGAGTTGATTTTCTGTCAGGGATTTGAGCCCTGCACAGCACCAGTCTGGACAACATTGTGGATGCCTGTGAACGCTGTTGATTGGTCATCAGCTAGCAAATCAAGCGTAAGTGTATGTTCGTTTGCTCTATCTGACCACTGGGTTTGCTGCAAAGAGGAGACTGATGTAGAGGAGACATTGCCAATTGAGGTGTTCAAGTTCTGTTGTTGAAAATGTGGGGAGCTAACAAACAGGCAGGGCTTGATCGTCTGTTAATTGAACTTCTGTGCGAGGTGTTGGTTGCTTTCTTTTGCGACTTGTCTTGTTGTCCAGTTGACAATGCCCTGAATTAGGATCAACCAAGAGACCTTTTTCTGATGCTATTTGCATAATTTCTTCTCCAAGTTGGGCTGCCGTTCCCAGTTCTTGTCGGTGTGATTTTGTTTTCCGTTCTTCGTATGATGGACCAGTCCCACCTTGTGAAGTACCCTGCTCAGTAGACTTGAGTTCAACTTAGCCAGGAAGAGAGAAATTGCCTCTCAGGTTTCTCGTTTATGAATTCTTGTTTTTTTGCCTCAAGAAAAGTTTCCTCTAAGTTACTTCTGAGATTTTCGGACAGGTCTTTAAAAGTGTTGACTGCTTCCTGTCCTAATTTCGCGCAATTTTGTCTCTGCTTTCTTTGAAATGAAATTCGCAGATTTTTCTGTGACACAGGACATCATCCCCAAAGTTGTTGAAGTCCGTTCATGTTAGCTCTGGCCATGTCGGTACACCACCCTCGAGGATTAAACACTGCATTGTCATCCCTTGCGACTTTTTGCAGACACTTATTAGAAAAAGACCAGAAGAGTGCAATGTTTTCCGAGTTCTCTTGTTCGGTTTCCATTGCTGCCAGAGGTATTTGCCTTTTCAGTAATGGATGGTATACACTAGCTGGAAGTGTAACAAAGTTCCTGCACCTTTTAACTTTTCCGTAAAAAAAAAAAAAAAAAGTCTTTCAAGAAATGTTCCCTGTTCCCGCACATGTCCATAGCTGCTTTCATTTTCTGCTGGCTTGTTTTAAATACGAAAGAGGGCTGGTTAGCACTCTTCGGATGAACGCAGCATTTCTGAGCATGTTCCCCATAACCTACGTCTCAACAGGCGGCTGACATATGTTGGGAGCCCACAATTACAAATATTAAAAAGCGGGAATATCCCAATTTCAAACCCAATTTTTTTTGGAAAATATCAAGTCGTTGGGGAAATAATTGCCAAAACTTGATTTTATATGTCCAATGCTTGTACAAAAAATAACAAAAACAGACACGATTTTTGGACTTCAGTTCGCCTTTAAGGAACACTTTTATAGCTTTCGTCATTACCTTGGCCTCATCCTCCAACCGATTCTTTCTCCAGAAAGTATTTCTGAGGGGTGACTTGTTACCTTTCACCGCATCAGCATAGCTGATGTGGCCCGTACTGGTTGAAGGCAACTGTTCTTCGGTGTTCAGTTGTTTGGAATTCATTTTTTATAAAAGAAAGCTTAAGAAATCTCTCACGAATACAAGTTGAAATGAACACAGTAAAGCATTGCAATCTATGAAACAACTTTCGCAATTTCTGGTCAGTTAAGCACAACGAATCCCCAGAACGGGCATCACTTGTCAACTGCCTTGAAAAATTACGTCATGTATAGCATTGTTAAACCAACCTGACGAAATACAGTCACAGTTTTCCTTGAGGACTGATTTATTCTCGTGAATTTTCCCCCTTACCATTTATTTTCCAATATTTTCGCTTTTTTTTAGAAGGACCGTGAAAAAATGAGAAATTTTTCCCAACAAGGCTACTGAGGCTAACTCAGTGCTTTCTTCTTCTTTTTTCTAAATGACAGATTACGGTCAATTCTCTCTGAACGACCACTCTTGTAAACAATGAAGTCTCACAGTTGCCGCTTTTAATTCTTTGATTTTCGGTCTTTCTTCAGGCGATGTTACTAAAGCATTCTTCACAGCAACAACGTTTCAAAAGTGTGAAAGTCTATACACAGCTTTGATCAGAAAAGCCAGCACGTAGATGTCACTTTTAGTAGATGGTTGTCTGGTACCAACAACAAGTGCTGGAACAATATAACTATCCTTGTACTGTCTCTTATATGCAATGGTTTAGCAGGAGGATTCTTTGCTTTTATTAACGAAACACTTTTACCAAAGTCGATTATTACTGGGTGAAGCCGCTCATCTAAAAAACCAGAAAAAGATGTCACTTTTATGTTGTTTCTGTCCACTGCTGTTTGCTGGTCAGGTCTCTGTTTCACAGTTACACGAAGAAATCCTTTTCAGCTTCCAAGCCCGTGGTCAGACAAGGCTTGGGTCAGCTCATTAAGAGAGCCAACACGATGTGCAAATAAGCCCAAGGAACCCAGAAGCTGCTCACAGTTCTGCATCTCACAATGCAGAGAGCAAAGATTAATGCTGCTGAGGTCCTCATCAAGAAGAAATGTGAGGTCACCATGTAGACCTGTGGATCTTAATACACATAAAAAAGCAAGACTTAAATAATGAATTATGAACATGACAAAGTGATTTGATGGCAAAATCCCATAAAACAAACTTTGCATTAACAGAATGCTGTCGCTAACCATGGTTAATTGATTCAACATGACTACCTTTTACAAGATGGACGTCACATCGTATCTCGGTAGTTGGAAGATTTTTAACACTGCCAATTGGTAGATAACGCCATGACTTTGTGAACATAAGTGCCATGAATGGAACCACTTTTGATAGGCTGTTTGCAAAAAATTAATAGTAAAACTGTGTGGTGGACAGCACTTGTCAAGATTTAAATGAGGGTCTCTTTTTGACAGTCACTTAATGGAATAGTTTACCAAGTGAAATAAAATAAAGCCTGATCTCAGGTAACCACACCATTTAATACCTCACTTAAGACGTCAAGGAGTGACATGCAAGTACCTTTTATTGTGCAACACTGTATACACTTGTACTCACCTGCCGATATTAACCTTGGATCTTAGGCAGTCAAGACAAGTTTCATCTGTACAAACTCCGTGACATGTGCAGGCCATAACAGTAGGCACAGAACTGTGTATCGTACCCCTTGCAACCATAAACATAGTCTTCATCATCATTTTTCTGCAGTTAAAGCAGAAGAGCCTTATAATCAACAGTAACTGCAAAGTAAAATGTATTAAAATAGAATCACCAAGTCTCAGGCTATGAAAAAGATAGTATTACAACACTACACCTAACTCTTATGGCGTCCTAACCACTAATTGAATATCTTATTTGTTTGTCACCAATGAAATACTACCTGTAAATTTGATGTGGTACTTTCTACTATCGACAACAATTCCACTTTGTTCTGCTCATTCAGATTTGAGATAAGCTGTGTAAGTTGTTCTCTAG
Organism: Siderastrea radians; assembly: GCA_964017195.1. Lineage (NCBI taxonomy): Eukaryota > Metazoa > Cnidaria > Anthozoa > Scleractinia > Rhizangiidae > Siderastrea > Siderastrea radians. The sequence goes on from OZ024888.1 coordinate 30,587,828, forward strand.
AAAAATTAAAGAAACGAGAATTAAGAATAGAAAATAATGCAATATATAGTATGTATTGAGTAATCCTCTTCCCTTTGGGTTAAAAACGCCCACTGGTCAGTGAAAAAACAATCATTACTCTTACTGTATGCTCCCTGATTGCCCACACCGCGACAGATGACAGGTCCACTTCACAGGAATGACAATCTGTGTTCATTTTCTGAATGGATATGGTTGTCAGAACAACTTTGAACAGAAGTTTTTTTTTTACTGCCTTATTTCATTTTTAGTCAAGAGCACTGCAGTATCACAGGAACAATGGAAGCAAACATTAACTTTGGTTAAACATACAGTGAAGTACTCTTTCTATCACTCAAATATCTTGGTACCTCTAGGCAAGGTTACAAAGAAATAGTTTAATTATATAATAACTTCTTTTGTTATCCACCAAATGGCTTCTCACTGTTAACACAACCAGACTTAACAACAGTGCTTTCCAATACAGAGGTATTTCTGCAACGGTATTACTTCTGGAATTTTTAAACCTTAAATAGGGTCAGGGTTTAAGAATTTTTGAGGCACACACCCATTGTAAATAGACGGGAGTGCACCCCCCCTCACCCACCGGGTCAATTTATTCAAGCAATTTATAAAGTTTGTTACGTTAAGGGTTGAACTTACCCCACTCCTTCCAAACTGGGTCAGATTCAGCAGTGTTTGTCCGCCAGCATCTGGTAACCTTTCTTGGAGCTTAAAATAAAGAAACACCCAGTCAGGTACTCTCAAACCTTCTACCACTCGCCGGTATGTTTTAAACAACAGCAGCTATTCCAGTCCTTTTTTTAAATCCCTTTGCATCCATTACCAGGTTGAAAATTTCTGAAAGGGTTTCAGAAACATTGCTTTTGTTATGAGACAAAGCCCAAGGGACAGTAGTGTACTATCGCGCAAATATTAAAGACGCCTTAAGGATATAATAGCCGGGGCGTAGTGTGCAATTTTTAAGCTAGAATTTTAATGATGTTAATTGCTAGGTAAAGATAAAAATAATTTTTTGTCGGGAAATTGTCAACAAATCACCATGGTGTAGTGGTATAGCAGCTGGACAGCTCAACCAAAGGTAAGATGAAGAGTGAGAGTTCAACTGTGGCTGAGGGTAAATCAAAAGAAAACAAAAAAGAAAAAACCGGGAAGGGTCTGGGTATAAGAAATGTAGAGGAAAAGAGGAGAAACGGAAAAGAAAGGGGGAGAAACGGAGTGTGGAGAGAAGAAAAAAAGCAGACACAACTAAATCCATTTTATTGGAAAAGTTAGTAGTAATTATCAATGTATATATTCAAAGAGCCATTGTCTTGAAAAACAATAGAGCACATGCATAATTAATTTATTCTGCATGCATAGTGTAGTATGGGGCTGTGTGGAAATTTTTCCAGCGGCTGCAGTTGTATGACTCTTAACAGACTTATCTTATTGGCGTGCATTTGCAGGTGTACTGTCCACACCCCACTCTTCTTGTCACAAATTTTCCCACCCCTCACCCATCAGATCTTACCAAGCTTAAGCAATCATTTTCACACCTTACTCCCCAATGGCTGGTTTTGTAACACTTAGCACTTCCGAAGATTTTTTAATTTCGCGGTTAGTAATCTGGCTACGCGTCAGTAATTCCTGACCGTTTTTCACCAAACAATAGAGCCCTTTTCCGACAAACAAGAAAAGTAGCCATTTGAGGAGTGAAATTTGACTTTCTGTTTATCCAAAATCCTAACCGAAAGTTTCATACATCCTTTAGGATCAGAAATGAGCCCTTGCTAATCACCTCTCCCTGTTTTGCTGTAGGCCTGCTTTTAAAATGCTCTTGCAAGGCACAAAGGTACTCAGTTTGCCAAAATTTTGTAACGTTCTCTCAACACGTCTTGAGGTACCTTAGATGTCTGTTTTTTTTGTTGTTGTTGTTCGCTTCCCATGTCAGTGCTCCCTTCAAGAAATCTCGCTGGTTGTCCGCACAACAAAGGGTTTAATGTGATAACAGGCTGCACAAATTTTTCTACTTTGTAACAGAGAGGTCAGTTGTTTAAGAAGGTTTCAAAATCCAACAATGCTTTTTCAAGCTCTTCAATTTTAGCAGTGCTTGTTCAATTGATTTGGAGAGAGTTTTCTTGATCATGCATATCAAACTGTTGAAAAAACTGCCCCACCGTGGTGTACGAAACATGTTGAATCTCCAGTGAATCTCCTTGGTAGCTACAAATTCATCTAATATGGAGGGAAAAATAAGCCCAGAAAATCGTGCATATGCCCTGTTTGCAATGAAATGCAGAGGCCTGAGAAAAAGGACTGTCCAGCAAGATAATATATTGCAAGCTTTACTTTATCATATTTTAAAGAAAGAAGTACAGGCAACAGAAGAAAGCATGTGCAAGTGAGGACACCCTCTTTGGTCAGGCCTCTGATGAGTGCGTGTTGCTGCCAAATATTCATCCACTGAGAAAAGCAGAAGGAAAGTACACTGTAAAGTGACTTATGCGAGAAGCAGGCACCAGTACCACTAACATTCTACTGAATAACTTTTTGCCATACCGCTTCAGCTTAGAAATCCTGCGTTCAGTAACTGAAATGAAATCTTGACTAGTTTCAAACAGTGCCGAGCCAGGTAACAACTTGAACAGGTTCCCAGAGAGACTTCTCTTTGTTAATAAGAAAGCCATACCTTGTCAAATCAGCATGAATAGTCAAGCTGTTAATTTTAGCATTTATGGTATTGACACCACCCCTTCAACCATCGTCAAGAAAAATGGCCATGGGAATTCTCTCACACCTACATAAAGTCAAAATAGGCTTAGGTAATTTGGTGAATAAATGGGGTGCAGATAACAAGCCAAAAAGTAAACCTGTGAACTGAAAATACTTTACTACACCATCACCAAAATGCCAGGAAAAAGCTTAATTCTATCTTGTGCTCCGGAAAAATTTTGACGTGATGATACCCCTGCTTAAATTCAAGCGTGGAAAGATGAAACCTTTTAGAGAAATTTGAAGGGCTTCAGAAATGTCTTCGCATCTAAATTTCCACTTACAAGGCATACAAATTCACATGCTTCAATTCAAGAATCAATCTCTCCTTGCCTGAAGGCTGTATTGAGACAGAAAGTGGGTTTTACTATAACAGTCTAATGATCTAAAATCTGGTTGGTGGCTAGTTAGTGACCAGACTGGAACTCGATACAATTGAGAGGTCACTGTGCCCTTCAATGTCTTGGCTTGTTACAGGCAAAAAAGGAACCTGGTTTGGTTCAGGGCTTGAACAATCGATGAAACCGATGATCGGAAAATCAATCGATCAATCGATGACAATCGATGCCAATTAATCGATTGATATCGATAATCGATGAGCAATCGATGTTCAGGTTTTTTGTGATTATCGATTTCATCGATTATCAATTTTTATCGATTATCAATGCCAATCGATCGGTTAATTGACATCGATTGTCATCGATGGTTTTCATTTTTGATGCGTTATATTTTCAGTCAAGATTTCCAAAAACACGGTCTCTTTATGCATTTTAATGATGAAAACTGCGATAAAATTTTATTTCTTTCACAATGGTGATTGATATCTCATGGAGAACATGGGCATACGATTTTATAACAATATCAATTCTCAATTGGCCATCAAATCGAATTGTGATGAAACTGTGATCAAAGAAGATTAAAGGTCAGTACTTTAAAATTGAATACCATCCAATGCAATGCTGGCGTCATATTAAAAAATGTAAAAATCGTCTTAAAACACTAACATTAGTTATGATTTGCCTTTCAAACTGTCTATTGAACTGTAACATAAAAATGGCAGTTTAAACGCCTTGAAAAAGAAGCTCCCCAAAAGGGTCCGGCGGCTAGAAGGCTCGGTCATTAGTTACACTAGCCATAGGCAGCACAAAACGTGTCTATTGGATACCGGTCACCACAAAAGGAACGTACATTTACTTGCGCAAACATAGAACAAGTCAACAGCATCGTCAATAACGCAAGAAACGAGGAAAACAAACAAATTATTTCTTCGAAAACCAGAGTTTACTTTATGCACCTTAGTTGTGACAAAGAAGTACTGAAATGATTGCCGAAGCCTATTTAAGTTTATTCTGGTTTATTCTATTACAATTCAGTATAATTACATCACCCACCATTCAGAGCTGACGAGCTGACTTGTCCCTAGTCGTCTCTCCATCGCCAGACTAAGAGACGGCTGGGGAAGAGTCAGCATTCTCACAGTCTCTCGAGAGTTATTTTGCAGTTCTTTACCTCCATCTGGATATCTTTAACACTTAACACTACACTTAATTATTCTCAGAAATTTTACACGGATAAATCAGATGATAATAATTTCATCTTGCACGGCGTGTGGACAGGACTTGTTGGAAAAATAGGAAGTAGTGGAAATATAAAATTCCTGAAAATACATATCAACCAGATATCAACAGTATAAAGGCCAACGAAAGGGACAGCTAAGCGAAAAGGTGTGTTGTTGACTTGTGTTTCTTCAAAACACTGTTTCAAAGTGTGTTTCTGTTGTTGATTTTTGGAACCATGCAACTGCATACAAACAATCCGGTGAACAAATTCAGATCATCTCAAACATTCGTGCGTACTGCGAGTGCGTATACGTACATGCTGGAACGTGGGCTACCAAGATTTTTTTAACGCCAATCGATGACAATCGATGAGTTGCGACCACTTTTGTGTAATTATCAATTGGTCATTGATTGGCCGATGCCAGTCGATGCCAATTAACTAACAAGGCATCGATTGTCATCGATTGATCGATTGATTTTCCGATCATCGGTTTCATCGATTGTTCAAGCCCAGTTTGGTTTGAGTCCTAGGCTGAACTGTTGATTTAAGTCTTGCACTGTTGCTGAAAAATTGGCTAGGAGGGGTGGTGGCGACTGGTGTTAAAGCAGAAGCCTCCCTTCTGTAGCCTGTTCCAGGCATTCAGATAGTGGAGCCCAAGCAAAAAATAAAGTCTGAATACCTGGAACAGGCTACCCTTCTGTTGCTCGTTAACCTTGCCTTGTTTCGCAGCAAGTTTTGTTTGGCTTGGGTACACACTCTGGCTTCTGCTCAAATAATCTTTTTCTCATCATCGGAATCCTCCACAAGATCGTTTCGTTTCTATTACCGTATTAATGACCATCCAAAGGCGGACTTGTTGGCCAAAAGAATGTATTTGTGTCTCTCTGAGAAAAGTTTTTCACCTTTCTCGAGTTAAGTGTGGACTTTGTCAAACTGATGGGATGAACAGGCTTCTTTAGTTTCTTCGCATGCACTGGAAACTTTTGACAATTTCCAAATGGGGAAAAATGGTATTTATACGGGTTTTGTCGGGGCTATTTATCATTATTATTTACCATTACAGCAATCCCTGATATTGAGGATTATCAGCAAAAATGGTAACAAATAACAACAAAAGCAACAACCGAAACAAAAACAAAACTTAAATAACTAGTTGGTGGGTGATTTTAGACACATTGGTTCGGTTTTGATTGGCATTTCCCAAACTGGGAAAATGCCACCAAAAACAATCTTGGGGTTCACCCATCATTTACCCAAAATAGTGATTAAATTGACCCAGTTTAAACCCAGTAATGAGATTATTTGTAGTATCAAGTCTCTGATCTAGACGACTAGCATCTTTGGACAACTGAGAGCTTAACATGTTATCATGTTATGCCACGGCACAAGGTTATCCCATGCAATGTTGTGCAATGTTATGCCTTGTTATCATGTCATGCCACAGAGCAAGGGAAGGCGACCACCTGAAAACATTAAGAACATTGCATCCCCTGGCTCTTCTTTGTGCCCACCCATGCAAAACTTGTACATGCGTAATTTGAAAAGGTATTAGTTGAATGTTTTTGCCACAGTTAGCAACACCAGTATTCATATTATGGTATTTTCCATGTCCCTTCTCTAGCAAATCCTGAATACTCCTACCATAATACTGAGCACTGATGCTGCTATGTTCCAGTACCTCTTTAGCACATGCCAACCAATGCCCATAACAACCCTTCACACACTGCCCTTGCATCGCCTTATTTATCAGTTGCGTTCTTGTTTTCATCTGTCTTTTTAGTTGTTCTTTTGAATTCTCCATCTCCCGGGTAGTTTCCAAAACTTCAGCGACAACCCTTGCACTCTTATTTACAATAAACTCCGCCAGATAAGTTTTCCCCTCTTGTTTTTGTTCTTTTGCAAGAGCAAGTAACTCCTTGTGAGACTTGATATTTCTGGCGAGGATAATTTCGGACAGTTAATTGCTGGTGAGACATTTCCTCTTTGCCTTTCCTTCTTCCCTTGTTGGATTTGCTGTGAGTTGGTGCTTTACTTTCATCTATCTTTCCATGCTTGAACTCGTCATCTTCATCACAACTACTCTTTGGTTACTTACTGTATGCTGCTAGTGAATTATCAGTAGAAGCCCTGTTTGTTCTTGGGAGATTAATATTGCTCAGATCTGGACGGCCAAAACTCTTGGATGTAAGCTTTGTCCTCTTTTGTGACTTACTGCCAGGCACTGATATAATTTGCGTGGATGGCAGAGAAATGAACCGAGATTCCACACTGCTCTAGCAAGAACCTCTTACTAGACAACCACGGTTGATTTGTATCCAGCTTGACAGCCATGTGGCAGTGGATAACCGAACAAAAACACTCGACTATCTTGCTATCACCAATCGCAGTTGCAAGCTTTCATTCAAAGTGAATCGAAATTGCTTTCATACCAGAGGGGTACTCAACAACGTTTTGTATGGGGATGCTCTACTCGAGATCCAAACCCTTACCAATTCATATACCATTTTGACAGAAAAGGTAACCTTTTTATATATCTTCCAAAGAAAATAACACCTCTTCATATACCCACAGAGCGACTTTAATCACATTTCACTTGAGTAACACCTTTAAACACTTCAATGAATCACCAGTTTGCTGCGTCTGTTCGAGATGTTTTGAAAGTTTGAAGAATGACTTCTTTACCGTACTATTTTGTGATGCTAGTATTCGATTTTTCCTGTGAAGGTTTGCGGATAGAGGAGTGATGACCCTTAAGCCTGCACTTCTTGAATTAAAATTTTTAATGAAAGAAATCCCTGGTACACACTGCTCACATTGCTCACTTTTCTAACAACAATCTTGTATCTTGCATGTCCAGAATGTGAAGTTTGTATAAGCCAAGGAAAACTGTTAAAATGTTTGTGGCAACACCATACTTTTCCGTAGCTTTTGCAAGGGAGCACTTTCTGTTTTTTAGAATCTTAAATACACTTACATATTTGGCGTGTAGGCCTTGATTCAGGCTTTTCACTACAAGGCAAAACGTAGTTCTGAATCAAAGAAGGCAATTTCCAGCCTAGAAATTTCCATTTGTGCTGCCTCCAATATCGCACTACACAAATTCAATAATGTAGTCAATATAGCATATAATTTATTGACTTAGTACCATCAAAGTCAGTAGCCAGGGTATTTAAACCACCCACAGATAACAATGATTTTATAATTTTTATTATTGATATTGTGCAAATTCAATATACGTTTAGAAACGCGTGTTACAATTTCAATGGCAAAGTGTAATTTAACCCCCTGGCTTGCATCTTAGCAAGAGTCTGGTCATACTTGTTAACAAAGGCAAATTAAGTTATCCTTCCATGGCCAAGTGATAACAATCTTAATTATTATGCATCAGGTGTCATCAGGCTAATGATCAGCCAGCAAGGAAACTCAAATAATTGCTGATGTAAGAAACAAATATATATTGAATGCAGCTGAATTTGATTAGTTTACTTTTGGCATATGGTAAAATGAGAGATAAATATAAAAAACCCCTAAAATTTAGCAAGGATAATTATTGGCTAGTATCATCCACCCCCTTGAATTCGTACCCTGGTGCCTGTCTTCTTGCATGCTGCAGGCTCAGTCCTTGGTAGCCTCTTTTATTTCTTGTGAACTTGTATTCCACAGCCCAACCTTTCTGCTAGCTATGCAAAAGAATGGCTTTCTTGAATTACTGTTGAACAAAGAAAAGTATTACATGTTCAATTTAGCCACCTTCCGTCCGACCCTTCCCGGTTTACATCTTGTGGTAGAATGTAACTGCCATATAGACACCATCGGATCTGAGTGTGTATGCTCCCCTTCAAAGATTGGATCAAAGGTTGAGATTTTTTAAAGTTTTTAGAGAGTTATATTTGTGAACAAAAATGGCTGGAGATATGGGAACGCGGAAATTTTTTATTCAGATGGAAAATGTTATAACTGCAAATGGTGTGGATGAAATCAAAATCATTGCTAAGCCGTACCAACAAGATGTCTGAGAAAAGTATGCAACTTTTGACTGAAAGACAAAAAAGGCGGGTTATGGTGTTTTCTGGTATTTTTGCCTACCAGTTGTACTCCAGCCAGAGGGTTTGCAAATGACTCTCAGGGTGTTGATGGAACGCTACTGCAACCTCCCATGTCTGTTCCAGAAGTATTCTCTTCCAACTGGAATAGTGAAAGTCGCCCATTCAAGTATTAAAGTAGTTTCTTGGTAGTATTTTGAAGAGGAATGAGTTATGGTTTTCTCTATGTTCTGTAGTATTCGGCGCCATGAAAAATAAGGATGGAAAATGGTAGTCACTACACCCCTATAGTTTCGATCTGCTGCTTCCACTGCTAAGACGTCCCAGCTATCATCGACAACGTCGAAAGGAATATGGCAGCTGTCGATGAGGTGGTGAAGAGAAGTTGCTTCGTTATCAACGTGCGCCATGAGTGCGATGGTGGAATCTTCCTAAGGGGAGTGGTTTTTATGCGCTGTCAATAAAACTTACTTAGTTTGCCCTATATGATAATGTATTGTTTCAGTGAACGTCGAAACAATGGATCCACAGGAACGTTTCAAAGTCTGTATTGTGCAAATCTCAATGCTCCCTTTCAAAGATTGGATCAAAGGTTGAGATTTTTAAAAGTGATTAAAGAGTTATCTTTGTCAACAAAAATGGCTGGAGATGCAGGAACGCGGAAATTTTTTATTGAGATTGAAAATGTTATAACTGAAAATGTTGTGGATGAAATCAAAATCATTGCTAAGCCGTACCAACAAGATGTTTGAGAAAAGTATGCAACTTTTGAATGAAAGACAAAAAAGGCCGGTTATGGTGTTTTCTGGTGTTTACTGCTTATTTTGCTTAAGGCCTGATAGGATAGGCTGTAATCAGATATTATTTTCGCCTGCCAGTTGTACTCCGGCCAGAGAGTTTGCGAACGACTCTCAGGGTGTTGATGGAACGGTACTGCAACCTTCCATGTCTGTTCCAGAAGTATTCTCTTCCAACTGGAATAGTCAAAATCCGTTCAAGTATTAAAGTAGTTTCTTGATAGTATTTTGAAGAGGAATGAGTCACGGTTTTCTCTATGTTCTGTATTATTCTGCGCCATGAAAAATAAGGATGGAAAATGGTAGTCACTGCACCCCTATAGTTTCGATCTGCTGCTTCCACTGCAAGGACGTCCCAGCTATCATCGGCAAAGTCGAAAGGAGTATGGCAGCTGTCAATGAGGTGGCGAAGCCAAGTTGGTTTGTTGTCAATTTGCACAATGATTGCGATGGTGGAATCTTCCAAGGGGAACGTTTATTATGCCATGTCAATAAAACTTACTTAGTTTGCCTGGTATGGTAATGTATTGTTTCAGTCTACGTCGAAGCAATGGATCTACAGGAACGTTTCAAAGTCTGTATTGTGCAAATCTCAACGCTCCCCTTCAAAGATTGGATCAAAGGTTGAGATTTTTTAAAGTTTTTAAAGAGTTATATTTCTGAACAAAAATGGCTGGAGATACGAGAAGGCGGAAATTTCTTATTAAGATTGAAAATGTTATAACGCAAATGGTGCGGATGAAATCAAAATCATTGCTAAGCAGTACCAACAAGATGTCTGAGAAAAGTATGCAACTTTTGAATGAAAGACAAAAAAGGCGGGTTATGGTGTTTTCTGGTGTTTGCTGCTCATTTTGCTTATGGCGTAATAGGATAGGCTGTAATTAGATGGTATTTTTGACTGCCAGTTGTACTCCGGCCAGAGGGCTTGCAAACGACTCTCAGGGTGTTGATGGAACGTTACTGCAACCTCCCATGTCAGTTCCAGAAGTATTTTCTTCCAACTGGAATAGTGCAAGTCTGTTCAAGTATTAAAGTAGTTTCTTGATAGTATTTTGAAGAGGAATTAGTTATGGTTTTCTATGTTCTGTAGTATTCTGCACCATGAAAAATATGGATGGAAAATGGTAGTCACTGCACCCCTATAGTTTTGATCTGCTGCTTCCACTGCAAGGACGTCCCAGCTATCATCCTCAAAGTCAAAAGGAATATGGCAGCTGTCGATGAGGTGGCGAAGCAAAATTTGTTCGTTGTCAGTGCGCATGATTGCGATGGTGCAATCTTCTGAGGGGAGCGGTTTTTATGCGTTGTCAACAAAACTTATTTAGTTTGCCTTGTATGGTAATGTATTTTTTCAGTCTACGTCGAAACAATGGATCTACAGGAACATTTCAAAGTCTGTATTGTTCAAATCTCGACACTTCCCTCCAAAGATTGGATCGAAGGTTGAGATTTTTTAAAGTTCTTTAAGAGTTATATTTGTGAACAAAAATAGCTGGAGATGCGGGGACGTGGAAATTTTTTATTGAGATCGAAAATGTTATAACTGCAAATGGTGCGGATGAAATCAAAATCATTGGTAAGCCGTACCAATAAGATGTCTGAAAAAAGTATGCAAGCTTTTGAATGAAAGACAAAAAAGGCGGGTCATGGTGTTTTCTGGTGTTTGCTGCTTAAAGTCTTAAACATTTAAGTTTGTTCTGCCATTTTTGGTTTGTTTGTTGAAGACACCATTTTGAAGTACATGGTGAGTGAGTTGAAAGATTTGCGATGTCTGGATTGTCATATACACCTTGGCAATTGAACAAAGAGCTTCACAAATTTTTGGAGGGATGTGTGTTGCAAGGATTGCCGAGGAATGTTATTATAAATGCCGTTAAAAGCAATTTTGGGACGTACAACTAGAGTGAGAGAACTCTGGTTCGTCGGTTGAAACACTTTCACCTGAAATTGAAGTTGGAAATGCACGAGATGTCTAGAAATGGGGATTTTGAAGAGATTTCTCTCGGATATGAAGTTTGAAGATGTTCTTGTAGTAATGTGAAGTTAATGTGAAGTTAATGTGAAGTTTAAGTGTAGTGTATGTAAGAGGTTTGAAGATAATTACCACTGCTATATGTAGTATTCAATGAAATTTGAATTTATTGAAATATAGTGTTGCTGTACAGCAGGTGTGCATTTATACAATGGCAACAGCAAGCCAAACAACTTTTGAAAGTTGGAGCCTGTTCCATTGAGAGTTCGTAGAAGGTATGATTAAATATTGTTGAAAGTATTGTTCAGTTGTGTAGATAGATAGCATCATGCTTTATTCTTAAGAATACAACTTAATGCGTCTATCAAATGATTAAGACAAGTAGCTATTAGTTAAAATAAATCATTATTTGTATGTCAAACTTTCCCTCGAATTGTATCTTCATGTTAATTGTTTTACTGAAATTTCTGTAAGTTTATTATAGTAGTGACTTCTTAGCAGAATGCAATCCTTAAAGTGAGCAAGAAAAGCACAGGAAGCCCAAGCTCAATGAGCTCTGTTGACCTTTGTAATTACCAGTGTCAGGTCACGTAATTTGAGGGTCGCCATATCATTACCTAAAAGCGAAAATATAAGGCTTTGTATGGGGAAAAACTACAGAACGATTTAATGCCAAAATTACGACCTTTTTTTCAACAAAGATCGCTCCTTTGTTTGTCTTTTTGTCCTTTTGTGTCTTGTGCGGGCTTGGGGTGAATTTAGGTTGATTTCTTTGGGTTTCAGTTCCAACAGCCGCTTCTCTATGCGTCATTTATCAATTGACAGAGCCATGAGTCTGTTTCACTGTTTGCGTGTCTAGTGAAAGTAAAATGTTTAGAGATTTCTAAAAGAAAAATCAGCAAGAAAGGAGGATCGTACATATTCACTGTAGACTAAGACCTTGCTTGTATTAATTTGATCGAACACTAAGCAGATAATGTATGCAAATGCAACATATATAAAATATACATTGGATTTTTTGATTTGAAAATATAGTTTGGAAAGTTGACAGTAATGTCTAAAATACTTTGAATTTTATTTTGTGAAGTCTGCCTTTTACCCTGTTTTAAAATGCTGTACATTTTCTTACATTCTGGCCTTACCAGCGGTACACTTTGAGCTAATGGTTTCTCGCCCAAATCAGATAGAATTTTACGACGATTCCTGAAGCCTGTAAGTAGGAAAATTGTTTTGTCCATTACATGCCCTAGTCTGGCAGAAATGATTTTCAACTCCGTCCTGGTTAACAATTCATGTCTTGATTACAAGGGGAACTTTTTTAACTTGATGTTTGCAGTTGATTTGAAACCTTGTGTCATTGCTTGGAGGTCAAATCAGAGTTTGTCAGATATGAAATTTTTGAGTGTTGATGTCCCTTTTTCCCAGTCTCCAAGATACTGTAGGAAGCCATTCAAACTTTTAATTCGTGGATCATCTTTACTCCTAACAGTTTCTCTGCTTGTACCGAAAAAAACTATAGTTGCACTTGTGTAGGCCACTAGTTGAACTGAAGCTTCAAGGAAGCAATTGCTTGAAGCATTGGTACTTTTGAAGCTTGATTACAATAATGTTGTAGTGTATCCACTACCGCAATACCTTGAAGCAAAATTACAGCGAGTTCAGATGTGCCACAAGTTACGTTAACAACCATATCGGGTTAGGATGGCTCCCTGTTGAAGAGAGAACCGAATTTCATCTGTTAAGGACAACCCATGGAGCCTTATATGATACTCACGGGCTGAGCTATTTAACTCTGAAGGGACGTCAAACTACCAGGAATCTACGCTCAAGTGCTATACCGCAACTTGTCGTGCCTCTTGAACTGTGTTAATTTTGTGTGTGTTTGTTGTTGATTTTAAACTGATCTAGTTTATTTCTTTGCAAAGCCTGTCCTTGACTGAGATAAATTTAAATTGGAAATCATGTTCTGCAGTGTAGGCAGTGAATTTATCTGCAGAGGCTTCCATGATGGACAGCATTGGTAATTTAAAGCGCTCCACCTCATATGTGGAAAGACAAGGAGCGGTAAGATCAAATAACTTACAAGGTTGAATATGGCCCTCCCAATTACGATATATGATTTCAATGATGACCAGAGCAACAATGACAAACCAGTGGGAAAAAAACTGTCAGCCACAGATATCATAACACCTTCATGTAGATATATATTTTAATAGTTGCTGGAAAAGAACAGGAAATAACTCCAAATTCTACATTCTATTTCTTTATTGTTGTTTACAGACTGTCATAACTGATTGCTGTCATGACTCGACAGCCAATGCCTACCATTCAACAGTTGCAATGATTTCATATGAGTACGTATACACTATCGTGTGCCCATGCAAAAATGACATTTAATTACTATGACGTATATAAATACTTCATGAGTCACTTTACCAGTTTGACATATTTCATTCCCGTTGTCTTTTGAGCAGGACACATCAATGGTTTGTATTTGTATTTGCAATTGCTATCTCCTGTTACACTTCTGTCTATGTCTACAGATACTGTAAAATAATGCTCTGTTACACCCGGCTCTAAGCAACTGATTGATCCAGCTTTTGAGATAGTTGCTTATGAAAGCTTCATACCGTAAAATTCCTCAAATAAGCCTGAGGTTTGATATTTTTTTCCAAAGGGCCTTTTGAGGGGCTTATTATAAATTTGTAAAATTAGAATTTTGTGTTGGAGCTACTTATCATAGGAGGCTCTTTGCACTTTGGGGGCTTATATTCTGAAGGGCTTAAATGCGCAGGGGCTAACAGTCTTTGGAATTTGGGTACCACCGGTGGATTTGGGTACCGCTTTCTTGTGTCATCAAGGACACACTGGGGCATGAGCTCCTGCAGCTCGACCTCACTGAGGCCAGCCGAGGTCTTGCAGTGAATATACAGCTCATGCTGCCACAAACCCCTATCCTTTAAACTTTTCCAAAACCGCTTGTAATTTTTGTGGCGCTTGGAATGATTGGTGATGTCAGGGGCACAAGATCACTGAATTCGAGTAACTTCACTAACTGTGATGCAAGGCCCCATTAGGCAATGCTGACAAGGAGGGTGTGCTGCAAGTCCAACCAGGACACTGTCAGCTCAAGCATCCCCCTCCTGTCCTTGAGGTGTTGGGACAGGAGCAGGTCCTTCTTGGACTGCAGGCTGGGAAGCTGGGGGTGCAGGTTCCACTTGCCTTGGTACAGCTCCTAAAATGCAAGAACAATCAAACTACGTTCAGAAAGAAACAGACAACAGCGTCATTGTTTACATATTTGCAACATTTAGAGAACAGCACAGAAAACATGCCACATATAGATACGAACAACAGAAAGAAGCCTACCCAAATTCCTAGTGTACAACTGTTAATATTTTCCTAACACTGAATTGTCACCGAGTTACATAGACGTATTGGACAAAACAAATACAACAATGGCATTATAATAAGGCCAACTGAAACAAGAAATGAACAGTGCGATACTTCTGTAAAATACCTAAGTTAGGATATTAGTCTGGGTTTCCTTTCGTATCCCAACGCACCCTATTTCACTTTTTAGGATACAGTTTCCTTACAAACTTTCGCATCAAACACTGAGGTAACTGTGACATTTGTGTAATGAAACGTTGTATAGTAAATAGGCCAAAATTACATTACGAAATAATCACAAGCAGAATATGTAATATCCATCACAAAATCGTTATTTTGTTCAGAGCACATTTGCATCATAATAGTCCTGATGCTGAGCATTACAGCGTATTGTACAGCAAATAAGAGTTGCTATAAGGTAGTCGCGCCGACATAACTGCCTTGACTCGCCTTGCTTCGCTCTGTGGGACTTCAATGGTAACCTAACATTTAAGTTCCACTGTTTCATTTTCAGCAATGGAAGAGTTTGGGAAACAATATACAAGTCTACTAACTTGAAAACGAATTGGCAGTGTTGGCAGTGTTTTTATTTTGCAAGAAAACAAGTGCCGCCTAATACTGAGTCCCCTTCTGAAAGAAAAGGCATTTGTGTCAATTTTCGCCCATTTGAAGGCCTCTCTAGCTAGTGACCTATCAATAAAAAGGATGTTTATCAACACTGGTGGAAATCACTCAGCAAAGTCAGCAATAAATAAGGATTTTTTAACCTATTCTTGGGATTTTAGAGATATTTGTGCGATTTTTACACCTTTTTTGGGGATTATCCAGATAGATTTTTAGGGGATTTTTTTGGGATTATTGTATCTAATCCCACTGTGCGCATACAGAAAATGGGTATTTTTCGTTGAATTGGGGAGATTGTGTAACATTGTGATGCTGATTTCAAGCATGACACTCAGTCGACTCAGTGCTACTTCCAAATGTGACAAACCTCGGTTAAGATAATTTGTTGACATAAATCACTAATACCTTTTTCTGGTACTTTAATTCTCAGTGTAATAAATTATCCAGTGAATGCTTTTATTATTCCAGTAATAACTTCATAAGAAAAATGGGTGGGCTAGGTCTCCCCTTTGCTTGATCTATGTTACTTTGTTTTTGGCTCTTGTGCTTCGAACTTCTTTCCAAAATATCCAAGGCCCGGTCCTGTAAGAGTATATGTAAGGTACTTCGCGTGATTCATAATTAATTAGGTAACCCTAGTCAATCGAACCCAATCGAACCCTAGGCGGCCATCTTGGATCTCATGAATAATAGCCCTAACCCTAATTTATTCATATTAACCCTAAGTTTATTTTGGTTGTTAACCCTAAGCCGCCATTTTGTATTTTCGGGAAGGTTTCTTCTCCGACTGTAACCCTAAGCCGCCATCTTGGATCGGGAAGGTTTCTTCTCCGAAGTCGCCATTTTGTTTTCTTACGAAGCGAAGCTTCTCAACCGCCAACTTTATGTTCTAACCTAACCCTAAGTCTCTTACAAAGTCTCTTACTAAGAAAAAAGAAAAAAGAAATTTGGGATGCTGTTGCTGGATTCGAACCTGCAAGAGTAGAAGAGAATTAGAATTAGTAACCCGTTACTTACCTACGTGCGCCACGCCGCGGCGGGCTGAGATAAGACGTAAATATAATCTAGTGGATGGTTTTCTGAATTAGCATACGAACAAAGTTTATATAACAAAGCGCTCATTTGAACTTTAATATTCAAGATGTCAATACAGTGCAATACGTGTCCTAAAACCTTTACCTGTCGATCTACGTGGAATCGTCATAAACGGGAAACTTGTTTGTGGGTAAAACCTCAGCGGATCTATCGGTGTCCTTATTGTCAAAAAGGGTTTACACGGCGTTCAAGCTTAAGACGTCATTACAAAATATGTCTAAATATCAAAGGTCCTAACGGAATACAAGCTTACTTATTTCCTAGAAAGCAGAACAAAGAAATGGGGGAAAACAAAGGACTGGTTTCCTAGAAAAAGAACGGTTAACGCGCGGAAATTTACATACGGATCATAACAAACTATAAATACCCGAGCGATAGTTTAACTTTCAAAAACATGGCGCGGAAAAAGAGACAAAGCAAAGTTTCTAAAAAGAAAACTCAAAAAGGTGGAGTGGTTCCTTGGGTTGTCGATGTCAAGAAAGGATTTGAAGTCACGAGCGATTTAGTCCAAGCGTTGAAAAAACCTATGCCGACCGAAGCGGAAGGGAGACGTATGTTATCACGGTATCAACGGGAATATCAAGCTTATAAACGAAAAGGAGGCACCAAAAGCTACAGGAGTTGGGGATTGGATAAAGGGTATATTCATCATGCGCCTGTCAATTGTTGTATCATGTAATAAAAAGCTCAGAAAAGTGGGGAATGCAGAATGGCGCAGTGGAAGCGTACTGGGCTCATAACCCAGAGGTCCGGGGATCGAAACCTCGTTCTGCTATTTTTGTTTTATAGTTTTGTGTAAAATAAATGTTCTCTGGTCATTGCTTTATTAAATGTGGTGGCTCCTAAAAGAGCCGTTGTAGTTCGTAAAAGAACTTTTAGCGACCGATTACCTTTTTAACGTAAGCTTGTGTTGATGGTTTAATATCTCGTGCGCAAAAATAAAAAAAAGGATGTGGAGGTGGAAGGCATCGGACAAAACGAGACCAGGTCTCCCCTTTCTTGGTTTTCGGGCGGGCGACATACCACTGCTCGGTCTCTTCATCGTAGACATAGGTCTGCTTCTTTAACAGGATCGCTGCTTGAATCATCACTCCAATGGTATCGTATAAATGAGTACGTTTGGGATCTAATAAACCAAATCCGCAAACAACGGGATCATGTTGAAACTCTTGGTACCAGTATTCAAAAATTTTAAACTGTAAAAGAGGGATTTTAAACCCGAAATAAGCATTGACTTGATCAAACAGTTGTTTTGCATCCATGGTGGTAGAATGAATAAACTCTCAAAAACTGCCAGCTTATATGCTGTCGTTCCGTAATTGATCTTGTAACCATTGAAAAAATAAAAAGGTTTCCTGTTTGGGACAATGGATAAATTGTGTGTTAGCCGCTTTATGATGTCCGCATGATTTTTCCGCGGTATAACCCGCTAACCAAAGAAATTCGGCTTTTGGACAACCACACTCTTCTAAATTAAAAGACGGTAATCCCATGTTATCCAATAGATCTTTTTCTAAATGCCCGCCTTTGTAAGCCACGACACCACCCCGATACAACGCTCGAATCACCGCCTCTACATCTCTTTGTGGTAAAGCTGCTTCTCGGAAAGCCGCCTCAAAGCGTAAACCATGAATATGTTTATACACATAATTAACCGTACGCCGATCTTTTACATTTAAATCACGGTAGCGCACGCGAGAATAAAAATGTTGGCTATCGTTTTCCCCTTGCATGGTACACCAACCTAACTCGCGAAAAATAAAACCACTCGAAAGACGAAAGCCTTCTAGATCAATAATCAGTGTAATCTCTTCCATGTCGCTTCTCAAATAAATTGTTTTGGTCTATTCAGTTAAATTATAATAGAGCGGGCTTGTCCGAACACGCCTCTTGACGTCACAATAGAACCCACGTGAAAGCTACACACAATAGAGCCCACGTCACAAAGCAAGCTGCACCCAAATCAATAGAACCCTACGTCACAAAGCAAGCTGCACCCAATTCAATAGAACGTGAAACGCGCACGCGCGATCCTCTTAGGTTGTTATAAAAACAGCACCCTCTCCAGTCAGTTTAACCCAAACCTTGAGACGATCCACAACAGCTCCGAGATTCGCAACGAGAAGTCACAAGCGTGAAGACAAGTATTATTGAAGCTCTCTGCCTCGCATTGGACCGAACATTGTAAGTATCCTTTTCAATTTATCTACTAGAAAAACCAATTCGACTGATTTTCTTGAAAAACCAACGAGTGCGAGGACGCGTAGGTTCGTTGTTATTCGCCTCAAGCAGCCTACTTTGTTGCCCAAAGCGTGTTATCAACAACCACTACTGAAAACTCAAACCGTTGATTTTTCTGAAGAAAATCCGCTATTCCTAAAGTGTCTTTAAGTAACTAGCGTATTTGGCGATCGACGTTTCTTTTCAAAGTCAACACAGATCAACGCGTGTTCACCTACGTTGAACTACACGGATGGTTCTGGTAACAGTCGCTTAGATTTGGTTGACTTTGCTTAAGAAATATCCACCCTTCTCAAAGTGTCTTTAAGTAAATCGTGTATCAGTTTTGAATCACCCAACCATTTGACAACCGCTCCCGACTGGACGGCTTCACCAAATTAGCATACGAATCATAACAAACTAGCGACGACGACCCATTTACATATTATTTCATACGAAGCATAGCTTCTACTTACCAAAACAAACTAGCGAGTTATAATTCTTTCGCTTTAAAAAAGCTCACAAAATAAAATTTACATACGAACCAAAACAAGTCACCCAACCCATTGACAACCGCTCACGACTGGACTTAACTTTTTGAAAACAAGTCACCCAACCAATTGACAACCGCTCACGACTGGGCTTAACCAAAACTGATACACGGGTTTTTCCTTAACTCTTAGATAAGATATGGATGCGTACGAGCATTTTTATGATGATGACACCGACCTCATTGAAGCCATGGAGGCTTACGAGGATGCTGAATTCGCGGACCGTGCTATGGAGCTCTATTTACGCCGAGAGGAACAACGTGAGTTTCAACGTCAGCTGATCGAACAGGAAGGAGGCGCCATCGATCCCAACCAACCCGGACGCTTCGTCTTCAATTTACAACCTCTACCGCGTCGCAACAACCGTCGGTATGGTGTAGCCGAAAGAAACTACAACGTGCAGCTGCGTCAAGAAGGCAATGTGGTAGACCAATTAGCACCCGCCATCAGGGACGCGCTTCAACGCTCCGTGGCTCAAGTCCTCGACAATGAATCCGTCCCCGACCATCACCGTCTGTTCTTTGACTTGTTTTCTAACCGCCTCGCACAAGGAACTTATCGTTCGAATGGAATGACTGTAGGAGATTGGCGGAACAATCCAAGTCGTGTGGATGCTATTTTTGATAATTTGCAAAACACTTTAAACTCGAACGAAGACTTTGTCATGAACGACAGCTTTCACATGGAGGTGACTACGGTCGCGCCTGTCTATCGCCAAGTCCGTGGTACCCGCAACCGTGGAAAGAAGAATAAAGCTGCCCACAAAGGGATCACCCAATTCTTAGCAACCAACCCTGCCATTATCAAGATTGACAACAAGGATAACATGTGCGGTCCTCGTGCTGTTATTGCTTCGAAAGCTGCCGCGGACTACCCAGGTCATCATCCCATGAGGGACAAACTTACCAAAGTCAGACGTGCCATTTCAGACAAGCATCAACGTGAAGCTGCCCTCGCCCTCTGCGAAGCCGCGGGGATTGACCCTAACAGCGCCTGTGGTCCGGATGAACTTAAGAAGATCCAAGCTGTGCTACCTAACTACCAGATTGTGGTCATCTACCCTGCTCGTAATCATGATGTGGTCAAGTTCTCCGAGTACGCTCCTCACAAAAAAGTGTTGCCCCTCGTGTACATCGATGAACACTACCATGGTTGTCGTAGTCTAACTGGTTATTTTCAAACATCCTATGTCTGCAAGTACTGCTTTCGCGGCTACGAAAATGAAGGTCATCATCGTTGCGAATCGTTGGACAACGTCAAATTCTGCCCCTGCTGCCGACGCGACGGATGTCCTGGTTTTGAAGAAGCGCAACCCCAGAACCTGAAACCCAAGCATAAGTGCGGTCCCTGCGGGCGGTATTTTCATGGAGACGTCTGCTTTCAGAACCACCAGAAGTTTAACGCAGCCGGTAAAGAATCTAGCCATGACAGCATCTGTAAAACCATTCGCCGCTGCCCCCGCTGCAAGAAGTTAAACCGCACCCTGGCCGAAATCAAGTCCCACGTCTGTGGCTACGCGTCCTGCCCGACCTGCTTGGATTATGTTCTCCTCGAAGACCACAAATGCTTTATCGAGAGTGGGTCCAAAGTACGAGCCAAACGTCAAGCCGCTGCCTTAAAGAAGAAACTAGAAAAACGCCGCAAAAAAGCCGTAGAAGCAGCCACCGCGGACGCGGATTCAGATGTGGAACCGTCCGATCTAATCGAAGAACTCTTTGGGGAAGAAGACCTGGAAAGTGCCAAAGAACCCAACCCCTTCTGGGACAACCCACCCATCCATGTCTACTACGACATTGAGGCGCAACAGGAAACAGGCACTCACATTGCGAATCTCCTTATTTACCAGACCGATCGGGGCGAAGAGGTCACGTTGTGGGGCGAAACGTGTATTCAGCAATTCATTAAGGACCTAAAGGAACTGAGTGACAAAAATCAGCGCCGAGTTATTGCTATTGCGCACAACATGCAGGCGTATGATGGATATTTCGTAGTCAATGAAATGTACCGAGATGGTCTGGCAATTTCACAAATCAGGAACGGTGCTAAAATCTTGGAGTTAGAACATGATCACGTACGGTTTATTGACTCATTGAACTTTTTTGCAATGCCGTTAAAAGCGTTTCCGGCGACGTTTGGACTAAGCTACAAAGACACCAACGGGGAGGAGCTTCATTATGCCAAGGGGTATTTCCCCCATTTGTTCAACACCCAAGCCAATGAAGACTACGTGGGACCTATGCCGGACAAGAGTTACTACATGCCTGAAACCATGGGGGTGGACGATATCAAAACATTTGAAAAGTGGCATGCTGAGCAAGTCAAGAATAACGCTGTTTTTAACATGAAACGGGATATCAAAAACTATTGCAGTATGGACGTCACCATCCTCCGTGAAGGGTGTCAGACTTTTCAGAAACTATTCCAAAAAGAGACCGAAATTGTGGATCCGGAGACCGGCAAGAATATTCCAGGCTTCAACCCGTTTGACCACGTGACAATAGCCAGCGCGTGCAACCGCGATATGATAAACCGGACTCCTGACGAAACCATTGCCTCCGAACCCGCCTACGGCTGGGCTGGGTTAAAAGGAAACCAATCCAAGCAAGCCCTCGAATGGCTTTTATGGTTAGAGCACGAGAAACGGCAAGAGTACACTCCCGAACAAGAAGAACAGGATGACCTCATGAAAATCCCTCAGTCAGAACGTAGCTATTACATCCAGCACGCAGCCAACGGCGGAGAAAAAAAGATTCAATACGTCGGACAAGTCGATGGCTACTGTGCCTCTACAAACACCATCTACGAGTTTAACGGATGCTTTTGGCACGGGTGTGAAACCTGCTTTCCCAACAGAACGGAACGTCACACCCGGTTAGACAATCGGCAAATGTATGAAGTGCGAGAAGTAACCCGGGAGAAAATTGCTAAACTGCGTAGCTGCGGTTATCATGTCATCGAAAAGTGGTCCTGCCAGTGGGAGCAAGAAAAGAAAGACAATCCAGACATCGCCGCCTTTGTCAAGACCCTCACCCTACGAGACCGTATGAACCCGAGGGACGCCTTCTTTGGGGGGCGAACAAATGCAGCGACGCTCTACCATCGTTGTGAGGACGGGGAAGTCATTAAGTACTATGATTTTACCTCGTTGTACCCGTTCTGCAATAAATATTCAGAATACCCGACAGGCCATCCGGAGGTGTATTACAATCCTGACAACCAAGACATACACAGCTACTACGGAATCGCTGAGGTCGTCATTCGTCCTCCCCGTCAACTGTACCACCCAGTTCTGCCCGTACGTATCCAAGGAAAATTGCTGTTCCCGTTGTGTGCTGCCTGCGCCGAAGAGCAATTGGAACGCCCGCTACTGGAGCGCAGCCCTGAATGTCCTCACACAGATCTGGAGAGAGAAATGATCGGCACGTGGTGCACCCCGGAAATCGAGGAAGCGGTGAGCCAAGGCTACGAGGTCGTGCGTATCATAGAGGTGTACCACTTCCCGGAAGACCAAAGAAAAAAGGGCCTCTTCGCAGATTACATCGATAAGTGGTATCGGATAAAAACGGAGGCAAGCGGTTGGCCAGCCTGGTGTGATACCGAAGACAAGAAAGCAGACTTCATTCAACGATTTAAAGCGAAAGAGAACATTGACCTCAGACCCGAAGAACTTAACAAAGGAGCGAACCCGGGACTCCGCAGCTTGGCCAAGTTGATGCTGAATAGTATGTGGGGGAAGTTCGGTCAGAGGCCTAACAAGACACAAGTCGCTCACATCCTGTCTCCTCAAGAATTTCACGAGTTCCTCGAGTCTGACCGCATCGACATTCAAAAAATCCAACTACTCCCTGACCGAACGGACCCCACACAGACCAGCGAAGACGCCTTGGATGTATTCTATACCCTTCGAAAGGAAGCGGAAGACATCAACGCCAAATGCAACATTTTCGTGGCGGCTTTCACGACCTGCTGGGCACGTCTGAAACTTTATCAAGAACTCAAAAAAGCTGATCAACAAATTCTCTACTACGATACGGACAGTATCATCCTAAGAATTAACCCTGCCAACCCGTCTCATTATCAGCCCGTCACCGGCGACTACCTTGGTGATCTCACGGATGAACTCTGGTGTAAAAAAACCAAGCAGTTTAGAACCATTCAAGAATTTGCCAGTGCAGGACCAAAAAATTATGGCTACATCAGAGACGACCAAAAAGAAGAGTGCAAAGTCAAAGGATTTAGTCTGAACGTGGAGGGAAGTAAGCAGCTCAATTATACCATCTTACGAAACAACGTCCTTGACGAAATCATGGACCCCCAACTTATTCAGGGACAAGTCGTCCGACGCAAGCATCCCATTACCAAGGCGCACAAAATTGTCAGGGATGTCGTCAAGTTGCAGTTAAAAACCGTGAGTGAAACCAAAAACTACCAGCTCGTCTTCGATAAAAGGGTGGTAGACCCAGAAACATTTATGACCTATCCCTATGGCTATGGTCAATTAGACACAACGGACATAGACATGGATATCAATACTTTATTAGATTTATAAGAACAGTCGGCTAGTCGGTAGACAAGGAACAGTAAGAGGGTTAGAAGCTTCGCTTCATGTGTTGTAAATAGCCACTAGGGCACGTAGGTTAAAATTTTAGAATGAAACTTGTACGTAGATGTTGGTAGGGCTTAGCCAAAACACGTGTAAATAAAGTTTGTAATTAGAATTAAGGTTAGAAACCAATAGGGTGTAGATGTATATAGATTAAAATAAACAGGCAGATTCAATTTTAACTCAGAGTTTTATTTTCTTTTTGGCTTGCATGATTCGTTTCACAATTTTTTCAGGGATCGTTTTCTTACCGGGTAACGCGTCAATGGCTTTGATCATTTTCGTGTCGGCTTTCCACTTGTCTCTTAAATTTTTGGCTTGATCATAATCAATATCATGTTGTTTGGCAATTTTATCCAACCTATTAATACCAGGATCCCCTCTCGCTAGCCGTTTCTTAAGTTTGGTTCCGGGTCCTAAATATTGATAACCAGGCCAATGAAATTCAATCCCTGTTTTGGCTAGGGCTTTTTGCACATCAAAGGCACCACCTCGCTGAATCCCTAGGGGCTGTCGTCGTACTCGAGTTGTCTTCTTAGTTTTCTTCCGAGACCCCATTCTTCCCATCCGGGTCTGGGTTGTAGTTTTTCGACTTCGGTTTGCCGTTTTCGTTTTCGGGGTTTAGGGTTAGTCTCGTCGGGGCGGGTAGGCAGTAAACGTCTTCGTCCTGTACTAGGTTTGTCTGGACGGGTGGGAAGTCTTGTAGGGGGTTTCGCACTTGGTTTGGGTGTTTTAAGAGGTCTTTTTATAGAGGGTGGTACCCCTTGTTCCTCTTCCCCTTCGTCTCTCATCCGTTTGGTTAAATGACCCAATTCCCTCGACAAGGGTTTTATATGGGCGTTAATCATGGAGGGTGGATACCCGGACGCCAACCATAGATTTTTTTCGGCGGCTAATTTGGCGGCTTTAGTCAGTTGAGTGTTATCCGTTAAATCCACACGATACGCGTTAATCAATTGTTCCCAGACTTGAGCGGGTACTCTATAAAATCGCTTCATGTCTGAGCAATAAATGAAAAACTGAAGGAGTTTAGGTTCTATTTAAACATACACAGACCAAATCGTGGAGATCCCGAAACAGCTGATTGCCTTTGGTGTCCAATAGCATCTGACGTCGTTTTTTCACGGAATGTTGACGTAGCCGTAGTTGTCTTAAAATCTGTTTATGTTTTCGTAGTCGTGCCATCAAACTAGGCTCCACAGGGACATTTTGTTTTAACAAGTTTAAAATGACTTCACTCAACATATTGATTTGATCTTTGGTAGCTTGCAGTAGGAGTTTTCGTCTAGAGACTTGACTGGGTTGATCAGCTAAGGCTTTGAAAAAAGGTTTATGTTGTTCCAAGCGTCTCATCGTTGTCGTCGTCGGTAATGTCTAATATTATCTGTAATCCCTTTTAAAGCTTGACCGGCGAGTTTCCCTGCAGCTGTGGTAAAAGTGGGGGCCGGACCGGCTAACAAAAAACTAGCCCCGTAAGCGATTTTATCTACTAAACGTGGCTTTCTTCGACGTAAGGCGCCTCCTCGCTGAAAAATTTTTGACATCGTGGGTAGGGTGTCGGTGGTCTTTTATAGTTATCCACTTCAGAAGGTTCGTACTTGTTTTTATAGGCTTCAGACACCCTAGTAGGAATGGGTGGGGCTAAATCCACTATGATATCATCCAAACTCGTCATTTTGATAATAAAACTGGGAAGAAACTCGGTGTGATGGTCTCTCATACTTTGTCGTAATTCGTTTAAGGCTTTGGCATAGGTAGTATAAGCAAACGCACTCATGCGTAATTTATGTCGATATTGTTTAAACTCGTTCCATCCTTTGACAAAAGTCCCTGCTGCTGCTAAAACAGCCACTAAAATAGAATTGTGAATGATCGGTCCTACAATCATCCCTGTGGCTACCAAAAGTAAAGCCAAGGCGTTTAACACGGTGTAAATCCACTTGAAATAACTCCAACGTTGTTTATAGGTCCACCATTGACGATGATAAAAATCAAACAGAGTTTTTACCCTAGAGTCTTTCTGTACTGAGGAGACCATGGTTTTAACGTTTCAATCAATTCCCGAAAATAGGACTCTCCATAGTCATCTATCATCTTATTTATAGGAATAGGACCATCCTTGATGTGTCGATAAAAATACCATATCATGGCATAATCCATGGAATCCGTAGGCATACTTTTGGCTTTGTTTAATACGTTTTCCACAAATTGCTCCCAGTCGTCTCGCACCCTCATGGTTTCTGATAACTTCGGGTCCAACCTTGGTCTTTTAATACATGGGATAACACACGCTCCTTATCCTCCGAAGCTGGATGGAGGTCTAACCACATGTAGCCAAACGGTTCTTGCGTACAGGCTTGGTAGGTCTCTAAACAGGCTTTCCAACAGGTAGGAAAACTTTGTAGCAGTAAATTACGAACCCCTAATTGATCCCGCGGGTTTTTAAACGCAATCACATAATGGGCATTTCGTGAAATACTTTTAGCATATTTCCCCGCTGGAAACATATCCTGGCATAAGTACAAGACCGTAATATCTCGATGATGAGAATGTTTAGTGAATAAATCCAATACCCGTTTATCATGACTACCTTCGTCCATCAAATCATCCATGACTAAAATACCCTGACCTTGGGGAAACCATTGATCCAACTCGTCTAATTCAGGAATCCCTTCATGAAATTGCGCAAACGGCATCTCCTTAAACTTGGGTTGCCACGCTCCATAACAATAATGAATACGGGTAGGCGTTGTTTCAAACAAATCCAAGTTCTGTCCTAACAATTTTTGGGTAAAGACCGTTTTTCCACATCCGGACGGTCCTACAATCAAAATAGAGGAGGGGGTATGTATCTTAAACGGTTCTACCCACTCCATTTTCAAAGCGATAGACATAAAATGAGACAGAGAGTTACCATGCTACGCTTTTTATTACGTTTTCACGAGGTTGACAACATTGCCCTTTACTAACTGGTGTGAGGGGGTCTAAGATGGAAGCTACTTTTTGATCATTTTGCACATAATCGTTCGAAAATAAAGCTAAGAAATCGGATAAAGATCCACCCCTGGCTTTGAGTTTAAGATACGCTAAACAATAATGTCCACAGGCCGCACTGTGTAAGCCTTGTAAGGTAGCCCCATTGGCAATCCAATAGCGTTGATCCAGACTAGTGATCCAGTCAATCAGGGGTTGTGTGGTACGATACCATTCCAAAGGGAGTCCATAACTATCCATGACTTCAATCCGTTGGTCGTCTAACCAAAGGGCTATCCAATGTTGACCCGGTTGACCGGCGGGGTCCGTGTTGACCACATAACACACTTTCTTAGGTGGGGGTCGGGGTAACCCATCACAAGGAAACGTACCACCAAAGATCTTTTTCAACAGGGGGTCTTGATTGGCGACCCGATTCACATCTTGTGTCGATAACGCTACATATTCCATCTTTAGTTCTTACGAACTTTTTACCGTTCGAAACTAACGTTTCTAATAGCTTCTAAAGGAATTCAACTAATGTTGGTAGATGTCGTAAAGAACGCTGCCGTTGGGATCAATCTCCAGCAGATTTTCAAACTCCCCGTACACGAGGATGGTGATATTACTGGCAGGAGCTGCTCGGAACTCCAATTTAAGCTGTAGGTCTCCCGATTGCTTAGGATTCAAATTTCGACTGTCTGCACACCCATTGGCTACATTATCAACCATGAAGAGGGTACAGCCTTTGCCTTGCCCCCAATCTTTTTCTTCCAGCATGTTCCCGGTCAAATGACACCAAGCGCCACTAGCCAGTAGATACCGAAAGTAACCTAGCAAATCTCGACTGCTATCATTCCCCACCAAATCCAGGGTTTCATAAGGGTATTCTTCTCCACGCACAATCTGTTTGATGGAAGTCAGATCAAATTTCTGGAAACAGAAGCAGTTTCTGTCATAGGCGCCATTGAAGGCACGACTGTCCAGCAGGGCTACAATCATACGGTCTGGGATACGATTCTGAAACAAATCGCGAATTTCTTCTCGGCTCTTGGTATTTTCCATGCTGTAGGTACGGATTTCACTTCGAACGGTTGGGTACTTGGCAATGGCTTTTCCATTATGTCTTTTACTTTCCAATGATCGGTACACAGCTTCATTCAGTCTGAGCTGACACACATGAAACCGTATCTTGATATCCGATTCTGTCAAACGCCCCGCTTTCCCCACACCATCACAGAACACTTTAGGGTCATTAAAGTGAAACCTCATCTTGATTTCCACCCCGGGTACCAAGGCTTTACCTGTATGAAAGACTTCCAGGTGAGGGACAAAGACATAATGCCTGACTTTACCTCCAGCCAGTTCCTTTCTTTCCTCACTCATGTTAGCTAGCAAGAGTTTGGTATTGGCTGCCAAGTTTTGGTAATCACTATGTCCCGCGCCTGAATTCGAGGTGGTATCCACATTGTTGGCTGTCCACTGTGGGGGAGGATTAATCCCATTAAACCAACCAGCGGGTCTGAGCACGGTTCTTCCATCTTTGGTGTCAAAGTTGGTCAGGGTTTGTAGATAAGCCTTGTAGTGATAGGTGTCTGATTGAGGGCTGATCAAGGTCCCATTCAAGTACAGATCAATCTGTTTGATGATGGTGTGGGCGATATTGTTGGCTGGCCACAATGTTTCCGAGTTCACCCAGTTGTTGCCATCACTCTTTTTCATCTGGAGTTCCAGGGTAAAGTAACTTCGGTTCAAATCCACAAAACTTTCCAATTTCGGTATAATAAATTCCATCGGGTTAATACCAGTGGTGGTGGGTTGAATGGTCACCATCCGATAAGATTCAATACTATAATCCGTTTGCGGTTTCTTAAACAAATCGAGCGTGGAGCTCAGCACCATGTTGGTGGCCATGATGAAATGAGTTTACTTTTTCTGTTTTCTTTTCCTTATATACTTTGTCCGTGCCAATCGTCTAGCGAAGTCATACCCAGGTGGTTTCGGTAGTTCCCCACTGATCCATCCGCCTGTTTGACGTGGTGTGACTAACCCTCTATCCGCCATACGAAAGGTAGGTACAGATGGAATCGGTTCCATGTTGTTTTCTTACCTTCCCAAAATATCTCGTACTTTTTTTACTTGTTTAGGAAAAAGCGCAGTGGTGACTTTAACGGCTTGTTTGACTTTGGGTTTTTTTAAGACTTTTCCCAATTCCTTTTCCAAGACTTGTTCTGCTTTGCGTTTGAGACCTTTTTTAAATCCTTCTTTGGCTCCTTTAGAAATGTTACTGGGTAATTTGAGTGGGTTTCGTGTTTTTATAGCTCCTTTAAGTCCTCCTTTCAAGGTTTCTTTAATGACGCCCTCACCTTCTTGGTTGTCGGTTCGAAACCGTGTTAAACTACCGCCGCGCATGATAGTATCGTTTGAGTCCTCGTCCTTTTTGTGTCTGCCTTTTATTCTTTTTCTTAAACCGACGACTGACCGCAGCTTTTATAGCAGTTAGTGCTGCTTTTTTACCACCAGCCACTAGTCCGGGTATTAGGATATCCATGGGTATCACACCTCCTTTTTGTTTCATCCTTGTTTAAAGTGTAAGGTCAACAGAGTATGACCGGGTCCAAATTCAGCTAAATCGTCGGAGGTTCCTGCTGTTTCAGCCACTTGTACTTCAATAATGTCCATCACTTCACGACGTACCGGTATATATTGAATATGGTGGGGTTCAAAATAAACTTGACCTCGGGTGGTACGATTGTACTGGACTTCACGCAGTAAATCCACAATTTTATCCCCCACCATGGTACTACTTCCTACATCAGAATAGATATGAAGGGTTCGTGTAGGATCTCCAACCACATTTCGAAAAGCATGATTTAAATTAATAAAGGTCCAATTACATCGCATACTTAAAAGCATCCAGGTTGTGTTGCTGGGGTCGGTGTGTCTAGTAAAATACAAGGGATCTGTTCCACTAAGATAATCCGCTTCATTTTTAGCTGGAATTTTTCCATTAGGAAAGCTCATTTTTAGATTGGGTCCTAGTTTGTACCCGCTGTCACCATTCTTTTCAAACCAACCCATTTTGAGACACATTTTAAGGTTAAGCCCCAACGAGGGAAGCCAATTTTGAACCTCTACGGACGACCATTTCCAACGAGCCACATTGTTGTTATCCAAGAACAAATCTTCTCCTTGCCAAGTCCACTTTAAACACGTATTTTTGTTGTTCTCCAAGAACCAGTAACCATATTTTTCCCAGTTTTGCTCATTATGATATTGATTCGCCCATTGTAAAATGGTTTTCATAAAACTCACTCCATCCGAAATAGGCCAGCGATCCTTGGTGAGAGTGTCCATACGTAAATTAGCTGTTTTGAACAAACGGGTGCTCCCATAATCAATGATGTAACAACTTTCTCCAAAAATGTATTCATCCGGGTTGGCTAGTTTAGACAAATTGACATCCGTGTCGGGTAAAGAAATAGAGCTTAAGCCGACTTGCCAATTATCTCCCATCAGACGTAACGGTTCAGGTAAACGCACCTTGAACGCATTGGACTGATTGTTAGGGAATTCTTTGAGACTGCTATGACTAGGGAGAGTGACAAAGAACGACATCCTTCTTACTGAAAGCTTGGCTTTTAATGACTTTTAATTTATTCGCTGGCCTTTTTAAAGTGTAGGGTGAGTAGGGTGTGACCCTCTTTAAACTTAACCAGTTCTTCGCCAGTCGTTGTGTTTTCAGTGATGTTGACTTCAATGATATCGATCACTTCCCGCCGTACGGGTAAATAGTGGATATGTTCTGGTTCATAGTACACGTTCCCTCGACCTTGACGCGGATAATGCACTTCCTTTAACAAATCTGTAAAACGGTTGCCTACTATGGAACTACCCCCAACATCCGAATAGACATACAAAGAACGGTTCGGGTGAGTCACTAGACGATCAAACATACGGTTTAGGTCTGAAAATTTCCAACTACAGCGACCGGTCAAATAAAACCAAGTGACTCCATCCGTTTCTGTTCGCATGTACAGGTTCTTCCCATCTTTGTCCCGAAAATCATATTGACCTCGTGTGACGATGCGTCCACCATGGTACACAATCTGAAGATTCAATCCAAGTTCCCAGGTCTTTTGAGTATTTTGGCGAACCCACCCCATCTTGACCCCAAACTCCTGGGAAAACGCAAAGATGGGTAATGGATCATTGACCCCACTAAACCGCTTCCGTATCACTTTACTGTTATCTAGGAGTAAACTTCCATCCTCTAATTTAAACTTGAGATAGGTATGTTTACCAGCATCTTCATCCACACTTTCATAGTCCCGCTTGAATTCTTGATTAAATTGTTTTTCATACCAAAAAATGACGGTTTTCATAAAACCTACACCATCTTGAATAGGATAACGGGTTAAATCCTGTAACGTCATACGATGAATCTTGTAAGCAAAGGTGTTATCTTTTTTCTTACGCACAGAGGACATGATGAACAAATCTTGATCCAAAGGTTGAATATGGGATAAATCCAAGCCACGATCCGGTATTGACATGGAGGCTAACCCTACTTGCCAATCATCTCCTAACAAACGTAATGGTTCCGCTAAACGCACCTTATACGAACTTGGTTGATTGGTTGGAAATTCTTTCGGGTTACTATGACTGGGAAAGCTTACGTACATCGTCTCTGTTAATCCAGCTGTTATACTTGGTAGGCCACCCTTTCCATTTGACGAACAACTGATTCTTGCGTCGTTTAAGTACTTTTTCCACTCGAAACACATCATCCGTTGTGACTTTTTGTAAGTCCTCCTCGTAAAAGGTACCCTCCACGGGGGTCCCATCCCATTCCGTGATTTTGTAAGCGGGGAAGGGTTTGACTTTGTCTACCAAAAACACTTCTTCTGTCCATCCGGGTAAATACCCTTTAGCAAAAGGCCGGTGAATTTTATTCAGACGCACTTTATCGCCTTTTTTCAAAGTAGGTTTCCGTAGTTTGGGTGGTTTTCCATACAGGGTGTTCCAAACTTGTTTTTCATTTTGGAGGGTCACCTTAAGAGGAGCCATCTTGATACTAGAATGTTCACTAGCATTGTAACCATAGACTAACTCGGGTAACACATCCGTAAATTTTAGAGTATTCGCGGCTGTAAAATACCGGTACAATCTTTCTTTGAGAGTCCGGTTGAATCGTTCTACCACAGCCGCTTTCGCATCGCCACCCGTGGAAAAATGATGAATGTTATTCTTTTTTAACCAAGCCGTCATGTCCTTGTTATAAAACTCTTTGCCTTTATCCGTTTGTAACTTCAACGGTTGTCGTCCTTGTTTGAGAATTTGATCAAAGGCTTTTACCACGGTCGGTCCTTTCTTGTCTTTCAGCGGTTCCACCCAGGCATATTTGGATAAAATATCAATGACTGTCAACAAATAACGAATGCCCTTGTTTTCTTTGGCAATATTCTGTGTTTCGATCAAATCCGCTTGCCATTGTTCATCTCGACTCATGACTTTAATGGGTAACGTGGGAAACCCTTTTCGCCTTCGGGGGCGATGGAGGGTATAGGCTAAATCTTGACGTAATAAGTTTTGAGCGCGTTTGTTAGAAATCTTCCAGGTTTTCGCAAAACGTTCCACTCCACCTAAACTACCGGGTTTAGAGGGATCTCGATATCGTTGAAGGAGAGTTTGGGTTGTAGCGTTGGATTTCTTTTTAGAAACCATAACAGATGATGGAGTTCTGAGAGCGAGGGTATTTTATGTGTTTGTAGAATTTTCCGGAACCAGTAAAAAGGTTTCTCACTTTGTTGGAGCCATAGAATATAGACGACCCAACGATAAAAATTGTATTCAATATGGGATTCTCCTAAAATCTCGAGGGGTTGGTCATAATAAACGGGGATGGATGCCCTATCTCCACCGTTAAACTCGAATAGTTGTTGACAGACATTCACATGGCTTTTATACAAGAGCCACTGCCTGAACACGTCACAGAGAAACAACACACACGTACTCATGATGGTAAATGAGGTTTATTTAAAAATACAGTTATTTTATAGCCTGAGGCCTTTTTCTATGCATACATTATTTTACACAACTATCTCAAATCCGACAAACATCAATTTAAGCCCCACGTATTATTGCTAAAGAGACCAACTTTGAAGGATTAACAGGTCCGTTCCTAGGACAGTTACAAAACGAATTAAACGCTGGAGAATACATCACAGAATTCGTATCCGCAAGTCAAAAAATATGGATTCATCACGAGCAGTGGAAAAGAAACCTTTAATGTGAAAGTATTTACACTACAAACTAACATCACTTGGTCTGAGACCTTTTTCTATTAAATACAACATAAAACCGATTACATCCTAACGGAAGAACTTAAAATGTCAAATGTTTTTTCAAAATAAGCCTAACTTGGCACGCTCTGTCACATCTTTGTGCACAGGAACATAGTCTGGAAACACAGGATCTCCATTGCTATACACGGGTGGATCCACTTCAATGATTTCCTCTCGCTTCATTCTATCTACTACTTTGTGTCTCCCCAGATAAGTTTGCTGCATTCTTTGTTCCGCTTGAGCGAGTCCTTCACCATAGATGGGGGGTCTGATTTCCTTTCCGTTGTTACTCTCTCCCAAGTCTGGGGGTGGATTGTCTGGGATGATTTTCAACCAGTCTTGCACAGCCAGAGGGTCTTTGAAGTTTTCTTTGTCGACAGGTAGGTCCGCCCAACGGAAAAACTTACAACGCTTATCCCCACAAGCCAAGTACAAACGGTCGGGGTTCTTGGTACTGCTACTCTGCTTGATGACGGGTACTTCACCACACAAACAGCTTATATCGTCCCACCGATCACAGATATCGGGGTGAATGTTTTGTCTCACGGCTGACATGTATTTTTCTCCTTTGGTTTTGTCACAAAACAGCAAACATCTAAAGGCAGGACATCTCAGATACTCCCAACCAGATTTCGCCGTGCGCTCTTCCATCTTTTCCAAGTGACAAGGACACGTCATGACATCTGTTATGTCTGCCATGGGTAAATCGGCCCAACGAAAGTATTTGCACTTGTGTTCTCTGCAGGCCAAGTACATTCGATCTGGGTTGTTCCCTGACTTGCTTTGTCGAAGTCCGGGTAGAAATCCACAATTACATGCCAAGTAGTTGTATTGCGTGTAGAGATCTTTGCTGACTTTACGGTAGAGACCCTTGAGGTAAGGTACTTTGTTTTCGGCTGTGAAACAAACCAGACAAGGATCATGACCACAAGCGTAGAGCTCCACACCCACGTTGTTCTTGAAAGGCTTGATAATCTCCATATGAAATGGGCAGATGCGGAGATGGTCGACATCTTCTTCATCATCCAC
Source organism: Siderastrea radians (assembly GCA_964017195.1). NCBI lineage: Eukaryota > Metazoa > Cnidaria > Anthozoa > Scleractinia > Rhizangiidae > Siderastrea > Siderastrea radians. Next base: position 30,621,810 of record OZ024888.1, read on the forward strand.
CAACTTTTTACCTTCACTCACCGCTTTGACGGGTGGGTCGATGGGTGTCATTTGCTGAATAGCCTGATCTAGTTGTGCTGCCTCTTGATCCAGTTGTTCCAACATGGCTACCGCTTCCTGAGGGGGTTCTCGTCTTTTTCGTTTGGTGATAGGTCTTAGGACTTCATCCTCCTCTGACTCCGCTCGTTTCTTTTCCTCTTCTTGACGTATTTGCTCCACAGCATGATATACTTCGGGATCGTACGGTCCACGTTTCTTCTTTTTTGGTTGGTAAGTCATTGTGGATACAGTAGAAGCTAATGTAGTCGTCGTTTCATCTTGTTGAACCACACTAAGATCCAAAGGAGCAGGTCGTTTCTTCTTGCCAGGCATGTTGACTGAATGATCTGATCTGAAAACTCAGCTTGTCTTATAGTCTACTACACTACCGATAGGCTTCGTGGGATAGCGTCTGTTCTTTGTTTGGATTGACGTCACAGACAATAGAGCTGCACCTGTTTGACGTCATAGACAATAGACGCGTTTAGGCTTGCCCTTGGCGTGGGACGCTAACATAGAACAATAGAGCTGCACCTGTTTGACGTCATAGACAATAGACGCGTTTAGACTTGCCCTTGGCGTGGGGACGCTACCATAGAACAATAGAGCTGCACCTGTTTGACGTCATAGACAATAGACGCGTTTAGACTTGCCCTTGGCGTGGGGACGCTACCATAGAACAATAGAGCTGCACCTGTTTGACGTCATAGGCGTGGGTACAGAACAATAGATGTGTTTAGACTTGCCCTTGGCGTGGGGACGCTACCATAGAACAATAGAGCTGCACCTGTTTGACGTCATAGACAATAGAACAATAGAGGGTTTGACGTCACGCGTATTCCCTATAAAGACGGGTTTAGCTATAAAGATATCAAATGCCTCCCAACATGATGTGCACAACAGTTGCTGAACCAGAAGCAGAACCGTGGGAATTGATTAACTTGGATCCTACGTATGCTGTGTTAGAAGAAGCCAGCTATATTTTGGATCGTCCTTTACCCAGGAAATTGGATGCGCTTTACCGAAAGTACCACAAAGTCAATAACTCAGAGACGACTTATGCCTTTGGACTCCTAGCTGACAATCGCAAATACGTGGAAGGAAGTCAAGGTTGGACGGTTCAACTGGCACTACAACTCCACAAAAAGGTCTTCGTGTATGACGACAAAACAAGGCAATGGTATAAAGGCGACCGCTTTACAGCCAGACTAGGAGATTTACACTGGACGTTGGTCAACCGATTTGTACCCTGCAACCCACCAAGCTTGGATCCCAAGTCTAATATCAGCCTACCTGTTTCGATTGGAAACCATTTCAGTCACGAGTTGGAGCAATTGTTGGCTCGCCGATGCCCAGTCGAGTAGATCTGATTTTAGACCAGTACGAGAAAGAACGTGAACGCGCCAGGACGTTGCGACAATTACAAACAGCAGCTAAAAACGTGGTGGAACGTATTGAGGCGTTACCAGGAGACAAAACACAATTTGAACGTTGGATTTTATCGTTTTTCCGTGGCTTATCACAGTAATGGAAGAATCTCAACGTGTATTAACAAGACTTTTTCATGTGTATGCGGATGGAATCACCGATGTCAGTTGGATCGCTGAAACGATGGCGCAAGAATATGGTATACCGTTTCATGTACCCAGAATTACTAAAGACCGTCAGGAAGTGATGATGGCCATTCAACAAGCCAACCTATCGGACCTTTCAAGAGAACCGCTGCAGGAGTACCTTATCGAACTTATAGAACGTAAATATGCTGTTATTTTAAAAGCAGACACTCTTTTTGCCTTTGGTGATTTTACCCCCGATTGTAAACATTTACGCGGCGCTACCGGTTGGATTGTCCAAATAGCCGCGGATATGGGTAAAACGGTGTATGTCTACGATATAGATAGTGGTCATTGGTATCATTTTGTAAACAATCATTTTTGTCTCAAACAAGAGTCGCCGGAACTCGTCTTAAGAAGTGTTATTTTAGGTTCTAAATATGTGGGTCCTAAGACCAATCATGCTATACAAACTTTATTTCATAAAACCTTTAGTACCTATGCGCAAGAGTTGTCAAGACGTTTAGAGGAATTTAATTTGTAAGTTAAGCCCTGTCGTGAGCGGTTACACCTTGGTTGGGTGACCCCTTTTTGTTATAATTTTAGAAGCTATGCTTCGTGAGCTATTGGTCATTGCTTTTATTGTAAGTGGTGGTTCCTAAAAGAACCGTTTGTGTAAAATAAAATTTTAAAACTGCAACTGCTCCGCGTCTGGTCTCTGTGTAGGATCTTGGTGCCATAACGTCTCAAACTCGGGATCGGGGCTCGGGCGGCGACTCAACGCTACGACTTGGTAAATGAGCACGGCATCTTGTTTTCCGCGGTAGGGTCTCTCCTGGTGTTTTAGTGCCCACAAAGTCACAGCCAGCGAATAAATGTCCGCCTTGGTTGTAGGTAGTTTTCCTTGAAACAGTTCTGGTGCGCGGTAGGCGATCGTTCCTAAGCAGGCGGAATGGCGGGGTTGATCACGCGGTTGCGAGCATCCGAAGTCGATAATCTTGCACTGCTCTTGCGGGTTGATTAAAATGTTCGCGGGTTTCAAATCCAGATGAAGGATGTTGTGTGCGTGTAGGTAACGGACTGCTTCGACGAGTTGTTGAGCCAAGGTTCTCCAACGGTAGGGTAGATACTCGTCGATCAACGCTTGCAAGTTCGAGGCTTCAGGTACGAACTCCATAACAATGCGTTCAGGTTCAGCGGCGAGCACGTGGATAATGTGCGGGTGGTTCAAATGGAGAGCACGTGCTTCGGCTTGGAAGGCTTGACGGGTCGCGGCTGGATTTTTCGTGGAGGATTTCATTCGTTTGACAGCCACTAATTTTCCTTCGTAGACTCCTTCAAACACTTCAGCGAATCCACCGCTACCTAAACGTTTACGCAACTCCATCTTAGAATGAATGACAAACATAAAAACCATGTGCGTTTTATACTGGCTTTTGATCCACCGCTCGGATCGAAAAACGCATACTAATGTGATCCGTCTTTTGTAAAAGCGCTTCCTATGAAAAACTGTTTCCTACGAGGTACCGCTATCGGTTACAAAGCGCGTGGAAACTAAGTTTATTTTATTCTCAACATGGCAAACGCAGAGCAACGTGCAAACTTCTACGATTACTTGGCCGTCGTCAATGCAGGCGCTCAACGCAAAACTAGCTGGTGGGATTATCTTCCAACGGAGATCCAGATTTATATCATTCAGTTTGCCCTACGTCAACATCATCGAGATCAACTAGCTGAGGTCCATCAGGTAATACAACATTTCTGGAGTTTATGTAATCGCAAACCATTTGACATGTTGTGTGAAATTCGTTTCTTTAACAAAACCAATCTTTTCTGCGGTCAAGATCATTTTTTAAGAAAACGCAATCGAGCAATCCTTCAAAAATCTAAAAACCGTTTTTTTCTTTGACAGACCATGCGACACTATTGGAACCTATGTAATTGCGGTCCGTTTCATATGCTGATGGAAATTCTATTTTGCGAAGAATACCGTATCTCTTGCGGTATTAAAGCTTACAAACGAGGCCGTAACCGAGTTGTCTTTCGATGTGAAACCTGGTGTAGAAAACCGAATCCTATCTACCGACAATTCGCCTTGGAGCGCGGAGAAGAACCACCCGAAGAAGACTAGAAGCTTAGGAAGAATAACAACGGCTCTTTTAGGAGCCACCAAACTTAAGAAAGTCATGACCAATAAAGTGTATCTTATGTTTCAGATTCTACAAAAGCTATGGAAGATTTGCAATTGCGGCCCGATCCATGTCCTCAAAGAATACAATTTCATTAAGAAACGAAAATGGAAGGTGACCTGTGGAATTCGTCAACATCTTGGGATTCAAGGTTACCGCTTCAATAAGAGCTGGGCGCTGAAAACACTAGGCTGTCGCAAAGAAGACGAAGAAGAATAACTCTACAAAAACACAAACGGCTCTTTTAGGAGCCACCCCATCTAATAAAGTTTATGACCAAAAATAAAAAAGAGTGACCCAAAGTGGATTCGAACCACTAATCTTCTGATCTGGAGTCAGATGCGATAACCATTACGCTACCGGGCCATCCCACAAGGAAGCGAATGAAATCATACCATCATATATAAAACCAGTTAGGACTTATTAAAAAATACCAGGTAACTAGAGTGTATAGTTCGTCCGAATAATATAGCTAGGAGACCTGGTACCAACACTTCAATCGTCTAACGGTAAGACAGTGCGTTGTGGCCGCAAAAATCTAGGTTCGATTCCTAGTTGAGGTAATTCTTTTTTCCCACAAGGGTCAGACTTGATTCATCCTAGCAAATATAAAAAGTTTGTCACGCTATAATACTGTGGGCTTATTCAGCGGGAGATGTCATTCGCTCCATAAGGGGCTTGGGACCCTCTCGAATAGACCCGTTGCTTTTTACATGACCTTGTATCAGATGGGGGTGTAGCTCAGTGGCCAGAGCGTCCGCTTTGCACGCGGAAGGTCAGTGGTTCGAGTCCACTCGTCTCCACTCATCAATTCTTTTTTTCTTTTTTCTTAGTAAGAGACTTAGTGTTAACTTAGGGTTAGGGTTAGAACATAAAGTTAGGGTTAAAATCCAACATGGCGGTTGAGAAGCTTCGCTTCGTAAGAAAACAAAATGGCGACTTCGGAGAAGAAACCTTCCCGGCTGCATACATTAACCAGTCGGAGAAGAAACCTTCCCGAAAATACAAAATGGCGGCTAAGGGTTAAAATCCAACATGGCGGCTTAGGGTTAACAACCAAAATAAACTTAGGGTTAATATGAATAAATTAGGGTTAGGGCTATTATTCATGAGATCCAAGATGGCCGCCTAGGGTTCGATTGGGTTCGATTGACTAGGGTTACCTAATTAATTATGAATCACGCGAAGTACCTTACATATACTCTCCTGTACAATAGCCTTTTATACCAAGAATATACTGTACAACTCATATATCACACTTAGGATGCATTTCACTAGCCTCAAATACCGTTTTTATTATCAGGATGTAAGTGTAAATGTAGCAAGGTACTGTTCTGTTCGGGCTAACACTCTAAATGTTCTCTGAGGGAAATTCAAGCCACGTTCTGTTTTACTGGCTTATTACTCTAATCACAATGTCAATGAAAATTTATGATTGCAAGCTGTATAATCAAGAGACATTCAGTGATGCAATTACTGCAATTAAGCTTTGTATCTCGAGCTTTGGGTTTTCCATGGCAGTAGCGATTAAAGGGATGGGGTAAACACAAGTTGATAAAGTACCAACCTTTTTAGAGTCTAAACAAGTGACTTATCTAGGTAACTGTTCACTTTTGAAATTCAACGTTAAGCAAGTCTGGCTTAACTAATCATTGCACCAACATAACAGATTTTTCTTTTCATCCTGAAAACAGATGCTGGTAACTTACACCTAGGTCTGCCTGATCCCTTACTGCATCATTGGTTATTATAAGTAATTTTAAGATTACCTTTCTCATTCTCTCCACTTGTTGATGGTGTATCTTGTTCCACTACAGCATCGGTGTCTGCATCTTGAGAAGTGCACAGAATATGCTGGGCCACTTGAAAACCCCCATCATTGAAGAAACAGACCGATCGTTTTGTGTAAATTGGCTAAATCTGAGGCAATTTATGTGACTTGGATGAAAATAAAAAATAGAGATTTCTAATTGGACAAAATCAGGATGGTAATAAGTCTACTGCAAATTTATTTGTTTCTCGGTTAATGTGGTGTTTCTATTGTCCTTATTATTTTCTAATAGGGGATATACATGTTTGCTGGCCCAGGCTTAGGATATGTCTGTGATCAGTGTCAAACCCCTGTGAACAAGGGACTTTTTGGTGGAACTACTCTTTTTTGTGAAAACATCTAGTCGTATGTTCCTGACCAAACATTGGTCCATTGCGACTGGATATTTTGATTTGATTATGGATAGTTACCAACCTTAAAAGTTTGTACCCAACAGTGCAATCACAAATTTTGTTACCTCAACCACGCCCCATCACAAGTCTAAACTGTAAAACCTTGATTTAGTGAAGTGCCATTGGACTGGGGAAATTGGTTCGCTATATTGGGATTGTTTTCCATACATTTACCATTACTGCGGTGAAGAATATTGTTCGTTATCACCATGGACATCGTTATTTGGGGTTTGTTGTTTGAGTAACAGATCTTTGAAATGGTCCAAAATGTTCAAGTCTATTGCATTGAACTTGTTGCCAATTTTTTCACTCAGGTCTGAATCTTCTTGACCGCTTCCAGTTGAGGGCATTGACAAAGGGGCATTGGAAGCTCCATTTTCCCAGTGTTCTTCTCTACAATATTCTTGGAATGAAGTGCAAAAACACGTTTAGTGAAACACTGAATGATAATGCCAACAGAGCCTCTTAAGTCTTTATTCCGTGTGGTCATTTCAAATACTCTGCTGTTGAGCTTTGGATCTTGGCCTTTCTAACCTTCAAGTCAATTAATCCTTCGAATGACCAAAAAGATAGCGTGAATAACCGTTGATTTCATCATCTGAGATAATCACAAGAAAAGGACAGTCAGCCCTGGTTAGCGAAATATTCATCTTTCTCAGGTTGTTAGTTTGGATTACCTGCTATTCTTTGTAGGACATCGTCCACAAAAGAGATGTTGGTATTTTCCACCCTCTGGCAGATTTCGTCTTTGCTTTGGTGCGTTTTTGGATACCGTCCACGGTACATTCATCTTGGATATCAAATTTCATAGAGATGCCACTGCTCCCTGTTTCTGCCTTCAATCTGTTGTGAAGCTCCTGTCACAAAGTATATGATTGTTGCTCATTGTAGTGATGTCCTAATCATCAGTAATCAATTCACGTGTAAACTCATAATGCAGTCTAAAACAGCAAGTGGAATTTAATTAGATAACTTCCATGGAGACGTCAAGTAAGTTTTCAGTCGCAAGTGTTCCCTTGTAGTAGTTTTTTTAAAGTTACTTTATTCTCAAGCTGATATCCAGTTATAGAGGAAAACATTTGTATGAAAGCCTTAATCATCCGGTGCCAATCTAATGAAGTCTGACCAAAACTCTGGCAGAAATGACCTCACCTGATTAGTGAATCTTTCTCGTTCTATCAAAGGAAAGAAGGTATCAACTGTGAGTTGATGAAAGGTGATAAGTTTTTTTTTTTTTTACGTTTGCAATGAAATAATTAATCCCTTGCGATAGCAACTGTTTAATATGATGCCCTACCTGGGACACAAGGATAATGATACTGATATCACTAATGATAGTATCATTATTTTTATTTCTATTAGAATATTAATACTGTGTAAATAACAATGTACGTTACAATAGAAGTATTTTAGCTAAAAGTGTAAATTCAGTAACGCTTAAAAACAAAACTCCCAGAAATCACATGTGGGCCACACTGGGACCACTCACTTGACGATTAAGTCTTTTAAGAGTAGTATAATTGGTGTATCAGTTCTATCATTTGTAAAAATCACGTCATAAATGGTGTGTTGCAAGTAGAAGATTATCCACGGTTTTAAAGGACTCCTTTTATTTAACAATCATCGCAGGGAGTGTAGACGTTCAAAATCTAAATTACAGAGTAGTGTTAGTAAGTGAAAGGCAAATATTAATTCAAATCAAAGAAATACATTTACCCAGTTGCGTCTCACAGTTCTTCTGACTAGCAAGTCGTACAGTTGTAGATTACATCTATGACGTCATCGAATTATACTAATCACGAAATGTTTGAAAGTTGCGGCCTTAGTTAGCTTGCGCTATATAAATTACATATTTAGTAATACAAATGGTAACAAGACATTATAAATAGGACATCACGACTTTTATTCAATGTCCTTCCTGTGACGCTGAAAAATGAGAGGAGCAATCTCGGCTGACTTGCAGAACTTCGCTTTTGTGACTGTTGTTGAATAGGGTGTGTCTAGTGCTGGCCGTGTTCCCACAAAGGATGTTCTTAATATGACTCTATGAAACGAAAAAACAAAGTTTGTCTGAGAATGTGACAATAATTTAGATAAAGACAACCCTGCTACATGTATTGTGTATCAGTACCCACAGTGAAAGATACAGAAAAGGCAAAAGATTTTAATTAGAACAGGTCACCACCCTTTTGCTGAATTAAAGTCATTACCTTCAATTGAGATGGTTCAGGGCCCGGGTTGAGAGCACTTTAAAAGTGACATTTCAGATGGATAATTCCTGTACATAAAATAAATAACTAAAGGCTAAATTAATAGACAATTAAATAAATACATAGATTCAGTACATAGGTTCCATTTCAACATCTTCTGTCTTATGTGTTCAACAAATGAGCAGAGTCAAGGCAAATGTCATCCATTTGATTTATTCAATAACAAAGGTAGAAAAACTAGCCTTGCCACGCTCTTCTGAGCATATATATGACTGTTCGAGGTTTTTTTTTGACATCAAAAAGTCAAAAACCTTCACCTTGATTTCTTTTTTAGCATTAAACAGTTTCTACTAGTTATAACTGGTGCCGATAGCTGGAATTCAGACTGTGTATCAGTGGTGAAAAACTACAGGCTGAAATTATTTTTTGTGCATACTGATGCAGGATTTAACTGCCTTTTTTTTGGAAGCCACAGGAATAATCCCTAGAGGGAGCTTCATTGATTCCTACACATCCAGAGAGTAACCACTTCTTACAATCTTCACAGAAGATCCACTGTTGGGCTGTTGACTCGTTGTGTTGTGTTTTCCTTGCTGGAACCTTCTGGCATAAAAATGCCGAGCATCGTTCATCATTGCTGTCTTCCTTTTCACCGACGTCCTGTATTTGCGTTTGCTTCCGTTTTTGTGGTTGTTTTTTGTTGTTGTACATTGATGTTATTCCCCGTGGCTGTCTTGCAGGATGGGTTGGGAATTGCTGGTTGTATCTTGGTGGTGATGGGTGGCTGTGTTCGTTTGCATTTTCTGGCTGTGTTTATGGATGTTTCGGAGCTTGTGACAGTGGTGATGGCTGGTTGAGTAGCGGTGTTGGGTGTCAGTGATGGTTGTGTGGAGGTGATGAATGTTGGTTGAGTGGCGGTGATGATTGATGAGTAATGTTGTTAATGGCTGGTTCAGTAGGAGTGATGATTGTTGTTTGAGTGGCGATGATGATTGATGATGTAATGTCTTTAATGGCTGGTTCAGTAGCAGTGATGATTGTTGGTTGAGTGGCGGTGATGATTGATGATGTAATGTCATTAATGGCTGGTTTAGCAGTGGTGATGATTTTTGGTTAAGTTGTGATGATTGATGATGTGATGTTGGTTGTGTGTATGGTCTTGGACCTGTACAGCACTTGACGCTCAAAGGAAGTTTTTTTTTTCAGAGTTGGATTAATCGACTGGAATACATAGATATCTCAATGCTGCATTTGTAGTGAAGCAACAAAATTGAATTACTCACACCGCTACTTCTAAAAGTATGAGCTAATGGCAGATTGACTATAAAAGTGATGAGTTCTGAAGATGGTTCTTCTTAAAGGAGCTACATAGCCATCCTGAGGTTTTAAGTCGTGTTTGTGAAGTGCAAGAACACTTATAAATGAAGGAAACCTCAAAGAAAGAAATGTTAAGTAACGTAGTAAGCAAAGAAAAAACTCTAAAGAGTTAACCAAAAAGGAACAAGCATTGGTGATGAGCCAAGCTCAACATGATACAACAGTGGAAAACGCTTGGTTTGTGTTATTGCATTACAATTAACTGAGCTTTAAAAAAGTGGAGGGTTTATTTGAGAGTTTCTCAGAACATCTAGATCAACTTATTAAAAATATATTTTCCCCACAAAAATTCCATCATGAAAAACAAAACGTCTTACCTCTCCTTTAAGGCAGTCGTTTTATGCCACAGTTAAGGTCTCAGACCAATCGTGGCTGTTAATACAGACAAGGTCATCCTTTTGCAGATGCTTTGGATGTTGGCTTTTAGGATAATTGGATTTCAACACTGGACGTCGCCTATCCAGAGGGCTCTCTTTTTCAGGTTTTTGGACTTCTGAGGCGTCCAACCTTTCAGGGTGTTAAAAAAGTTCTGGAAAACACTGTTGAACTGTCTCGCTTTTCTAAATGGCCTCATGAACAAGCTGTGAGAGAAGATCTGCAGTGCACTTCCAAATATGGTCAGCTATGTATATCGCTGGATATCTGTCACCTACAGATGACAGATATTGAGGGGTTCCTAACCATATATGGGCATAGTGACGATTTGTTGAATAACAAAAATATTTACAACAAACCTCGGAGGCTTTTCTCGAAATGTTTGCAAGATTGCTCTATTGCAACAGTTGGAGATACACCCCTCTGGAATTCCTCTCTCAAATCCAGTAAAACATGGAGGCAAACAAGCATCTTATTACTGAAATTGGCAAGAAAGTCATGCTAGCCCACATATAAGGCACTAATAACATTACCATCCTATATGAATATATGCACCAACTGATTAACGCACCTACCTCCACTAACACACACTTTCCTTCACTTGTACTCACTTTCCTTCATTGGTACTCACTTGCCTTCATTTGTACTCACTTCCCTTCACTTGTACTCACTTACCTTCACATTAGTGCCTTATATGTGGGCTAGCATGACGTTCTTGCCCTATATGTGGGCTACCATGACGTTCTAGCCCTGAAATTGAATAATCCTGGAAGTATAAATAAGTAACAAAGATTTTAGCTGTTTTCCAATTATTGTAAAACAGATGTAATTTTCCTCCACCACCCCTCCCCCCCAAAAGTTTGGTATCATACGTCGCATTTTCTCATTTAAAAATGTCCAAAAGAAGAGGGAGAGAAGATTGTCTTTCCTGGGACACTAACAACCAACACGAAAAGTTGACAAAGCATGCCTATGTGAAATGAAAAGACTTGGAAGATCTCTTTACACTGCAGACATTGCTTCATGCAAGTGGTGATAGGTTCGAGCGAAACACATTTCATTAAAAGATATGCACATTCTCCTTTCATTTGCCCAGGGTGTGGGCATGCTGCTCCTGGCTGCGAACCACATGGAAGACAAAAAATCTTAGATTGGACAGTAGCTTTTCCCCGAAAGAATGTATTTGGAGTCAAACTCTTGTATTTTCGTCAAGATGTGACTAGGTATTAGACGGGGTAAGGAACGTTGCAGATTTCTTTTGTGTCAAAGAACGGGATTCAGACTCAGGGACCTCAGAAACAGTTAAGATGTCAGACCAGGTACTGATGTCCTAGGATCAGATGCAACTAATAAAGCTGACGATGAACCAAAAACAGAGGGAGCAGGCAGAAAATCACTTGCTGGCAATCTATAAACGACCATTCAATATTTATGGCGTCATTTATAAGATTTGCACTCACCTGATCGCTCCTTTCTAGATCTTTCTAGTCTTTCTAAGTTGTCTTGTTTTTCTCGTTTTTTCTTTTCCTTCTTGTGCTTTTTGTGCTTTCCCATGCTATAAATGCCGTCAACGGCACTCTGATGTTTCTGATGACTCTGATAGTAATGTATTTCACTGGAACACTGAGGTTATAAATGCAATCGATAAAGAAAAAGATCTCTCCAACAGATATGACAGATAAATGGAGCGTGCACGTGGGTCATCGGCAGGGAGACAAACATGATACGAAAAGCGGCAAAGTAGTTATGCACTGAATGGGGTCCTGAATATGTCAATCAAATGAAATAACAATCAAACCAGAAGAAAAATGAGACGTTTTTGGTTCGCCTTTAGCTTTATTGGACCATTATTAACCATTATTGGCAATCATTAAGTAATTATGAACAAATAATGTACGTGCAAATGTAACATTGGGCAACAACTCCGAAATTCGCTGTCGGTCTATCTTGACATTGGTGTCGCTTTCGCTAATTCGTTGGAATTGTCTGTCGGTCGTCGCCAGTTCGTGGCTCGCATGTCGCCGGTTCAAGGCCATGTCGCTTGTCGGAATTTAACCCTAACAGGGCCTCGTTAAAAGGAGAGGGTTGGACAAGGAGTTATCACAAACAACCAAATGGAGTCACCGAGAAGAAGTAAGAGACTGCGAGGAGGTAGCCCCGACTTGGGCTGGATGTGCTTTGAAAAACTGATAGGGTATCATCTCAATGGAATGAGTATGGAGGACATGGATTTTGAAAAGATGAGAGAGGTATATAAATTAGCTCGTTTGAGAAAAGGACAAAAAATTCGACAACTTGTTAGAGAGTACAACGAGACTTATTTTCGTGAATTGATACAAACTCTGCAAGAGGAAGCATGTCGTCTGATGATGGATCCCGACGTCGTAGTCAAGCTTTTCAAGGTGCCGTATCACCTGCGGGGGTCGGCACGTCGGTCTCTAATCAAGTATATCCTGACACACTTCAAGAATTAGAAGACACAGAGCCAATTGATCAAGCTTTTGTACACATGGGAATTGCTGACATGAGAGCTTATTTGGATGCATTACCCCCTCCTAATTCTCTTTTGGCACCAACTGGAATTGGGAGTCGCGCGTCTAATTCCCCAGTAAGTAGTGGTGCACGAACCCCTGCGAGTCACATAAGTGTACCCTCGGCGGGTGGATCGCGAGACGCGACTGGTGTAGGGAGTGTGAATAGAAACAACCGAAGTCGAAGTAGGAGTCAAAGTCGAAGTCGCAGCAGTACTCGTGCAAGAGTACCAGGAGCCCGGAGAGGTCGTGCAAGACGAGGTCGTGGACCACGCGTAAGGGGAGGTTTGACAAGAAGACCGTTGCACTCTTCACCAATTTCACCCCGAAGTCAAAACTCAACACCGTCGTATCACCCGAGAAATTTGAATCAGGCTGATTTACAGCGCCATTTGCAGATGTTAATGCAAGACCAAGAACAATTAGCACGGGAGAGAAATCAAAAACATCACCATGACCAATAGTATAGTGACAAGTTATAAACAGGGCGGTAGTCCTTCGGTGCAAACCAATTCATCTCGACTTTCGACGTGAACAGCAAAATGGGTTCCAAGGAGCAACTTGTAGTGTCTCTGGTAAACGACCCACAGTCAACTTACAATGCCTCCAAACTGGAACCAGAACTATTGCAACGCATGGACTCGTTGTATGCTTTCTACCACAAACAATGGTGGTGTTACAAAAAGATGTTGAATCATTTCAAATGTCGCAATGCTCTGTTCAACGGGTTGGCCTTGTTGCTGGTGGCCATTGGAACGATCGTGGGTCCCGTTCTGGAAAACGTCATACTGGTGACTTGTTTGGCTGCGGTTGGAACTGTTGTCAAAGGACGGAATGATTTCAAAAACTATCGTTTCAAAGAAGAGATGAGTCGATTTGCCTTCACCACCTATGCCAAAACTTTGATCGAGTCGCGTACGTTTGTGCGTGGTTTGCCACCAGAGGGTTTGGAAGGGTATTTAGTCAAGATGCAAACCTTGGATGACACTATCATCGACTTTACACCCCCCTTGCCTAAACATTGTGTACAGAAGTATCTTCGTTTACATCGGTATCGATCAGTGAGCGGACAATGCTACGTTGACGGCCGATCTAGACCCTTGATGTCCAAAAGTCATTGGGAGGAAAAGGATAAAAAAAAGTGCTCCCATCCACCACTGCCACTTTTTACACCATGGTCGTCCGCCGGGGCAAACAAAAAAGAGAAAAAAAAGGGAAGAAGGGTACAAAGAGGTGGTGCTCTGATTCGACGCAAACCCCGAACAGTGGACAAAATTGCTGAGGGAATGAGCATGTTTCTAGCCGGACCAGCTTCTACCTTTGCCACAGCCTTTGGCAACTTGGGATCCCAAGCTTTAAAAGGCATCACTGACAATGTCAAATTTTACAAACGCCGAAAGCGTGGGAAACAATGAAACGCGTTAAGCGCCACTTGCCATTTTTGAAGTCCATATTACAAGAAGCCAATCGTTTGAAACGTCAAGATCTTTTGAAACATGCCAATGCAGATCAAATCAACGCCTTGAGCGAAGTGGTTTTGAACTTACTGAAAAACAAGATTCCCATCACACCACCCATCATGGCCAAACTACGACCTCATAAAAGCACCTTGAGAGAAGTTGGACGACGTAAAAATTCAGTCAAAAGACGACGAGAGTTATTGATAGGTCAACAAGGGAGCGGATTGTTTCGGGGTCTCAACGACGTACTATGCCAATGTACCAAATGAATCTAGTTGCTTGGGTGAAATTGTTGCAAGACGCGAACCGGGAGTCATCGAAATGGGAAGAGAATTCGTGGTATTAGAAACATAAATATGAAGAGCTGTATCGCGAATACATGTGCATTCTGGTATCTCAACTGTGCGAAAGCTGTCGTGAAATAGAAGACGGAGAACTTTGTTGAAAGTGCCGAGAACTACCGGGATGGAAGAAGTCTACATGATTCCTAAAAATGAAATGGATAAATTAATCCAATACTACAAGGGAGAATTGACAAAAGCAGCCAAGTTGGCCGCGGAAAAACACGTGTTGTTGAATTCTGGGTTACCTCCACCAATTATCAATGCCAAAACGAAACCATTGAGTCAAGAGCTGATGAAGCTTACCAAACGCATTCGTCAATTTCCCGGTGGAGTTGGACCCGGTGGTCAAGGTGGGATTCCTGGTGAAGACGAGGAAGAAGGCGATTTGGTAACAGGGCCTGTTGAACAATGGCTAAAGCAAATGATAAAAGGAACCCCCTCAACACCCAAACCCACAATTGCTTCACCGTCTAAAAAAGGCAAAGCTGCTTCAACAAGCCGAATTCCTGTTAGAGTAAAGGCGGAGGGCATTCAAAAAAGGTTATCCGATATTCGGGAAAGACGAAAAGCTTTGCTGGAATCCATTGACAACATTGGAAAAGGCAAAGGCAAAGGCAAAGGCAAAGGCAAAGGACCTAGCAGAGAACTTGAAAAGTTGAAACCCTTACCAGATTAGGAAGATTGGGCCAAAGGCAAAAAGTTGAGGCGCAAGTTGGATTACGACGATAGTGATTAAAAAAACATGGGAGCAAGAAAGAGAAAAGCCCAACCACCGACCAGACGAAAAGGAATCAAACGAAAAAGAAGTCAAAAAGGATGGGGATTTGATATTCAAAAATGGCTTGCCAAAACAGGCATGGAATTTCATTGGCCTGGATATCAATACATGGGGCCCGGTACACATTTGGCCAAACGTTTGAAACGAGGAGATCCCGGCATCAACCAATTTGACAAGATTGCCAAGCAGCACGACATTGATTACAGCAAAGCGGGACACAATTTGGAAGCCAAATGGAAAGCAGACGCCAAAATGATCAAGGCCATTGACCGTCTACCCGGTAGAAAAACATTAACGGAGCGCATTGTCAAAAAAATAATGCAAGCCAAAAAACGTTTGAAAATGTAAACTCTTTTTTTATTATTGTTGTCGTTAAAAAGTATTTAAAACACATTCATGCCTCCTCAGCCATGTCTGCTTTAGTGGGATAAGGTATGGGTTTTTTCCCAGGATAACACTGTCACGGAGAAACCCAACGATGGGGCATCCACTCGAACTAGTTAAAGAACAACAAACAAACATTCATTTCAACACTTTATTGTAGTTGAATACAATGTTACAACAGTTGCACTCGCAATTCCTATCACTACAGTTACAACATCTACATTGGGCATACATTTTACAGCCAGTCAACTTTTCCCACTCAACTCTTTTACCTCTCCATCCACGCCTTTCTAAAACACTCCTAATTCCTATTCCTTTGATACCCACTCCTTGAATAATACCTTCATACTTTTTCCAAAAATTGGCTTCATTAGAAATATGTTTCGGGGAACACATACAAATAGATATGCCAAATTCCATTTGTTGGTGCACCTGAAAAATTAATAAAACAAACTTTTCTTAACAGCATGTTTTCTTAATCTCAGCAACTTGGCGCGTCTCAAAGTTTGCAAAAACTTGACATAACAATGGGAACATTCAGTGCGATGCCAACTCACGGAAGAGGTCATCTGTAAATGAACCTGCGGAGGACAATTGAAGTGGACGCTCACAACCAAAACATAACTTCAACAAGCGTTTCAAAATTAACATCTTTGTTGAGAATGAAAAATTACGTTGAAATTTCAATTCACATGGCAAACAACGAAAACGGTGCCACTTTGGAGAATTCTTCATTTCGTCTTGCACCTGAAAAAATACATTTTTAAAGTTCGCAGTCAAACATTACATCATTTCATTCTCGAGGTCAGCCAATACTTAAAACAAGGCATCCATTTGTATGTGAACCTAAAAAGAACAAGTAGTGTCTTCTAAAAACGATCTTTATGTTTTAAACGTATAATAATGATGAATAATATTGAATGAAAAAGCAGGCCATCTGAACGTGGACCTGAAAACGATAAGAAACAAGTTCGTTTACTTTTCAAATACACTCTCATCATGTGTACTACGTTTTAAACTTACAATCTGCCATGTCGGATAATGTGGAATAATACGAGAAATTCTGTTTATTTTTATAAATGTGTCTAAACCTAAAGTAACACTGATGACACTTAGAGTAATGCCAATCGAGTAAGAAGTCCATCTGAACGTGGACCTGAAAACGCTCATGAACACTCATGACACTCATGACACACTCATGACACTCATGACCTGAACACTCTCATCATGTGTACTACGTTTTAAACTTACAATCTGCCATGTCGGATAATGTGGAATAATACGAGAAATTCTGTTTATTTTTATAAATGTGTCTAAACCTAAAGTAACACTGATGACACTTAGAGTAATGCCAATCGAGTAAGAAGTCCATCTGAACGTGGACCTGAAAACGCTCATGAACACTCATGACACTCTCATGACACACTCATGACCTGAACACTCTCATCATGTGTACTACGTTTTAAACTTACAATCTGCCATGTCGGATAATGTGGAATAATACGAGAAATTCTGTTTATTTTTATAAATGTGTCTAAACCTAAAGTAACACTGATGACACTTAGAGTAATGCCAATCGAGTAAGAAGTCCATCTGAACGTGGACCTGAAAACGCTCATGAACACTCATGACACTCATGACACACTCATGACCTGAACACTCTCATCATGTGTACTACGTTTTAAACTTACAATCTGCCATGTCGGATAATGTGGAATAATACGAGAAATTCTGTTTATTTTTATAAATGTGTCTAAACCTAAAGTAACACTGATGACACTTAGAGTAATGCCAATCGAGTAAGAAGTCCATCTGAACGTGGACCTGAAAACGCTCATGAACACTCATGACACTCACGACACACTCATGACACTCATGACCTGAACACTCTCATCATGTGTACTACGTTTTAAACTTACAATCTGCCATGTCGGATAATGTGGAATAATACGAGAAATTCTGTTAATTTTTATAAATGTGTCTAAACCTAAAGTAACACTGATGACACTTAGAGTAATGCCAATCGAGTAAGAAGTCCATCTGAACGTGGACCTGAAAACGATAAGAAACAAGTTCGTTTACTTTTCAAATACACTCTCATCATGCGTACAATAGCCATTTGTTTTTTCCACCGTTGAAATTTACAATAAAAATCAATTTCACATCGAACACAACTAAAGCGATGCCACTTTTCCTTTGTCATTTGGCTCATTACCTGAAAAGATCGTCACAAATCCTTTTCAGTAATCGAGTAGATGCCAACAGGTGATATCTATTACACCAATAGCACCGATGGAAAAAAGACGACGACCACATTTCTGAAAACATCTACAGGGTCAACAAATTCGAATTAATGGATGATGTGCATCACACTGCCAACACCAAAGCATCTCAGGTTTATTGTCTAAATGTTTTTTAAAGTGATATTGTTGACAATAAGAACACCAAATCATTGTCGCCGTCATTTCCATTTCTTCAATGACCTATTAAGAATCAAACAACAAATCCGGTACGTGATCATTTCTTTCATGAAATCAAGAATGGCAAGTCAACCATTGGTAAAATAAATATGTCTCCACTCGTGGGCAGTGGGAATGGGAATGAATGTGATGACCGCAATCAAAAAGAGGTTCGAATCCATCAAAAAGTAAAGGATTGGGTTTTGGGCAGCCATACTCTTCTAAATCGACGTGAGGAATATTTAATCGCGTCAATAATTGTTTTTCAAGCGTTCCACCCTTGTAGGCGACCACATCTCTCTCAAGGGTAGAGAGTTTTTCACACAAGGTTTTGACAACAAAATCAACCAAATACCCATCGATGGCGTTCTCTCGCGGGCGTGCTTCAAAAGGAAGCGCGTGGATGTTGTGGAACACAGGAGAGAGAGAGTTGAACTGAGTGTCAGGTTCAGGTTTGAAAATGAAAGCTGTCGGAAAATCCGTGCATGTCACACCATCCGACTTCGCGAACAACAACTCTTTTCCCTTTGAGGACAAAGCCTTCTAAATCTAATATCATACAAACTCTGCGCAAATCGGAATAAACATGAACGGGTGCAGGACAACACTCCAAATGAGCTGGTCTTTGGCAACAGGGTGTCCACAATATCCCCCACTCTTCTTTCTTGCAAATAAAACATTGTTCAATCAAAAGAGACTCATCTTCTCCACATAACTTATTCAACTTTTCTCGATGGGCTTCACGCGCTGCCATGTCTTGAATTTTCTCCTGGATCTCGGGAGGTAGTTTTTGCCAATGGCTCTCGGCCGTAGCCACCACTCTCGGCTGAATCTTGGGGACGGCCACAGTGTGAGTGAACTGTACTTCAGTCTTGATTTTTTTCACGACTGGTTTGATCTCCGGAGTTTCAGGGGCGGCGGAGTCTTGGGTTTCTTGAACTCGTGTCTCCATGACGGCCAGCAACAATCCAATCCTTCGATGAACCACTCACAAGTGAACTGCGGGTAAAGACTCAGGGTCCAATGCTCTCGCACGTAAGTGGCTCGTGCTACCTGGGTTGCCTGTTTTAACTGTTCTCTCTCTTTCAACCGCTCTCCGAACTCAGTAACGCTTTCGTCGAACACCCACTCCTTCCTGATTTCCGCTAAAATTCGTTCCACTCAGAATGCTTCGAACTGTTCCAAAAGTTTCTCTCTCAAGATCTCGTCCGCTCGGGACATCGTCTGAATTCACCTTTTTTCGCTCTCTCCTTTTATAACGCCAATGTCTCAACTCGCAATGAATTACGGGGAATTATATAACCGGGTTATATAACAATAACACGTGAAAATACACGTTTATAGGGGTACCCCCCTCCCCCTCATTATGTAACTAAAACCAGCACGTGTTGTGTTTCACGTGTTCAACCGTTATGTAATTCAAAAAGTCACTGTTATGTAATTCAACAAAACCATCACGTGTTGTGTTTCACGTGAAAGACTCATGTGAAAATACACGTTTATAGGGGTACCCCCTCCCCTCATTATGTAACTAAAACCAGCACGTGTTGTGTAATTCAAAAAGTCACTGTTATGTAATTCAACAAAACCATTACGTGTTGTGTTTCACGTGAAAGACTCAAATTATGTAATCTAAATAAAAGTCACGTGGTATGAAAAAAAGGGTTTAAAAGAAGCGATCTCGGTTCGTTTCATTACAATTTGCCTCAACATGGCAAACCAACTACCTAAAGATGTTGGTGAAAATGTTGAAAGAAACTATGAGACCCAATTAGCGTCCCTCGGTTTAGACCTCAGTGATTCAGACGATGATTTAATTTGTTATGAAACGATGACCGAAAGCAATGAGGCCGTTTTATCTTCAGCAGGTGACTGAACTTCAACAGGGGCGATCGGGCTCTCAAGAATTTCAATCGTGGGCTCTCTCTTCTTCTTCTTGTTCTTGTCCGTGTGAGAACCACCTTTTCTTTTTCTGGAAGGCACTTCGCCAACAAACTCGACTTCAGCCATCTTTCTGAAACTTCTCTTCTCAACTGTGATTTTTCCCTTCAACTTAGTCGTCCTTTATACAATCACTTTTAATTCTGATTGGTTTTCAAAACTTCATCAACTATCCATATAAGGACATACTTAATCGCGATTGGTTCCTTTCGTTCTGTTTTTTCATTGGTCAGAAAATTCCTCTCACATTAACCATATAAGGAAAAACTGTTTCCAATTGGTCAGTTAAAGTTTTTTTCATTGGTTCCTCAATCCCCCACGCTTTGCCTATATAAGGAAACTGTTTTTCTGATTGGTTGTTTCACTTGATCATTTTGTCCATAAATTTGGTGTTTTCTTAACTTGTTCCTTCATTCTCAAAAAAGACGAAGAAGAGAGAGAGAGAGAGAACTCAGGTAAAATGCATCCAAACATGATGACTAATGAAGAAGAAATGCAATTGACTATTGGTCATGGACATGTATTGTATACGGGGGGTGCAGATGGAACAGACACCCTAGCAGAGGAAATGGCCAGGGAATATGGAATGCAAATTGAAGTGATTGTTCCGCCAAATCATCCCCGTGCAAAGTTCACTTCACCTGCTTCTGTCGAAGTGCTGATGCAAGCCGATCCTGCCATAGGTGCTGCTGCTCACAAGTTGTGTAAACGTGTTCCAACTCACTTTTACACTCTCTCCCTCTTGCAGCGCAATTACCACATTGCCAGAAAAGCTCATACCGTCTTTGCCTTTGGAAAACTGTGTGCAGACAAAAAAGAGTGGAAGGAGGAACTGGGTGGACTGTGCAATTAGCCATAGATCAGGGTAAAGAAGTCTTCCTGTTTGACACCAACACCAATCAGTGGTATCGGTCAGAAAATACCTACAACATCGAAAACTCCTGTCTCAAAACAGCGACATCATTTAAACCCTGGGGCACTCTTCGACTACCCACCCTTCATCAGAGCAGTGCTGTGGTCGGTTCGCGAGACATTACTCCTGCAACAAGGGCAGCAATCAAGAACTTGTTCCAGAGAACATTCTGTCTACCCGAAAACATTGAGCAAGTAAGACTAGAGCTGGAAGGACTTCATTTGTAAAACATGAAGCGTGTTCGTTTTTCAAACCAAGTCAAAACTTACGCTCCTGTCATGAGCAATAACACTTTTTATTTACTCCGATTTGAACCTCTTGTTTCAGAGGAAGACATAACTGTGAGATCTTCTCCTTTTCAATCAAAACGAAAACGACTGAAAAAATACATGCATTTAATTCATAGTCGACGAAAAGAAAAATTCAGTGACAAAAAACGTGTGCGTTTACAACAATTGTTAGATAAAGCTAATAAACATTTGTAATTGTTCTACTTGGGTTAAATAATAAACATGAAAACGTCACGCTATATGTCTTATTGATTGTCTTTCCATATTCCCTCATAATAATGACAAACCTTACGCCAATGTCTCGATGTTTCACGCAAGTCTGGAAATTTAATATCCAAACACATTCTCATTTTTTCAAAGTCTTTCATAAACATCGGTCTTGCCCACTTTGCCAATGTTGAAAAATCATTACAATACACCGAATGCAAATATGGCGGACCACTCGGACGGCCCGGGACGAGTTGCACAAAAGCGAGGCTACTGCGGCCCGGCTTTTCCCTATGTTATGATCGCAATGGCCGCTTCACGTGCGCTTACGGAGGACGATATTCCCGGAGCTTCTCTTGCAGGTAGATCGCCAGCAACGTTAAAAAACGAAGAACTTCGTTTCTGGTTAAAATGTAGAGGAGATTCTTTGAAGGGATTGAAAACGAAAGCACTATTAGTGAAGAGGTAAGGCTAGAATGCTTCGAAGATCGAACATCCTTTACAAACCTACTACAAAATCATAGGCCCTGTACCGTTTGTTGAGCTAATATAAAAACATTATCTTCTGTTTAGGGTCGAGGAATATATCAGAGCTGGCCGCGATCAAAATATAGTAGATCCAGATCCCAACTCTATTTATACAAAGCGCAAGGAACGCAACGAGGCGAGCAAGGACACCAACTCTGCCATTTCCGGTACCCAGCGTCAACCAAACTTCCCCTCAGATGGTTGGTCTACTGACTTAAAACGAATGCCCTTTTTTACCCGTGCTGAACTGAACCTTCATATCGCTAATTCTGGGAAAAATATCGACTCTACAAGCAAAAGTCATTCTGTACCAACGAGTGTGCGAAAAGCGACAACGTTCTTAAACGATGAATACTTAAAGGACATATCTGCAACGAGTGACGAGAACTTCTTTTATTTCAGGTCTCAATGCCATCACAGCTTTAGGAAGAACGACGCGCCGCATAATTTAAAAGTTGCATTGTGCATTTTAAGTGGGGAGGTAAAGCATGCTTCTTGTTCCTGTGTTGCTGGTATGGTTGGTTTTTGCAACCATATTTTAGCACTTTTGATGAAAATGTGCAAGTTCACATTGTATGAATGTAAACATGTCAATGAACTTGAAAATGAAGAGGACATGCAGCCAAAGCAGGCTTGCACATCCACTTTACAACAGTGGCATCGGAAGGGAAGAGGAGACTGTATAACTCCGCAACCAGTAATGGAGGTCTTGGTGACTAAAACTTACCTGGAGCAAACTAGGTCATCAGCGCGAGATCCTGGTGTCAGGTGTTTGCTATATGAGGCAAGGAAAAATATCCGGGGCCAACAGGCAGATGAAGAGAAATTGTTGGCAACTTTGAAAGGGTTGAACCCAAAAATGGCCTTAGCACAAATTTTGACTCCAAGGTCTGAAACGACTCCCTTCCTGGAAACAAAATTTGGTAAAAGTCCCCAAGGTTCGTACGCCAGTTATCAACTGTCCATGACAGAAGATAATTTTAAAGTGTACTGTGACATCACTTCTGTAACAAGAGTAGACGCTAGCAACCACAGTGAGCAGATTGCTACATATCCCAGATTTCCCCTGAAGCCCTCAAATGAACATTTTGAAATGCCAAATGAAATTTCTGAGGCAGAGAAATCATTATTAGACAGTCTACAAGTTGATGCTGACAAACTGAATGACATCGAGAGGAAAACACGGGGTCAATCAGACTGTCCAGAATGGAAGGCAGAAAGAAAATTTCGATTCACTGCCTCAAATTTTGGTCTCATAAGGGACAGGAAAAGACACCATGAGAATCTTGTAAAGAATCTTTTAAACCCAAAGCCTTTCACATCAAGATACACCAATCATGGACTCAAATATGAGCCAATTGCATTAGAACAATACCAGAAACACATGTTATCTATCCACAAGCCTGTAAAGATTTTGAAGTCCGGACTTGTAATAAGCCTAGATGCCCCATACTTGGGTGCCTCACCCGATGGTAAAGTAATTGATCCTGGATGCTCTGAACCATTTGGGCTTTCTGAGGTCAAGTGCCCGGAGACCAAATATTTAGTGACCCCCCTGGATGCTTGTTCAGACAGCAGCTTTTTTTTGGAAGAAGTTAATGGGCAACCTAAGCTTAAGCGTACTCATAAATATTATGTTCAAGTCCAGGGACTGATGGGGGTTACTGGAGCCACA
Source organism: Siderastrea radians (assembly GCA_964017195.1). Lineage (NCBI taxonomy): Eukaryota > Metazoa > Cnidaria > Anthozoa > Scleractinia > Rhizangiidae > Siderastrea > Siderastrea radians. Next base: position 30,645,286 of record OZ024888.1, read on the forward strand.
TGGTGTGATTTTGTGGTTTACACCGGTAAAGGAATGAGTATTGAGTGCATTCCATTTGATGTTCAATTTTGGAACAGTTTGAAGGCAACATTAAAATTGTATTATTTCAAACACTTCTTAGCTGCAGCAGCAAGAGAACCTAGAGTGTAAGGCTAAAACCGTAATTATTGTAACATGCATGATTCATAAGGGTGCAGTCAGGTGATGGGGGGGGGGGGCTGTATTAAAACAAAAAGGGAATGAAGATGCTGTTATTTACAAAATTCTGAATGACTTTGTTTCAAATAATGTCATGGAACTGAATATTGTATCATAAAGCTATATCATTAATATGAACTTTGACAGTTTGCTTGACTATAGCCCTGAGCAGTTAAACATGTCAGTTTAAGTTAGTTCCAGTTCCAGTTCCAGTTAGTGTTTTGGTCTTCAGTGGTTTCTTGAAGTAACAAGATCTTGCATGTCAATGGTTACAAAGAACATAACTACCCTAATATTTTTGGTGTTTATGGTGTTATAAACTGTACGTATACTGCAAGAAAGTAAATAAACATATCACGTGACACTAGATATGAGTGGATCCTGAGTATTGCACAGGAAAGCACACACACTCCACATTTGGTTAACAACACCAAGTAAACTTAATGGAACAACTCCATTCCAAATCCGGAAGTTCTTTATCTTGTTTATGGCCCTCTCTACGTGAATCCTCAAACTCGCAATTTGCTGTGTCCTGATGACATCCTCTGCTGACATCTGAGGGTTACTACCAAGGAAAGGTGGGATGTTGAGACTAACACCCAGAGGCAAAATGTCTTGAATCTGAAAGCCTTTGTCTGCCATTACAGAGTCACCATCGTCAAAGGACTGTGACAATAAGCCACTTCGTAAAACAATTTCACGGTCTGAAATACTGCCAGTGTATAACTGGCTGATAAACGTAATTGCACCACTTGGGGCAATACCAACCAGTGCTTTCAGTGTCACATGGCTTTTATAAGAACTGAATAACTCGGAGTTCAGGAGCAAACTGCTAGGCATTTCAATGAACACTTCTGTGCAGTCAATAATAACCCTTGTTGAAGAAAATTTTTCTTTAAAATCTGCAGGCATGGTTTCCTGCACAATTGACTTTGATGGCCAGATGCATACCTGGCCAAATTTTAAAAACATAAAATTGATCCAAGGCACAAAAATCCTGCTGATAGTGGACTGTGCCACACCATATAAGTGAGCTAAATGGCGCTCAGAAAAGCCTCTTCTTAGGCGGCACAAAACAATAAAAAATTCCTCAATTGGTTTAACCGCTTAACGTCCGTGCCGGCCTGAGCCGGCCTTGATTTTGCGCGTGTTCGCTTTTGGCCCCAGCCTCCCCTAGAAAGGCTTTTTTGGTCCCCTTTTGTCCTAGTTGTCTTCGGGAATGTTCAACCAATCAGAATCCACCAACTGCGCATATATTTGAAGGCTTGAGGGGGTCCTAGAAGGGAAGAATTTTTGTCACTCTCCAAGAAGATCACATTTCACTCAAAATGGCTGCCGTGCTCTTCACGCATGAATTTTCAAGATGGCAATATCTCGCTCTCGGAAGGAAGGATTACCTTTTGAAACTTAAAAATCGAAAGAAGAAGCTCTAAGGAACACTCGACAAGTTAAGCGATGGAATTTAGAGCTTTTAGAGCGAAGAAAACATCTTTCGAGGACGAACAGCTGTTTTGTCAAAGCGAAGGACAATCTTTCATCGCAAGAGATTTTTCGAACTGCGGACTTTCTGGGAAATGCTCAAGCACTTCTATGAGTCTACGGTAGAGTAAATTACACATTTGATTGTAAATTTTTACCGAAATAACTTCTTAATTGAAGGATTCTTTGTATTTCTTAAAGTTTTCGTAACAGTTTTGAAAAACGTGCACAGTTCGCATCAGTAAATGCTCTTCAAAATAACTTGCACATCGAGCGAAATCGCTTGCGCGTAGCTTCCCTCGAAGAAAGAATTGAACGCGTTTGGTTTTCAAAAACGAATAAAGGCGTGTATTAATAAATGTGTTATTTAGAAAAGCTTACTGTCTCCTCTTCTGCGAATCTTCGTTCATGAAATTTCCAAAAATAGTAATCTGACCTAAACACACACACAAATCCTCTGTTGTGGTTTGATTTCACGCGCAAGACAACATGTGAATCTCTTGCGTAAATTTTCAAAATTTTGACTTCAAGATTGTATTTTTGGCTAATTCTTAATTGACAACTGGTGTATTTTATTCGAAAGTTAGAAATTCTAACTATTCTAGATCAAGTGAGTGTTGTGTTTTCGAGCCTATAAATTGTCGTTTCGTACTGCACATGGGGTTGTTTATTACCAACTGCTAACTTAGCGAATCGATCAAGAAACACGCGGCCGGTAATGAGTTAAGTTTTCGTCGGCGTCCTTTCTTGGCAGGTGTTACGTTTTCGTCCTCATCAGAGTCAGTGTCATAGAAACCCTCTGGGACATCTGTCAAGGTACTTCGTGGGCGAATATTTTCTCCATCTTCACCTGGATTCAGAAAATTAAATATTGCCATGAAAGTGGCAAAATTGGGGAGGCCATTGTAAAAGTTAATGTCAGCATCCGAACTGAAGCGTTCCAGGCAAAATAATCAGGAAGATATTGCCTCATGTTGCCTCTCTCCTTCGGCCAATTTGTTTTTGAGTTCAATGTTTTCTTGTCGAAGGTTTATTAGCTCCTGTTCCATTTCCTCCATAACCTTCTTTCTGTAATCAACTGCATCTGGCTCCAAGTTACTTTCATTTATCTCGTCATTTTGACTGAGTTCATCGATGAGGACACTGGAAGTTGACTCGCATACCCTTTCCACCGCAGTATTTGTTTCTTGCGATTCAGTGCGAGTGGACGCGGACGAAAACAATTTTTTCTTTTGAGGCAAAGGGTGTCTTTCTGGGGGAGCTTTTCTTTTCCTTGGGGAAGGAACAGACCAAGCAAATCTTGTTGGAACACCGCCAGGTACCACATACGCTCGTCCGTTAAAAGATTTTCTAACATCTCGCCTGAAATGTAGCGAACACACTTTAGTTCCTTTTCTGATCGTGAAGTCCTTTCCTTCGTCTCGACGAATTGCATGGATCCACTGTTTTCTCCTTAGAGGTGAACTGGGAAAGTCAAAAAACGACACTTTCTCTCCTGTGGTAGATTTCGGTCCCTTCTGATGGCATTCTGGTACAGAACAACTAGTAGGCATGGTGAAATAGAGTCGAAATAGAACAGAGCAGATCGACAACGACAGAACAACGAAGCATTTCTCGAGACGCGCAGTCAAAACAAAACAAAGCGAGGCCGCAGTAGCCTCGCTTTCGTGCAACTCGTCCCGGGCCATCCGAGTGGTCCGCCATATTTGCATTCGGTGTATGTCGTAAAGCAAAGGGCAACACACGATGCAGTAATGTCCACGTGAGGGATTCATCCGCAGTTCCTCTCTCTGAAGCGTGACGGATACAATTTTCTTCATCGACCCAGACAAGGGTCACCAATTCAATAAAAGCCGCCACTCGATCTCTATTCAACACACGCCACGTTTCTTCTCTTCTTTCTCTGATCCTCTCGGCCAATCGAGCCAAATGTGATCTGTCGGGTCTTGTTATTAAACGCAATGCTTCTCGTCCAAAAATATTCTGAAAAGAATCCAAACATCGCAAAGGTCTTCGACGTGGCTTCATAATTTCACCCTTACACGCTTCAGACATGAACCAAAATGACGCCGTTACCGACAAACAAACCAATGCAATCATAATTAATAATAAACCTAAGATCTCGTGACGTATTTCCCGTATGCCTCGACCTCATATTGAGACCCCACATGAAAGCGAGGTTTTTTGTGCTGCATGAAACCGAGGCAAACCATCCTGTATCAGCATACAGTACTACTGGCCTGTCTACCAGGATCAGATGACATGTGGGAGGCATGTGAGTGTGCAGCTGTCGATGTTCCAGGTGTCTTCTCCCCTAAGCACAGTAGTACGTGAACATGAGGGCATACTTTTCTCTGCTTTGAACCTTTGTCTTGCTGAGAAATCCGCTACCGCCCTAACAGCTACAATGGAAAAGCTTTTCTTCCCTCCTAGAAACGACGTTAACCGCTTCTAGAAGAGTTGACAAATGCCCCATTCCTGGGCAGAGGTTTTCTGACAAATCCCCACCGCCGAGACCAACAAGACGACAAATGCCTGGGGGGGATGGGCACGCTTGGAATTGAAAAAGCTTATGTATGACCGCCAGCTGCTGTTCTTAACGATTGCATGGCTTACAATACATATTCAAGATTACATCATCGTATAGTCCGTGCATATTAACTCTTTAGCTTTCCAGTTATATTTTTTCCCTTAACAAACCTTTCACTCATTAAAGGAGATTTGATTATCATCGGGTACTTTCATCTAGGATTTTCATACAAAGAAATACTGGGATTCCTACTACTGTTACATGAGATTACCTTAAAGGGGTTATGTCATGAGGATTTTCATAACCTAGGGCCTTTACTCATACACAAAATGCTCCTGTAAAACTATGAGGAAGATATTAAATGAACGTTATCAGGGAGAGCTAACCATAACAATTTCTTTATTGGTTTTGAGAACATAGCATCAAAACCAATTTTTTCAAGTTTCAATCCATTTCCATCCTTGCCATCAGTAGCAACAGATGACAGGAAACAGTTTCAGTGCCGCAAGACAGTCTTTAATAACAAAGCTAGACCATTATTTTTGGAATTCAATTGATGCCAAGACATTTTTTTAGCTCTTTAAAAAGATAGTAAAATAGCATGACTTAGCCCCTTTAAGGTATGGGAGGAATTTGGTACAGATGTGTTGACATTACATAATCCTCACATACTAAGTTTTCTCTCTCTGCTGTGAAGGCTATAAACTGGTTTACTATGAGTCATGCCAGAGCGCAGTTTTCACTCTATAGCTGCAGAATCAGAGAAGACCCTTTTTTCGTCACTGCTATATGACAAAGGTTTGTACTTGTGAATAGACCATGACCATTACAGTTATGAGCTTAGTACCCTAGCCTCTGAGTGAACGTGAACCTGAGTTTGACCTTGTTTTGATACAAACCTCTTACCTTTTCTTATGAAAATCAAGCTAAAAAATACTAGTTAACATAAAAATAAATCGGCCATTTTTAGATTTACTTTGCAATTAAGAAGATGTAGAGGTTACGTAACCATGGGACAACCAGCTAGCCAGTTAACAAAGACTAAAAAACTCATCCTGAAACTTATGGTCAAATTTGGCAAACTTTGTCAGTAAAACAAAAACAAACCTTCTCAGTGTTTGGAACCCGTGATAAAGCACGAAGCTCGAGTTCTTGGCATATTACTTCACACCTTTACAGTTAACCTTTTAGACAACAGGTAATATGGTGGATTATCTTTGAGTTAGAAACTCTAAAACATATCGCTTAGCGAGCTGGGTCTAAAGTACAGGTCAGATTCCACAGGTCAAGAATTCAGGTCACTGCTCTGACTGCTCCATCGATAAATTACCAAACCACACAGATTCCCCTCAATCTAATAGAGCATTTTGTTAAGATATTAGGGCTAGGAGACACTTTTAATGCTGTCTATGTATCTGTGTCATGGTGACCTGTACTCTGACCTGTGGAAAAGTGACCTGTATTTTAGACCTGCCACGATTAGCATGGGGTAATTACTGTGTTACTGTGTTGTATCAACAGCATGTCCCTGTGTGTAGCTAAGCTGATAACTAAATATTAGAACTACACATGCTGCTAACAAGTTACAAACTGGCTTGCTTCTAGACACCCACAAGCATAAAAAAATAGCAAATCACAACAAACTAAGCAAATTGATCTCTTTTGTTTTTCAATTCCCCCAAATACATCGCAAGTGATAATGAATCTGTGGTAAACATAATAGAGACCTTTAGATCCACGTTTACCGCAAACCACGAACGTCTAGAAGTCACGTGACCAGGCCTTGAGGTCACGTTTGAGGTTTTCAATGCATGTTTTCGACGGCAAGAGGTAGGTTTTCACATTTACGATTTCCCTCAAGGTTTCTTTGCTTTTATTTCCAGTTATCTCACATATTGACGCTATAAATCTGTAAAGTAGTTATTTGTCTAAATATAGAGAAATTTAGGTCGAAAGAGTGCATGTTGAGCATTTTGTCTTCTCTCGAAAAACAAGCATTTGCAAAGTTGGCAAATCCAATATGCCGGCGATTAATATCTAACGTGAGTTTTTACCCTTTGATCTTTATAAAGTGCTTAAAATCAATTTTTCTCTCGCGTTTAGACCCCAGCAAAATACACCATGGCCTTTAGATGGCCTAGCATGTTTCATGATATAGCCCTCGCAACTGAGGTTGCCAGAGACAGACCAGAAAAGCCTTGTGAGTGGGACAAGATTGCAGAGTCGCTAAGTCAGCTCTTCTCAACTGAGAAAACGGTGACACTAAAGGGAAGAGGGTGCCGCGAAAGGATGGACAGGATACTAACAAAGTACAAGGAAGAGGATGCCAAATCCCTGAAGAGGTAGGAACTATTTTTAATGTCAAAAAGACACCTCTGAGGTAATTGAAGCTTTCTCTCTCTCTGTTATATGATCCGACACCTGTGGTGAGTGGAGCGATTAATGCTGCCATAAATGTTAAGTAGCAACTTTTTTGTTTATTTCAAGCTCTTGGAACAACTTGAATACCCCGCCACTTTTCATTTGTATATGAAAATAAAATGAAAAGTGTCTCAAGAGCAGCTTTTTGTTTTTGGGATAAACAGCAAGGCCTTGCCGTGATGAACCTTTCATTTGGGAACATTTTATCATGCTGGCTGTATTTGTTCAGCCTGTTTACGGAGATCTCAGCTGCCTCAACAAGAATACAGCGAGAATACATGCAAGTGGGCCAGCCCACCTACCTTTTCAAGGCCTTGAAAAAGTAGGGGTAAACACTCAAAATAAATTCAAAAGATAGGGTGTCCTCCATTTAAATTCCCAAGATCAGGCACAGAGGAAGAATTCAAGAGCTTCAACAGCTCTGTGAAGACATAATAATGTATAGGAGAGATGTAGTGGAGGAGGGAAACAGGGAAAAAGAAGCCAAGAAAAAAAAAGAGGAAGAGGACAGGAAAAAGGGAGAAGAGATGAGGAAGGCGGCAGTAGAAAGATTAGCAAGTTAATACATGGACATGTAGAATATTATAGTTTGTGGATTATTGCATATTTAGTGCTAGCACTAAACTTAACTACTATAACTTATGAAAACAGCGTGAACACAAGCATATATCCACTTCAACCAGCTGTCTTTGCTAGAACAGCGCTTAAACTTAGGCACACGAAGAATGGCATCTTCCTTGTGATTATGCTTATGGACTAGCGTTGAGCCCCTGGGGGCAAATTTAAATTTTAGATGCCCACACACCTAGTAAATTCCAAAATCAGTTGTGTTCGAGTAAAAGCCTGACTTTTTCATCTTGATTGCTTTCAAAGAGCATCATAATTTTGAATTCTGGTGGTCTTAATTTTTTTGATGTCACATCTCTATTTAATTTAAAATTGTTGGTTTTATTAACTATTGTATTTTTTTTTACCTTCTCCTATTGTTTGTGGGTCTCTTGAGCCCCAACCCTCGCCTCTAAGTCCAAGAACTTCAATTAGTGACAAAAGTCCTTGCGACAGTTGGTTGAAATGAATACTAAATTTAACATTCCCATTTTTCCACTTTAAATTCGTTGCAGCTTGTGAACGACTTCCCCTCCTTTTCAATGTTGTACACAAACGAGGCAAGTCTTGCAGACCGTAAATCCAACATTGTTTCGGGGGGAGAGGGTTACATCGAAGGGGTGAATTGTTATATTTGTCCAAAGTACTCATAAACTGCCAAATGTCACAACACTTTTGGCGCTCATTGTTGCTAGCAGGCTAGTTGCTTAAAGGCTGACCTGCCACTGTACAGGTATTTCTTCTGATGCCTTATAAAATGTAAAAATGGTGATCTAATCCATCCATGTGCTTTATTTTAGAATGTCGCAGGAAGAAGTCTGCCCAGTCCTCTGATGGGGATTCAAGTGCTGAAAGTGGGTCAGATAATGAGAAAAGCACTCCATCCAAAGGTAAAGCCAGGAACTTAATACATTTTTATTCTATTTTTCCTTCTAAAAATAATTTTAAAAAGTTTCATTGCTATAAAGATTTCATCTGAGCAACTACGAAACCATATATTTTTAATTTTAAAGTCCCAGGCATTTATTGAAATCTGTAAATAAACAAACAATGGAGCTCGGTGGCAAGGTGTTTATTTGAGAGTGGTACAAAAAAGTGTCGGTCATTTGAGAGTGTTGTCTCTCATTTCGATGATGTCTCTCTCATTTATTTGAGAGTGGTGTAGAATTGTCCCGTAATCTTAGCCCTAAACCACAAGTGAGTACAGTGTATGATACTTTATGATACTTTCACTCGCCCAGTCCCCTCCATTAAAAAAAGGAAAATTTAGCCCCTCTCCCCCCACCAGTAATAAAATGTATCATCAATATTTAAACAGTTTTTGATATATATTTTTTAGTAAAGCAAACACCTCAGAAGCGTGCCTCATGGTTGTCTGCCATGGAGATGCTGGAAGCTAAATATCAAAGGAAGGCAGATTTAGAACTAGAACAGAGAAAGCTTGAATATGAATTACAGAAGAGGAAGTATGAGGACGAGGTGCAAGAGCGAAAGGAAAAGTTGAAACGAGAGATAGAAGAATGGTGTGTGCTACTGTCTCTATTGAAAGACAAACTCTAAATTGTTTGTTATCTTTTGCCCCTTTTGGGTATTTTATTAAGCTTATCAGCTGTCGCATGTGCATTTGAACATACAGGTTTCTTTTTAAAGAAACTTTAGAAACCCCTTTAACACATGCAATTAGACAACATGTTTCAATCAAGGTCAAGAACATTAAAGCTCACAAGTTTTCAATGTACAGTTCTTATGTGTTTGTAGTAACAAATGGTTCCTTTCTAGTTGGAGAAAATAGTATTTATTAGAATTATTTTGTTTGTCTCAATGGCATAGCTACCCTATAGGTTTAGGCATTCAATATTGTTTCAGCCCTACTTGACTCGTAAAAAATACAGGATCTACAAAAACTACAGGGTCACTTTTGCAATGTAGCATGTCAATCTCCTACTTTTTTCCTTAGGCTCATCCATGTTTTTATCCTATGCTGAAGGTAAAAAAGATGTAACATTTGGTTTCAAGTTTCTGATTTCCACCAAATTTTGATGCATAATTTTCTGGTCATTTCATGACTAAAATTTAAAATTTTCCTGCTGTTGGCACCCCGCCCCCCTAAAATGAACAAAATGCATTTTAATGTTCTCACTGCTTTAGCAATAACTAAGGGATTTTGCTATTTCCATGATTTATTTACCCTGAAAGTTGATGAGAATGCTACCACCAGTGGTCTTAGTTAACTGCAGTTAATTTTTCCTCTTTTTGACATTTTTCCCCCTCTTTTTGGATCCTGAAACTCCTGTTTTCCTATTTTGTTAACCACCCTTCCACTAACTTTTAGAGTGATTTTCATCAGCCTGTGAAACAATTCTTAGAATTAGTGTATTAGTCTTCATGTGATGTACTAAAAGTAATTATTAATGGTTAAGTAAATATGTTTCCAGTGATGGTGGTTGCAGGTTAAAGAAAGTTCATGTCTGTGATCCATACAGACAACTTGATTAAAATGCTAGCCACCAAATAATACTTGCCAACAGGCTGAAGGAGTACTTTCAAGTTCTTTTTGAAGTCTAAATATGCAAACATTTGGATTATTTTGCCAAATCCCCATTCAACACTGACCCTCACTTTGCTCATCTGTGTGTTGAATTCTTGTTCATTGTCAGTAAGGTGGGCACCACGAAATGGAGACATGATGTTAAGTGTTAAACCATATGCAGGGTCACCATAAATGATGTAAGGGTCTCCATTTGGTTTTTCAAATCTCCGTAGCTTATCCAGAGGCCACTCTCTCCGAGCATAAAGGCATCATGCCTACGACCCTCAATCGGTCCATACATATGAGCAATAATACCGTTGGGGGCTTGAACTGACTGAAAAAAAAGAAGAACAAAGATTGCCTTATGATTACAATAATTTTAAACCTGCAATTAGGAGTGGATATAGTATTAATTTTCAGAAGGGGGTGTACCATTAGAGTAAGTGACAGAGTGTGGGTGCTGACTGCTATAAAACTGTAGATGCATGATTTATGTTGAGCCTTAAGGGTGTGTCACCAGTGGGCATCACTTGGATCTCTCTAGGTTAGCATTAAATTAGGGTAGAGGATTTTCAGTGAGAGCTGTAGGAAGGGAGGCAAGAAAATTACTTTAGACACTGTGAATGAATGAATGAATGAAAAACCTTTATTTAACCATGATCTGTTTTAAAGCAAATACATGCTTGAGGGGTCGTGTGTACGTGTGACTGACTACCTACCTAAGAAAAATTAATATTACATTGTAATAAACTAAAATAAACGATATTATGTTTTAATAAGATTAAGATTTAAAATTGAAAATCACACGTGTCTCGGAGTTGTCTGGATCGACAAACTGCCAAAATTAAGTTTTTAAATATGGGGTCCATTCTCCCTTTTCTGCAAAACTGCTTGTGGTTGGTAGCGTTATTAAAATAGCTTTACACAAAATTCCATAAGACTGCACCTCTGTACCGGATTGAGTTCTTTAATATATAGATTTAGCCAAGCCTAAAAGCGGAACTCCAATTTTTATTTATTTATTTATTTATTAGTATTTATTTTATTTATTATTATTTTATTTATTATTATTATTATTATTATTATTATTATTATTATTATTATTATTATTATTATCTCAAGTGGTACCTGACAGCAATATTATAGTTTAGGTAATTATTAGTAAATACACCTCTCATCAAATTAGAATCTGCATACCTGGCAACCCTATAAAATCAGAAATAGGGACCACCCCCCCCCCCATGCTCACCCCAGTCCTGGGGTAGTGCCCTGCCCCCCCCCCCCCACTGCCCCCCAACACTGAGCAGGGTCTAGGATGCTCTAGGGTTTTTGCATTAATTTTTAAAAATATTGCCTGTACTGTACTGTCTTAGCATTAGAATTCTCAGGTGTTGTTTAATGGTCTCAAGCACCACATGTATTGCACAAAACAAAAGAAAAGTCAAAAAAAGACCAATTGAAGGCCAATCTTTAATAATCCAGTTCCAAATTGTCTTTTTTTCCTGGAAAATCGGAATGTCCCGTTTTTTTTAGGTTTTGAAACTCCAAAATTGGGACAATTCCCATTAAATGGGGATGGATGGCAGGTATGAACCTGTTTTACAAAATTCTAAATAAGCCCCAGTTTTAGGTTGTAAACTTAAATATTGGGCACAATAATTATTTTTGTTCACCTTACCTCGGCCTTTTCTCTGCCACAAGTCTACGGTTTAATTTATTTACATTTTTGCAGAGTTGTCAAATTGCATAGACAAGGTACTAATTGAAAAATACCTCCACCTTATTCAGTGGTTTGACAGATAAGTTGTGTGGTATAGAGCGAGGAAAAATGCGAGCAATGAGTACCGGTAAAATGTCCTTGACCATTATCTGTAAAACCACTGAATGATATTTATTATTCCACTACAATATTTGCCTATCATTTTAAATGATTTATTCAATGAGTGATTTGAAACCGGGACACTACAGTGCAATACACTCATACCCTCATGTATGTGTTTCCCCCTTATATGATAAACTGATGCTATAGTGGAATAACAATGTACCTTGTTTACTCTTATTGATGCCCAGGGACTATTATATTAAAATCAATCTCTTTAAGTACCCATCAGTCATGAATCAACCACTCAACCACTTAGTTGATAAATCGGTCAATCAGTCAATTAAAAATTTGTGACTAACAGTGTTGCCAACGCGAATAACAAATGGTCCAGTAACCACTAGTGACTTTATTTGATGCACAGATTATGACTCACTATGTTACTACTCCTGACTGTGATGGTAGTAAATCTTGTGGTTGAATTTGTTTTTGGTTTGATCATTAGCCTTTACACTGCATCTAATGTCACCAATGAGCAATGTTACTGATTGTCATAATCTGGTAGCAAAGAGAAACAAAAAGAAAAGCCTCTTCATAAATCATTTCAGGATAGTCAGAAACCTGTCATGTAATGAACTGACAAGAGGGGATCAGACTGTGGTGAATCCATCATTTGAAATAGTTTTCCCTGTCAAGTGAATTCAAGTAAATAAGTCTGAATCATTATTCCTGGGAAGTTAGTTGTGTGTGTGCTTGTGTGTGTGTGGGGGGGGGTAGGGTTACTCCCAAATAACTGAAATGCTACTGGTGTATGGATGTGTTACTGAGGGAACATGAAGTGTATGTGGATACAGTCAAACTAATCACCAACATCAAAATTTACCAAAAAAAAAAAAACAAAAATATAAAACCTTATTTCAAAACTGCTCTTAAAATTTTTTTATTTCAATTGATAATGTCTGCCTGGGAACATACATGTAGCTAAGAGTACAAATTTATTAACCAAAGCCTTACAATAAACTGCCATATTTTTTCTGACATCAGGTTGATGGAATAAAAACCTGTATGGGAAACAAAGCAGAGTTTAATTACCTCAGTTGCCAAAAGTAAGCCCGTGGCTTTAGGGAGGTTCTAAGGATATTTGCGCAATTTTTTTCTGCGCATCCATACTGCGCGCACAATTCACAAAATTGGCATTATGTCATGCCGTGTCATGCACTGAGCATGCACGCTCGCATGAAAAACTACCCCAAATGTTTTAAGACACTGTAAACTGCCGCTTATAAGCCCTAAGCTGATACAACTTTGTAAGGGGTTTTGGGTGGGCTTATAAATGGAGGGGCTTATATCCGGGGGGGCTTATAAGCGGGATAAGAAAAACGTTACAAAATGAGCCACAGCAGTGTTGATCGAAATACGTTTTTAATGTACCAGTTTGTAATTAACCTTTGAAATGTCACAATAAATCGAATTCACTTCAATTTTAACAACAAAATCAAAACTGCAACAACGCGAACGTAACCGGAACATAACAAAACAGAAGCTCAGAGTTAATCTTTCAGTTTTCTGTGAGAGTGCTTAATATTAAGGAAACAGGGAAAACTAGAGGAGGGCTTATATCTGGGGGGGGGGGGTGGCATATTACCGGATGTATTTTTTGTTTACAGGTGGATGGGCCTATAGCCGGGGGGGGGGGGGGGGCTTGTAAGCAGGTGGGCTTATAAGCGGCAGTTTACGGTATTTGTTTTCAGTTTTGAGCATGTGCATTTAAATAAGTGGCATTGAAGCAATCCAAGTGGATGTAAGGTAAACTGTATTTTTCAAGATGGTTGGTCTCATGTAAATACTTATGCCAGTCTGAATTTCAGACTGGTCTCATGTAAACAAAATTGCACCAGTCTGAGTTTACACTGTTTTAATGAAATCAGGGTTTTACTGCCCCTGGGTATCTGAGGATGTTGTTAAACATTCTTGAGAGCTGCTCAACTTTAGTCTGAGGGGGTGTTTGCATGACACCAGTTCATTGTATGCTTTTCATTCTGCTACAAGTTCACCCCAGTTCCCTCTTGCTTCTCTGTATTTGTTATATGATTACAACACAAAATCTCGTAACAGTGCAAGCCATACCTGGGTGAGTTCATACCGGTATCACGTAAACATGGTGTAACTATTTGATTCATTCTGCATTAAGTTACCCCCCCTGTAATTAACCATATTGCCATCCAGATAAATCTCACATCACCATTAAAAAGGGATTTTGTAACTTGAGGAGGGGAGATTCTTAACTACAAATCTCGCATTGTTGCTAAGGGATTTTTGTGGATGGTATTCTGTCATACGCTGTTTTCAGCGTTTCCTGCCACTATATTGGTGAAGTAATGAAGAAGAACATATGAATTCCACAACTGAACATTGTGCACGCATAGCTACTGCCAGTCCCATGCAACTGCACATTAAAAAGAAAATCAGTAAAACTAAGAGGAAACTAGTAAAGTTCCGACTTTTTTGCGAATCGCCTCACCCTTCTTTACAATCTGAAGCATGCAATTACTGTTTTTACAAAGAATAGAAGAACTACAGCACAAAAATGTATAAAGATATGTGCTTGTGCCATCACAACTTTTATATTCATAATAAAGCAAATTTCTAGAAACTGTTGCTTAAAATTTTGCATCCTGATAATCTTTAAATGTTCGCAATGTTTACAATAGCGAGAACTGTATGCTGTTTGAGTTTTAGCATTTTTTCTGTTCAGGTCAAATGACATGCTGAATATGGTTGTGACTTGAAAATCTTGAAAACCTTTCCCATAAAACAAACGTGGCCAAGCAGCTTATCTGTGGAAGTAATAGGGTTTCCAAGATATGATGGTTCTGTGGAACTTCCCACAGCAACAATATGGTGATTAAGAGTCTCCTCCCTTAAGTCCAGATGTAAAGGCTCTCATTGCCACCCAAATGGAAGTCTTGATGGCACACTCATGTAAATGTTGTGTTTCAATTTTATCCTTGGTTCAATTTTTATTTTCCATTGTGAATAATAGGATTGCCAAATAAAAATTGGAGCTCCACTTTTAGGCTTGGCTAAATCTATATACTTAAATGATTTTAAAACTGTTTAATTATGTTTGACTGGGTTCAGAAATTGAATGGAATCAAACACAGCTGTATATATAGGCATATTTTTGGTCATCAATTGTGTTCAACTACCGAACCCAAATTGACCCAATCACTGCATTCAATCCAGTTCAATTTACTGAACAATTAGATACGTAAGCTGGGCTAATTATATATTAACTGATATCTTCCACGTACCTTAACTTCACTGTAAGAAAATGCTGCATCACTGATCACTGCTGGCATATATGCCTAGAACAGAAAAAAAGGATCAGTGAAAAAAAAAAACATTCAGGGCTAAAAAATGGCAGTCGCCCAGTCGCCAGTGGCGATTTAAAACTGACCAGGGCCACTAAAAGTCGAGGCTTAAATGCCTGATAGAGGACTGCAAATAAAAGGTACACTGTAGTTACAATTCAAATAAATTAGACTTTCATTGGAGCATCTTTGTTTTCTTTCTCCTCCTCAACTCTAAGTTCATCAATTGAAGAAAATTTTCAGTTCTTGGAGTGCAAAATTCATGAGAACGAGCGCCTGTCAAATTACTTTCATGCTTAAAATAATATTAACTTCATTGTTTTTCTTTTGACAACATCAAATAACTAATATTGTATGTAACATACATTATTAAAGCATTCACAACGCAATTTTTGACCAATGTGACATTAATGAACAGAAAGAATGGGTGAACAGAATAGTAATTATACTCAATGTCAATTATTAAGGGAGTCGTCATTCACTTTGCTAGCATTGTCACTTCCCGCTTTGAAATGTTGTTGCCGAAGCTATACTTTGCTTTACTTTTGTGATCCACCTGATTCATGAGACGTACAAGACCCATTGTTGGAAATTTTTGCATCCACCCGTGAAAGTGTTCTTCTTTCCAGCTTTTGTGGAATCCTAACAAATAATTAATAAATCATCGCCTGAACCCCTCATTTGCAGCTATCCAAACTCTTTTAGCCATTTGTCTAAAAAGTGGTTACATGTAATTGTCTTCCGCCCTTTGCACGGTTCATTGGGTAATACAGGTAAGGTAAAGCACTTGAATATCAATCGATCGAATGAGCAACAAAATGGCAGGACCTCATTTAAGTTTACTGGATGTTCAATCATCTCCAGTCTCCTTTGCTTAACTCAGTAAAGAGCCAATTGCAATTAATCAAACATGTTCTAACTAATCCCAGCAGACAATTGTCAGTTAAACAAGCCAGATTGCCTTTAGGAAGCAAAAACACATCAGTACAAATATGTCAATTGCATAAAAAAATCCTTTGCTTACATCTGGATTCCCCCCCCTTGGGAATACAATGATTTTTGAGAAAACCAAAAAATGCATGCAGTAATTATTTAAACTTTCTAAAACATGAACATTCCATTATGAGTGACAAATAGTAAGAAGCACTTTCCACAATGCAGTGCTTTTATTTCATACATGTAGGTTAACTGAGATCGAAAAAAAAATGGCAAATTGCAGTCGCCTTCTGAACTAATGCATGGTTCAATTTTACCTGTTACCATCCCCCCACCAGGCAACCCCGGGGACAAGTCCAGCCCTTCGAGCCTGGGGGTGGGGAATTGTTTGAAGTGGTCTTGTCCCGGGGAGTCGGGGAGGAGGGCAAATCGAAAATAACTTCTTGTTGTTCTTGTAAAGTACGTCACTTCTCAGTTGATATGATGGCCCCGGACCGCGTGGAGCCTATTTCCAGTGAAAATCTCTAGTATTTGTAGCAGACTGTTTAGAGAAGAGTAATCTCTCAAAATTAAAATCTGTGTTCGACGGTACGTTTATTATAAATTGTTGAAAGAATGTGCGTTTGATGCATACTCGAATGAATGGTGGTCGTCACAAACAAAGAAATATTTCTTCAGTGTGTTTATATTTATAATAAGACCACTTAAATAGACTCTATATCAAAACGGATGCACAGTTTTATGTTAAACAGAGATTTCAGTCCAGTGTTCGTATGAAACAAGGTAAGAAAAACTCCTTTAAATGCTGCCATCAATTTGTTCATGGGCCTCTTGTGCGTATGCGCTATATTTAGAATAAAACATGTGGCGAAGAAAATTTCTTTACTTGCCAGCCGTACGCCAGTCCAGGCAGAGTTTTTTCTTCAGTTTTCTGTTCATGTTTTTATTATATTATGCATGTAGTGTCCTTCTTTCAATAAACTCTAGAAAAGCATTTAAGTTCTTGTCAAAACGTCTGATTTTGCTATTGTACGGAAATCAATATGGTCATTTAGGTTTTGTACACAAAACAACGTATTTGTGGTCGATGAGGAGTCCCGGAGGTGGGGAATCGTCTCTTTCTGTGTGCCCGGGGGTGGGGAATAGACTGCCAAGTGAGAAAAAAATTGCAAATCCCGGGGGGGTAGGCCCGGGGAGGGGGAGGATGGTAACAGGTAGAATTGAACCATGCATAATATTGAGTGATAAACAAAAAAAATTCACACATACACATGTAAGCTTAACTTGAGCTTAAGTGAAGCCAAATAAAATTATTGAAATTCAAGCAAACAATTCATAAGTGATAAACAAAATTAATTCACACATAAGCTTAAGTCTTGAGCTTAAGTGAAGCCCAATAAAATTATTGAAATTCAGGCGAACAATTCATAAGTGATAAACAAAATTAATTCACACATAAGCTTAAGTCTTGAGCTTAAGTGAAGCCAAATAAAATTATTGAAATTCAAGCAAACAATTCAGAAATCAGAATATGGGTTAAAAAATATTTAAGACCTACTTCAGTAGATACATAAATGAGGATGTGCTTTTTCGTCGATTCGTTACTTGCATGGATTTTGGTAGGGGTTTTGCCGAGGATATTGTAAACAATGACTGGATTCAGAGTTTAAAAGAACGAGGAGAGTATATGTAAGGTACTTCAGTGGATTCATAATTAATTAGGTGAGGGGGTTAATTTATGCGGGTCTAACCCTAAGTGGCCATCTTGTTTCTCGGGATGGTTAATTTATTCATGCTAACCCTAAGTGAATTCTTGGAACCGTAACCCTAGGTCAGATTTCTCGGAAGCCGCCATCTTGGATTTAACCCTATTTTGGTTGTTAACCCTAATTTATTCTATCGGGAAGGTTTCTTGTTGTTTTCTTGCGAAGCGAAGCTTCTCAGTCGCCATGTTGGATTTTCTAACCCTAAGTTTCTCCCCCGTTTTTAAAGTCTCTGTGTGACTGAAAGTTTTACTTGAAAGTCATCTTTGAGACTTTATCCCTCTTATCCTTTAACTAAGAAAAAAGAAAAAGTTGGAGGTATGTGGACTCGAACCCCAGACCTTCCGCGTGCAAAGCGGACGCTCTACCAACTGAGCTACACCCCCACCGATACTAATTGACGCAAAACAACGGTCTAGGTTTATTCGAGATGGCAGTAAGCCCCCAATGGAGCGAATGCGTCTCCCGCTGAATAAACTCTAGTCCGTTGTATTTTGTTATAGGGATATCATGATCTTATATTTGACGTGTATGTTGGAGTCTTACCCTTGTGGGATGTGCGCGCGCAAAAAACATTACCTCAACTAGGAATCGAACCTAGATTTTTGCGGCCACAACGCACTGTCTTACCGTTAGACGATTGAAGTTTCGGTACCAGGTCTCCTAGCTATAATCGGGATATTGGGACCAACTCTCCCAAATACACTCTAGTTACCTAGTACTTTTCAATTACAAACAACTTGTTTTATATATGATTGTATCATTTCATTCGCTTCCTTGTGGGATGGCCCGGTAGCGTAATGGTTATCGCATCTGACTCCAGATCAGAAGATTAGTGGTTCGAATCCACTTTGGGTCACTCTTTCTTTTGTGGTCATAACTTTCTTAAGATTTGGTGGCTCCTAAAAGAGCCGTTGATTTTTATTGAGGTTTTAATCCTCATCTTCTTCGTCTTTACGGCAGCCTAAGGTTTTCAACGCCCAGCTTTTGGTAAATCGGTAGCCTTGGAGTCCGAGGGATTGGCGTATACCGCAAGTCACCTTCCATTTTCTTTTTTTGATGAAGTTGTACTCCTTCAGTACCTGGACAGGACCGCAGCGGCAAATCTTCCACAGCTTTTCTAGAATCTGTCAAATAAAAAGATACACAAAAATAAGTAATTCGTAACAACTTTTGTGGTCATCACTTTATTGAGTTTTGGTGGCTCCTAAAAGAGCCGTTTGTTTTTGTTGAGGTTTTTAATTCTCCTCATCTTCTGGCTGCTCCAAAGCAAATTGTTGATAGATTGGGTTAGGTTTTCGACACCAGGTTTGACATCGAAAGACGACACGATTTCGGCCTCTTAAATAAGTCTTGATACCGCAGGAGATACGATATTCTTCGCAAAAAATAATTTCCATCAGCATATGGAACGGACCGCAATCACAAATGTTCCAATAGTGCCGCATTACCTGATGAACATCTGCCAGTTGATCTCTATGGTGTTGTCGGATGGCTAACTGGATGATATAGATTTGTATCTCGGTCGGAAGGTAATCCCACCAGCTGGTTCTCTGCACTGCGTTCGCGTTCACGAGGGCCAAGTAATCGTAGAACTTTGATCTCTGAATAGCGTTCGCCATGGTTTAGGAATGATTTGGTTTTATTTTCCACGCGCTTTGTAACAGAAAATAGGACCTCGCAGGAAACATAGGAATTTTTTCATTGGCGCGGCGTTTCAAAGCGTTCACATTAGTATTCCGATCCAATCGGTTTATCAAAAGTCAGTCACATTAGTATTCCGATCCGAGCGGTTGATCAAAGCCGGTATAAAACGCGCATGGTTTTATGGTTTTCATTCATTCTAAGATGGAGTTGCGTAAACGTTTAGGTAGTGGTGGTTTTGCCGAGGTGTTTGAAGGAATCTACCAAGGAAAATTAGTTGCTGTGAAACGTATGAAACCCTCAACGAAAAATCCTGCCGCCACCCGCGAAGCGTTTCAAGCGGAAGCACGTGCTCTGAATTTAAACCACCCGCACATTATTCGTCTCCTCGTCGCTGAACCCGAGATGATTGTCATGGAGTTCATTCCTGAAGCATCTACCTTGCAAGCGCTGATCGAGGATCATCTTCCCTGTCGTTGGAGAACCTTGGCTCAACAACTTAGCCAAGCGATCAGCTACCTTCACACCAACAACATTTTACATCTAGACCTGAAACCCGCGAACGTTTTGATCAACCCACAAGAACAATGCAAGATTATCGACTTTGGATGCTCGCAACCGCGTGATCAACCCAACCATTCCGCCTGCTTAGGAACGATCGCCTATCGCGCTCCGGAACTTTTTCAAGGAGAACTACCAACGACCAAGGCAGACATGTATTCGCTCGCTGTGATCCTGTGGGCGTTAAAACACCAGCAGATTCCCTACCGCGGTCAGCACAACGACCTACTGATTTATCAAGTGGTGGCTTTTAACCGACGCCCGAGCCCTGATCCTGAGTTTCAGACGCTATGGCACAAAGACCCTACACAGAGACCAGACGCGGAGCAGTTGCAGTTTTAAATTTTTATTTTACAACAACGGTTCTTTTAGGAACCACAACATTTTAATAAAAAGCAATGACCTACAAGTTAAATTCCTGGAAACAACGAGTCAATTCTTGTAAATGAGTACTAAACGTACTATGAAATAAAGCTTGAATTGCGTTATTAGTAACAGGTCCGATTTCTTTGGAACCTAGGATCATACTTTTTAAAGCGAGGGTAGGTGTCTCTTGTTTTAAACAAAACTGATTGTTTTTAAAATGAAACCACATACCGCTTTCAATATCGTAGACGTAGATTGTTTTTCCCATATCCATAGCTATTTTTACACACCATCCTGTGCCTCCACGTAACATTTTACAATCCTGGGTCAAATAACCAAAAGCAAAAAGAGTATCTGCTTGTAAAAGTACGGCATATTTTCGCTCTAATATAGAAAAAAACCTCTCGGGTATAGCTTCTCTTGAAATGTCTAAAAGGTTGGCTTGTTGAATAGCCGCCATGACGTCCTTACGATCTTTGGTACATCTTGGTACTTGAAACGGTATGCCATATTCTTGTGCCATCGTTTCAGCCACCCAGCTAACATCGGTGATTCCATCCGCATACACCCGATAGAGTCGGGCTAAATCACGTTGACAGTCTTCCATCACTGCGACAATCCTTTGAATAAAGCTAAAATCCAACGTTCAATGTCTGTTATTTCTCCGGGTAATGTCTCTATTTTTTCCACGACTTTCTTTGCTGCTTGCTGTAATTGATGTAAGGTGGTGGCGCTTTGACGTTCCTTCTCGTAGTCTGCTAAAATCAAGTCTAGTCGGTTGAGCATCGACGAGCCAACAATTGCTCCAACTCGTAACTGGTGTGATTGTCTAAACAGGTAGGTAGGCTGATATTTGACTTTTGATCCAAGGTCGGTGGGTCGCAGGGTTTAAACCGATTCACCAACGTCCAGTGAGATTCTCCTAGAGCTGCTACAAAGCGATCTCCTTTATACCATTGACGCGTCTTGTCATCATACACGTAGACCTTCTTATTGAGCTGTAGCGCCAATTGTACGGTCCATCCTTGACTTCCTTCCACATATTTTCGATTGTCAGCTAACACACCAAACGCATAGGTTGTCTCAGAGTTTTTGACCTTGTGGAACTTGCGGTAAAGCGCATCCATTTTCCTAGGTAGAGGGCGATCTAAAATATAACCCGCTTCTTCCATCTCAGCATACGTACCGTCAAGGTTGATCAATTCCCACGGTTCAGCCATCGGTTCAGCAACAGTCGTAGCCAACATGTTGGGAGGCATTTGATTTCTCCGTGTAAAAAGTCAGTCTTTATAGTGAGTGCGTGTGACGTCATCACGAGCAAGTTTAGACAGATCTATTGTGACGTAGTAGAGAACACATAACCCGTGTCGTGACCAACCTCTTTCACAATCTCTTCCGGGGTCATACCTAAATATAACCCTAAATCAATGATTGTATGTAGACCAATTTGTTTTGGTGTAAATCCAGCAGCCAAACCACGTTTGATTCGTTCTTCATTGTAAGCTGTTTGCGTAGGAAAGTCATCACTGTTGAGATCTCGGTAATACTCCATCTTTTTACCAAGTGTTCATGTCTGTGGTGTTTTTATACTTATGTAGGGTATTGTTTATCCCACGCCAAGGGCAGGTTCAGACAAGTCTATTGTGACGTCAAACAGGTGCAGCTCTATTGTCTTATAGCGTCCCCACGCCAAGGGCAGGTTCAGACAACCCTATTGTGGCGTCAAACAGGTGCAGTTCTATTGTCTTATACCGGATGTTTATCCTAGGACAAGTGCAAACTGTTCTATTGTTCTACAACAGGTGTGGTTTGATTGTGTTTTTATACGTCACAACAAGATAGTGCATGTCGGGACTGTTGTAGAGTATAAGATGAGTTACGTTTTCAGTTCAGTTCATTCAGTCATCATGCCCAGCAAGAAGAAACGACCTGCTCCACTCGACCTCAGTAACCAAGATGGTGCTACTTTATCCGCTACGTTATCCGCTACTTTATCCACAAAGACCAACCAACCTAAGAAGAAGAAACGAGGTCCGTATGACCCAGAAGTGTATCATGCTGTTGAGCAAATCCGTCAAGAAGAAGAAGCTAAACTAGTCACCAAACGAAAGAAACGGGAAGTCCGTCAAGAAGCTGTAGACCTACTGGAACAACTCGACCAAGATGCTGCCAAACTGGATCAAGCCATTCAACAGATGTCACCACTCGACACACCGGTCAAAGCTGTAAGTGAAGGTTATCAGGATGAAGAAGATGTAGAGCATCTACGCATATGTCCTTTTCATATGGCGATCATTGGGCCGGTCGTCAACGACAAGGGTTATCAGTTATCCAAGTGCAGTGATCAACCTTGCTTGATTTCTATCTTCAACGATGAAAACAAAGTCTCTTACCTAAAGGGTGTCTACAACAAAGTCCACAAAGATCTCTATAGGAAATGGGAAAACTTGGCGTGTGATTGTGGATTTCTACCGGGACTTCGGCAAAGCAAGTCCGAAAACAACTGGGATCGGATGTACTTGGCGTGCAGACATCACAAGTGTAAGTTCTTCCGATGGGCAGATCAACCGATAGCAGATCCTGAAGATGTCATGACTTGTCCCTGTCATTTGGAAAAAATGGAGGAACGCACGGCGAAATCAGGATGGCAGTATCTGAGATGTCCCGCTTGGAGATGTTTGCTGTTTTGTGACAAAACCAAGGGAGAGAAATACATGTCGGCTGTAAGAAAAAACATTCATCCCGATATCTGTGATCGGTGGGACAAAATGAGTTGTTTGTGTGGAGAGGTACCTGTGATCAAGCAGAGTGGGAGTACCAAGAATCCCGACCGTTTGTACTTGGCCTGTGGTGAGAAGCGTTGTGATTTTTTCCGTTGGACGGACATGCCTGTAGACAAGGAAAATTTCAAAGATCCTCTGGCTGTGCAAGACTGGTTACGCGATATTCCACCCCCAGACCTAGGAGAAAGTAACAATGGTAAAGAAATCAGACCACCCATCTATGGAGAAGGACTCGCTCAAGCGGAACAAAGGTTAAAGCAGACTTATATGGGGCGAAAAGCAGTGGTAGAAGTGGCAGAAGTAGACCCACCCGTGTACCTGAACTCAGGCTTTGTGGATCCATACCAGGAGAACTTTGAAAAAGACTATGTTCCTTTACACAAAGATGTGGTAGAGCGTGGAAAGCTAGGCTTATTTTAGTTTCCACAACTTCATTGTAGTCCATATCATCCTCGTCCATCATTCGGTTACGAGTTTCTAGTAGTAGTAGAACAAAACATTTGACATTTTTTAGTTCTTCCGTTAGGATGTAATAGGTTTTATGTTATATTTAATAGAAAAAGGTCTTAGACCACATATCCCATCTTGTCGGATGGTACAACTTGCGTGGAGGTAATACTTTGCGCTTGATTAAACCAAAATACTTGGTAATGTCCTTCGTTGTATTCCAATGCTAGGATGGGTTTTCCTTCCTCACCAAAATCAAGGCATTTATGGTTCTCCTTCACGTTAACTATGATGATTCTAGGAGCCTTAAATTCGTGTTTGTCTGAATTGAGATAGTTGTGTAAAATAATGTATGCATAGAAAAAGGCCTCAGGCTATAAAACCTGACTTTTTTAATAAATAGTATCATTTGACATCATGAGTACGTGTGTGTTGTTTCTCTGTGACTTGCTAAGACAGTGGCTCTTGTATAAAAGCCATGTGGATGTCTGCCAACAACTATTTGAGTTAAACGGTGGGGATAGGGCGTCAATACCCGTTTATTATGACCAGCCACTCGAAATTTTAGGAGAATCCCATATTGAATACAATTTTTATCGTTGGGTGGCTTATGTCCTATGGCTCCAACAAAGTGATAAACCTTTTTACTGGTTTCGACAGATTCTACAAAAACATAAAATACCCTCCCTCTCGGAGCTCCATCAACTGTTATGGTTTCTAAAAAGAAACAAGTCACTCCAGCCCAAGCTCTCCTTAAACGATATCGAGATCCCTCTAAACCCGGTAGTTTAGGTGGAGTGGAACGTTTTGCTAAAACATGGAAAATTTCCAGCAAACGCGCTCAAAATTTATTGCGCAAAGATTTAGCCTATACGCTACACCGACCTAGACGACGTAAAGGATTTCCCACTTTACCTATCAGAGTCATGAGTCGAGATGAGCAATGGCAAGCGGATTTGATCGAAACACAGAATATCGCCAAGGAAAACAAGGGGTTTCGTTATTTGCTGACGGTGATTGATATTTTATCCAAATATGCATGGGTTCAACCACTGAAAGACAAAAAAGGACCAACGGTGGTGAAAGCCTTTGACCAAATTCTAAAAGAAGGACGACAACCTCTCAAGCTACAAACGGATAAAGGCAAAGAGTTTTATAACAAGGATATGACTGCTTGGTTAAAAAAGAACAACGTTTATCATTTTTCTACAGGTGGAGATGCTAAAGCAGCGGTGGTAGAACGATTTAATCGGACACTCAAAGAAAGACTGTACCGATATTTTACCGCGGCTAATACGTTGGCGTTTACGGATGTGTTACCTGAGTTAGTCAAAGGTTACAATGCTAGTATTCATTCTAGTATTAAGATGGCTCCTCAAGAGGTGACTCTCAAAAATGAAAATCAAGTTTGGAAAACGCTGTATGGAAAACCACCCAAAATTCGAAAACCTACCTTGAAAAAAGGAGATAAAGTGCGGTTGAATAAAATTCATCGTCCCTTTGCTAAAGGTTATTTACCCGGGTGGACAGAAGAAGTGTTTTTGGTAGAGAAAGTCAAACCCTTTCCTGCTTACAAGATCACCGAATGGGATGGTACCCCTGTCGATGGAACCTTTTACGAGGAAGACTTACAAAAAGTCTATACAGATGATGTGTTTCGGGTTGAAAAAGTACTTAAACGACGCAAGAATCAGTTGTTAGTTCAATGGAAAGGGTGGCCTGCCAAGTATAACAGTTGGATCAGCACAGAAGATGTACGTGACCCTACCAAGTCATAGTAGCCTTAAAGAATTCCCTAACAATCAACCCAGTTCATTTAAAGTGCGTTTAGCGGAACCTTTACGTTTGTTAGGGGATGATTGGCAAGTGGGTTTAGCTTCGATGTCTATACCGGATCGTGGATTGGATTTATCCCATATTCAGCCTCTGGATCAAGATTTGTTCATCATGTCCTCCGTGCGTAAGAAAAAAGATACTACGTTTGCTTACAAGATACATCGTCTGACCTTAAAGGATTTAACCAAGTTTCCTATTCAAGATGGAGTTTCTTTTATGAAAGCGGTGATCTTCTGGTATGAAGTGCAATTTAATCAAGAATTCAAGCGGGAGTATGAAAGTGTGGATCAAGACTCAGACAAACATACCTATCTCAAGTTTTCTATAGAGGATGGTGATGTAGTCATGGATAATAGCAAACTGATACGAAAGCGGTTCAGTGGGGTCAATGATCCATTACCCATCTTTGCTTTTTCCCAGGATTTTGGTGTGAAAATGGGGTGGGTTCGTCAAAATGATCAAAAAGCTTGGGAACTTGGGTTGAATCTCCAGATTGTTTACCATGGTGGACGGATTGTGACGCGAGGTCAATACGATTTTCGGGACAAAGATGGTAAGAACCTGTACATGCGAGAGGAAACCGATAGTCAAGGTGTTACTTGGTTTTATTTGACAGGTCGTTGTAGTTGGAGATTTTCAGACCTGAACCGTATGTTTGATCGTTTGGTGACTCACCCGAACCGTTCTTTGTATGTGTATTCCGATGTAAGTGGTAGTTCTATGGTAGGCAATCGTTTTACGGATTTGTTAAAGGAAGTACATTATCCACGTCAAGGTCGAGGTAAAGTTTACTACGAACCAGAACATATTCACTATTTACCCGTACGACGGGAAGTGATTGATATCATTACAGTCAATCTCACAGAAAACACCACTTCTGGAGAAGAACTTGTCAAGTTTAAAGACGATCACACCTTACTAACCCTACACTTTAAAAAGGCTAGTGAATAAAGATTTTCATCATTTGTAAACATGTCGTTCTTTGTGACCCTCCCTAGTCATAGCAGTCTAAAAGAATTTCCCGACAATCAGTCCAATGCGTTCAAGGTTCGTTTACCGGAACCATTGCGTTTAATGGGGGATCAATGGCAAGTGGGTTTAAGTTCTTTGTCCTTACCCGACACCGATGTCAATTTGTCTAAATTAGCGGACCCCACAGAATACATTTTTGGAGAAACCTGCTACGTTATCGATTATGGGAGTACGCGATATGCTAGAACCCATAATTTACGTATGGACACTCTGACCAAGTATGGTTGGCCTATTTCGGATGGAGTGAGTTTTATGAAAGGGATTTTAAAATGGATCGATAAGGCGTTTAACGAAGAAAACTGGCAAAAATATGGATATTGGTACTTAGAAAACAACAAGAATACTTGTTTAAAGTGGACATGGCAAGGAGAAGATTTGTTCTTGGATAATAACAACGTCGCTCGTTGGCAATGGTTGAATGTAGGAAAACAATATCTTCCGACTATGGGGATTAACCTCAAAGTGTGTCTCAAAATGGGTTGGTTTGTAAAGAATGGTGACAGTGGGTACAAACTAGGACCCAATCTAAAGATGAGTTTTCCCAAAGGAAGGATCCCTCCCAAGAATGAAGCAGATTTTGAACGAGGAGGAAATCCCTTGTATTTTATCAGCCAAACCGATCCTAGCAACACAACCTGGATTCTGCTTAGTATGCGAGTCAATTGGACTTTTATTAATTTAAATCATGCCTTTCGAAATGTGGTTGGAGATCCTACACGAACCCTCCACATTTATTCCGATGTAGGAAGTAGTACCCTGGTAGGAGACAAAATTGTGGATTTACTGCGTGAAGTCAAATATGATCGTACTACCCGGGGTCAAGTTTACTTTGAACCCCGTCATATTCAATATATACCGGTACGACGTGAGGTGATGGACATTATTGAAGTACAAGTGGCCGAAACAGCAGGAACCTCCGACAATTTAGCTCAATTTGGACCAGGTCATACCCTGTTGACCTTACACTTTAAACAAGAATGAAGCAAAAAGGTGGTGTGATTCCCATTGCAGCACTCGTCCCGGGTATCATAGCGGCTGGTAAAACAGTAGGCTTAGCCGCTTTAGGGGCCGCCGTAGGACATAAAACCAAACAGTGGTTGAAGAAAAAGAATAAAAGGAAGACGCAAAAAGGACGGGGTCTCAAACGATACTATCATGCGCGGAGGTAGTTTAACTCGGTTTCGAACCGACGACCAAGAAGGAGAGGGAGTCATTAAAGAAACATTGAAAGGTGGACTCAAAGGAGCTATAAAAACACGAAACCCCCTCAAATTACCCAGTAACATTTCTAAAGGAGCCAAAGAAGGATTTAAAAAAGGACTCAAACGAAAAGCCGAACAAGTCTTGGAAAAGGAATTGGGGAAAGTTTTAAAAAAACCCAAAGTCAAACAAGCCGTCAAAGTCACTCAAGCTCTTTTTCCCAAACAAGTTAAAAAGGTTCGGGATATCTTAGGTCGTTGATTTTCGTAAGAAGTAAAAACATGGAACCGATCCCTTCCGTACCCACCTTTCGCATGGCGGATAGAGGGTTAGTGACAACGCGTCAAACAGGGGGATGGATTAGTGGAGAACTACCGAAACCGCCTGGTTATGACTTTGCCAGAAGGTTGGCACGGACAAAGTATATAAGGAAAAGAAAACAGAAAAAGTAAACCTCATTTCATCATGGCTACCAACATGGTGCTGAGCTCCACGCTCGACTTGTTTAGAAAACCGCAGACGGATTATAGTATTGAATCCTATCGGATGGTGACCATACAACCAACCACCACCGGTATTAACCCTATGGAATTTATTATACCTAAACTGGAAAGTTTTGTGGATTTGAACCGAAGTTACTTTACCATGGAACTCCAGATGAAAAAGAGTGATGGCAACAACTGGGTGAACTCGGAAACATTGTGGCCGGCCAACAATATCGCACACACCATCATCAAACAGATTGATCTGTACTTGAATGGGACCTTGATCAGCCCTCAATCAGACACCTATCACTACAAGGCTTATCTACAAACACTAACAAACTTTGACACCAAAGATGGACGCACTGTACTGAGACCAGCCGGTTGGTTTAATGGGATCAACCCTCCCCCACAGTGGACAGCAAACAATGTGAATACCGCAGCCAATTCGGGTGCAGGGCATAGTGATTACCAAAATTTGGCAGCGAATACCAAACTCTTGCTAGCTAACATGAGTGAAGAAAGAAATGAACTGGCTGCAGGGAAAGTAAGACATTATGTCTTTGTGCCTCACCTGGAAGTGTTTCACACCGGCAAAGCCTTGGTGCCCGGGGTTGAAATCAAAATGAGGTTTCACTTTAATGATCCTAAAGTGTTCCTGGATGGAGTGGGTAAAGCAGGGCGTTTGACTGAGTCGGATATCAAGATACGTTTTCATGTGTGTCAACTCAGACTGAATGAAGCTGTGTACAGATCTTTGGAAAGTAAACGACATAATGGCAAAGCCATTGCCAAGTACCCGACCGTTCGGAGTGAAATTCGTACCTACAGTATGGAAAATACCAAGAGCCGAGAAGAAATTCGCGATTTGTTTCAGAACCGTATCCCAGACCGTATGATTGTCGCCCTGCTGGACAGCCGCGCGTTCAATGGAGCCTATGACAGAAATTGTTTCTGTTTCCAGAAATTTGATCTGACTTCCATCAAGCAGATTGTGCGTGGGGAAGAATACCCCTATGAAACCCTGGACTTGGTGGGTAATGATAGCAGTCGAGATTTGCTAGGCTACTTTCGGTATCTGCTCGCCAGTGGGGCTTGGTGTCATCTGACAGGTAACATGCTCGAAGAAAAAGATTGGGGAGAAGACAAAGGGTGTACTCTCTTCATGATTGACAATGTGGCCAATGGGTGTGCGGATAGCCGAAACCTCAACCCCAAGCAATCTGGAGACCTACAGCTTAAATTGGACTTCCGAGCAGCGCCCGCCAGTAATATCACCATCCTCGTGTACGGTGAGTTTGAAAATCTGCTGGAGATTGATCCCAACGGGTCTGTTCTCTACGACATCTACCAGCATTAACTCTCTAAAAGCGAGTGAAAGAAAAAATGGAATATGTCCCCTTATCCACGCAAGAATGTAATCTGGTGGCGAATCAAGATCCTACATTGAAAAAGATCTTTCAAGGGACGTTTCCTTGTGATGGGTTACCGCACCCTCCAAAAAAGAATGCATGTTATATTGTTAACACAGATCCCACAGGACAACCGGGTCAACATTGGATTGCTCTATGGTTAGAAAACCAATTGATTGAAGTCATGGATAGCTATGGTTTACCTCTGGAATGGTACCGAACCACCCAACCTTTGATAAACTGGATCACCACCCTGGATAAACGACATTGGGTAACGAATGGAACCACCTTACAAGGATTACACAGCGCTGCCTGTGGACATTATTGTTTAGCGTATCTTAAATTAAAAGCAAGGGGTGGAACGTTATCGGATTTCTTAGCTTTATTTTCAGATCACGATTATGTGCAAAATGATCAAAAAGTAGCCACGATCTTAGATCCACTGCCTATGCCTAGTACCACCTTTCTGAATCAATGTTGTCAACCTCGTGAAAAAGTAATAAAAAGCGTAGCATGGTAGCCATAAGTCTGTTTTACTGTGTACTGTCTAAAGAGTAGAAGCTAGTAGAAACGTTAGTTTTCGAACGGTAAAAAGTTCGTAAGAACTCAGAATGGAATTTCCGTTGGTTCAACCGTTTCAGATTCATACCCCTTCCTCTATCTTAATCGTAGGTCCGTCCGGGTGTGGAAAAACAGTTTTTACCCAAAAATTGTTAGGAGAGAACTTGGATTTGTTTGAAACCTATCCTCAAAGTATTCATTATTGTTATGGAGCCTGGCAACCCAAGTTTAACGACATGACGTTTGCGCAATTTCATGAAGGAATCCCTGAATTAGAAGAGTTAGACCAATGGTTTCCCAAAGGGAAAGGAATTTTAGTCATGGATGATCTGATGGATGAGGGAAGTCATGATAAACGGGTCTTGGATTTATTCACCAAACATTCCCATCATCGGGACATTACCGTGTTGTACTTATGTCAGGATATGTTTCCAGCCGGGAAATATGCCAAAAGTATTTCACGAAACGCGCATTATGTGATTGCGTTTAAAAACCCTCGAGATCAATTAGGGGTTCGTAATTTACTGCTACAAAGTTTTCCTACCTGTTGGAAAGAATGTTTAGAGACCTATCAAGCCTGTACGCAAGAGCCGTTTGGTTACATGTGGTTAGACTTACATCCAGCTTCTGGGGATGAAGAACGGGTGTTATCCCATGTGTTAAAAGACCAAGGTTGGACCCGAAGTTATCAGAAAGGACAAGGTCTTACTACCCCTTGGTCGGTGGCGAAAAAAGCGGAGTGGCTTACTAAAAAATTCATTCCTTCCACACGACACGTCTTTGATCGATTTTGGAGTGGAGATATAGCCAAGAGTGCGTTTGCAGGGAAATCAGGACTTTTTACCAAGAAATTTTGGACTCACCCCAAGAAGGGAACGATTAGTCGTACTATTAAAAACCCTAAAACAGGCAAGTGGGAAAATATCTACGAAGAACCATGATGTTAGTGACAGCAGACGAATGGCAACAATTTGTGGAAAATGTTAAAGACAAAGCGAAAGCCATGTCCCCTGATTCTATGGATTATGCTATGATATGGTTTTTCTATGAACAAATCAAGTATGGACAAATTCCTATAAATAAGATGATACAAGACTATGGAGAATCCTATTTTCGTGAACTGATTGAAACGTGTAAACCATGGACCCACGACTAAAAACTTTGTTTGATTTTTATCATCGTCAATGGTGGACCTATAAACAGCGTTGGAGTTATTTCAAGTGGATCTATACGGTATTGAACGCGTTGGCTTTACTTTTAGTAGCCACAGGCATGATTGTAGGACCTATCATTCACAATTCCATTTTAGTGGCTGTCTTAGCAGCCGCAGGAACCTTTGTCAAAGGATGGAACGAGTTTAAACAATATCGACATAAACTCAGAATGAGTGCGTTTGCTTATACCACCTATGCAAAAGCCTTAAACGAATTAAGACAAAGTATGAGAGACAATCACACCGAGTCTCTTCAGAGTTTTATTATAAAAATGACAAGTTTGGATGATATTATTGTGGATTTAGCCCCACCGATTCCCACTCGGGTGTCAGAAGCCTATAAAAACAAGTACGAACCTTGTCAAGTGGATAACTATAAAAGACCACCGACTCCGTACCCACGATGTCAAAAATTTTTCAGAGAGGAGGCGCCTTACGTCGAAGAAAGCCACGTTTAGTGGATAAAATCGCTTACGGAGCTAGTTTTTTGTTAGCAGGACCGGCTCCCACGTTTACGACCGCGGCAGGTAAACTCGCAGGTCAAGCCTTGAAAGGGATTACAGATAATATCAGACATTATCGACGACGACAACGATGAGACGATTGGAACAACATAAACCTTTTTTCAAAGCATTAGCAGATCAACCCAGTCAAGTCTCTAGACGACAACTTCTCTTACAAGCCACCAAAGACCAAATCAACATGTTAAGTGAGGTGATTTTAAACTTGTTGAAACAAAATGTGTCGGTGGATCCTAGTTTGATGGCAAGACTCCGAAAACATAAACAGATTTTAAGACAACTAAGACTACGTCAACATTCGGTGAAAAAACGTCGTCAGATGCTCATGGATGCGAAAGGGAATCAACTGTTTCGTGATCTACACGACTTGGTCTGTGTATGCTTATCCTAAACCTTTAAAAAGGTTGCAAAGCAAACTATTTTTTATTATTAGAAGCTGTGCTTCGCAAGAATTCAGACATGGAGGGATTTTATAGAGTACCTGCTAAAGTTTGGGAAGACCTAATTGAATCATATCGTGAGGATTTGACGGATAATACACAACTCACCAAAGCCGCGAAATTAGCGGCAGAAAAGAATTTATGGTTGGCTTCAGGCTACCCACCCTCTACTATCAATGCACACATAAAACCCTTGTCTAGGGAATTGGGGCATTTAACCAAACGAATGAGAGACGAAGGGGAAGAGGAAGGAAACCCGATCCCACCACCTATAAAAAGACCTGTTCGAAAAACAAAAGTTAAAACCCCCAAGATCACACCTAAACCAAGTACAGGAAGAAGACGGTTACTCCCTACCCGCCCTGACGAAACCAACCCCAAACCTAAAAAACGAAAACGGCAAACCGAAGTCGAAAAACTACAACCCAGACCCGGATGGGAAGAATGGGGTCTCGGAAGAAAACTAAGAAGACAACTCGAGTACGACGAAAGCCCTTAGGGATTCAGCAAGGTGGTGCCTTTGATGTTCAAAAAGCTCTGAACAAAACAGGGATTGAATTTCACTGGCCTGGCTATCAATACTTAGGACCTGGTACTAAACTCAAGAAACGACTGGCTCGTGGCGACCCTGGCATTAATCGGTTGGATAAAATTGCTAAACAACATGATATTGATTATGATCAAGCTAAAAATTTGAGGGATAAGTGGAAAGCAGACACGAAAATGATTAAAGCTATTGAAGCGTTACCCGGTAAGAAAACAGTACCCGAAAAAATTGTCAAACGTATCATGCAAACCAAAAAGAAACTGAAATTGTAACAAAACTCAATAAACCAGTCTTGATTATAAAAATCTGCCTGTTTATTCGATTTACAATCACCTATGTTCTATTCCTAAGTCTAGTTACAATCCATCTTTAAAATTTTTGGCGAAGCCCTATCGAAATCTAGTAACATTCTTACGAAGCAAAGCTTCTACCCTAGTTTATCTCTTACGAAGCAAAGCTTCTAACCTAAGTGCCCTAATGGCTTATCTTTCTTACTAATCCTTGTCTACCAACCAACCGACGTTTCCTTAATTCACAAATCTAACAAATCATTAATATCCATGTCCATACCCTCTATGTCGAGTTGTCCGTATCCGTAGGGGTAGGTTTTGAAGGTGTCCGGTTCCACCACCCGCTTATCAAACACTAACTGGTAGTTCTTGGTCTCGGAGACCGTTTTCAACTGCAAATGTTCTACGTCCCGCACAATTTTGTGAGCTCTGGTAATAGGATGTTTCCTACGTACCATTTGTCCTTGGATGAACTGAGGATTTTGAATCTCCTCAAGCACGTTGTTCCTGAGAATAGTATAGTTCAATTGTTTGCTACCTTCCACGTTTAGGCTAAAACCCTTGACTTTACATTCCTCTTTAAGATCATCACGCACATAACCATAGTTTTTAGGACCGGCACTGGCAAACTCCTGGATGGTACGGAACTGCTTGGTTTTCTTACACCATAACTCATCGGTCAAGTCGCCGAGATAATCTCCTGTAATGGGTTGGTAGTGGGATGGGTTGGATGGGTCGATTCTGAGTAAGATACTGTCTGTGTCGTAGTACAATATCTGCTCACCTCCTTTTTTCAGTTCCTGGTACAATTTGAGCCGCACCCAGCAGGTGGTAAATGCTGCCACGAAGATATTACACTTGCCGTTGATATCCTCTGCTTCTTTACGGAGCGTGTAGAAGACGTCTAGAGCTTCTTCACTGGTTTTGGTGGGGTCCGTTCGGTCAGGCAGGAGTTGGATCTTCTGGATGTCAATACGGTCCGATTCCAGGAATTCATGGAATTCCTGAGGGCTGGTGATGTGTGCCACTTGGGTCTTGTTGGGGCGCTGACCGAACTTCCCCCACATTGAGTTCAACATGAGTTTGGCTAAACTTCTGAGTCCTGGATTGGCGCCTTTGTCGAGTTCTTCTCTTCTAAGATCAATGTTCTCCCGTGCTTTGAAACGTCTGATGAATTCTGATTTTTTCTCCTCCGTGTCACACCAAGCTGGCCATCCGCTCGCCTCGGTTTTGATTCTGTACCACTTGTCAATATAGTTCGCAAAAAGCCCCTTTTTCCGTTGTTCCTCGGGGAAGTGGTAGACTTCAATGATACGGACTACTTCATAGCCTTGGCTGACGGCTTCTTCAATTTCAGGAGTGCACCATGTGCCCATCATCTCTCTTTCGAGGTCGGTGTGCGGGCAGGCGGGACTTCGTTCCAACAGCGAGCGTTCTAATTGGTCTTCAGCACAGGCGGCGCAGAGCGGGAACAACAGCTTGCCTTGAATACGGACGGGCAGGACGGGGTGGTACAACTGACGTGGTGGGCGGACAATGCACTGGGCCACTCCAAAATAATCGTGGATGTTCTGATTCTCCGGATTGTAGTGGACTTCTGGATGTCCCGTCGGGTATTCAGAATACTTATTACAGTACGGGTAAAGTGAAGTGAAGTCGTAATACTTGATGACCTCTCCATCTTCACATCGGTGGTACAGGGTTGCCGCATTCGTCCTTCCCCCGAAGAACGCATCCCTGGGGTTCATTCGGTCTTTGAGGGTTAAATTCTTGACAAAGGTAGCAATCTCCGGGTTCTGCTTTTTCTGCTCCTCCCATTGACAGGACCACATTTCTACGACTTCGTACCCGCAGGTACGGAGTTTGGCGATTTTTTCACGGGTAACCTCGCGGACCTCGTACATCTGGCGATTGTCCAGTCGGGTATGCCTCTCGGTTCTGTTTGGGAAGCATGTTTGACAACCATGCCAGAAGCATCCCTGAAACTCGTAAATGGTGTTGGTGCTATGGCAGAATCCGTCCACTTGGCCGCAGTATTGAATCACTTTCTCACCCCCATTGGCCGCGTGCTGGATGAAGTAGGTGCGTTCAGAGTGAGGTACTTTCATTTCATCATCTTGCTGTTCTTGCTCCGCTGTGTAATCTTGAAGTTTTTGGTGTTGTATCCAGAGAAGCCATTC
This sequence comes from Siderastrea radians, assembly GCA_964017195.1. Taxonomy (NCBI): domain Eukaryota; kingdom Metazoa; phylum Cnidaria; class Anthozoa; order Scleractinia; family Rhizangiidae; genus Siderastrea; species Siderastrea radians. The sequence continues at coordinate 30,680,457 of OZ024888.1, forward strand.
CAGGGCTTGTTTTGACTGATTCCCCTTCAGACCAGCCCAACCGTACGCAGGTTCAGAAGCAATGGTGTTGTCGTCCGTACGGTTTATCATGTCCCGATTACACGCACTCGCGATAGTGACATGATCGAATGGATTAAAGCCTGGGATGATGTTTCCTTTAGAATCTACAGTTTCGGTTTCCTTCTGGAACAGTTTTTGAAAGGTTTGACATCCTTCACGTAATATGGTGACATCCATAGCACAGTAACTCTTAATGTCTCGACGCATATCAAACACAGCATTGCTTTTGACTTGATCCGCATGCCACTTTTCGAACTTTTTGAGATCATCTACTCCCATGGTCTCCGGCATGTAGAAGGACTTGTCAGGGAGGGGTCCTACGTAGTCTTCATTCTGCTTGGTATTGAAAAGATGTGGGAAATATCCCTTGGCGTAGTGTAGTTCCTCTCCGTTGGAGTCCTTGTAGCTGAGACCGAAGGTGGCTGGGAACGCCTTGAGCGGCATGGCAAAAAAATTCAGTGAATCTATGAAGCGAACATGAAAATGCTCGAGTTCTAAAATCTTGGCACCATTTCTGATCTGAGAGACTTCTAAACCGTCGCGGTACATTTCGTTGACGACAAAGTAGCCATCGTAGGCTTGCATGTTGTGGGCGATCGCTACCACTCTTCTTTGATTTTTGTCACTGAGTTCCTTGAGTTCTTTGATAAAGCGTTCGATACAGGTTTCTCCCCACAAGGTAACTTCATCTCCTAGGTCAGTCTGATAGATCAGGAGATTAGCCACGTGCGTCCCGGTTTCCTGCTGTGCTTCGATGTCATAATAGACGTGAATCGGTGGATTGTCATAGTACGGGTTAGGTTCTTTGAGGTTGTCTGCTTCTTCCTCTCCAAACAATTCTTCGGTTAAGTCAGAGGGCTCCACATCGGAATCTGCGTCCGCGCTTGCGGCTTCTGCTGCCTTCTTGCGACGTTTCGCCAGTTTTTTCTCGAGAGCCGCTGCTTGACGTTTCGCCCGCACTTTGCCTGCACTTTCAATGAAGCATTTGTGATCTTCTAACAACACGTAGTCCAAACAGGTGGGACAGGAGGCGTAACCGCAGACGTGGTTCTTGATTTCTTGTTTAGTGCGGTTGATCTTCTTACAACGTGGGCAACGACGGATGTTGTGACAGATGCTGTCGTGGGGTGATTCTTTACCAGCGGCGTTGTACTTCAGATGGTTGTTGAAGCAGGTTTCCCCATGGAAATATCGACCACAAGGACCACACTTGTGCTTAGGTTTTAACCCTTGCGGTTGGGCTTCTAGAAATCCGGGACATTCATCGCGTCTACAGCAAGGGCAGAATTTCACATTCTCCACAGACTCACATCGGTGATGACCCTCCACTTCATAACCACGGAAACAGTACTTACACACATACGAGGTTTGACGGTAACCGGTCAGGCTGGAGCAACCATGATAATGGTCGTCCACATGCACTATTGGGATGACCTTCTTGTCTGGAGCGTAGGGGGAAAACGCGATCGCCTCGTGATTACGACCGCTGTAAATGCAGACCAATTGGTAGCCAGGAAGGACCGATTGAAATTTCGCTAACTCGTCCGCACCCACTGCACACTCGGGCTCGACACCAGCTGCTTGACATAGGGCAAGGGCTGCGTCTCGCTGCGTCTTGTCTGAGGCTCGCGGATCTACTTTAGTAAGTTTCCTCCGCATCGGATGGTTAAAAGGGTAGTCCACCGCGGCTTTAGATGAAACAATGGAGCGGGCAGCACACATGTTATCCTTAGTGTTATTGATCTTAATAATCGACTTGTTGGTAGCGAGGAACTTGGTGATTCCTTGGTACGCGACTTTACTACGTCTTCCACGGTTGCGGCGACCGCGGACATTCCGGTAGACGGGTGCCACGGTAGTTACCTCCATATGGAAAGTATCATTCATGACAAATTCCTCGTTACTATTGAGCGTGTTCTGCAAATTGTTGAAGATCTCATCCACGCGGTTAGGGTTATGTCTCCAATCGCCGACTGTCATCCCATTGGAACGGTACGTACCTTGGACCAGACGGTTGGAGAACAGGTCAAAGAAGAGACGATGGTTGTCTGGGATGGCGTCATTATCCAGGACTTGGGCGACGGAGCGTTGTAAGGCGTCGCGGATGGCTGGCGCGAGCTGATCTACTACGTTCCCCACTTGACGAAGCTGCACGTTGTAATTGCGTTCGGCGACTCCATAACGACGGTTGGTACGGCGAGGGAGAGGTTGCAGCTCAAATTCAAATCGACCAGGTTGATTTTCATCAATACTACCACCGTCTTGCTCGATCAGTTGACGCTGAAATGCTCGCTGTTCTTCTCTTCGTTGATAGAGTTCGAACGCGCGGTCCGCAAACTCGCCGTCTTCATAAGCCTCCATGGCTTCCAGTAAAACCGCATCATCATCGAACAAATCCATGTACGTATCCATACTTGACTACAAGTTAAGGAAAAACCCGTGTATCAGTTTAGCGTAGAAAAATTTTTTGAAAAAAGTTAAGTCCAGTCGTGAGCGGTTGTTCACCGGTTGGGTGACTTGTTTTTGGTAAGTTAAGTCCAGTCGTGAGCGGTTGTTCACCGGTTGGGTGACTTGTTTTTGGTAAGCAGAAAGCGAGTGACTTATAACTTGGTTCGTTCGATAAAGTTTTTTCTATTTAAAACTGATACACGTTTTATCTACTTAAAGACACTTTAAGAAGGGTGGAAGTTTCTTAAGCAAAGTCAGCCAAATCTAAGCGACTGTTACCAGAACCAACGGTGTAGTTCACGTAGGTGAACACGCGTTGATCTGTGTTGACTTTGAAAAGAAACGTCGATAGCCAAATCGGTTTTCTACTTACTTAAAAACACTTTAAGAATTGTGGACTTTCTTCAGAAAAATCAACGGTTTGAGTTTTCAGTAGCGATTGTTGATGAGTAAACACGCTTTGGGCAACAAAGTAGGCTGCTTGAGACGAATGTCTACTGACAACGAACCTACGCGTCCTCGCGCTCGTTGGTTTTTCAAGAAAATCAACCGAATTGGTTTTTCTAGTAGTCAGGTAAAAGGATACTTACAATCGTGGTCCAATGCGTAGCTGAAAGCGTCAAGTTCTTGTCTTCTAAGCTTGGGACTTGTTGTTGCGAAACGTGTTGCGGATAAATTTGTCTCTCGTGATAGTTGTTGACTGACTCAAAGTCTAGGATGAACTGAATGAAAATCGTGGCTTTTTATAACAGACTGCTCGCTAGAAGGAGGAGTTTTCTTTGTGACGTCGAGTTCTATTGAATTGGGTGCAGTTCTATTCTGACGTAGAGTTCTATTGAATTGGGCGCAGCTGTTTTGTTCTATTGAATTGGGTGCAGTTCTATTGTGTCGTCAAGCGGCGTGTTCGGGCAAGCCCACTCGATTATAATATCAATGACCGAGAGAACAAAGTTTTATTTTAGAAAAGACATGGAAGAGATCACATTGATTATTGATCTGGAAGGCTTTCGTCTTTCTAGCGGTTTTATCGTTCGTGAGTTAGGTTGGTGTACGTTGCAAGGTGAAAATGATAGCCAACATTTTTATTCTCGCGTGCGCTACAGAGATTTAAATTATAAAGATCGGCGAACGGTCAAATGCGTCTATCATCACGTACACGGTTTACGCTTTGAGGCCAGTTTCCAAGAAGCGGCTTTACCACAAAGAGATCTTGAGGGTGTAATTCGAGCGCTTTACCACGGTGGCGTTGTGGCTTACAAAGGGGGTCATTTAGAAAAAGATCTACTTGACAAGATGGGATTACCGTCGGTAAACTTAGAAGAGTTTGGTTGTCCGAAAGCCGATTCGCTTTGGTCGAGTCATTACCCACCGGGAAAATCATGCGGGCATCATCTAGTAGACACCTTCAAGTTTATTCATTGTCCTAAACAAGAAACCTTTTTATTTTTTCAATGGTTACAAAATCAATTGAAAGAGCGGGACGACAAAGTCAATGAACCTCATATAAGCTGACGGTTTTTCAGAGTTTATTCATTTTACTACCATGGATGTTAAGCAACTTTTTGATCAAGTCAATTCCTATTTCGGTTTTAAAATTCCACCACTTAAGGTTGAAGCTTTTCAACAAATTTTACCTATGCTTGAAAACGAAGTGACTGTTTGTGGATTTGGTTTATTAGATTCCAAACGCTATCATTTGTATGATTCTACGGGGATCCTGATTCAAGCCTGTATCCTGTTAAAGAAGAAGACCTTTGTCTACGATGAAGACAGGGAGCAGTGGTATGTAGCGAGACTTTACCAGCAGAAAACCAAGAAAGAGGGAAAGAAGACCTGGCACCGCTTTGTCCGCTGTCAACGACCCGCACGCCCATTTCTCTGCCTCTATAGAAAAGATCTTATCAAGCCAGCCACTCAAACCTACATCAAGAAAATCACCCAAGAAATTGTCACTGTTCACTTCTAACTCGGCTCTTTTAGGAGTCAAAAACCAACGGTTCTTTTAGGAACCACAACATTTTAATAAAAGCAATGACCAAACAAAAAATATTTTGCGCAATCGAAACGATTGATAGAATTACTATAAAAGCTTCGCTTTGTAAGAAAAAGGAAACAAAAATAGCAGAACGAGGTTTCGATCCTCGGACCTCTGGGTTATGAGCCCAGTACGCTTCCACTGCGCCATTCTGCATGTCTTACTTTGAAATAAAATAAAATAACATCTAATGGGGGTGTAGCTCAGTTGGTAGAGCGCCCGCTTTGCATGCGGAGGGTCCGGGGTTCGATTCCTTGCGCTTCCAAATTTTTTCTTTTTAAAAATTATAAACTTTGTTTTGGTTCGTATGGTAATTTTCGTCGTGGTTCGTATGCTAATACAACTATTCACTCGTTTTTATTTGAGTCCTTTCTCGGCCCGCCGCGGCGTGGCGCACGTAGGTAGGTAACGGTTACTAATTCTAATTCTCTTCTACTCTTGCAGGTTCGAATCCAGCAACAGCATCCCAAATTCTTTTTTCTTTTTTCTTAGTAAGAAGGATAAGAGGGATAAAGTCTCAAAGATGACTTTCAAGTAAAACTTTCAGTCACACAGAGACTTTAAAAACGGGGGAGAAACTTAGGGTTAGAAAATCCAACATGGCGACTGAGAAGCTTCGCTTCGCAAGAAAACAACAAGAAACCTTCCCGATAGAATAAATTAGGGTTAACAACCAAAATAGGGTTAAATCCAAGATGGCGGCTTCCGAGAAATCTGACCTAGGGTTACGGTTCCAAGAATTCACTTAGGGTTAGCATGAATAAATTAACCATCCCGAGAAACAAGATGGCCACTTAGGGTTAGACCCGCATAAATTAACCCCCTCACCTAATTAATTATGAATCCACTGAAGTACCTTACATATACTCTACGAGGCATATATCAATTATGTCCTGTTTTGTTATTCTTTTGTTAGTCAATGAGTTAACATCTTGACGATTCGCGTTGGTACTTGTTTTCGCCTTTTACTTCATTGCATGCTTTCATAAGCTGTTTCCTCCTTTGCCTGGCTACACTTTGCTCCGTGAAAACAAAACACACTGGTATTCTTCAAAGTTGAGAAAAGCGGGTTATCGTCGTAAAAGTAAATAACTGGAAATATTATATTTATGACCAAAGCCAAGACAAATTTCTCTTTGTTCGAGATAACGGGGAATTGGAGATAAGCGAGTTGAGATAGTGGGATCCTTCTAAATAAAAGCGAATTCCCCATACCGTAATATTCTGTGAAATGATTGAAAAATTCCGAGAAACTCACCCGGGAAACTCAGCAATCAGATCTTCACGCTGGTTCAATTAAAGCATCGGGCCAAAGCAATCCATATTTCTCCTCAATAAAGACATTCATATTCCACTTAACAGGCATTCGGGACCGGCAGTCGAGTTTCTTTAGCCTATCTTTTCATTTCTAACGCTGAAAAGGTATTGTGTTCTCGTTCTCACTCAGTCACGCGCGCGGCCATATTGTGAAATCTTGTAATATGATACCATCACTTTGCACTACCCCCTCAAATTGTGTTCCCTTTTTTCGTTTTGTTTTGTTTTGTTTCTTTTTTTCTTTTTTTCACTTTCTACGAGTAGTATTAAATGACATACCGTAAAAGGTGCGGTTTAAGTTTTGACGAAAAGTTCCCTTTTGTAACAGTACATTTTTTTTGTTAAACAAACTTTGCTAAAGCACGGAAATTGATTTTACCTTTTTGAACACCTTGTAACTTCATGCTGTCCTTGGCGTAAATTTCTTCTCCGTTCTCTCTCTATTACGACTTCTTTCCCCTTGATGATCTGTAGAATAAAATACAAAAACGTAGACGTAAATTATTCGGTGGTACAAAATTATTTCCAATCACAAATAGATAAAAATCAAGAAAACTGTACCCGACATGTTTACAGTTCTCTGTCGGCGTCTCTCAGTTTTCCTCTGGCGTTGTTCTTCAGTACCGTTCCGTCTTATTTCTAGTTGCCTTTATCTCTCTGCTGTACTGTTCCTTCGTCTTTCTCGTTTTCGTTTCCGCTCTGCTTGACCGGGTGCTTGACGCTGTTCTTCAGTGGCGTTTCTCATCCTTTCCCGTTGTTGATCTCTATCTCCTTCTCTTTTCCTTCGTCTCTGCTCTTCCAGGGAAAATTGCCTCATGTAAGAATGTCATGAAATGCGATGTACGGACGTATGTATGGCGCACGCGCCCGCGAGCCATTCCGCTTGCCATGACCATAAAAAATCACCCGCATACCTCTTAGTATGGGTATGGGGCTCCACTTTTGCGGCCTTCGGCCGCAAAGGAGTTCCGCTAAAAACGACGTTGAAAATAGTGGGACAACTGCTTTTAAGTGTCCTCTTAGGTTGTGGGGTCCGTGTCTCCACGTTACCAAATCTGAAATCGTTTTAGGAATCTTTTCGATTACAATATTGTAAAACAGCTTAATAAGACTGAGTTTGTATAAATCGAGTATTGAGTCCCACTTAGTGATTTCCATCACTGTATCCGAAGGTGTGTCCCATGACAAATTGAAGATAATTCTCGCTGCCCTGCGATGCAATGTTTCAAGTGGTTGTATGTGGTCAGAGTTGTTGCAACCCCCCCCCAGACAATGATGCCATACGTAACAGACGGCAGTATGACTTTGAAATAAAGGTCGAGAAGAGCTCTTCTTTTCAAAAATGAACATTTTTTCAGCAGGTTTAACTTCTTGGAGAAATTTCTTTTCAGATCTGAAAGGTGTTTCGACCAGGTAAGCTTATGGTCTATGATGACACCCAGCAGCCTTGTGTGGTGCACCCATGAGATTGTAGTCGAGCCAATTGTAATGAGGGGGTGTGGCCCAATGAAAGAACCTCTGTGCAACAGCATTGCCTCGCATTTTGTAGAGTGTGGTGTGAGGGAGTTGGTAACACACCATTCGTTAAGTTCATTAAGTGCCTTGTTAAGAAGACTACAGGCTTCATCAACAGTTGAGCCGGTGCAGTAGACTGTTGTATCGTCAGCATACAGAAATAAGGTGCCCGAAGATACAGCGTCTGGCATGTCGTTGGTATATAGGCTGAACAGGCACGGACCTAGGACTGATCCTTGTGGAATGCCACAGGTCACTTTCAGCTTTTTTGACTGGGCAGAGTTCACTACTGTAGTCTGTGATCTTTGATTCAGGTAGTCCGTCAACCAGGATAGGAGGTGTCCCTCGATCCCAAATCTATGCTTTAGTTTAGATAAAAGAATTTTATGGGAAACACAGTCAAATGCCTTTCTGAAATCCACAAAGGCAGTAGCAACCACTAAATTTCTATCAAGGGCTTGCCTCCAACATTCCGTGAGGTGAACCAGCAATAGTTGGGTCGAGTGGTTCTTGCAGTAAGCCCATTGTTTGTCAGTGAGTAGACCATTATCCATGACATGTTCTACTAAAGTGTCGGCCACACACGATTCCAGAATTTTACTTTGTACACTGAGTAAGGAGATGGGTCGGTAATTACTCGTGTCAGTGGGGTCGTCCTTTTTGAAAACAGGGCATAGGTGTGCCGTCTTCCATTGGTCAAAAACTTTGCCTTTCTCAACACTTCGCGAGTACAACTTGGTGAGCGGTGGAACAACTTCTGGTTCAGCTATACGCAACAACTTAGGAGTTATTTGGTCTGGTCCCGTGGCTTTGTTAGTTTTTACGGCTTTAATTTTGCTCGATATCAGCTTTTCTGAGATTTGAATGTTAGAGACCGTTTGTATCGTTGTAGCATCTCTGTTATCCCTTTCTATGGCGATTGCAGGGTTCCCTGAGAGATTTTCACCAATGCTTGCGAAAAAAGCGTTTTGTGAACATAATACTAGAATGTTTTGTATAGTACCTGAAATTTCAAGCAGTGTACTCGCTTGTGTCCACTGAACATTATCCTTTGATTGCGGATGGGACGTGTTATCGGTCTAGGTGTCCCATCCACAAAACCCCAGCATTCAGTAAGTGGGGCTCCTTTCTCATGAATGGCCTGAGCAAACATCTCAGGGTCGAGCCACACTAAGTCTAGAGAATCCAACAGGTGGTGGAAACGGTCGTGGATGTCATCCATAATCTAAAATGTAAGATGCAAGTTAGCAGAGAAACATGTTCCAAGGGCATCACATTTCCTTTATGCCAGGCAAGGCTGCCATTTGAAAATTGTGTGTACCTACTAAGTTATGATCATGAATCGAATTGTGGGTGTCATAAGAGACACCAAAAACTGCTAGTGTCTACTCTTGAGACTACTATCCCAGTAGTTTAAGTTAGCAAAAGGATTTTGTCTCTAACATACCCAGGAAACTTACGAATCTTAATTGATTCATACGCAGCATTGTGTACCTTATTGAAAATTAAACTCAGCTCAAATTGGCTTCGCCCAAAAGTAGATTCCAAATCGCACCATCTGTTAGGATATGCCAAGCGTCTAAGTAGAACCATAAGGGCCTCCATTCCAAGATTTAGTCTGGAGTAGTTTGGGCAAAAGGTGGGGGGAAACATAAAGTCTACCAGCAGATTATCGAGGTCATCCTCATCACTACTGCTCGAATTCTCGCTGCTGTCATCGTACAACATCAACTGTAGAACATCAAAATCTTGCCTGAAAAATAATTTTAAAAATAAAATTTACTTTCTATCAGATTGTACTTTTATGATTCAATCAATGTAAAAACGGTCAGATTTCCATAAAATATCTAAAACACCTAAAAACACACACAACTAACCTTGCAGCGGCCGCCATTTTTAGATTATATTACCCATAATCAATTGTTTTGCATCGTTCAAACGGCCCGCGGATCTAAACCAAGAAATGCGCTAACGGCAAACCGCAAACTTCTAACTTGAAACTGCGGTTAGAGGTTCGCCGTGAACGTGGATCTAAAGGTCTCTTTTGATTTGGTTTTCCTTTGTAGATCGGTTGGCCTCAACAGTACACGGGCACCATAAGCATGTGCTCGATTCTCCAGGTAAAATACTCTGAATTTAACAAACTTGTGAAAGCTGTAGTTATCGTCCTCAAGATTCAGCCACGAAAGAAACCTTCACTGGGTGCTTGATACAACATGGTCATGAATATTCAAACAAACTTACTCACCTCCTCTGCCATAGCTCCTTACCAATGCCTGACTGAAGCCGGTCAAGCACCTCGCCAAGGTTCTCGGATAAATAAGTTATCTCGGGATAAGAAATTATCTCGGGATAAAAAAAAATTATCTCAGGATAAGAAATTATCTCAGGACACACTTAACTCAAAGAGGATCAAAGATCAAGTTTTGTTCGAATTTTGAGTGGTTGGCAATTAACATTTGACCGATATTGTGGCTATTAAACATGTGAAACTGTATTAAGCACTGCAATGTGTCAATGTTCCTGGGTAGCACTTAAAGAAATGTGTATTTGTCTGCTCCAGCACTTTCAAATTCAGGGCTACTCCTTTGATCTTCACTCTCATTTCCAACTTGATCAAGATTCTGCAGTCTTTGTTCTTTTTGTCTCTTAAACTGAGGATTCGGGACATCGATGTATGATGTCAAAATTTGACCATCTGGATTTCTTACAATTCTTCTTTTGTGCTGCATCAGAATGCCGGTTGTTTCGATACACACCTAAGTCGTTTTGTTACAAACATGAAGTTGATTCCATACAACCCAAGTCGTTTTGATACAAACGGTGTGTATTAAAGCAGAAACCAGAGATCCAGAACCAGAGGTTCCACAATCGAATTGTCTATATGTGTAATGAAGTGACAAAAGCTTGTTTGTAAAATCGCAAAATCGCACCTCTATAACATGAATCAGTCATGTCTTCTTCGACTTTCTAGTTGTTTTGATCTTCATTTTTTGTTGCAAAAAATGTGATCGACCACTTTTTGTAGAGCGTGCTAGTTGATGTGTTACTAGTACTTTGTTATTGACGTTCACAGAACGCCAAAGATCGCTTGGTAGCCTCGCCTGCTCCAACAACACTTCATCTTGTTTATCTGTTTCTAGGGTGCTTGATGAGTTCCGATTTGTAAATAATACAGTATATTTTCGTACTCGGCAGTAAGGAGTCAAGAAAACACAAATAATTTTGTACACTATTACACCTGTATTTATTGTTAACTTTCTAGAACAACGATGTTATAATAGCAAATTAATGACAATAACCTAAGTACAGAGTTTACAGCAATGAATTCCCGATGCTTAACCTTAAGCTACAATTTTTAAATTAAGAACCTTAATACAATTTACAGCAATGAATCGGGTATTTATTGAATTGTACTTTAAGCTACATTTACAGCATATTTATCCAATTGCACTTAACCTAAGGTACAATTTGCAACAATAAATCTGAAATCTATCCAATTGTATGTTAACCTAAGCTACAATTTAAAGCAATAAATTTCCGATGTCTGACTTGACTTGCGTTAACCAAAAAATCAATTCAGTCACTTGCCATAGTGACACCTTCCATCGATCGATCCCGAGGGATCAATCGATCGAGTCCTTCAGCCTGAGTTTTTGGCTAAGTCGGTTTGCTTGACGAGCCACGTGCTGTGGTTTCGGCAGCCCAAGACATGCTGCATCATCTAGTACATCCAGCAAAACCTTGAAAAGAGAGAAAATTGTTTGTTTTTTCTAAATCCAGTGGAAACGAATTATACATCTTGTGCACTGATTAAGTTTGCGCCAATTGTTTGTGCGCATCCTTACTGTGCACGTAATTTATGTCGCAATGTCATCCCACGTCATGCATCGAGGAGGACGCGCGATGAGTGAGAAATGTAGACAAATACAGTGGTGGTGGGTATTTTTGTGTCTATAAACGTGTTTAAATCTCTTAAATGCACGGCAACCCCTTGCTTTTTTCGATAAATCACTTCCTTTACTGATTCTCTGTTTTTTTCTCTGACACAAGTTGATCATTATCTAGCTACAGCAAAAGTTTGGGAAGATTTTGGGTGCAAACGTCTTTAAGAAATGAACACATGTTTTCCTAGGATTCATCAACAAAAACACTAAATAAATCTTCCTTATACCTCATCAGCAATCGCCGTTCCTGGCTTGAAAACATCTTCTACAGCCTTGGCCTTTACACTTCCAATGATTCTGGCCGTTATTGCAACTCTAGGTTGTGCGGGATGATTATGACCGTGAATTCCGGGCTCAAAGTTGTTCCCTCACCGTAGCAGTTTTGCCTTGCATGGGATCAACTTGGGACGGACAACACATTGGCAGTCTGTCACGTTTCCTCGCTGCCTCTGGAATCCAAAAGTGTACCCCGGGTTGTCAATAAGCTTTGGATGGCCCCTCTTGCTGGACTGCGGTATTATCTCATACGTTGTGTGCTTTCATTGCCATTCTGCTCATGGACGGTAGGATCATCAAGCGAGGATTCTGTGTTGGCTCCATAGTCGTTCACAGGCTAGGCAGGTGAGACAGGCGAGGCAGGCAGGACACTTGACCAATCCTGACATTAACAACAAAACCAAAGTTAGTTAAAGTCCTTTATGAACCCATTTTTAAGATAATTTTAGTTTAAGTAAGGGTGATTGATCAGGTAAAGCATTTTTTGTCTTGACTGTTTAACAGTGTAAAAGTTAGAAAATATGATTTCAGTTTCAGGCTAATGTAATCTAACTACAGAGGTATAGTAAATAGTAAACGACTTACCATAGGTTCATCTTGAGAAGGCGTTTTGGCAGCAAAGTCTGGTTGAACTAATAAAAGAGAATATTTATGAGAACATAACATAACATGTTAAACATAACATCATAACATAGCATATTATAACAAAACATAACAAACATAAAATAGAATAACGTAACATAACAACATAACATAACATAACAACATCCCATAACAAACGTAACATAACACATCATACCATAACATAGCATAATGTAACAGCATAACATGACATAACATAACATTTCAACAAAGTAAAACTTACTCTCATCTATCCTGGTGCTTTCAAGTTGAGGGAGTAAATCGTATTCAAAGCAGCCACAGCACCGCCACTCTATACCATTCCCTTCTTTCACCGCTTTTCTATACTCTGGACGGGTTATTCCAGTATTACAAGTCCTGTGATTCCACAGCCCGCACCCATCACTAAACGCCTTCTTGTCGCACCCTGAGTGGTAGGTTGCACGTGATACAAAGATCTGACGAAGCCATAGATAGCGAAATTCTAATGAGTTAAACTGGTTTTCCTATTGGAGTGTTAGTGTTCAAATGAACAAATGACGACAAGGAAAAAAGGTGGACCTTTTTATAGGATCGAAATTAATGCAATATGGTTGGTTAATGCTAATTTTGTTTACTACCTTTTGTAGAACGCCATTAAACAATGCACTGTTTTAGTGGATGACAACAAAAGCTTCACTTTCTGCATCCTTGGAAAAAAATCTCATCTCTTTTGTTTTAAGACGCACAAGAGATGCTAATTAACCTTATTGTCTTAAAATATGACAAGTGGACACATTTGATTGTAAAAAAATCACAAGTGCACACAAAGGATGCAGTCTCTTACCAAAAATTTTCTTCTGCATGAATTTGTCTATTAGCGTCTCTTTAATCACTTTTTTTTGCACGGATTTGTCTATTGCCACGTGCATGAGCCTGCTCCCTAAGGGGAAGAAACATCTTGTGTACAATTTCAGCTTTGCGCGCACGCAGATGTAAACAACTTGAGTAAAAGTTGCATGTAGTCTGGAGCAAACTCCATGCGAGGCACTGGAGAAGTTTAGAAAACATAGTTTTGAATGCCTTCTCATAAATTGGCTCGCAAGCAAATCTTCTCAAAGTGGATCTAGAGAATAATAAAACAAGTGAATTCATGTTCCAACACTGAACCAGAGAGAATCATACGTAAGATAATATGTCCAAAGTAAACAGCACACATCAAGTACGTGTATCTATATGTATTTAAATTGTTTATTACAATGTTCACAGCTAGAAATACATGCATTATCTCAGAACTGAAAAGAAAAGAACACATCAAAAACGAAAGTTAAAACGAAAGTACATGTCAAAATGTACGACACCAGAAGCTTTGCGGGAGGTTAAAGAAAGAGGTTCTGAATATCTTATAGTAAATAAGCTTATAGTAAATAAATTACACCACATAGTATAATTTCTTACTGAACAGGTTGTATTGAAACGACTTAGGTTGTATCAGATTGACTTCATGTTTGTAACAAAACGACTTGGGTTTGTATCGAAACGACCGGATACCCTGCATCGCTGTGAGCTCCACTTCATGGATTTCTGTCTGTCCACTTTCATCCTCAGGCTCAGAATCACCCAAATCATATGATTCTTCAAGGAAAGCGGTCAAATTGCTCCGATGAGCATGAGACATGCTGTCCAGCTTAAGACAGTGCTCTTCCGAAAATACATAACTTACATGCCCACTCTTCCATCCTGAGGTGAACTCGCCTACTGGAATCACCATGGGAATGCAGTCTTCAGTCTTGATGATACTGCCGTAATATACTTTGACTGGTTGTGAGAGTAGCACATACTGTCTTCCAGGAACTGAATGCTCCTCAGTGGCCAACTCATTCAGGTAAAATCCAAACACGTGGTGGCCAAATGTGTTTCTGCTTGCCTGATGTGGCTTGTTTATTTGTAGTAGCTACCATTTATCACTGGTAGGGATACCATTGTCTGTACCAGGATTTACTGCTACAATATCTCCTGGTACAAAGAGATACTCATTTGACTGAACACGGCCAACTTATGAAGCACTTACTTTAATAGTATTAATTGGCCAAAGGCAGGAAAGTGGGGCTGATATTTACTGTCGCTGTCCTGTAATACAGCATCCTTCTGGACAACCACACACGATCTATAACCACAATTGTATCTGTACAGGTCACGAATGTTCTGCGATGGCCCAGATTTCATTAAGCATTCTTGCTACCTTCAGGTCTTTTGCCTGTTCACTGTGCACACCCTGATCATTTTGTTGGGGACTGAACTTTTCACACCATGTCTTGTACTGGACAATGGTGTCTACGCTTGACAAACTCGAGCTGTGGGTAGGTTGATATGCACTGAAACTGTTTGTATGATAGGCATGTGGGCATTAACAGGTTTTCTTTATCAGCTCAATTTCATGGTGGCCTGGTTACTGTGCACGTACTGTTGCATGGTGGGGTGTCTTTATTGCCCTAACTGCTTGTCATTAGCAAAGCATGTTCTTTCCTTGATTCATTGGCAAATGCAAATAGGCATCCTGATGCTCTAATACATCAAATACTTGAATATGGGCCTCCAAGACCTTCACAGTTTCTGAAAAACCTTGCACAGACGCATGGTTAACAGTTCCTTCTGGGCCAGCTGTGGCTGTTATAAGCACGTCTTTCTTCCTGGCTAACAAGGTCTCCAAGTAGGCAAGTGAAACAATGAGCTTCTTGGTCTCATCAACAAATGGTACCACAGGGTGTTTTCCTACTTGAGCCAGCACAGGCAGCCCAATTATGTGCAGCCCTTCCATTATGTGCTCTTTTGCTTATTAGGCGAAAAACCTTACTTTACAACAATCTGAAATAAGTGAAGTTGGCTTTACCCAACTCCACACTGTAATTAAAGAAGTCGCTCAAGAATTGGTTACTTCTTAATTTTAATCGAAAGGAAATAGGTAATTTACAGCTAGATAAAAGCAATACGAACTTATTTAAATGACATAATAAAATAGCAAGTTTACAGCAAAAGGAAAAACAATAATTAAATAATAACAACAAAAAAGAAGAGTCGCAGATGTAAAGAGCCGTAATAATGGGTTATTCTGTTTGTGTCGCTGAAATAAAGCAGGAAAACAATCACAAATGGTTATTAAATGGGGGAAAGAGGGAGAGAGTAACATTTTATTTACCAGAGTCAGTCACTAGTCTGTTTATTCGGAGGTCTCCAACACAAAACTGGACTGTTAATTCAATCATCTTGTTCCAAAAAAATTAAAAGCGGACTCCTTAACAGCAGATAAACCATAAGGTTTTTCAGTGCATTTAAGTTCAGATTTTTGACAGAGGGCAAGACTTCGAGTCCCCTTTTTTACTAAAAACTAAAACATCATAATCTCTTTCTCTTTATTCGGTAAGAAAATAAGGCATGAAAGTTAGCATAACCAATAATAGGGCATGATCACCGGGTGAAACAAACGTCCTTGGAAATTTACAATGTATCCCATTGAATAAAATGGAACATCTTTAACCTGCACGCCCCTGTGAACGGCCAAATTCCAACAGCAGATAAACCATAAGGTTTTTCAGTGCATTTAAGTTCAGATTTTTGACAGAGGGCAAGACTTCGAGTCCCCTTTTTTACTAAAAACTAAAACATCATAATCTCTTTCTCTTTATTCGGTAAGAAAATAAGGCATGAAAGTTAGCATAACCAATAATAGGGCATGATCACCGGGTGAAACAAACGTCCTTGGAAATTTACAATGTATCCCATTGAATAAAATGGAACATCTTTAACCTGCACGCCCCTGTGAACGGCCAAATTCCAACACCCCAGAACGTTTGAGTAGTGTCCTGTGTGCCAAACCCCCAAATATTGTCATATAAACACCTCAATCACACAATTTGTTGCATGAAAGCTACCCTTTTCAAGATGGCCCCTCATTATTCGTCAACTGCAAACATTAATCTTTCACAAGCACAAAAATAAGGCAGTTGAGGGAGTTCAAAAATTTACTTGCCACGTACCAGTTTCTTTTTGTTATATCATCTTCGTTCATTAAAGAAATCTTGAATATGCTTCGCACACATTTCGGCTGCTCTACATAAACATAAGCATTTGACATTGCAAAAGATAAAATTTACGTGCTCTTGTCATGCTATCGACAACAGACTTAAAACTACTTCGTTAACTTTTGTCGTTTTTGTTACCCAGTAAAACTCCAGTTCTAGTTCTACACAACTCCGTGGACCCCTTTGTATAAAACTAAAACCTCCAAAATATTCTGCCAGTCTGTGACGAGTATTGTGGACATGGATTGCTGCATAAAATATGTCCCTTTAGCGCAGCATAATCAAAAACGGCCCTATGTAAATCATGCCAAATAAAGGACCTTATGTAAATGCGTTCCTTTAAGGCACAGCTTCTAAAATGACCGCTTTTGAGATCCCTTGAAGGTGCTGCTTTTAACATTCTTTAAATGCACTGCTTTTAAGCCTACTTTAAGGCTCCACTTTTAATGCTCATTACAGGCACCGCTTTTTAGGGAGCTGAAAGGCTCTGCTTTTAAGGCTCCTTAGAGGCACCACTTTTAAGACTGCTTAAAGACGTCACTTGCAATGCTACTTACTGGCACTACATTTAAGGTACCTTAAAGGCACTGTTTTTAAGGCCTTTTATGTCCACTGCTTTTAAGGTACCTTAAGTTGTTTGCTTTTAAGTTGTCAAGTACATTAGAGGTTTTGGCATTGACTTGATTAGTCACATTCATGTTGCTGAACATAGTTCCTACATCACAGACAGAGGAGGCATTGAAGAATACATCAATACAGCACCTGTCAATAAAGAGTTAATTACAATAAATTAATGACATGACAAACACATTCAGGATCAACTGTAATTTATATCTCGTGACAATTTATGATAATAATGATAATAATAAATTTAGAAAGAGACTATTCTCAAGTGATTTAAATTCTGCCAGTCTGTGACGAGTATTGTGGACATGGATTGCTGCATAAAATATGTCCCTTTAGCGCAGCATAATCAAAAACGGCCCTATGTAAATCATGCCAAATAAAGGACCTTATGTAAATGCGTTCCTTTAAGGCACAGCTTCTAAAATGACCGCTTTTGAGATCCCTTGAAGGTGCTGCTTTTAACATTCTTTAAATGCACTGCTTTTAAGCCTACTTTAAGGCTCCACTTTTAATGCTCATTACAGGCACCGCTTTTTAGGGAGCTGAAAGGCTCTGCTTTTAAGGCTCCTTAGAGGCACCACTTTTAAGACTGCTTAAAGACGTCACTTGCAATGCTACTTACTGGCACTACATTTAAGGTACCTTAAAGGCACTGTTTTTAAGGCCTTTTATGTCCACTGCTTTTAAGGTACCTTAAGTTGTTTGCTTTTAAGTTGTCAAGTACATTAGAGGTTTTGGCATTGACTTGATTAGTCACATTCATGTTGCTGAACATAGTTCCTACATCACAGACAGAGGAGGCATTGAAGAATACATCAATACAGCACCTGTCAATAAAGAGTTAATTACAATAAATTAATGACATGACAAACACATTCAGGATCAACTGTAATTTATATCTCGTGACAATTTATGATAATAATGATAATAATAAATTTAGAAAGAGACTATTCTCAAGTGATTTAAAAGATAAAGGTAAGGAAGCAATTTACAGCACTAATAAGAGTGATATAAAAGATAAAAACCATTGTACAATTGAAAGAGGGGTAATTTAACCCATTGACTCCTACACTGGCCAAAACCGGCTGTGCCGCGTGCATGTTCTGCGTGGAGGATGCTTTATCCCCTACCTCCCCTACTAGGTATTTTTTGTCCTCTAAAACTGTCAATTATTTAGGAGACTTTAGGAACAAGGCGAATTGGTTTGAGAATTGTTTGTAAACAGTCCTTCTACGTGCGCTAGTTCCCACGATCAAAGTTAAGTCAAAATTATTAAGCTTATGAGAAAGAGCCGCTAGCTATCCGTAGG
Organism: Siderastrea radians; assembly: GCA_964017195.1. Lineage (NCBI taxonomy): Eukaryota > Metazoa > Cnidaria > Anthozoa > Scleractinia > Rhizangiidae > Siderastrea > Siderastrea radians. The sequence goes on from OZ024888.1 coordinate 30,698,670, forward strand.
GATAAAGGATAAACTAAAGATGAAACAGGACTTAATTAAACTAAACAAAAAGCGTTAAGAACAAACCCTGACCTCTTATAGCAAGAATAAAGAATTAAGGTTTGTCTTGTTCAAAATAAAATCACGTGTTTAAATTTGGTTTTCAGTACCGAAAGATCTTTTAAGACTCTTAGTGAAACTAAGGCTTACACAACACAAACTCCACTGCATATCTTAGTGTTTTAAATATTTTTGTTCGTTCTTGGTCAAGATTTTCGCCAATCGATATTTTGAGAAAAGTAAACTGTAAAAACTTGTTGACATGCAGCGGCCAGAACGTCATGGTAGCCCACATATAGGGCAAGAACGTCATGCTAGCCCACATATATATATGTTATTTACCGGCCGGGAGGTCCATATAGGGAAAAACTGTGCCCGCGGTCTTGAGTACGGCCCGAGGCCGCAGGCCGAGGGCCGTACTCAAGACCAAGGGCACAGATTTTCCCTATACGGACCAACCTAGGCAGGTAAATAACATTTTTATTTTTTTCCCAACATTTGCGAGTTTGCAGATCAATCTTGAAATGTTGTCAGAACGCGCGTACGTCTCACTGAGTCAGATGGCAGGAAACCGTGGAGCGAATGTAATCATAAACATTTCAAACTTTTTAAAAACTTAATTGCAATATTTTCGACTAGAAACTACCGTATCGACACGGAAAAGGTTGTTTTTCAAGAAGAGACACGCACATGGAAAATCCTGCCCGGCATAGGGATAAACAACCCAATTAAATACTTATAATTAAGCTTAAGCTTACTAAAAACAAAACCAAAGGACTCAATCGTTAGGACAGGTTTAATTGCCCTTGCGTAAAAAATGAAAGAGAATAATACTTCGAAAAACATTTCTGTTTAGCCTAATTACTTGCTTTTTATGTTTTGCTTCGTACCTGTAAACGTAGGTGCTGGTTCTTTGGATATAAACAATTTAATTATTTAGTGAAATCGTTCGGTTTGATCTCAGTTTTATCCAAAGCGAATGGTGCGCTGGCTTTTAAGCTTATCTTCATTTAAGCTTACGACAGATGAAAAACCAAAATTCCAGTTTAAGCCTGCACAATTTCTTGAATGAAAATATACCGAACCTCGTTAATTTAAGAGAAAAAACTGAAAAACGAAGTCATTAAAGTAAATATCGGAGTCAAAAGGCATTATGGCGATCGTAATTTAAAAACTAAAACTGCTGTGTTAAGTGAATTCAACAACAAACTCACCAACCGCCATGCTAAGCTTCACAAAATTAAAACGAGTACTTGCTTTTTGAAGGTATTTCAAGGTCTTTAATTCCCCTCCTTGTTGAACTTTCCATTTACAACACACACAACAATTGTGACTTACCAGAAAAGTCGCATCTTTGAGCCCTAAATTAAAAAATTCTCGTCTTCAACCGAGGTATGTTGTTTTTCAACTTTCATTCAATGGTCCATGACAAAACCGGTCCGGATAGGAAAAAACTGGACCGGCGAAACGCGCGTCAACAGCCAATCAAATTCAAGGATTCCGGATTCCGGACCGGAAAAATGCTTAAGAAAAAAATAAAAGGCACTAATGTGAAGATAAGTGAGTACAAGTGAAGGGAAGTGAGTAGAAATGAAGGAAAGTGAGTACAAGTGAAGGAAAGTGTGTGTTAGTGGAGGTAGGTGCATTAATCAGTTGGTGTATATATTCATATAGAATTGTAATGTTATTAGTGCCTTATATGTGGGCTAGCATGACGTTCTTGCCCATGCAGCAGTTCTTGTTTTTTTTTCGAGGTTTTCTTGTTTGATTTTTACTTTTCACTTTGCAATGGTTAGTGAGAGAAAGTTCCATTTTAAGAAGAAAAATCCATTTTTTCGTTGTGCGGGAGTAAAAGAATTTTCCGTGGATTGGAGCTGTATGCAGGGTCTAGATTGGAAAATCTGGACCACTGGAGCACGCGTCATTGGCCAATCAGATTCAAGAATTTAGGGTTCTGGACCGCTGAGGTGCTTCAGAAAAAAATAAATAGTGCTCACCAGCTCCCTTAAGGGTGAGTGCCTCCAGCATATCACTTCTTGATGAAGCCATTTCAAATGCTCGCTGGATGCCAGTACCTTTCACATTTTTTATTCACGGCACCCAGCAGCAGTACACATTTGTTGGAACTGTTTCACATTGATTTTCAGCCCTTCTGGGATCTCAACCTCACAATATCCATTTATAGAAGCTTTGACCATTACCTGCAAAAACAGTTTGGTTTGTCGTCATTTGTTATGATGACAGAAGGAAATGCTACGGTATTTTTTGCTTCAGTCATCATGCCTGGCCCACCTTTCTGAATAATTTGTATGTACGGTAGGTAAACCATTTTATAACGACACCCTTAAAAATCGCATTTCTGAATGTACATTCTAACTACCATCTGTCCATGTTCTGTGAATGTGTACAAGTTTGGCCACCAAATAATTTCAACAACCCTTGCACACTTGACGGACAGAGATTATCTGACAACCAATTTTCCAGATTGACTACTCAAAGTATGGTTTGGGGACTTGCTCCATGTCAACTTTCACCCATCGTCCTGTGAAAGAAAGTCTCACAATAATTACTCTAAACCAAGGTAAACTCTTATCCAGTATATCACTATTTAATGACGTTCCCCTGTACCTTGCAACTCACAAGTGTGCATTTCTATTTAACAATTAGATTATGAGCTCGAGATTTCTATCGCGTGATAGTTGATGAGGCCGAAGGCCGAATCAACTATCACGCATAGAAATCGAGAGCGAATAATCTAATTGTTTTAGTATAAATCTCGATTAATATTCCACTAAAGTGAAAAGTTTTACATCATTGCACTGTTATTCTGAAGTATAAGACTGTGCCTGCCACTCACCTTTTCGCTACTCACTATCTCTCACGGAATAAATAGCGAGTAGGGTAGCCAATCAGATTGCAGCATTTATGATAGAACGCTAGTAGATTTATACTAATAGTTATTAGTTGGTCTATCGCCAGAATAAGACAAAAGTTCTTTTGTGACCTAAGGTTGCAAAGTGGTCTCGTGGGCAGTGATTTCTACAGTATTTGTTCACTTTGAAGACGAGAAATTTGTAGGCATTTGTGGGACTTCATTGAAATGCCAAAGAGCCGCATAATTATCAACTTGGCCAAACCAAATGACCCCTCCCCCTGTGAAAACGTTTGTTGTTATGAACAGCCCTCCTTTCACAAGCTATAGTTATTAGCCATGTAACATTTCTAAATTGCTCCAGCAAACAAAAGGAAAGGAGTTTAGTGGCTTGTCTCAGAAGATGTTTGTTGGAGCCAGAGATTGCTACAGAAGCTAGGGAGCCAATGCCACATGTACCCTAATTGTCGTTATTTTTCTTTACTCTTCCTTTTATATAATGTTATAATAAAGTTCAATAAGTAATCAATTTTTCATACCTCTGGTTTGTTTGTGATCTCGTCTGTTTCAATCACTTCCCTTACATACCGAGACAGCTCTAAAGCTTCATCATTTGAGAGTCTTATGATACCATGGGGTGACTCCCCAGCATTAACACTGCAGCCATTTAGATATGTTAGCATGAATTGTGCCTTTTCCGCGTTGTTTCTGCAGGTGTGAGGTTGTGCTAGAAGATGGCTTTAAGTCTCTGTTAGAGTTGTTACTAGTAATTACAGTAGGAGGGTCAACTTCTTCTGTTATCTATGACAGGGGAAGACTGTTGGATATTCTGAGAACCTTGTGGAGGGAGGGACCTGACCGCTCAGCTTACTTTTGACTCTCCTTGTACGTCTTCTCACAATCGTCCTAATACCTTGTTTTGGACCAACAACAGAAGAATCTGCAACATCTTGGTCATCGTCGTCAGCTGCATCGTCATCGCCTTCCTCAAAATCATCCTCTTCATCAGCAATGTCAACGCTCAGCATAATCCCAACCTCCAATGTTAACTGCTAAGGAAATGAAACAGTGGTGATCATGACTATTTGGGAGAAAATCTTATCATGTAATTAAAATGGTGGGTTAGGGGTGGGGTGGGTGGGGAGTTTCCCAGAAATGCATAATGATCCGATACTTTAAAGTAACTGAAGTGAGATTATTGATACTGATCATTGATTCAGTGTAATTATTTGTATTATTTCCCCTGGTTCTTTCAAGAACAGAGAGCCCATTCTTGGTGTCGCCTTAGAGATCGATAAGGTATTCATGATAATTGGAATACCTTTAAGCTTATCATTTAATCCAGCTGTCGCGGGTGAAAGAAAATTCTTTCTCTGTCCCTGAGTAAACACGTTTCTGGAAATGGCCCATCAAATGTTGGCGATCCTCTTTAAACATTGTTGTTAGCATTAAAAAGCCAATGCCAGACAGCTTGAAGAAAGTGAAAAGTTCAGGGTAGTAGTAGAGACTCTTTCCAGATGTCTGAAAGAGCCCCTCTCTGCCCAGAGTCATCGTTAGTCAGACATCTGTGGATCTATTTTTGCCCTCCTCTACAAAAGTCATGCTGGGGGAGAGCACTTTGCATTTTTTCCAGGCACTGTATTGTCATGTGTTGTGATTGATTCACACACCAAATGGTAGAGCACTAGCAGGGTGATGAGTTAGTCGATGTACTCTGCTTATTAGGGGTGTTAATATGGCAGTAATCAAAGGCTGCTATGAGTTACCAGATTGTTCATATGTTTGGAGAAAACATTTTCCTTCTTTTGCTAGAATTCTTGTTGTAATCATCTATAATAGTTGCAAGAGTGTTAAACATCTTGGCCATTTTGGGGTCCCCTTTCTGTCAAGTTGCCATTTTCCACATCAGTAAGTGAGAGACAATGTTATTTATCTGCCAACATGGTGGCCGAATGCCTCTGAGGCAGACATACCATCTGAAAAAAGGTTTCAAGTGCAGCTTTTGTTGATGGAAGAATAGGGCAGAAACTCTGTAGGTTGTGGTTGTGGTTCCACCATAATTCAACTTCACACGCATTTTGCTTTGGCAATCAGTTTTCTTGTCCCTGTTTGTTGTGGTGTTCATTGGGTGAGTTTATCTTTGTAACTGTTTTCTCTGTTGTGGTTTCGTTTTAGCATTTTCTTGTGTCTGTTTATTTTTATTTTGTTTGCACTGGCACATGATTGCAAGCATTTGTGTTACTACATTTTACTAAAAACTTCTCAGGGAACAAACGTCCGAGTTGGCCTGATAACTTAATTGTTGGAAAACGTCAAAATGTGAGCTTATTTCAGAATTGCGTGAACACAATAACAATAACAAAAACAACAAGAACAATAACTAAGTAGTGATGATAATGCTGACAATGACAATAACACACAAATAGCTTCTAAAATACGTCCATTAAGTCACCACAGGTATCAGAAATACCTGAAGCTATCAGGACGTCGTCAGCGTCCAACTGACGTTCTTCAACGTGACGTTCTTCCATAGTTAAACTGGTTCTCCAGCAATATTTGAAGAGTGTATTCCATTCTTCCATTGCTGAATCTTTGGAGAAACGATACATAGTTGGCGTCCTAACTCTTCTTGTGATTGCCTTTGATGTACTCTGACAAGAAGAACTGGAGGAAGAAGATTGTGTCATCTGAATTGCTTACAAGTATTCTCTTAGCCCTTTCCAAAACCTCGGACAACACAGGTGGCTTTTTTCGCTTCTTGGCATGACGTAAATAAACGGGGAGTTATTTTCCAAATTAAGCCCTAGCTACTAAGGTAACAAACAGGATAAGGGCTTAACGTGAAGGGGAAAATCACTTTTCTGAACTCACTTAATTCTTCCATGTTGGATGACAAGCGCTGAACAGTTACGTCACAGGACCTCACACCACATGTGAGATTATACAGGGGAGGTTGTTCAGAGCCATAAATACTGGCGTCAAGGGATCAAAGTGAGAACTTAAACAGTAAGAGTATACGTGTATGACCTGATCATCAGCATCAATTTCAATTTTATCTCTTGTCCCCTTGGAATACATCTTCGATCTGAGCCTCTGCAAAACCTGGCCTATAGATCCAGACTTTGCAGTCCCAGCTGCCTCTGCTGCCTCCCAAGCACTATCTCGAGCATACCCTGCACCTGACTCTATCAGATAAGTTTGTGACACTTTTCTCAGTGTTTGACCATAAAACACCACATAAAACATTTCATGATTTGTGTGCTAGGGGAATACGAATCCTAGAAAAGGAAGTTATTATCACTGACTATCACTTAAGTCCTGCGCTTTTTCATGGGTAGATGTCTCCCTAACTTCATCATCTGGTTGCTATGAATTGTACATAACCACAATATGGTTCAACTTCATGCACCTGTCAATGTAAATCCTGGTGTGGGGGGTGGGGGAGGGTTAGTGCAGGCAAACGTTTGGAGTTTGATGCAAAGGCTAAACTGATTTGTCAAATTGCCGCGGATGGGGACTTTTCAATAAAAGTGCCTTTGTTAATCTTTCTCAATTGAAATGAAATATGTCGTGAAGAACAACGTTTCCACTCTTTCGATATATACTGACTAGAAGATTGTAAATTTTACTCCTTGGAGTGTGTAAAATTGTGTTTGCAAGCAATTCTTATTCATGAACTACATAGTATCGATCATTGAAGGCCCAAAATAGCATCGCTTTTGAGAATACACTCACTCTATTGAATTTAACAACAAATCAGAAAAACGGCGGGAAAAATAGAGCCCCGAATGGGTCCGTGTGTCTGCTGCCCCAACATTAATCAACATATCAATAGTGGTAATAGTAACGAAAAGGTTTAAAAATGTAGAAATTGATCAGGAATATAAAGTGTGATGAAATTGGTGGAATGAATTTGTTACATGAATAATTTCTGCATAACATGGTAAAGTAGGATGGTTAATAAGCTGAATAAAACTTTACTTGCTGTACTATTGCAAAGATCACATATAAACAAGGTTGTTATGAAAAGTGTAAGGAGGTTACCCAGAGTTTTTGCAAGGTGATTTCAACAGGAAATATACATATAAAAAAAGGAAGTTAACAGGAATGATAAACTTGCAACAAGAAAAACGTGATTTACAGTAATAACAATAATAGTAATCTGAGATCAGGTGACTATCGTAGTAGCAATGTATGCACTGACACTTTCTTCTAGTTTACCTCTATTTTATTCAAATGTTTTCTGTAAATTTACGTAATATACTTTCGTTCTCTAATAACTAACTGTAACAACAACCAAACGTGGCTTAGTGACGTTAATAGCACAGACATCTGATAAACTAACTGTATCAACGACCAAATAGTGGCTTAGTGTCACTTACAGCATTGACATAAATTAACATTGCCAGTTTTAAAACCAAAACTAACGGCAGACATGAATATTGAAATTGAGTTTCATCACCACCCTACCAGTTTAGTGACTGACATTTTCAACAACCTTGTTTCTTCTCTGTTATACGTAACAGAGAAGGGTGTTGAGATTGACTCTTATGACTGATTGGCTTAGTTCTTTTGTTTCAGTAGTATGCTGGTTAGCTTGGCAATTTGCTGTGTTGTATCTTCCAAAAAATGTAAGATTTAGTATGTTGTCATTGTTCTCTTACTGGGTACAGCCTTCTCTTTGCACTTACAGCAGGATAGGTATGATGTAATCTTATCAATTCCGATTATTTCTTCACGAGTTTGTTAAAGGCACAGTGTAACATACCTTTCCTCTTGTCAAGGCCTTACAATGAATACCATTCATTATTAATGATATAATGAAAGGCCCTCCATCTTCTGTGCTTGCACCATTTCCATTTGTCTTTGTTTGGTTCTTTTTGATAGACATGGGGTATACTGTATCTTCAAAGTACTCCTCTAGCATTTCTGTCTTTGCAATTTGTTCCTCAATGATGATAGCGATAAGCTGCAAATTAAAAGGTAGCAGATTTCAGATTGTCATGAGTTATATTTTCATGATACCTTGATTGTTATATACTTACAACCATAACAGTTCTGTACTATTAACCCAATTAACAAAAAAAAGGCTTTTTTATCATAGTGTGTTGGTGATGAACTATGACATGCATAATAATAATAATAATAACAGTAATAACAATAATGATAATAATTTACCTTGTTATAGGAAATTAACGCTTGTGTTAATGAAGGTATTTGAAATTAACGCTTGTGTTAATGAAGGTATTTGAAATTAACGCGACTTAAATGAATGCGAATTTTTACGTTAATTTCATGGACCATTAATTTCCTATAATAAGATATTGTGCATCCACACCTACAGAAGGTCAAAGTATCATATTACATTGATTTTTTTTACAGTTTGGTGTATACACTAATATCGACATGATCTTTTTAAGCATTTACATTTTACCTCATCCCAGTTGATACCGTTTAAGGATATTCGTTACCCCATTGGAACATGTGCAGCTCATCCACAACAACACAATCTAACGTTCTGTTGAAGAGTGGCTGGGCTTTACAGTCTGGATCTTTGTGCCCGTTTGGCCTTATACAACGTTTAAGCTAATGAAAAAATAGAATTGGGTCATTCCTTTTGAAAAAAGATCAGTCAGCATGTTTGACCCGAACTGGCACTTACTCCAGTGTACAGAGAGTATTTGAAATGAATAGAAAAAATATAATCTTATGTCACTCAACTTTATTCTGGCCTGCCCTTCATCCACTTCTTGAATTCCCTTCCCTTTATTTTTAAGGATGTGCATTGTTTGAAATTTTCTTTTCAGTTCTAACTGCTCTGCCAGTACTGGGTACATGGTCCTGGACTGTTCGTCGACTTTCTTTATTGATTTTGTCAATTTGTTTTCCAGTTTGTCGTGTTTTCAGAATACGTCCTTAATTACATCTTGAGGCATGGCGACAAACACAGACTGTAGAATTTGGAGCTTATTTGATCAAAATAATTTACCTTGCATTCCATCAATTGACATTGAAGGCTGAACCCATAATAAAAAGTTCTTTGTTGATGAAATTGGCAATATCCTTATTCTTGAAACACAACAACTTTAAGAAGACATATTATAATCACGTGGTCAACATCCATGTTGTATGTCATATGTATTTGAACACATGCAGGTCTTTCAAAAAGATTGGCGACTACATGGTAACACATTTCTGTGTCGCTGATATGATGGGTGATCCTTTATGAGGGGTGCAACCACAGAATAATAAGTATTATTCTCGATATTTTGAAAGATTTTTGAAAACTTTTATTTTGTTATTCGTGGACATGAAACTTCTCATACATCAATCAACATTTGGATATTCAGAAAGTATAGCTTTTACGGTGAGCTCTACAGGGAAGTAAAGCGGAAACTGTGGTCCGGGCATCGTCATGACCCAGATATTAGGATCAAAGACAACATGGACCCTGATGTATTTGGGCTTGGACTGGTGAAAGCATGTTTTGGGTTGAAATGGAGTAAGAGAATATCAAAGGGAAATGGAGAATTTGCATATGTGATCAACGGGACAGTTAAATATTCACTGACCAAGGGGAGCTTAATTGTCGAGTGTAAATAAATTGGAGCCAAATATAATAAATCAGAAATAGAAGAGTCACATATGTTGGTGTTTACCTTTGTTCGAGTTGATGGCAACAAAAGACAATACTTAAGTGGGACTTTTCAGTGAAAACGTAGAAAGAACACGTTGGACATTTACAATATATTTTTTTACTTTTTCATATGTCCAACAACAACAGTTTTATTGCACATCCACTGCAGACATCAGTTATTGAAGATTCCATGTGTTGTTTCTCGGCAAAGATGGTATACTCCCTTTTATTTTTATAACCTCTAATGGTTGTTGCATATTAAATTGTTCTCCCAGTGTGAAGTTATACTATTCTTACAGCTTCTAATGCCAACGGTTTCTCTCCTTTTTAGTGACTGCCACCTTTTGCTCTCAGCCAAGAAATGTGTGGATCGTTGTCCAGTCTGGAGAGGGTGCATGAGTTAAATGCTCTTTTTTTTTTAATTATACAGCAAACAAAGCACGGATACGATTAATTAACAAACCTTAAAACAATATTGCAATATTTTACAATATGCAAAGGAGAAAAGGGTATAAAAGGTTAACTGATTACATAACTGATAGGAAACACACACAACATATTTCCGCTACACATTGAGCTACAAAGTAATTATTGTCCATTTCCTGTGAAATTGGTGTAATTTATTGTTTTTAGTGCAAATGAATTTTTCTGTTTCGTATTTAATACCAACTTTGGTTTGAAAACCATATATATTGGGAAGAACTTTGTTTCTCCTGCATTCCCATAAAAATAGTTTACCAACAAGTAACAGATAATTCAGTAGGGTGCATTTAGAGGTTACAATACCAAACAAAACGTCGCACATGGTTAACTGAACACGTTGTCCTGTTAGGGAAAAGAAATAAGATTTAAAATCGGTCCAAAATTGTTCCGAATAAGGGCAATGAACCATAACGCGGTGCAGAGTTTCTGGTTCGTGTCTGCAGAAAGAACACTTATCATCTACAATAAAACCTATTTTGTGTAGTTTGGTGTTAGTAAATAGAATGGCATTGAGAACTTTGTATTGAAAGGCTTTTAAATAGGGTTCAAATGCAACTGTATGAGGTAGACTGTAGATCTGTATTAATTGATCATCTGTAAAATTGAAATCGCGCTTCAGTTTCTGAGAGTAATTCGGTAGTTTGGCTTTAGTACTAACTAACATTGAATAATAGTCCTTAGATTTCTTTTTTCTTATATCAAACAGGCCACTGGAAATGTTAAAAGAGGGGTCTGTTATCGAAGGGTGGCAGTTAGTTTGTCTCAGGTCGAAAGGCACCGAATGGCGCAGACCAGTCCATATGAGAAAATTAGTTTTATCGATGGTATTTGCAAATATATTAAAAAGAGTCAATATTACTTAGATTAAAGTGAAGGTCACTGACATAATTAATTCCAGATGTGGAATACGTTTTGTAAAAGACTGTCTTGTTATTTATTCGGATTTCCTGGTTGTTCCAAATGATGCAGCACCATTCTTGTTCTACCGAGAACGTCATACGAAACTCTGACCACAAGTGTATTAACTCAAAATAAAACTGAGAATTTATTGAAAGATCTTTGATGTTGTAATTGCAGCTTAATAGTATGAGACCTCCGTAATCTTTCAAAAGATGTTCAAGGTAATACTTCCAAGTTCCTTTGTTTACACTGAAAATTCGTCTTAACCAAGCGAGCCTGAGAGCCTTAATTATGGAATCCAAATCTGGCATTTTAAGGCCGCCTTCTTCATAACTATTTATTGCTGGCAATCTAGTCACTTTATCCTTTCCACTCCATAAGAATTTAAAACATAATTGGTTTAAATCTTTTGTTACATTGTTTGGAGTGGGTAGTAAGGAGGTAATATAGACAAATTTTGGAAGAAGCAGAGATTTAATAACAGTTACTTTTCCGTAAATAGAAAGTCCTCTTGACGACCAGATATTTATTAATTTCTTTATATCTTCAAGTCTTTCTTTGAAATTCTTTTTAAAGGAGGTTTTGGTTATACGTGAAAAAAACACCTAAGGCTTTGATTGGCTCTTCAGGCCATTTGATGCCAAAAGGCTTAATTTGGTTATTTTTTAATGACCCGATCCATAAACCCTCAGTTTTAGAACTATTGACTTTTAACCCAGATAGGTGTTGAAAGGATTCTAGTAATTTAAAAAGTACAAGGGCAGAATTTGTGTCAGAGAGAACTGCTGTTGTATCGTCTGCGTATTGAAGGAGCTTGGTCTCTTCCTCTCCCAATTTAATTCCTTTAATTCCAACATTTTCTCTAATGGCAATTGCCATTGTTTTGACAGCCAATATGAAGAGATAAGGGGAAAGTGGATCTCCCTGTCTGACACCACGTTCAAGGTTAAAGTAATCTGAAGCAGTGCCATTATTAATTACGCAGCTTTGAATGTTTTGATAAAATGTCCTGACCCAGCATATAAGTTCGTCACCAAAATTAAAAGCTTCAAGGCACTTGTAAAGATAACTCCATTCTAAGGTATCAAACGCTTTTTGAAAATCAATAAAAATCAAGAGACCTGGAATATTTTCTTTGTCGGTGAAGTCCATGTGTCGAAAAGTCCATGATGTCCATGATGTCGGACTGTTTCCCCGATGTACCTATCTGAAACACATCCGCTCTGGTTGTGGTGAATAATATCTGGCAGTACTTTTTTGATTCTTGTAGCAATTACTTTGGATAATATCTTTGCGTCCACGTTTAGAAGGGAAATAGGCCGCCAATTCTCTATGAAGCAGCGATCTTTACCTTTCTTTTCGATAAGAGTGATGACTGCTTGTTTCTGAGAGTTGGACATTTCACCTTTTTCAAAAGACTCGTTTACGCTTTCTAAAAAAGGTTGACTTATTATGTTCCAACACCGTTTGTAGAATTCAATAGGAATTCCGTCGTTGCCAGGAGTTTTATTTGTTTGAAAACTGTCCAATGCATTTTCACATTCTTGGATCGAAATTTTTCCTTCGCACATTTGCTTTTGTTCCGCAGATATTTTGGGGATGCCCAATTTATTTAGAAACTCGTTTATGGAGCTATTAATCTCTACGGCCTTGGTCTTGGTTCTGTACAGATCCTGATAGAAGCGCTTTTGTTCCGATAGAATTGTCAATGGATCTGTTGTCATGGAACCGCCTACTAGTAACTTTCTTATGTGTTTTTTCACATGATTTCTCTTTTCTAAATTGAGAAAGTATTTCGAACTACGTTCGCCATGTTCATGCCAATGCGCCCTTGCCCGTATGATAATTCCTTTGGTTTTTTTTTTCGTAAAACAATTCAAGTTTTTCTTTTATCTCGTTTAGGCGAATCCCGTTGAGTTCGCTTGGATCGCTTTCAAATATTTTTGTTGCTTCCTCGTAGTTATTTTGCAGCTGTCTCTCTCTTTCACTTCTTTCTTTAGCTTTGTTTTTTGAATGGAAAATAGCGTGAGCACGGATGTTATATTTGATCCAATCCCACACAGAACGCTTATCGGGCAACACCTTTTCACCCTCCGCTTTCCATTCTGGGACTTTTTGTTTCAAATCATTTAAGTAATTTTCATCTTCCAAGAGTGAACAGTTCATTTTCCAGAAACCTGGACCTTTAAGTTCTGTGTCGATGTCGGTAAAGACGAGGTCGATTGCAGCATGGTCTGTTTTGATGGCCGGGATTATATCGGTTGATTTGACAAAATCTTGTAAATTATTTGAGATCAACCAGTAATCAAGACGACAAAATACGTTTGGTGATTTTTGACTCCATGTGTAACTCCTGGTATCGGGGTTTTTAATTCTCCAGATGTCAATCAGGTCAAGTTCGCTTTGCATGCAGCTGATACTTTCCACTACAGTTTTTCTTGGAGTCATCACACCCCCTTTTTTGTCAATTTCTGGGTTTAAAGGGCAGTTAAAATCACCGCCTATAATAATATTTTCCTCGCAGTGGATGTCTTCATCTCGAATAACTTTATGTACATTTTTAAATAACACGGTTAAGTCCTTGTCTCTGTTCGGCGCATAAATATTTACTAAAGTGTAAGCTTTATTATTCTAAAAGTAGAAATTGATGATAAAGTGTCCTAAGGGATCTAAGATCGAGAAATGTATTGGACAACGAACACCATTTCTTATCAGAATGGCGACGCCCCCTGAGTTTGAGCTCCCATGAGAAGAAAAAATTTTCCCACCCCACTCATTTCTCCATTGTGTTTGTCTTGTTTTTTTTTAATGGGTTTCTTGTAAAAACATGATATCAGCATTCTTTCTGCGACACCACGTAAATATTGTCCTTCGTTTTTGAAAATTATTAATGCCCCTGACATTCAGAGAGATTAATTTGAATGTTTTAGCAGTCATTTAGAAGGAAATGGATCGAAAACTATCATTATGCATAAATTCGCCGGTTTTAGAGAGAGGAATGCAGAAGAACCTGTGAAAGAAATATTAATTTTTTCGAGAGAAATGGACGAATAATAGTAATCAGTACGGAAAAAAAAGCTATGAATGTTGAAAATAGAGAGAAGAATCCGGTTAACAATTAGAACACAACATGACATAATAAAGTATCACAAAAGCAAAGAATGCTTATACAACACAGAAGAACACACAACCATCAAAACAAAAACAATTACAATCTGGTAGCGGGAAATGTCTCCTAGCTATTCAGGAACGCTTAGTTGCCAAGATTTGACGCTTTATATCCGGCCATATTAGAAGTGATTTTTCAGTTCAATCTGGTTTATAAATTGTCCAAATCTTCTTCTGAGAAAATACGTATAGGGGAACCATCAGGCGAGGTCTGAACAAAAATCTTACCGTCCAATGTCCAGACGCTAAAAAGTGTACCATCTCGTCTTCGTTTGTTGGCTTCATCCACGTTGCGTCTGTTGCCCAGTACTAGGATAGCTGGGGAATAGATCTGAGATTGTGACATCTTTCAATTTAGTCTGCTCTCTATACAACTTCGACTTTGTTTTGTGATTACAAAATTTCACTATAATGCCTCTGCCATGTTTCAGCTTGTGCGAAATCTCGATATCTTCAGGCTCGATTGTAATGTTTAGAGCCTCCACCACTTTGATAACGGCCGCTTCTGTGTTTGGGTAGGCATCTTGAGGAATACCATGGATTTCGAGGGAGTTCTTACGTGTATACTGTTCTAAATTGTCAAGTTCCTCCCATAAATGATCCGAATCTTCTTTCTGTTTCTCCAGATTCTCAAATGTCGCTTTCATCTTATTATTTGTTGTTGCGAGCAAGTTTTTCAACACCTTGTTTCCGTCTTTCGCCTTTTGCAGCGACTCTTTCAAATCTTCGAGTTCCTTCTTGTTGAAACTGGCATTGTTTTATCAAGCATTTTTTTCCTTAAAACTTAAGCCATAAATATTAACGTTTGAAACTTTTTTTCTGTGTACTGGCTTACTTTCGGTCTCAAAAAAAAAGTTTTACTGCGAGTTTGGGCCATCAGCATTGCGGCGCAGAATGGGTGTGTCAGCAGTCATTTTGATAGCCTATGACGTAGGTTATGGGGAACGAATGCAAGAGTTACAAAGAGAAGTACTGATTTTACCCATGTAGAACTTGTACTTTGAGTGTACCGTAGTTCAATTGCGACGGAAACGCTGGATAAATACCCATTCGGAATGTTATTCTCTTCTACTATCTCTGCTGGATTCTTTCCACTTGTCCTTGAAGACGTATGTTACATTTTCACCGCGGATCAGTGACGCGCTTTCGATACTAAACACCCGCGCAAATTTTCGGAAAATATCATCTCTGTTTATTTAGAGTTTGCTTCTCTTTCAAATAGTAGGTTTTAAGGTAGTTATATCTAATTTAATAAATAATTTGTCTAAATTTATCGATAGACAAGTTGAAGTTTACGGGAAACTCGACGGCTGTAGCCAGTTCAGATCTAGTAGTAGTAAATATCCAATCACAGATGCTTTCCAGCGTCTATATTTTTGCTTTACAATTTTTTTGTAGCCCACTCTACTGTATGTCATGTAGCCATTTATCCTAAACTTTGCAAATCTATTTTTACTTTTGCAATAGTGGATTGCGGCTCAAACGTTTATAGCGTTTAGCACTCCGCTCATGGGTCATCAAATAACTGCAATAAAGCTTCAAATTATTTCTCTTTCTTTTGACATGTCATGTTTTCATTACTCTGTGAATTACTGTCGTTATTTTTCAACTGAAGACGGCCGAAATTTGCGTTCTTGCATTAGGTATTTGAACTGGTAGGCTCAAATAACTGATTCGTTTATAAATAAACCTACAATATGTATCTTGCCTTCAGCACACTCACGGACAATTATGTACCGGTTTATTGCTTTGCCACACCACTTTCCTCTATTAGTTTGTTTCAAAATATCTTCACTGACAATCGACACTGGATTGATTCGCCAGTTTATTCTGCCAAACACCAAGTTCTAAATGCCATTTTCTCGAAAAGCTGGAAGTCAGGCGAAAATATTGCAATAACAGTAAGAAATACCAGACCACGAAATTCAATACGCAATAAGCGCTGTTGTATGACCTTGGTATCAAAACAATGGATTTGCTGGGCTAGAGATTATTTTTTGCCACACAGGAACGGTACAGAAGCTGAAATTCTTAACTTAGCACGCTCGGCTATATTTATACTGCTGCATGGAGGAGAAAAATTCGAATGCGAACATGAACATGTCGTCTGGGCTGTTAGTGTTACACACAACATAGCGGGGCATGTCACCCAGTCTGAAGTATGCATTTTGTACTGACCGGCTGCAGAGCGATAATTTCATTCATTCTAAACCCAATTTAGCTTCTTCACTTCTTGATAAATTAATTCTCGGCCGTGAACATGACGAACATAGCTTGAAGTACTGAAATCCTTGCTTATTCAGGGCTCCAGATTTTCTCAATATTTGGGTCACAGACTTCTTCTTACGAGCCAGTTGTTTTTTCAAAAGAACAATTATTGCAAACTGAAATGGCTGTACACAATTCATACTGGAAAACAATATGCGAAATAACACAGCCTTAGCTTTGTAGCAGCTGGTAGTACTCTTCGGACAAATGCTGCAATCCTCCCCATAACCTACCTTACAACACACCGCTGACATCTGTTGCGAGCCCACAATGACAAAGCCCGAAAAGCGGGAAAATCCCAATTTCAAACCCAATTCTTTCGTGAATAGCAACTCGCGAGTTAAAATAATAAACAAAACTTGATTTTATATGTCCAAGACGTCCAAAGGAAACAATAAAAACAAGGTTGATTTTTGGACTTCAGTTCTCCTTTAAAGATAGGCGCAATTGAAATTTGTATACAATAAGCATTTCCTTGATTTCAAAGAGGGTAGGCTCTTCTTGATCAGCATGGACCATACCTTCCATGTCTGTGGTAACCTCGGCAGCCATGTTGGATTTCTTTGAGGTCCTGGAGTCTTCTTTGGTTGAGCCTCGTTCTCCTCGTTTATTTTTCTTTCCCAGCTTTTACGTTATGATGACTACATCTTTAGAAGTTCTTGTGGCGTATTTTCGTAACATTCAGGTGCCGGAGAGGCGACTTCGTTGACTGACTAAGCGGAAACGGCGAATGCACGTCCAGCCGCCATGATTTTCTCGCGCGGCTCTGCACGAGTTAAATG
Source organism: Siderastrea radians (assembly GCA_964017195.1). NCBI lineage: Eukaryota > Metazoa > Cnidaria > Anthozoa > Scleractinia > Rhizangiidae > Siderastrea > Siderastrea radians. Next base: position 30,715,819 of record OZ024888.1, read on the forward strand.
CTGCTGTTGTTTTCTCCTCAACTTTCTCAGTGCCGCTTCAAGAACGTGTTTATGCCCCACGCCCAGCCCCAACTCTCTATATCTTTTGTAGTTTGGAGTTTCAGGGCCCCTTTGATATGGAGGTGACTTTTCTTGATAGCAGAACCTCTTCAGTAGCTTCTTTTAATCGAATGGTTGTACACCACAAGTCAGAGCCATTTTAGAAAATATTGTTAGTCATGTTTCTTGTAGTAGCACGCTAGGATCACAATAAGGAGAATATGTACGGGTTTGCTGCGGCACTTCTGTAACATGTATTTAATCCTGATAAACAGGTTCATTACTCACTTCAACATAAGAGTAGACAATATTGAGAATCTATCACCCAGAACCTGATTTATGGAACATACAACCCCATGGCACTGCACTAACCATGAATGTTTGAGCAAAAATTTGGGGTGGACATTTCCTTAGTTCCATAATCTGCTTTTCAGTTACAAGCATTAATGAATACAACTCTATTACTGTTCAGTAAGTGCTCAATTAATAGCTGACCCTCGAGTAATTGTCCCCTTTTGAGGCAACTTTCCAACTGTAAAATTTGCAAGAAATATGTTATTTCCCAAATGGTAGTTGTTAGTATGTGTAATCAAATGGTGAGGAGTGAAATAAGGAAATACTTTTACGCATGTTCTGTCAAAATTCTTATAATTTAAGTCGAGGGAAATCATTTGAATTTTGACAAAACGCAAGTGAAATTATTTCCTAACTTCATTGGTATCCCATTTGATTACCTATTAATATCATGGGTGACAAATTACTCTCACAATTGGGGTTTTGACTTGTTTACCATATCAAGAACTCCAAAAACGTTCTCAATTTTTCTGAGTGAAATAATGAAAAAATCTTGTGGCAAGTTTTTACCACATTTTCATGTATTTGTAACCGACAGCAAAATAACCCAGACTCTGAATTTTTACTTGAACTGACCAATGCCAAACAAATCACTCGGCAAAGGCTACCTGCGTTTTATCTGGCAAATTCATTGAATCAAGCATCACCTTGCTCCGTCGATCGAGCAAGGTTTCACAAATGCATTGAAAACATGCACAACAAAATTGTTAATGAACGTAAACTTCGGAAGCAAATTTGTATTTAAAAACTGACCTTTATTCTGTTGGAAGAAGTGCCCAAATCCACTGAATTACTTCTCTAAGTTCGCTGTCAATCACTCGATCAGCAACTGCCTGCTCGCCGTTCAAAAGTTTTTGCTGTCGTACTAACACAAGTAATCTCTTCTTTATGCCTCGCAGTTGGTTTCTGAGAAGTTCAGCAATTAAAAGTCAAAATTTACAGGTTATCGATTGTGTCCTCAATGAATATTTCCAGAATTGCTTTAGTTCTGCACAAAACATCTTCATCCTAAACCTCGACGCCATCTTGGCACTGAGCAATAGGCCCGTTAACATAGCAATTTTGTAATTTCACGTGTGAAATTATAAATTAACGCTGAAATTTCGCGCCAAAATTAAGGAGTAATTTGTCACCCATGATATTAGAGAAGATACAGCATGTTACTGTGAAGTACTGCTATCAGGGGAAGTATACTCTAAGTTTATGAAACAGGAACTTATCAGGTAGTACTTTACTCCCCCAGAAAAGGTCCCCAGAATTCTGTCTTGTGGATAGTATCGTTCAGGTGAGCGCTTGAAATTGTCCCAAATCTTCTTCCTCTGCAGTGTGACAAGAACAGCCTCCTCTTTCTCCTTAACATGTCAGTCTTAGCTGTAAACGTTTCCTCCTCAGATCTTTCTGAGACTTTCGTCAGACTCTGTTAGCAGGGAACACTAAATGAGGCTGTCATTCGGTAAATTGATTAGTGTTAAGTCTGTTTTCAGCCTTTTTGAAGATCAAAATAAGCATTGAAGTCCACCTTCGAGGTATTTATTTTGTTTAGTCCCTTGGAAAAGTCTTTCTTTATTTTCTATTGCAGAGTCCGAATGCTGACTCTCATTCGGTCAATATTTTTGGTTCGAGTCCATTTCGTCCTCAACAGTCCCCGACCGTGGCCATCATTCAGTAAATATATTCGTGTTTAGTCTTTTGTCCTCGACATTCTCTAATTAAGTTTTGCGTTGAGTCGAGTCCATTTCTTCCTCAGGCCTTCATTCGGGGAACAGATTTTCTTTAGTCCATTTTAGTCTTATAAATTCCTGGCTGCTGCTCGGTATATGTAAGTGTTTGTTTGCCTTTCTATTTGATTTTCTTGTCGTTGATTGAAAAAAAGCAAAAACAATCCGTCATAAAAATCAACTTTGAAAGCCCTTCGCCCGAAACAAACTAGTGGATGAATTTAACCCTTATTGCGATTAGTTTGAAATCAACGAACTCTGATTCTTCTGTTCTGAACTCGTCTTGTGATTGGCCGACAAACGTTGGGTGGCCCCAGTAGAGTTTGTTGCACTGTAAGTCATTATTTCTCTCATCTCTGTCACGCTCTAGAGAAAAATGTAATCAATTATCATGCAAATGAGGCGTCTGAGAATAGACTTAGAGACTGTTTCGTCCAATTACGCTACGATGTTGCTAGAACATTATTCACATCGTCCATAAACAGCTTTTCAGGACATACAATGTATGTCTAACATTGCGATAAGCGATCCCGAGAAAATATGCCAGAAAATACCCCAGAGTATCTGATGACGAAGCAACATAAAATGAGTTAACTTCTTTATAGCTTGATTGTTCCCCTGTGTTTGGTCACTGTTTGAGCTCATGATGAAATTGAATCTGTTAAAAGAGAAAAGAGGATTGAATAAGAAGAGAAAGTCAACGCGGTGCCCCTTGAGCTGTAGCAATGGTAAGCCACACAACATTGAACTGTGCTCATACTCTTTTGTTGTCAGTTGTGCAAATACCGATATAAAGAAAACAAAAACGTGACAGAGAATACGTTAAGCCTTTCTCTCAAAAACAAATAAGAATGACTTTTTTGACAGATAGATATTAAACGGATACTTACCCGACAAATGCCTTATAAACTGTGACAGTAGAAATCTTCACAGAAAAATAAGGCTGATACTGGTATTCGTGATATATTTAATAAGTATTGCAATATCGCCTGAGATAGCCAATGAAATCCTACCACACCTCGCGAAGTAACACCCCATGTATTGCTTCATTTGGTACCTAGTAAAACCACTCAGTGATCTACATTTTACTTACTAGATCAATTTCCTGGTGGGCTATGCCACTCAGTTTACAATAGGTGTGTGCCACAAAGGCTCTCATATCCTGACTCTTTAGTTTCAAGTGGGGTCATATCTTTTTTAGTTTAATGCGGTGGCAATTTTATCGAATAGAAAAATGGATCTAAGGATCATACCAGAATCACAATACCAAAAAGGAGAAAATTGGAAACCCTATTAAATGACCGATAGACTCGTACTCAGCTATTTTGCTTATACACAGAAATGCTTCCCTCTCCAGCCAACGTAAGCATCCTTGTTTCCTGAGACATCCGCTAGGATGATTTTAGAAGAAGGCAAATTGAAACTGCTGGCTGAGGTTTGAACTTCAGAGATTGCATGTTATTTAAAAGAGTGGTAAAGAAGATAAGAGATTGTTCTGGTTAAGAATTAGTTCACGACTTTGCAGAAACTTTGGAAGAGTAACATATCTACAAAAGACATCATCGTAATGTTGTATTTGTTGAGCTTTCCAAGGGCGTTTGGACAGCAACATTACAAAGACTTAAAAAAAATCCTTGATGGGCCTTCAATAAAACCTCAGTTGGTGGGGGCTCTTTCATCCTAATCTTGGGGCTATCTGCTGAAACCAATAGTTTAATGGAGCGTAAACCAGTGTAATTTATGTATCTAATATTGTGCGAAATATTGTGATGTGTTAGTGTAATGTACCATGTTATCAAAATAAAGATTATTAAAAAAAAATTAATAATATGACATCACAAACTCTTTGGTTTGACCTAAAAGGAAAATAGATTTTAACAAACTGTTTACCACATTAAGGGACATAAATGCTCCTCAGTCACACTCAAAGATTCACTGACAGAAAAAAAGCTAAGGCCTTTACAACTTGCATCACTACGTATATTTACATTTGGTTAAAACATTTTCTTGAAAACCTTTTCAGAGAGTTGGAAATCCAACTTTTCAGTCCATCAACATTCAATTCTTTGAGCAAATTGTACTTCATTTTTGGGAAAGCAGAGTGCTTTCTTCCTGGGATAGTGCTGTACAAGTCTGCTTCCAAAAACTGGTCCACTAATGCATTGATATCACCCTGTGTGGAAATTTCTGTGTGCTTACCAGAGGGCTTCTGAATTTGAGTACATTTGTCAAAGCATGAGAGGATCTCATCAGTAGGACTAGTAGAAAGACTCACTCTAGCACCTAGTAGAAAGACTCACTCTAGCAATGCTTTTCTCTGTGATTTCACCCTTGTAACCGTGGATATCTGTCGTGAAAGCTAAATTGTCATGTTCAACTTCCTTATCCATTGGAAAGTTTGAGTCAACCTTGCCTTGATGGTTTACAAATCTGTTCCAGGTTAATGAGTGTGCTAGCCTTGGACTTAAAAGGCAATTTACACGTGCCTGTAAATGCAGAGTTGCAATGGCATACTTTGGACATTTGCTTACTTTGTAAAACAGACAAAATAATTTGTATAGTCGAAGAATTATCTCCTCATCAGCTAGTTTAATAGCATCTTCATGATTCATTCTAAGAAGTAGAAGTAGAAGGACTTGATGGGTGTAGTTGTACGCTTTGTCCTCCTCACTTGACTCAGTGGGGGTTGGGATGAAGAGTTGAGCTGGACAGCAACAAAATTGTGTAATTAAGATACAACCCCTCGCCTTGTAAATAATGCATCTGTTACCTGACAACTATTTGATTACTTTCAAATAATCATGTAACGCATCTGCTATAGCAACCATTCCATTTTTTGCATTTAACTGCCAGCTTTTCAATTTAACAGCCAGTTGTTAAAGTTGCCTGATGAATGTGGTCCTGATATATATAACCTTGTTTTCCCCTTTGAGCTGCCAGATGTGGTTGCTTGGTTCAGTCTCACTTTTTCTCTTTTCGTGTCTAAAGGACATCTGATGGTTCCCATACCTTGCCTTGAAGTTGTTCGCTGTGAGGCCGATGTATGTTTCTGTTGTGTTTTCGGTTGTGACCGTGGCTTGGTACACGACTTCATCCACCATACATTCACCACTCAGTGGGCAATCCTTTCTACAGTTACACTTTTTACCTTCATCTCGCTGTAGTGTTGTTGTTTCTGCTTTCTTTAGAATGGCTTTGTTGTGGCCATCTATGATTTGTTTGACGCTACACATGCAACTGTAGCTGAGTTTTAGGGTGTTCCTATTAATAATTTTCCTCAGTTTGTGGCCCGATGGGAAAGATCGTTCGATAAGGCTGATGAACTCACACCCGATGTTGTTTTTGATGTTTCTGTTATATGGTGAATTAAACCATATAACATTTCTCTGGCGTTTGCGCTTCTGTGATGGTGTTTCCTGAGGTGGGGGCTTGAATTCAAGCTTGAATGTATAGCTGCTCTTCCGTAGCGCTTCTTGATACGGGGCGGCTGCTTCGTCAAAAACCTCTTCTTGATCGGACGAAATGCAGGATAGCCGCCGATTGATCGCTTCTATATATATATATATACATAATGAGTCCACTAGTAAAGGTGACTTCTCAGAAACTACATAAACCTCAGAAACACAATAGAGGAACAACTCGTTTTGTTGACTACCACCTATCAATTCAACCACTTTCAGTGGTCCTCCAACCATTACACATGCATGTTGATAAACAAACTGCTGATGTACACATTACAAAATCTATGTGTACATCGTGGAGTACTTGAACTCTAGAGAGAGCATTTGAATCTTTATACTTCAAATAAAGGTGAAACGAAAACGTGGCTTATCGTAGGGCAATCGTTCAAAACTAATACCTCGAGAGAAACTGTAGTGAGAAATAAAAGCAGTCATTAAAAGATGAAAAAATATCTATTCAAGCAGAAAAAATATTTTGAACGTTTTTCGTGTTGAAATAAATGGCACAATCACTCATGTTCTATACAAGTTCTGTAAATGTCAGTTAATCAGATTCGTCAAGAGGATAATGTCTAGCCGAACTCGAGACCTGCAAAATATTGTGATCGATCACGAGATTAAGCAGCTTCATCTTTTCGTTGAAGACTTCTTGTGTGCAAATTGCATCCGCTTTCTTTTCTGAAGTCTTTTAGTTAATATACTCAACAAAGAGGAGGATAAATAACTTTCTGGTAAAGAACGATGAAGGCGACCAGAAGAAAAGTACAGTGATAGTATGTGGAATACATAGTGTCTTTATTATGATAGAGTTTGTACCAGGAAGACAGGATGGAATTCCAGGAGTTGTCCAGGATTTTACTTGGGTATAAAAAGTTGAAATCCATGACCACGAAAAAGGTTATTTTAAATTTAACTTATCCTGCTTTGAATCCATACCAGTTTCTTCTACCATCGTAACCCACTTGCGTGTTTCTTGGCTTTCTGTCAGTTCTCGACCGTAGCTCACCATCCCTGTCACAAAAGCAGAACTGAAAGGACTGAAGGATGCCAAACTTCCTAGTGTTTCCAACCAGAGTTATGAGAAACGGACCAGACAGGCCAGACCAGACGATCGAATCATTAGTTTATAAGTAACTTGCCTGTTTTTATTAGTAGTGGTATGTTATACCACATCTTGTACAGACTCAAGTTTATCTAAGGTTTCCAGACTCTCTATAGTGAAGAAAAGCTTTTTATACAACTGATGGACTTTGGCTCCATTTCTTTCTGTTACCGCTGGCATCTGGAGAGGATTTGTCGCGTAGGCTCCCGCGACTTCATCTGGATGTCTGTACTTTTCATGAAGATATTTCATAGCACACTTATAGCCCTCTTGGTTGAATGGTAGACTACCTATTGCATGGCGAACTCTCGGAACCAGTAATTCTGTAAGGTGTGAGAACTTGATAACTGCCGGAACACTTTGAGGATCAACCATCGCGGAAAATTGGCTTTCAAAGTGCACCCAGCCAATTACAGTTCCATTAAATGGTGTGATAGAAAGCTTGGGAAGTTTCACCACAGACTGCTTCTCTTCTAGCTCCTTTTATTGTAGTCTTGTGAGTAAGACCCTTTTGCAGGCGTTTCTTCCCAATAATGATCTCTCTCCTCCTTGATCATTTCACTTAGACACTTCAATAGTTTATCCATTCTCGTCCCCAGAGGCCACAATCCGTTCGGTCAGCACCAAGGACCGAGACCTCTGGCCAGTGCCAAGACCAGACGTCCATGAATCACGGACTCATTGTCAAATCCAGCAAATCTGATTGGCTGAAAATCCAAAGCAGGTGCTCTGCGCATGCTCAAAAAATCGGCTTTGGCCAGAGGTCTCGATCCTTGGTGCTGACCAACAGGATTGCGGCCTCTGGGGACGAGAATGTAGCTTATTTGCATTGTTGTCTGCCAGGCACGAATCCTTTTCGATCTCTTCAGACCAGGCTTTCTAGCTGAGAAAATATGGTATCCTGTGTTGAACCTCTCAGTTGATCTATTTCTCCAGCCAATGAAATGATAGATGTTCATTGCCGTTCCACAGCTTGTTTATCCCGGTTTGCAGTCGATCTCCACCATCTGCTTCTTGAGCGATATCCCAGTCCCATCGAAGGTTTCAATAATGTGGGGAACACAACAAAGAAGTCCACACTTTTCACAAGATTTTTTCCTAAGAATCACAGCTGCATGTATTCACAACTCCTCGCGACAACTTGGAGACTCGCAAAAAGTAAAAAACCTATTGTTGTCTGGTATGCCTTAAAAATAGTAACTCATTGACTAAAACGATCTAACCACACCCACACAGGCTTTCTCTCTCTTATTACATTAATCAATTAACGATCATGCTGTTCAGTAAATAAAACCTTTGTACAGTTTTCGACATCCAATACTGTAATTTTGAGTAGTGTCCCGTGTGCCAAACCCCCCAAAATCGTCATATAAACACCACAATCACACAATTTGTCACATGAAAGCTACCCTTTTCAAAATGTCCCCTCAGTGGACATCAAATGCAAACATTTATCTTTGAGAAGCACAAAAATAAGTGCAGTTGAGGTAGTTCAAAAATTAACTTGTCATGTACCAGTTTCGTTTTGTTATATCTTTGTTCGTTAAAAAATCTCGAATATGCTTTACACACATTTCAGCTACTCTACATATAGACAAGCATTTAACATTGGAAAAAATGGAATGCACATGCTCTTGTCATGCTACCGACAACAGACTTAAAAACCATTTTGTTAACTTTTGTCATTTTTGAATATGAATATAGGAAACAATCATTTTTGTTTGCCAGTAAAACTCGAGTTCTAGTTCTACACTATCCCGTGGACCACTTTGTATAACACTGAAACCTCCAAAGTATTCTGTGATTCTGTGATGAGTATTGTGGGCATGGATGGCTGCATAAAATATGTCCCTTAGCATAATTAAAACTGCCCTATGTAAATCCTACTAAATAAATGACCTTATGTAAATGCGTTCCTTTAAGGCACGGCTTCTAAAATGACCACTTTTGAGATCCCTTAAAGGTGCTGCTTTGAACATTCTTTAAATGCACAGCTTCGGAGGTACCGCCTTCAAGTGTCGTTAAATGCACTGCTTTTAAGGCTGCTTCAAGGCACCGCGTTTAATGCTCATTACAGGCACTGCTTTATAAGGCAGCTTAAGGGCTTTGCTTTTAAGGCTCCTTATAGGCGCCGCTTTTAAGACTGCTTAAAGACGTCGCTTGTAATGCTCCTAACAGGCACTGCGTTTAAGGTTCTTAAAGGCACTGTTTTTAAGGCTTCTTAAGTCCACTGCTTTTTTTTTATAATAACCATACTTTATTTAACCACCACAAATAGTTTACATCTGCATTACAATAACAACAACAAAAAACATGAACTAATAGATAGCTACAAATACATTACAAACAAATCAACTAAAGAAAAAAACAGTAAAGTACATAGACAGTTAGGTGCTCTAAATAGAAACAAGGTCTCGGATCTGCGTCTTGTTTATTTCAAGCTTATTTTTCAAAAAGCCAAATAACTGCTAAAACAAAAAGGGTCTTCATTTTTAGCTGCAACATAAATGTACTGTTTGGCTACTAGTAGACAGTAGTTGATGCCTTGAAATAATCTTTTTTGCGGTTTCAGGGCATATAGGATATTGCGTTCCCGAAGGCTGATCTGTACATCATTCTTGGAATTCCACCAATATGCAAAATCAGACCAAAATAGTTTGGTGTAATGACATTCTACAAAGAGGTGTATTAGCGTTTGTCTGAGATTGCAAGGGTAACATTAGTGATCTTCAGCTAACCTATCTCTGAAGAGCATGCTTTTTGTGTACAAGATGTTGTGATTGATTTTAAATTGAAACATTGCCAATCTGACATCTGAAGTTAGCTTAAAAGGAAGCTCATAAATGCAAGCGTTTTCTTGAGTAGTAAAACCTACTTTTTCAAGTCTGACTTCAGAGGTAGGCCTTTGAAAACTTTTTTTGTCATTTCGATTCTACATTTCTTGCTTGAAATATCCTGTATACCAATGATAGGACTTTCACCACCGTTATTTGTAACTTCTTCGTTGTTACTAGCCTTGAGCGTCTTTTTCCAAGACATAGGGATAGCATTTAATAGTCCTAAGTATTGTAAGAAGTTTGTCTTTATGCCAAGGGTACGTTGGAATGCATTCAACGAGATAAAGTTTCCATCGTTGCTTATCAAATCTTTTATATACTTAACTCGGGATTCATACCACGACCGATAAAAAAACTGATTTTCCTGCAATTGTTATGTGCTGGTTATTCCAAATGATTTCATTCTCTAAATCGGTCTTTCTGGAGGATGTTTGAGTCACAATCTGAAGCCAGGCATCAAGCACATCCCTGTAAAATGATGGTAAGCCAGGTACCAATGGAAGAGTTTTAAGTGAGAAATTGCACTCAAATAGGAGTTCCCCTCCAACGTCTCTTAAGTAATCGAATGGTAGCAGTTTCCATGTAGCACACTCGGGAGCTAATAATCGCTTCACCCAGACTGCTTTACTTGCATTATTAATCACTTCAAAATCAGGCATACCTAGTCCCCCCTTTTTTCTATCTCCAATCATGGTCGTCCTTTTAATCTTGGGATTCTTTTGGCTCCAGACAAAACCTACAATTTGCTTATTTATTTAGGAATAGGGAGAACGGTTGCAACAAAGGTTAATTTAGAGAGTGCTAGGGATTTTACTATGTTAATTTTCCCATAAAGCATCAAGTCTCTGGAGGACCACACGTTAAGGCATTTTTCCGACGAAAGCAATTTAGGCTGTGAGTTTTTACTGTAAGAAATGTTCTCGTCACTCGAAAAACAAATGCCAAGTGCATTAACATAATCTTTTGGCCAGCGTCTACCGAAGAGAGTATCAGTTCTGTGTTTATTTGAGCCTAACCATAGTGCTTCGGTTTTGGACATATTTAACTCAAGCCCCGAGCAGAGCCTGAAGAGATCCAGTTTTTTAAACAGATTACTAGCCAATATAGTATCCCTGACAAAACAGGTAGTGTCATCTGCATATTGGGATAGGTTGAATTCGTTAGAGTTTATCGATAAACCCTTTATTGATTTATCACTTCTAATGGCACATGCTAGAAGCTCAACGGCAATAACAAACAGAATTCCGGAAAGGGGGCACCCCTGTCTCACTCCGCGTTCCAACGAAAAAAAAGGTGTTGCAAAGCCATTGTTTGTAACGCCATTGTTTGTAACGCAACTTTCTGGCTTCGTGAAAACCGTTTTGATCCATTTCACCAGCATATTCCCGAAACCGAACTTTTCTAGAGCCTTGATTAAAAAGTCCCATTCAATACTGTCAAACGCCTTTTTGAAATCCAAAAATAAGGCAATACCGGGGATATTTAGATTTTGACAATGCTCCAATATGTCCGAAATCAAACGAATATTTTGCCCAATAAAGCGTTTTTTGACATAACCTGTTTGATCACTGTGGATGATGCAAGGCAGGATTTTGGGTAATCTTAAAGCTATTTCTCTGGTTGCGATTTTATAATCAGTATTCAGCAGGGAAATCGGCCTCCAGTTTTCAAGTAACGTTTTGTCCTTGTCTTTCTTCAGGATAAGGGTAACAATCCCTCTTCTTTGGCCAATTCGCCACACTCAAAAGCATAATTTAGACTGTCAACAAGTTCTTGGTCCAAATCATCCTAGAACGTTAAATAAAACTCAGCTGAAAGGCCGTCCGTACCGGGCGATTTGTTTTTGGCCATTTGCTTCAGAGACGAAAGACACTCATCTTTTGTGAGAAGGCCTTCACATGATTGCTTTTGAACTTCAGATATTGTAGGTATCGCTGGGTTATTAAAGAAGAAGTTGAACTGCTCGTCGCCAGGACTCACCCCCGTGGAAGAGTAAAGCTCGTTGTAGAAACGATATTCCTCATTTAAGATTTCTTGAGGCTCAGTTATCGTGGTTTTGTTCGGTAGCCTTAGCTCCGTTATGTGTTTAGTACTATGATTTCTCCTTTCCAAGCGATAAAAGTATTTGGAGTTGCTCTCACCCTGTTTGCACCAGCGAGCTCTACTCCACACCATCGCCCCCTTGGTTTTAAGCAGAGACAATTTATTTAATTATTTAAACATATGGCGCAAGATCTTTCTCCGTGGCAGCTCCTACACTCTGGAATACTCTGCCTTCTGACATCAAGAACAGCTTCTCAGTGTCCCTTTTTAAACATAAACTTAAAACTTTCCTTTTTAAAAAAGCATTTTTATAACTTTTTGGCAACTTTTTTTATTAGTCTTAAGATTTTAAGCATTTTTTTTTGTAACTTTTTAACTATTTTTATATTTATTTTTTTAATAGTGTTTTTAATATTTTTGACGTTACTTCTGTAAAGCGCTTTTGAACTTTTAGGATATTGGCGCTATATAAATATTTTATTATTATTATTATTATTAATTGTAAAATTCAGTCACATTCTCCTGTGATGGATCCAGACTTAATTGCTTTTGTAGATTACATAGTTCGTTTTGCAACAATTCTTCCTCATTTCTGCGCTGAAAAGCAAGCCTTTTTGAGTAAAATAAGGTGAAACTTCGTATTTCCATTTTGATCATATCCCAGTGGAGCCTTTTATCAGTTACACAGCAATATTTTTCGATATACTTCTCTATGTTTGTTTTGAGATCATCAATAAACTTGCTATCATTTAACAGGGAATTGTTGAGCTTGAAAAAATCCAGCCCATGCTTCTCATAATCTTTGGACAAGAGATAGAAGGAAACTGCCGCATGATCTGAAAAAGAGACTGGAACTATCTTGCATTCTTTTATCTGATTAATGATGCCATTAGAAACTAACCACTAATCCAATCTGCAGTGAATTTTTAAGGACTTATGTTGACATGTAAACAATGGCTCATTGGGGTGCATATGCCGCCAAACATCTTTCAAATCTGGGGTTCCACAGAGATTAGAAATAGCTTGGATGACTGAGCTTTTTTTCCCAATCGGGCAGCCTCCGCTTTTATCACTTGGTGTAAGAGGCAATTAAAATCACCTCCAACAATAATATTTTTATTTACATATCTTGAAAGCTTACACTTAACGTTGTTGAAAAAAATTACTGGTTGTGCTAAATCATTTGGAGCATATATGTTGACAAAAACACATGTTGTATTATCGATTTGAGCTTCCAAGATTATTAACCTTCCTTTTTGGCTGACTGTGTATTCAATAATTTCAACGTCAAGGGAGGGATTGAACATGATCACTGTTCCTTTACTTTGCTTTGAGCCGTGACAGAATAGGGTCTTACCACCCCATTCCGCAGACCAGAGTTTTTCAATCATGCTAGAGGAGTACGTTTCTTGTTAAAAAATAACTTGAAATTTGTTGATGTGCCTGAATAATACTCAAACATCAAAAAAGAGACATGGAGCTCTTTAAAGTGATAAAAAACTGTGTTGCATTGAGATTCCTTCAAATTGCAAGAGACATCCTAAAATGTAACCAAGCTGCAGACTTCACATTGATTTTACAAGATCTGGGAAAATGCTACAGTACGGTAAATGTTGTTTTGCTTTTCAAAAATTGTTTAACTGATTGTTTGCCCCAGATTCGTATAATTTTTGTTAATTATGTTCGCAAACACTTCCGACAAGCCATCACCATAAACACAGTTGAAGTGTGTGCAAAAATTACCTGTGTGTGCATGTAAGCAAGAAAATCGAACGTTTTTTTCTTCCTAAAGCAAATTCTGAATTTATTTTTTGGCTGGAAAAGCTTTTTTGTCAATTATTCGGTCTTTTTAAATTGATAGCTGGGTTCAAGAAGCAGTGTTTTGTAAACGCGGACTAATTTGCATAACCGGGTTGAAATTTGATATATTAGCGGCTTTGAACAGTGCACAGAAAAGTTCAGCAATTTTCATTTTCAAGGTTATTTTCAAGGTTATTTTCTGGCCGTAATTTTTTACATCAAAATATATTTAACTATTCCAGTGCAAAATAAAGTTAATTGAGAAGGCTACAATGTTTAGTTATCTACTGCGTATTTGGCATATTTAATTTATGTGAAGCACACAAAAACGTGCAGGAGTCAATGGGTTGAGGCCCATGAGGTTAGATGGTTATCAGGCACACACAGGTAGATTATGTTAAAACTGACATCAATGATTTTTTAATGTACTTTTTGTATACACGTGCCCCTGACTGGAAGAGTACGTGGTGGCCAGTACATTAACCAGAAGTACCTGGCTATGTGTAATCTCGTCATGTGATTATTATTATCTAAACAGAATAGACAGCTATCTGTGAAAGGTAGTCTTAGCATTGGGTCTTTCTAGTTTTCTGATTGCTTAATAAAAATCCTCATCAATTGAGATTACACCAGTACCCAAGGGAATTAACCAATCAATCATTAACCAACCAGAATTTTGCAGGAAACAAAGGAAAATAAAAACTAAACCTAAGTGAGTTTTTGATTTCAATAACCCCTTTCCAACGAATGGACTACAAACAATGACGCTGATCACAAGTTGAAAAAACATATATGTTATTTACCAGCTGGGAGGTTTGGTATGGGGAAAAACTGTTCCTCTAGTCTTCAGTACTCAAGACCAAGAGCACAGTTTTTCTTATACAGACCGACCTAGGCCAGTGAATAACGTTTTTATATTTTTCTGCTTTTTTGCAAGTGGATCAAGGCGAATTGGTTCGAGAATTGTTTGTAAACAGTCCTTCTATGTGCGCTAGTTCCCACGATCAAAGCTAAGTCAAAATTATTAAGCTTACGAGAAAGAGCCACTAGCAAATCATAGGGATAAAGGATGAACTAAAGGTAGAACAGAACTTAAATATATAGTAAAACAATAAGTGCAAGAATAAAGAAATAAGGTTTGTCTTCAAAATGGAATCACACATTTAAATTTGGTTTTCAGTACTAAAAGATCTTTCAAACAAGTAAGACTTTTAGTAAAAACTAAGGCTTACACTCCACAATCTCCACTGCATATCTTAGTATTTTAAACATTTTTGTTCGTTCTTGGTCAAGATTTTCGCAAATCGATACTTTAAGAAAACTTAACTATAAAAACTTGTTGACATGCAGCAGTTCTTGTCGAAGACAGTCTTGAAAGGTTTTGTTTGACTATTTTGGCTAACGATCATTAATTATCATATTGTGTTGAATGAAGCTAAATGGGATAAGATTAGAAAAGAGCTCTCGATGGGAAATAAGGAATTTCAACTAAGAAACGGAGGTCAAAAGACTAACTTGCAGTTAACCCATGTTAAATCAAATGGCGTGTCCATAAGAAAACTACAATTTGAAAAAGCAAACCAGCAAAATGTTCTCAACAAAACACAGGAATAGTCGCCTTTTTCGGAGAATAACCAGGCCTTCTATTCCATTGCTGATTTTTCCTTTCACTTTACAACGGTTCGAGAAAGTTCCATTTTAAGAAGAAAAATCCAATGTTTTGTTGTGTGGGACTATAATGATTTCACTTCAAGTTTTCCTGCGGATTGGAGCCTTATGCAGGGTTCGGATTGGAAAATCCGGACTGCTGGAGCACGCATCATTGGCCAATCAGATTCAAGGATTTAGGATTCTGGCCCGCTGAGGTGCTTCAGAGAAAATGAATAGTGCTTATCAGCTCCCTGATGAAGCTCGCTGGATGCCGATATGCTCACTGGGTGCTTATACCTGTCACATTTTTAACTAACCACACCCAGCAGCAGTACTTAATTGTTGGAACTGTCAAACTGATTTTCAGCCCTTCTAGGATCTCAACCTCATAATATCCATTTACAGAAGCCTTGACCATTACCTACAAAAACCGTTTGGTTTGTCGTCATTTATTTTGATGACAGAAAGGAACTGCTACTTTATTTTTTGCTTCAGTCATCATACCTTGTTGATCATACATTTCCAATATCAAGGAACCAGCTGTTATTGATTGTTATTGAACATCGATTCTACAAAATCATCAATTTTATTGACTGCAGATGCTGGGATCACGATTTATTTTAAACTAACCACCTTTCTGAACAATTTGTATGTGGTAAATAAACCACGTTATAATGACACCTTTAAAAATCGCATTTCTGAATGTACGTTATAACTACCATCTGTCCACGTTCTGCAAATGTGTACAAGTTTGGCCACCAAATAATTTCAACCACCCTTGCACACTTGACAGACAGAGTTTATCTGAACACCAATTTTCCAGATCGAGTATTCAAAGTACGGTTTGGGGACTTGCTGACTGCCGACTTTCACCCATCGTCCTGTGAAAGAAAGTCTCATATTAATTACTCTAAACCAAGGCAAACTCTTGTACCTTGCAACTCGAAATTCTCTTGTCAATTGACCAGTTGTGTAGTAAGTAAGGTGATTCTCATATTAGGGACGGAGGAGATTGTACAGACGCTTTGCTAGCTATTCAGCACACTGTATACAGCTACTTAGATCAACCTGACTGCAAAGCTGTGCGTCTTTTTACTATGGATTTTAGTAAGGCTTTTGACTCTGTCAAACACTCCTTACTACATGAAAAACTGAAAAACCTTCCACTGAACCCCTATGTTATCAATCTCTATCTAGATTTTGTAAAACACAGGCAACAAAGAGTCGTCCACAATACATTTTCAGGGCTTTGGAAAGAGGTCAATCAAGGCACTACTCAGGGTAGTGTCAGCGGCCCCTACCTATTTAATATTTTTCTAAACGACCTCGAGATTAAAAATGGCTCTACAACTTGTTTGTATAAATATGCGGACAACTCCACCATAATTGCACCGGTGTGGAGGGATATAGACTGTTCAAACGAGTTAGTAATGCAGTTCTTAGAATAGTCAAAAAAGAAAAGAAAACAAAGAAATAAGTATTTGATAAGATAAAAGGCTCTCACCTATAGGAGCAGAGAATGAGCCATCTTCTCTGTATGCATGTTTGAAAATGCATTGGCTACTCCTAGTCGAAAGTTCAATTCAGCCTTGTTGTCTGTCGATTATTTCGTGATAGTATCGGATAGTCTCTTTCCATCTCCAATAGGCATGCAAATCGGGAAAGTGGCCGGCCAGCAGATAATTTAGAGCGTGAAAGTCTGCTATTGAGACTGGCAACACATTCTCATTGTACTGGTGGACAGTAAAACGGGTGATCAAAGGAAGTAGCTGACGACACAGAAATTTTTTCATGTACTTTCTCCAGTGGTCAGTTAACCCATCTCCCAGTTCGAAACCAATGTAACAGAATACCTCTATAAATTCATGAGCTGATTCTCCGTTCAAAGCCATGCTTGCCCTGCCATAGGTCACATTTTCACAATCAATACAAGTTTGAGTGTAATAAACAAGGACTCATTTGTTGAAGACATATGACGTCATACATAATCGATGGCATTTCGATAAACGATCGTTATCTATAATGAATCAGTAATTGATTTTTGTCAGAAATTAACACCAGCCACAGTGCTTTTGTCAAACTCCGAATTGTACAAAGGAGACACTTCTGACACTTAGGAAGAGGTCTTAGTATGAACATGGATCTCGTGTTTGCAGAACTTGACTGAAGTAAATTCACATCCTAAAATATGAGGCCTACTAATCAGTCCCCAACTGAGTTAACTAATGACGTTTGGCCTGCAAGTCCTTAACATGAACGGGCCTATTCATTGTTCTCCTAGTGAGTTAACTAGTAATGCTCAGCCCGTATCCTATCAATCCATCAGCATTAACTACGGTGCTCGGACAGTATAACATAACTGATATAAATTTTCAAGACAAAAAGAATTCAAAACTTACCAAAGAGAAACGTTCTTTAACTGGAAGGTAAGTATTCTGAAAGGCAAAAACAACGTACATCAGTAAATGGAAGTCAAACGAAACGTATTTTCAAAGTCCTAAAATTGAAACAATTTCTTTTGCTCCAAAACAAACAGTTTCTCCACAAATAAAACTGCAACAAAATATTTGGGCAGAATTTGAAAGTCAAG
The DNA here is from genome assembly GCA_964017195.1 of Siderastrea radians. Lineage (NCBI taxonomy): Eukaryota > Metazoa > Cnidaria > Anthozoa > Scleractinia > Rhizangiidae > Siderastrea > Siderastrea radians. Next base: position 30,733,413 of record OZ024888.1, read on the forward strand.
AACGATGATCCAACTTACTTCAGCAACAGCGTTTTTTTTGAAGCACAAAAATTTATTCTTGTTCCAAAAAGAACAGTTTCCCCACAATACTTCCCAAAAAAATTGATGCGACAATTTCAAACTGAAGAATGATCGTTAAATATCAGAAAAGCACACAGTCTTCTCAAACAGTAGGAGTTTCGATGCAAAGTGTCTGCAACAAAAAAGGACATAAGAACAATGTACATAAACGAAGCGTTTTTGAAAGTAAAAAGTGGAAATCAATTTTCTTGTTCTAAGAGGAAGTTTCTCTGGAATAAAAAGGCTCTCCAAAAAAATTTCAAGACAATTTGAAAGCATCAAACTTACTTTGGAAACACCGTTTTTTCAAATCATTCAAGCAGAAAAATTTATTCTTGTTCCAAAAAGAACAGGTTTCCCAGAAGACTGGCCAAAAAAATTGGTGCCACAATTTGAAATTGAAGAACGATGGTAAAACTTACTTCAGAAAAGCACACACTCTCCTGGAACAGTAGGAGTTTCGACAGAAACTGTCTGTGTTGATAAAGCCTGTCAAAGAAAACCTTGAAAATGAAGACTGTATCTTCTTGGGTATTTAAGCAGACATGAAAGGGTCCTTGCTCTGGTGCTATATTTCCTATTTCATAGCCTTGGGCAACTAGCTTCTTACTATAACACCAACCAGGCCAGTCAGGATGGAAAGGGAACTAATATAATAATTATTATTCTGCACCATCAACATGATAGGTATGGGTGGATGATGTCAGAAATAACAATGAAATCTCACATCACTCTAATGTTGTGCAAGACAAGTCACCCAAATGGTTTTAAAACAAGGAGGGTTCCCAGTCCCCCACGGCATTTTTGAAGATCTCATTCCAGATCTTGCTGTGTATTATCCGCTCAGAAAGGCGGAGGTCTTATGAAGGGACCACTTTCACTCACTGTCGCCGGGCTAAGAGGAACAAAGTAACCTTATGTATTTGCATCGCACAGAGGCCCTCAGCCATGCAGGCTGATCACAGCATAACTGTCCTTTTATTTGTTATGCCTGGCCACACAGGCCCTCAGCCACACAAGCTGATTACAGCAGAACTGTCCTTTTATTTGCTATACATGGCCACACAGGCCCTCAGCCACCCAGGCTGATTACAGCATAACTGTCCTTTAATTTGTTATGCATGGCCACACAGGCCCTCAGCCACCCAGGCTGATTACAGCATAACTGTCCTTTAATTTGTTATGCATGGCCACACAGGCCCTCAGCCACCCAGGCTGATTACGGCATAACTGTCCTTTTATTTGTTATGCATGGCCACACAGGCCTTCAGCCACCCAGGCTGATTACAGCATAACGATCCTTTTATTTGTTATGCATGGCCACACAGGCCCTCAGTCACCCAGGTTGATTACAGCATAGGCATAAGGAATATCACAGTGATATGGTCTTAGAAGAGGTACCGCATAATCATTTACAAATGACTGGTTCGGAAATGGCCCAGTAATGTCTTCGAGACTGAGCCTACTCTACAAGTCTGAGAAAGGTCTCCTTCCAATATGCTGGTGCCAAAGCCTCTTTCTGCTGGCACTGAGTTGCTGATTCATCTCCACTGCTCTAGCCCTTGTAGATTGTGTCCACAGGTCTGAGTCTGTCATCGTTTATTAGGACATCTTCATGAAATGCAAAATCAGGATCTATACCTTCTCCACCTGCTGATTTTGCTCGTGACAATGCCACAAATAGAGCTTGTGGATTCTTCCCTCCATATTCCTGCTTTCCGGGGTGGAACGCAACATACCTGAATGCTTCACCATCCATTGGCACTTGTCGATCGTTGTTACCCGTGCCAGTTTCAATGGCACTTGAAGACATTTTCACTGACAAGTACACTCAGTGAACCGACTTACGGGCACAATTGGCACAAGTGTTGGATCTTCATTTTTTTTCGGTGGACCGTAATATCCTGGAAACTGTATAAACACGACATCGAGCAGTGGTGCAGGATCATCACTAGGTCTGCAGCCATCTTTGTAGGCAATGTCCACAACTGTGCCTACTGCTCGATTCTACAAACCCCAATCAGCCTTCAAGTTTACTACCAGCATGACTTTGCTGTCATGGCAAAGATACAGTAGAGGTAACAGTCCTCCTGCCTTATTACTGTCAGCCTTCTGTGCATGCCTGCCGTTGTCAACTGTCTTCTTTGCTACTGGGTGGTTTGGCAGTCTGTTACACTCAATTAGCTTAGTTTTATTGCGCTCCCATTCCAGATGATGAGTAGGAAACATGTACAGACCTTGCTTATCCATCCTGTCGAAACGTTCTAGCCCATGGGAAATACGGAGATCATGCCACTGAACCTGTTGTAGCCATGGGATTTGCTGTGCTGTTGTACTATAAGCTCTCAGTGACATCAACACATCTCTCAGCTGTTGTTCGGATTAATTCTGCCGCACAATCTGAGTGAGCTCCACAGTAATATCCAAACTTGTCCATACCAAGTATAATATTTGTAAATGATATAAATATTTTCTAGTCAATATTTGCTTTTTTGGCTTTGAAATTAGACGCTAAAATAACTTCTCTCAGATGCGAAATTTTAGTTGTGGTTACACACACCTTGGGTTTGGGGTCTTCCGGGGGGTAAACGGCTTGGGTCTGGTTCAGCTCAGGTTTCATGTTACCCTTGGGGATGCGGTTACACAGTAAAAGACAGCCCTTAGGGTAAAATATAATTAGATATGAGTTATGAGTTAACTGACCTTGCAAATTGGCGGGAGAAGTGCAGATTAACATGGATGACACAAATCGAGATCTAGTAAGCTTAATTTCAGTGATTCTCCTGCTTATTATTCGACAGTCCTCCATAAATATGACAGTACAGCAGTTTTTTTCGAGACGACACCGAAGAAGGCGCTTTCAACTACGCTACCTTCAAGGTTTGCCGGCATTTTTTTTACATTTACGAGCTCGTCGCTAATGACTTTTCAGACTCCACACCACTTTGAAACTGCACACTTTTCACATACTTTGAAACTGCTTCAAAATATCTTCCCATATGGTTTTCTTGCCGTGACTGCTTTTGGTAGACTTAAGTCTATCGTAGTACTCCTTATAAGCCGCAATTAAGCATCTCTCTTCGATCAACAACCAGCTACTGCGCTTTTTACGATCGTCACTTCGGCTTGAGGATTCACTTGAACTTGGACTGGCGCTGTCCCTGTCTGATTCAAACTGAAGGTGATTGTTTGTACCGGGTTCTGGGTTCTGGTAAATCGGGTAGGGATTTAGCATCGCTGCATAATGCAGAGGAGCCTGATTTTGAGCCATTCCAACACCATACAGGGTATTACCGGTGTTGTTAATTGCCTGCGGCCTTGTTTGGTTTTTCGTGCCGCAAATAAATACCCGTTGTAGTAGGGATCTTCGTTTTGACTAGCGTTCCTATAAACAGATAAACAAATATTTAATACAACTTAATCAACTGACAGTCTGAACGGCAAACTCATGAAAATAAAGAAAGAAATACTCACAGCGATGGACAAAACCCTGCCACGTTACCTCGTGCTACAAGTAAGTGCGAAATTAACCAAGCGCATTAGAGGTCACGTCAGAGCCCTGCAGGCGATTTCCTGTATTAGCTATGTTCTGCTTTGTGATTGGCCAAGCCACCTCGGGGAGCAGATAAACGGTACTTTTCAGTTCAGGAACTGTCATGGGAAGTTCTTTTGTTCTTTTTGATGTATCCATGGAAATAACCCAAGGGCAGTTCGGTCTGGGGAAAGCGGTTACACACAAAAACGTCTTTACCCGTGGGCAAAACGCTATTTGCCCATGGGTAAAAGGGCTAGTGTAACCATGACTTTTATGGTATCTAGTCAAAGTACATGGCTGGTTGTGTGGTGGTGATGATTGTTGGTTGAGTGGTGGTGATGATTGGTGAATGGCTGTTGGAGGGGTGGTATGATTGTTGGTTGAGTGGCAGTGATGGTTTGTGACCTTGTAGTTATAGTGGTAATACTTGCTTGTGTGGTGGTGGTATTGCCAGTATCCCTGAGCTTGAAAATTATTTCATGTTTATACGATAGTATTTTTTGAAGTTGTTCACCCCATAGGCAGATGGATGTCTAAACGGTATCGCACCCATATTTTGAAAAAATATATTTGGAAAATTTGTCTTTGATGGCTTCTCTGAACTCAGGAGTATTTGCCACCAGTGCAAATTCAGTGGGGAAACGTAGTTTGGGGGGCTTGAATATATTTTTCATTGTTAGGAGACAGAGCTTGCTTAAAAGTCGTAACTCCTTTATACTTTCCAACACCTCCACTAAAACTAGAACTGGCCAATTGCTTATCATACATACCATCCATTAATTTGAAAGCAAAAGTTTTGCAATTTGTTGAATTAGCAGCAGCGTAATTTATCAAGTCGCGGGAAATTGGCCCATTGTACATGGCAAGTGAACAATGTATACTTCCTGCTGGGGGTCCTCTGTCATTAACCGGGTTGTGTGGACTAGAGTTATTAGAAGTGCCCGCCAAGGAACACACCCATCTACCCTGCGCTAGTGGAAGGACCTGCAGCAAAATCACAAGAAATTGGCCCATTGAAGGTGACAGAAGAAGAAGGCCCTATACGTTCTATTTGGGTGTCCTCGTCATCATTCATCGTGTTGAGTGGACTTTGTTTATGAAGAACACCCAGAAACGGGGATATTGCTCTGCGCCAGTGGAGTTAGGATGGTTTGAAGATGGTGGGAAGATGTTCTGGGATGAAAGAAGGGTATTTAGAGGGGTTCAACTGCAGCTGACTAAATTAAGGGCAGTGGAATCTTTTTTTTTTTTTAATGAAAAGTATCTTTATTTACCGTTACAAAACAAGACGTACACTAATTACAATACAGTATTCGTCTACCTTCTTATACTATATACAGATGTTACTTATAAATTACAATTACGTACAATTACAATTATTTATACAATTTACAGTCAAGTTAATCTTACATTTCATTGAACCATACTAGTCATAAGGTCGACAGATACGCATGGACAGGGTTAGTACACAAACAAAAAGAAAGAAACAATACAACAAAATGATTACAGCAGAGGGGACCACGTTTCCTTGAATTTATGTATTTTATTATTTTTGGTAGTGATAGCATGAAGTGTAGAAATTTTATCTTTAAGGCGAAAGAGGAAGTTTTCAAAGTCTAAAATGCCACCGCGTACACTTGTGGAGAATATGTGATATTTCGCGATTATTAGAGAGTAGTTGAGGGCTATCCAGGTGTTAGAGCCACGTTCCTGGTGCCAGCCATAAAGAATAATAGTTTCTGTTAAAGTTAGTGATGGCCAAAGGTTTTTTGCCACCAGCGTGTGAAGAGATTCCACAAAGACGAGGACACAGTGCATGAGAACAGCATGTGAGACAGCGTCTGTCTTTCAAGGTTGCATAAAGGACATACATCATTTTCTGCTAAATTTGACCGAAATAAACTGGCTTGCGTAGGTAAGATGTTATGGATAATTTTGTATTGAAATATGATGAGCTTTGCTTCTTTTAAAATTCGGAAGGGCAGCAAATAGACATTGCAGACGTTTTCCTTGGTAAAGCGGTGGTTTATAATTCTTTGTTCAGCTGTAGGAGCTAAGTAACTTTTACTAAGTAATTTTAAATACGATGATTTTGTTGAGAGGGCTATTTGTGTTGAATTACCGGTATGGGGCTCGTTCTGCAAGGCCGTTTTCCATTCTTTTGGAATGGCTTTTAAGAGGCCGTAATATACGGTAAACGGAGGATTGATTTGAAATTTTTCTTTTAAACCTGCTAGAGAGTGAAAGTTTTAGTTCTCATCAAGCAGGTCGCTGCTGTAGACGATACCCTTATTAAACCAGTTTCTAAAGAATATTGACTTTCCATCCACCGCGATGTTTTGATTATTCCAGATGATTTGATTTTTAACAGAGGTCAGGGTTCGAATCCCGGCAAGCCTGATTTTTTCAGGCTTTCTTTTCGCAACTGCATAAGTTGCGTTAATAACTGCGAGGATCTTCTTTACACTTATTTCTTCATTCCGCAGTTCAAATATATGAGTTTCATATATTCATAATTTCAGACTTCACGTTATTATCAATTAGTAATTTAGATTCGTGCCAGTAGCTGAGCACCTTGTGGTAGAACTCCGGAAGATATTCTAGATTGAGTGACTTTATGTTATAATCGCATTTAACAAGAAATTGGAGACCGCCATATTGGCAAGTAGCGTAATTTGGGATAACCTTCCACGCGACGTCTTCGTTGACTATGATGTGTTTAACCCAAGCTATTTTTAGAGAGCGCTCCATGATTTCGAAGTCGATCATTTTTAAGCCACCGTACTTCTTTTCGGCGATGATAGTCTTTCTTTTGATTTTAGGCATCTTGCCATCCCAAATAAAGTCAAAGATTATTTTGTTGATACTGTCTATTAGGTGCTTTGGGATCGGCAGAAGGGAGGTGCTGTAAATCGGTTTGGCAAGACCCAATGTTTTTACAATGTTTATTTTGCCAAGAAGTGTGAGATTTTGTCTTTTCCAGGTTTGAAGGGTTTGCTCCAATATTCGTATTTTGTCTGTAAAATTGCGCTTAATAGCTTTCTCGGAATCATACGAAAGGTGTACGCCAAGAGCGTTAATTGGGTCCAGTGGCCACTTGAAACCAAAAGGCGTTTCTTTGCAATTTCTCCACGACCCTAGCCACATCGCTTCGGTTTTATGTTTATTGATTTCCAAACCGCTTATATCTTTGAACCCACTTAAGAGCTTAAGTAACTGGGAGACGGAGTCAAGATCACGTACAAAGACTGTTGTGTCATCAGCATATTGTGTTCTTTTTAATTCTTTGTGTCCCACCTGAATACCTCTAATTGTGGTGTCTTTTTGTAAAGCACGGGCGAGGAGCTCGATTCCAAGAATGAAAAGTAGACCTGATAGAGGGCAACCTTGTCGCACACCTTTTTCTAGCAGAAAGAACTCGGATGCGTGTCCGTTATGTAGCACACAACTTGAGGCTTCATTGTAGATGATGTCAAACCACTTTTGCATGTGAGGGCCAAAGCTAAAAATTTGAAGCGCTTTTTTAAGATAACACCATTCTATCGTGTCAAAAGCTTTACGAACGTCTAAGAAAATAGCAATGCCTGGTTTGTCTGTTTGTTTAGTGTGGTACATGATGTCTTGAATCAATCGCACATTTTCACCTATGAAACGACCTTTGATGTAACCCGTTTGATTTGGGTTTATGACCCTTGGGAGCACTTTTTCCAGTCTTTTCGCGATAGCTTTGGTCAAAATTTTGTAATCAATGTTAAGTAAAGAAATGGGCCTTAGATTTTCGAGCAGACATTTGTCCTTGTTTTTTTTGGGAATTAGAGATATGATGCCACGCTTTTGGCTAATAGAGAGCGTTCCAGTACTGAATGCATAATTGAAACTAGCACACATATCAGTTCCCAGCTCGGCCCAAAAGAGCTTGTAAAATTCTGCCGGCAAGCCATCCGTGCCTGGTGATTTACCGTTTTTAAATTCCCGCAGGGCGGTTAAGCATTCATTTTCAGTGACTAAACCTTCGCAGGATAATTTCTCATTGTCTGATAAGGTGGTGATGTTATTAGCATCAAAAAAAGTTGACGTAGCTTGGTTGCAGGTTCCAGATTTTTGAGATTTGTAGAGATCTTCGTAGTACGAGTTTTCTTTCTGTAAGATCTCAAACTGGTTACAGGTGTACTCATTGTCATTTATCTTAAGTTTTGAATCTGTTTTCCTGGAGTGATTTCGTTTTTCGAGACTGAGAAAATACGTGGTGTTGCGTTCACCTTGCTCTTGCCACCTAGCCTTACTCCTTAAGATGGCTCCCTTTGTTTTTTGTCGCATTAGTGTTTGTAGCTGTAACTTGATGGCATATAGGTCGTTAAGAAGCCGTTTGTCGTTTGGATTCTTTTCAGATTGTTTCAATAGTTCATCTGCTTTGTTTTGTAAATTGATTTCATCTTTTCTTCGCATTTTAGCCTTTATTTTAGAGAATTTGACTGTGAAGCCACGGATCTCCATTTTGACGAGATCCCATTTTAGGCCTAGATCTTGAACTTCCGAGTACTTTGACTTAAAGTGTGGGAGATTTTCCCTACCTTGCGAACATATGCGGGGTCTTCTAATAGAGAGCTGTTAAATTTCCAGAAGCCAGGGCCTCTGGGCTGAGAAAGAATTTCTGATCTGACGTGCAAAGTGATAGCGGAATGATCGGATTCGGGTGCGTTGACTATATTGCAGGCATGTACGTCATTATTAAGGTCTTTTGAGATGAGGAAATAGTCTAGCCGGCATTGGATTTTAAGAGACTTGTTTCTCCACGTGTATCGTTCTACATCAGGATTGCGGCAGCGCCATATGTCGCACAGTTTGTACAGATCAGCAAAATGTTCGATTTCTTTAATTACACGAGGACGGGGTTTCCACCTTTTTTGTCTCTTTCTTTCAAAGCACAGTTAAAGTCGCCGGCGACTATAATATTTTCTTGCGGGAATTCAGCAAGTCGGCTTTGAGGATCTTTAAGGAAGGTTATCTGTTGATTAGCATCATTTGGCGCGTAGATGTTTACAAGTACTATGTGAGACTCGTCGACAACTAAATCAAGTATAATAAATCTGCCATTTTTGTCAGTTATACACTTTTCAATCTTAAAGTCTAGTTTTGGGTTGACGAGAGTCATAACACCTTTACTCTGTGATGTGCCATGGCTGAAAAAAACTTTTCCACCCCATTCTGCTTCCCACAATTGAGCGCATTCTTTAGTACAGTGCGTTTCTTGTAAAAACACAAAATGATGTTTCTGATTATGCAACCAGCGAAAGATTGAGCGCCGCTTGATTGATTTATTTAGCCCTTTCACATTTAGCGATTGTAATTGAATGTCTAAATTGAGGTGCAAATTCATTGTGTTGATTGAAGAGAAATTGTGTCATAAAGCATTGGCAGGAGACTTCGAAAACCTTCCAGTCGCCCCTTGAGTCGTCTAATCAGAGTAGAAATTGCAAAATTAGCATACTGTCTATGGAAACAGGCTAACGTATCAGGAAACAATAATAAACAACTAGCAACGTAAAATATCGAAAAAAGTACGAAACGGCCATATAAAATGCAACATAGTGCCTTTACGCAGAATGCATTCGGAAACCAAGTAAGCGGCTTATAACTACTTAACATGTAAAGAGCGTTTAAGCGAAGCAGATCATAGAAACACAGAAAGTAAAGAGTTATTACTATAAAGTACATAAACGAAGGAAAAATAATAATAATAACTGTATAAACACTTAACGGCAAAATAATAATAATAGTGATAAAAAGAAAGCTTTGACTACTTAACTTAATACTAAGAGTCAAGATAAGACCTACTGCCCGGGCACTATTTTGCTAAATATTTACAAACATTAAATGTCAAGAGTTAGGTAGCATTTTGTACACGAGGTGCTTTAAATTGGGTGGGAATGTCGGAGATATCGTATACCTTGTTGTCGATGAAGAGACTTCTGTTAATTACCTTGGCTTCTTGGCCAGCCTTCTTTGGCGCAAACATGGCTTGTATTAATGTTTTTCGCTCCTTTTGAATGGCCCTTGCGAAATCTTGTGTGATGTATGCGTCATGGTATCTAGTGGAAGATTTAAGTCTGTTCTTAACCGCAAGAACCACATCTCTATCCTCTCGTACAACAAATCGTGCTATGATCAGTCGTGGGCGAGCAGCATTGGCTTCATTGCTTGTAGATTTTCCAACACGATGTACTGCGTGGAAACGAATATCTTCTGCATTGATTTTTAGGTCGTTTTCGATTAAGTCGTAGATAATGTCTTGGCAGTCTTCGCCTCTTGATTCAGGAATGTTCATAAAACATAAATTCTCGCGTCTTGTGTAATTTTCGAGGGAAATGAGGTTTTGCTGAGTTTCGGTAAGAGTTGGGCGCAGATAATTAATCTCTGTTTGAAGTTTGCACAAATCGGCTTCCAGGGTTTCTATTTGAGCTGCTTGCTCTTCTAACATTTGTTGTTGTGAGCTTTTCGAGTCTTTTAACGCTTTAGCTTCTGACTGTATATCCTCGATGAAAGCCCAGGCGTTGTTTAGAGATTTTTCGAGCTCTTTGATTGTTACTTTGACGCCATTAAGCTCCTCCTTGAATTCACTGTTGAGCGCGGCGATTTGTGCATGTAGGTTCGAGAAATTGTCTTCCATTCGTGACTCCATTGAACTTAATTTGTCGAAGACAATTTCCATAGAGATTTGCTTATCACTGTTCTGATCACCGTCCATTTCTTCGCTTCTGTGACTGTCCCGTTTTGGGGACGGCTTCGAAGTAGAACTCGAGCTAGAAGATCTTTCTGCTCGTTTTCACATGAGCACGAGAACGGACTGGTTGCAGAGTTCTCTGACTAGATGTTGCGTTGTTTAAATGACATATTTGATCACATTAGAGAGAAGCAAAAAGGCCGGGAGTGGCTTATCTCAGGTTTGGAATCACAGAGCGCGGAAAACACGTCCGACCACCATGACGATGCGTGCTTCTCCCTGCAGTGGAATCTTCCTGCGACAGTGGCGTCATTGAACATGGCAGTCAGTGACTTTTGGATTTTGATTTGGTTTTCTAAAGGTTTTCCTGGTTCTAAAAAAATTCTTGCTTTTTTGGTGGATGAAAAACACACTTTAACCCAAACATGTTAGGGTATAACCAGCAAGGAAGACAGCAGCTTTTGCAGCTCCGGATTTGTCATCTAAGGTGGTCTGGAAAGAGCCTTTCTCCAGATAGCTGGGCAAATGTGACAAGTTGTCTAACTTAAAAGGACGATGCATCATCTACAGGTTGAGGAAACAGTTGTAGTGACAGAGATGGGGCTTGGTCTGTTCAACGGTCAAAGGAAGAACTAAGTGTGGAGGTTTTACTGTACCAATCCACCCCCAAACAGAAATTGCGCCGCTACAAACTCTTTCGAGTATAGTTTTGTCAATAAAGTTATGAAAACTATCACAGGACTTATTGTTTCCAAATTCCACAGATAGCGGAATATACGAGTCATAAGCAATGCCTTTAAAATTTCCCTTGAAAGGTTTAAAAATTTTGTGAGGGAAACTTTATGCTTTATCCAATCCAAAACCTCATCGGCTCTGTTATACGAGCTAGAGGTGGCGGCTTGCTCCCAAATCTCAGGAAACTGATGAAGCTGGCCAGCTATGAACATGTCCAGATCACGAAAAGGGAATTTTGCAATATCGGTAAGAAACTTTCCAGGGCATATATCCTGAATAAAATCGCGCAGTCAAAATGGGGAGCTGTCATTCCTTCATCAAGTGGCCACATATCCATGGTTACCCAGCGGGAGACCTTTGTGTGCGTAACTTGAACGCATGGCATCGGATCAAAAGTGCATGGGGAACTAGGAGGAAGCACCCTTTGCTTCTTCTACAAAAGGTAACCTAAAAAAGGGGGGAAATGAAACCCACCGAAAGGTAAAGAAAGAAAAGGAAACCAAGGATACTATGGCCACCACAAAAGGAGGAATGACAGCCTGACCCAGATAAACGGGGAGGAGAGTTTAACTCCTGTTTCAAGCCACATTCAACCCAAACTGGTACCAAAGAAAAAATGACAAACCGAAAGAGAGAAAAAACAAAACAATAAGAACACAAAAAGTAGCTTTATTCTTCCGAAAAGCACAAAAAATCCTTGATACCTAAACTGATTACTATAACGCCTCTAATTTGGAGAAGCCGCTGGCCTACCCTCTGGGGTAACATGCTTCAGGAGCTTATTGGTCTTCTCGAGGAACCTTGCTCTTTATCAGGTCACCGACAAGTGCGACCAGCAAATCTTGGTGCTGTTGAATTAAACTTCGACTTGCAATGTTCTGTTGAAAGTGGAATACAATAGTGTGACTGTCTCTCGGTGGTGTTGCATTCAATTTCGACTTTCGATCTTGCACTGAAAGTGGAATAGAATAGTGTGATTCTTTCTCTGTGCTCTTGAATGAAACTTGCAGTTTGAATGTTGCGCTGAAAGTAGAATACAATAGTGTGAGTGTTTGCCTTTTCTTGAATGAAGCTGGAGCATTTTAATGTTGGCATAAAAGTGGAATACAACAGTCGGACTGCTTCTTCCTGTCGTGGAATGAAACGTGTAGTTTTTAATGTTGCCGTGAAAGTGAATACAATAGTGTGACTGTTTCTGGGACTGGCTGAAATAAATGTGGAGTTTCTCATGTTCGGGGAATAGGGTAGTCTGACTATTTTCCGATGTTCTGTAGTTGAACTTGGAGTTTGTAATGTTTCCATGAAAGTGGAATACAATAGTAGGGTACTTTTTAGCGGAACTCCTCCGCGGCCGTAGGCCGCGGGAGTGGAGCCCCATAGTCATACTTAAAGGCGTGCTGGTAATTTTTTATGGTCATGGCAAGCGGAATGGCTCGCGGGCGCGTGCGCCGTACATACATACATACATACGTACGTACGTACGTCGCATTTCATGACATTCTTACATGAGGCAATTTTCGCTGGAAGAGCAGAGACGAAGGAAAAGAGACGGAGATAGAGAACAACAACGGAAAAGAAGGAGAAACGCCACTGAAGAACAGCGTCAAGCACCCGGTCAAGCAGAGCAGAAACGAAAACGAAAAAGACGAAGGAACAGTACAGCAGAGAGATAAAGGCAACTAGAAATAAGACGGAACGGTACTGAAGAACAACGCCAGAGGAAAACTGAGAGACGCCGACAGAGAACTGTAAACATGTCGGGTACAGTTTTCTTGATTTTTATCTATTTGTGATTGGAAATAATTTTGTACCACCGAATAATTTACGTCTACGTTTTTGTATTCTATTCTACAGATCATCAAGGGGAAGGAAGTCGTAATCGAGAACGGAGAAGAAATTTACGCCAAGGACAGCATGAAGTTACAAGGTGTTCAGTTAAAATCAATCTCCGTGCTTTAGCAAAGTTTGTTTAACAAAAAAAAATGCACTGTTACAAAAGTGAACTTTTCGTCAAAACTTAAACCGCACCTTTTACGGTATGTCATTTAATACTACTCATAGGAAGTGAAAAAAAGAGGAAAAGAAACAAACCAAAACAAAACGAAAAAAGGGAACGCAATTTGAGGGGGTTGTGCAAAGGTGATGGTATCATGTTACAAGATTTCGCAATCTGGCCGCGCGCGTGGCTGAGAACGAGGACACAATACCTTTTCAACGTTAGAAATGAAAAGATAGGCTAAAGAAACTCGACTGCCGGTCCTAAATGCCTATTAAGTGGAATATGGATGTCTTTATTGAGAGGAGAAATATGGATTGCTTTGGCCCGATGCTTTAACTGAACCAGCGTGAAGACCTGCTTGCTGAGTTTCCCGGGTGAGTTTCTCGGAATTTTTCAATCATTTCACAGAATATTACGGTATGGGAAATTCGCTTTTATTTTTCTCAACTCAGCTGGCTCATTTCCAATTCCCCGTTATCTCGAACAAAGAGAAATTTGTCTTGGCTCAACTCGCTTATTTCCAATTCCCCGTTATCTCGAACAAAGAGAAACTTGTCTTGGCTTTGGTCATAAATATAATATTTCCAGTTATTTACTTTTACGACGATAACCCGCTTTTCTCAGCTTTGAAGAATACCAGTGTGTTTTGTTTTCACGGAGCAAAGTGTAGCCAGGCAAAGGAGAAAACAGCTTATGAAAGCATGCAGTGAAGTAAAAGGCGAAAACAAGTACCAACGCGAATCGTCAAGATGTTAACTCATTGACTAAACAAAAGAATAACAAAACAGGACATAATTGATATATGCCTCGTTCTTTTTAACTCTGAATCCAGTCATTGTTTACAATATCCTCGGCAAAACCCCTACCAAAATCCATGCAAGTAACGAATCGATGAAAAAGCACATCCTCATTTGAGCTTATGTATCTACTGAAGTAGGTCTTAAATATTTTTTGACCCTTATTCTGATTTCTGAATTGTTTGCTTGAATTTCAATAATTTTATTTGGCTTCACTTAAGCTCAAGACCAATAAGCTTATGTGTGAATTAATTGTGTTTATCACTTATGAATTGTTTGCTTGAATTTCAATAATTTTATTGGGCTTCACTTAAGCTCAAGACTTAAGCTTATGTGTGAATTAATTGTGTTTATCACTTATGAATTGTTTGCTTAAATTTCAATAATTTTTTTGGGCTTCACTTAAGCTCAAGACTTAAGCTTATGTGTGAATTAATTTTGTTTATCACTTATGAATTGTTTGCTTGAATTTCAATAATTTTATTTGGCTTCACTTAAGCTCAAGTTAAGCTTATGTGTGAATTAATTTTGTTTATCACTCAATATTATGCATGGTTCAATTCTACCTGTTACCATCTCCCCCTTCCCGGGCCTACCCCCGGGGATTTGCATTTTTTTTCTCACTTGGCAGTCTATTCCCCACCCCCGGGCACACAGAAAGAGACGATTCCCCAACCCCGGGACTCCTCATCGACCACAAATACGTTGTTTTGTGTACAAAACCTAAATGACGATATTGATTTCCGTACAATAGCAAAACCAGACGTTTTGACAAGAACTTAAACGCTTTTCTAGAGTTTATTGAACAAAGGACACTACATGCATAATATGATAAAAACATGAACAGAAAACTGAAGAAAAAACTCTACCTGCACTGGCATACAGCTGGCAAGTACATATAAAGAAATTTTCTTCGCCACGTTTTATTCTAAATATAAGCGCATACGCACAAGAGGCCCATGAACAAATTGATGGCAGCATTTAAGGGAGTTTTTCTTAGCTTGTTTCATAAGAACACTGGACTGAGATCTCTGTTTAACATAAAGCTGTGCATCCGTTTTTATATAGAGTCTATTTAAGTCGTCTTATTATAAATATAAACACACTGAAGAAATATTTCTTTGTTTGTGACGACCACCATTCATTCGAGTACGCATCAAATGCACATTCGTCCAACAATTTATGATAAACATACTGTCAAACACAGATTTTAATTTTGAGATATTATTCTTCTCTAAACAGTCTGCTACAAATACTAGAGATTTTCACTGGAAATAGGCAATCTTCTCCACGCGGTCTGGGGCTGTCATATCAACTGAGAAGTGACGTACTTTACAAGAACAACAAGAAGTTATTTTCGATTTGCCCCACTCTTCTACCCCCAGGACAAGACCACTTCAAACAATTCCCCACCCCCGGACTCGAGGGCTGGACTTGTCCCCGGGGTTGCCCGGTGGGGGGATGGTAACAGGCAAAATTGAACCATGCATTAGTTCAGAAGGCGACTGCAATTTGCCATTTTTTTCGATCTCAGTTAACCTACATGTATGAAATAAAAGCACTGCATTGTGGAAAGTGCTTCTTACTATGTTCATGTTTTAGAAAGTTCAAATAAATACTGCATGCATTGTTTGGTTTTCTCAAAAACCACTGTATTCCCAAGGGGGGGGGGATCCAGATGTAAGCAAAGGATTTTTTTTATGCAATTGACATATTTGTACTGAGGTGTTTTTGCTTCCTAAAGGCAATCTGGCTTGTTTAACTGACAATTGTCTGCTGGGATTAGTTAGAACATGTTTGATTAATTGCAACTGGCTTTTTACTGAGTTAAGCAAAGGAGACTGGAGATGATTGAACATCCAGTAAACTTAAATGAGGTCCTGCCATTTTGTTGCTCATTCAATCGATCGATGTTCAAGTCCTTTACCTTACCTGTATTATAGCAATGAACCGTGCAAAGGGTGGAAGACATAACCACTTTTTAGACAAATGGTTAAAAGAGTTTGGATAGCTGCAAATGAGGGGTTCAGGCGATGATTTATTAATCATTTGTCAGGATTCCACAAAAGCTGGAAAGAAGAACACTTTCACGGGTGCCGGGATGCAAAAATTTCCAACAGTAGGCACTTGTACGTCTCATGAATCAGGTGGATCACAAAAGTAAAGCAAAGTAGCTTTGGCAACAACATTTCAAAGCTGGAAGTGACATTATGCTAGCAAAGTGAATGACGACTCCCTTAATAATTGACATTGAGTATAATTACTATTCTGTTCACCCATTCTTTCTGTTCATTAATGTCACATTGGTCAAAAATTGCGTTGTGAATGCTTTAATAATGTATGTTACATACAATATTAGTTATTTGATGTTGTCAAAAGAAAAACAATAAAGTTAATATTATTTTAAGGATGAAAGTAATTTGCCAGGCGCTCGCTCTCACGAATTTGCACTCCAAGAACTGAAAATTTTCTTCAATTGATGAACTTAGAGTTGAGGAGGGGAAATAAAACAGAGATGCTCCAATGAAAGTCTAATTTATTTGAATTGTAACTACAGTGTAACTTTTATTTGCAGTCCTCTATCAGGCATTTAAGCCTTGACTTTTAGTGGCCCTGGTCAGTTTTAAATCGCCACTGGCGACTGGGCGACTGCCAATTTTTAGCCCTGAATTTGTTTTGTTTTGTGTTTTTTTTTTTTCACTGATCCTTTTTTTCCGTTCTAGGCATATATGCCAGCAGTGATCAGTGATGCAGCATTTTCTTACAGTGAAGTTAAGGTACGTGGAAGATATCAGTTATATAATTAGCCCAGCTTACTTATCTAACTGTTCAGTAAATTGAACTGGATTGAATGCAGTCATTGGGTTAATTTGGGTTCGGTAATTGAACACAATAATTATTAACCAAAAATATGCCTTTATATACAGCTGTGTTTGATTCCATTCAATTTCTGAACCCAGTCAAACATAATTAAACAGTTTTAAAATCATTCAAATATATAGATTTAGAGGATGCAAAATTTGAAGCAACAGTTTCTAGAGATTTGCTTTATTATGAATATAAAAGTTATGATGGCCAAGCACATATCTTTATACATTTTTGTGCTGTACTTCTTCTATTCTTTGTAAAAACAGTAATTGCATGCTTCGGATTGTAAAGAAGGGTGGGGCGATTCGCCAAAAAATCGGAACTTTACTAGTTTCCTCTTAGTTTTACTGATTTTCTTTTTAATGTGCGGTTGGGGACTGGCAGTAGCTATGCACGCGCAATGTTCAGTTGTGGAATTCAGATGTTCTTCTTCATTATTTCACCAATATAGCGGCACGAAATGCTGAAAACAGCGTATGACAGAATACCACCCACAAAAATCCCCTAGGAACAATGCGAGATCTGTAGTTAAAGAATCTCCCTTCATCAAGTTACAAAATCCTTTTTCCATGGTGATGTGAGATTTATCTGGATGGCTATATGGTTAATTAACTTAATGCAGAATGAATCAAATAGTTACACCATGTTTACATGATACCGGTATGAACTCACCCAGGTATGGCTCGCACTGTTATGAGATTTTGTGCTGTAATCATGTAACAAATACAGAGAAGCAAGAGGGAACTGGGGTGAACTTGTATCAGAATGAAAAGCATACAATGAACTGGTGTCATGCAAACACCCCCTCAGACTAAAGTTGAGCAGCTCTCAAGAATGTTTAACAACATCCTCAGATACCCAGCGGCAGTAAAACCCTGATTTCATTAAAGCACTGTAAACTCAGACTTGTGCAATTTCTGGTGCAGTCTGAAATTCAGACTGGCATAAGTATTTACATGAGACCAACCATCTCTAAAAATACAGTTTACCTTTTGTCCACTTGGAATGTTTCAATGCCACTTGTTTAAATGCACATGCTTAAAACTCAAAACAAATACTGTAAACTGCCGCTTATAAGCCCGCCTACTTACAAGCCCCCCCCCCCCCGGCTATAGGCCCATCCACCTGTAAACAAAAAATACATCCGGTAATAAGCCCCCCCCCCGGATATAAGCCCTCCTCTAGTTTTCCCTGTTTCCTTAATATTAAGCACTCTCACAGAAAACTGCAAAGATTAACTCTGAGCTTCTGTTTTGTTATGTTCCGGTTATGTTCGTGTTGTTGCAGTTTTGATTTTGTTGTTAAAATCAAAATGAATTTGACTTATTATGACATTTCAAAGGTTAATTACAAACTGGTACATTAAAAATGTATTCCGATCAACACTGCTGTGGCTCATTTCGTAACGTTTTTCTTACTCTGCTTATAAGCCCCCCCGGATATAAGCCCCTCCATTTATAAGCCCACCCAAAACCCTTTACAAAGTTGTATCACCCTAGGGCTTATAAGCGGCAGTTTACAGTGTCTTAAAACATTTGGGGTAGTTTTTCATGCGAGCGTGCATGCTCAGTGCATGACACGGCATGACATAATGCCAATGTTGTGAATTGTGTGCGCAGTATTGATGCGCAGAAAAAAATTGCGCAAATATCCTTAGAACCTCCCTAAAGCCATGGGCTTACTTTTGGCAACTGAGATAATTAAACATTTACTCTGCTTTGTTTTCCATACAGGCTTTTATTCCATCAACCTGATGTCAGAAAAAATATGGCAGTTTATTGTAAGGATTTGGTTAATAAATTTGTACTCTTAGCTACATGTATGTTCCCAGGCAGACATTATCAATTGAAATAAAAAATTTTAAGAGCAGTTTTGAAATAAGGTTTTATATTTTTGGGGTTTTTTTGCAAATTTTGATGTTGGTGATTAGTTTGACTGTATCCACATACACTTTATGTTCCCTCAGTAATTAACACATCCATACACGAGTAGCATTTATTTGGGAATAACCCTACTCCCCCCCCCCCCCACACACACACACGCACACACACAACTAACTTCCCAGGAATGATGATTCGGAGTTATCTGACTGAATTCACTTGACAGGGAAAACTATTTCAAATGATGGATTCACCACAGTCTGATCCCCTCTTGTCAGTTCATTACATGACAGGTTTCAGACTATCCTGAAATGATTTATGAAGAGGCTTTCTTTTTGTTTGTCTTTGCTACCAGATTATGGCAATCAGTAACATTGCTCATTGGTGACATCAGATGCAGTGTAAAGGCTAATGATCAAACCAAAAACAAATTAAACCACAAGATTTACTACCATCACAGTCAGGGGTAGTAACATAGTGAGTCATAATCTGTGCATCAAAGTCACTTAAGTGGTTACTGGACCATTTGTTATTCGTGTTGGCAACACTGTTAGTCACAAATTTTTTTATTGACTGATTGACCGATTTATCAACTAAGTGGTTGAGGGGTTGATTCACGACTGATGGGTGCTTAAAGAGATTGATTTTAATATAATAGTCCCTGGGCATCAATAAGAGTAAACAAGGTACATTATTATTCCACTATAAAGTAGCATCAGTTTATCATATAAGGAGAAAACACATACACGAGAGTATGAGAGTGCAAATATTGTAGTGGAATAATAAATATCATTCAGTGGTTTTACAGATAATGGTCAAGGACATTTTACTGGTACTCATTGCTCGCATTTTTCCTCGCTCTATACCACACAACTTATCTGTCAAACCATTGAATGAGGTGGAGGTATTTTTCAATTAGTACCTTGTCTGTACAATTTGACAACTCTGCAATAATGTAAATGAATTAAACCGTAGACTTGTGGCAGAGAAAAGGCCAAGGTAATGTGAACAAAAATAATTATTGTGCCCAATATTTAAGTTTACAACCTGAAACTGGGGCTTATTTAGAATTTTGTAAAACAGGTTCATACCTGCCATCCGTCCCCATTTAATGGGAATTGTCCCGATTTTTGAGTTTCAAAACCTAAAACAATCGGGACATTCCGATTTTCAAGAAAAAAAGACAATTTGGAACTGGATTGTTAAAGACGGGTCTTCAATGACTTTTCTATATCCTATCGTTTTGTGCAATACTTGTGGTGCTTGAGACCATTAAACAACACCTGAGAATTCTAATGCTAAGACAGTACAGTACAGGCAATATTTTTTAAAAATAATGCAAAAACCTTAAAGCAACCTAGATCCTGATCAGTGTTGGGGGGCAGTGGGGGCAGGGCACTACCCCAGGACTGGGGTGAGCATGGGGGGTGGTCCCTATTTCTGATTTTATAAGGTTGGCAGGTATGCACATTCTAATTTGATGAGAGTGTATTTACTAATAATTACCTAAAATATAATATTGCTGTCAGGTACCACTTGAAATAATAATTATAATGATAATAATAATAATAATAATAATAAATAAATAAATAAAATAATAATAAATAAAATAAATAATAATAAATAAATAATAATTGGAGTTCCGCTTTTAGGCTTGGCTAAATCTATATATTAGGTCTCCTTGTTTGCGGTGACCGGCAGTCTCGCTTGTAATGGCCTAGTCGGCCACAGTTGTAGCACTTATCTGAAAAGAAATAGTTCGTCTTAGTTGCCTATTCAGTATCTCATCAGAAAGCAAATGTTATACCTCTTTTGTTTGGTGGGTAGTGGGTTGCGCTGTTACTGCGTTTGTGCCCCCCGGCGCTTCCGTTGAGCGGGGTATTGTGTAGTCTCTGGTCTTATGGGAGTCGTGCCTAGAATGCCGGTGACGTTTTCTGTTGCGCTGTTCGTCTTGTTCCTCACGGCGTTCCTTCTCTCGTCTCTCACGTCGCTCCATCCTCAGAGACCCAGGGGCAGCTAGTCAGGACAACGGGATTTTCATGGGTGAAAGTTTACAACAAGAGTGGGAGAGCCCCTGGGCACTTACTCTTACCGAACGAGTTCCAGAAGCGTTTGAAATCCTGCCTTCTGATTGGCCAGAATGATTAGGATAACTATACGATCCTCAAAGTCAGTGTACTCACCTTATTCTTGCATCAGTTTTTGTCACAAGCACAAAGGTCGTCACATTTGAGATTTCCCTCGCAACATTTGCAAGCACCTTTCCCCGTTTCCTAGCGCACTGGCCTTTGCAGTCACATCTAATTCTTTCCTAGTGTTTCAACCGTAAATGAAGATTAATATTTCTTCGCTAATCGAAAGATAACTTGCAAAACGGCAAGCCTCGCCACATCAACAACGAGGTGAGAATATTACAGCGATTGTTTACAAACCTCTGTTCCGCTATTCTCGATAGCTGCATCGCCTTGCACAAGTGAACCATACGCATTCACATCCTCGTTTCCTATTAGAGACCCTAAAGAATCCGAGGCCGAGTTGTCCATTCTATAATACAGTCAAAAACGACAACAACAAGAAATACCGTGAATCAAACCAGCCGACGTACACCACGCGATCGAAAGTTTGCCGCGTAAAAAGCGAAACCTTGAGAACAATAGAAGCCTCGTTCTCGCGAAAACCAAAACAATAACAGAGGCGCGCAAAGCCTAATGGGCGTTACTGGGTCTTTAATGTTGGATAAGAAGTGTCCCAGTGTCTGATCCTTTGCAGCTGGACCCATACTTGGCTGACTTTCCAAGTTCGTGCAGGAGATGGACCGATCAAAGACAATGTGCTCAGTCAATCGACAAAAGCAATGGTTTCCATCTGGAATATAGTTTTCTGTTGGAAGCAGAGACTCTGGATGCTCCCTTTCTATTCCCCTGCCAAGTTCAGAGTTAGTATTAATCATATCATCTTCCATATCATGCTCTGTCATGCCTAATCTACCGTACATATCCATCAAACCTAGCTGGGTCATGTCCTGTACATTCTGATCACAGTTCCAATCAACATCCACGTTGAAACACGGTTGAGAAGCATTCTTAGTACATTTTTCGCGCTGCAGTTGAGAAGATGGGTGTGTGACAGTTTTTGGCGAAATGCCCAGCTCTCCCACGATGAAAACACACTTCACTTTGGCTCGAGTCCAATTTATGCTTCAATGCAGGAATAATCACACGCCTCATACTGGATGAATTTTCGTTCAAGGTGAACAGCTGCTTGGAGCACGCAAATGTTACCCGAGGCTTTGATGACTTGTTGTTATCCAACTTTAATGCCTTGCTTTCTTTCACTGCCCGCCTAATGTGTTTTTTATCGTCGGAGTTGCAAGCTAGCGGCTCTTGGATATAGCACTCAACAGCTTCCCAGCTGTACTTGTCAGCTAACAAAATATGTTTATTTCTTTCTTTGAGGATCTTCTTACCTTCTTCCAGGGCCTCATTCCTCGCAGTTTCGTCATAAGCAGAAGTGGCCTCCTCCAATTTATCGAGCGCCTTTGCATTCAGCTCATATTGGACTTTTTCTTTTGTATTTGAAATTGGGCTGCGGGGATTTCGCTTGAGACCTCTTGGCGGTCGGTCGTGCTCTCAGCTCAATCTCGAGCAGTTGTAATCCCTCTTCCTCTTTTCATGGGCCTCAAGGAGCTTCTTTGCCCAAGATGGTGTGTGGTCAGGAGAATCCGAACGGCTCTTCAACTTAGAGCGGCGTTTCCTCGGCGGGGAATTATGGTGGGAACTCGTTGAACTGCTTCGCCAATCCTCAGACCATTCGCCCTTATTTTGCGGTGTTTTCTAGTTTCCCATTCTGGACTGCAGTTTTGAGGCTCCAGGCATTTGCTTGCCCTTGATTTTGGCGGCATGTCGAGTTTAGAACGATTTTAGAGAAAAATAAAACAAAAAGCTGTTGCTTCGTATGGCAAGAAACAAAAACTGAATCACATGACCGAGTGTGACATCTGATATCCTGACTCGTACCCAGCCCCCCATTCAGTGTGTGAGAACTTCATTTCTTGCCTCTTTCGCAAACTCAGCCGGCAAGAAAAACATTTCTTCCAATTATAGTTGGCCTCAAGTCGAAGAATAAAATACTGTATGAAACAGAAAAATATCCATTTGTATGAAAATAATAACATGGAAGGATCATCATCATTATAGGGGGGGGCCATGGGAGGGTGGTGCCTTGTAATTCGTTGGAATTTTTCCGTGGTTTATGACGATGCCAGAAATGCCACATGCTATTGATGCAGTTGATGGTGGTGTTGTTGTTGTCTTTAAAGTATTTTTCCAGGAGAAATGCTTTCGTTTTCTGTAAAGACTCATTTAACACAGAATCTGCTGCTTGGGCTCCTCGTTAAAAGATCTTCAATTTTGCACTACAGGACTGCACAACTTTTACTCCCTGGGCAATGCATTTCACACTAAAGCTTTCATACTGAAACACATACATGCTAATAGTCTAGAGGGCATTATTATTCTTTGCCTTGCATAGGCCGTGGCCATGGAAGGTTAGTACCTTATAATGCAATGGTATTTTTTCCTTGGTTTATGACTATACCAGTAACGCAGATCTTACCACATGCTATTGGTACAGTTGATGGTGTTGTTGTTGTTGTCTCTAGAGTACCTTCTCCGGTAGGAATGCTCTCGTTTCCTGTAAAAACAAATTCATTTAACACACAGAAACTGCTGCTTGGGCTCCTTGTTGAAATATCTTCAAATGTACACTACACAACTGCACAATTAATATATACATACTAATAGCCAAGAGAGCATTATTAGTGTTTGCTAAGCACACATATTTCACGAATGACAAGCCAATGACCTATTCAGGACTTTCTTGTTTTAAATACCTTTTATAACAGCACATTAGGACAACACACAGACTACATTTCATGTAACAAGTATGTGAACAGAAGACCTCGATCATGTCAAGAAATTTTCTGCCTGAGTCTGTTTTTTTCAAAAACAATCAAGTCATTGCTGGTGAAAACACTTCATTTTAATTGACCTAAAGGAGAACACAATGTTTACTGTGATGAGATCGTTTTAAGAGAAGAGAGGTAGCTTTACCATATACACACCAGTCAATGTTGTTGTTGTCGTCTCTGAAGAAACTTCTGCATCC
This sequence comes from Siderastrea radians, assembly GCA_964017195.1. NCBI lineage: Eukaryota > Metazoa > Cnidaria > Anthozoa > Scleractinia > Rhizangiidae > Siderastrea > Siderastrea radians. The sequence continues at coordinate 30,757,174 of OZ024888.1, forward strand.
TAAGACTGAGGAGGACTGTTTTCATTTCCTTTAAAGACAAACTCATTTAACACACAGAATCTGCTGCTTGGGGTACTCATTAAAAGATCTTCAATTTTACACTACAGGACTGCACAATGATTAGTCCCCGAGTAATGCATGTCACACTTAAGCTGTCATACTGAAACACATACATGCTAATAGTGAAAAGGGCATTATTATTCTTTGTTAAGCAAACATACTTTATAAATGACAAGTCAATGAAATCTTCAGCCCTTTCTTGGTTTAAATACCTTTATAACAGCACATTTGGACAAGATACAGTTTTACTTGATTATATGAATGGCTTTTATCTTATCTGACCATTTTTTGTGTAACAAGTATGTTAAAGCAATTACCATATTTTGTACAAAAGACTTCAAACATGTCAAGATAGGTCTTTCCGATGTCTGTTTTTCCCGAAACAAACAGTTCTACCAGTCCAGGTGTTTCATAAGCAAAATAAGAAAAACCATTAGTATGTTTCCTTTTGTACAGAACCATGACGTCGTACCCATTGTGATGATTGAGTGTGTTACCCTACAAGAGAAAAAAAAAAGAAAAAAAAAGAAAAACCGGAAACAACGAAGGGGCACTATATCAAAGACAATCACCAGTCAAAACCAGTAAGGAAATGGGGGGGGGGGGGGTGACACCTTCAAGGGGGGAGATGAAATATGATGCTGTACAAGATGCTTGTAACTTTTGCATCTGTGAATGGAATCTAAAGTGTGACCATTCAAATGAAAGGTATTGAGCAGTACTTTCCTGTGGTGCTGTTTATTATGTTGTACAAGGTGGCTCTAACGTTTGAGTGCATGGATGAATTCCTAAAGTGTAACCATTCAAATGAAAGCTGCTGAGCTGTACTTTGAGTGGTGTTGCAAAACTCACAAAAAAAGTTCCAGCAAAAAAAGTCATGGCAGAAATGTTCTCTGCAAAACTCTCTTGTAAAACTTACATGGAAACGTCACCTTTAACATGTAATGTAAAATTATGTTGGTGCCCTTTGCTCGTGTTGTTCACCTGTATTTCGATTACACGTACTCAAAACTAAGAATATTATTATTCCAATGTTGATGCTGTCTGTTTAGTCAAGTTTTTTAAACTGCCAGTATTAAATAAGTTTACAATACACACCTAGCAAAATTGCAAAACAAAAATAAAATTGTTCATACTCTTCGCTCCAAAATGTCTTTCTGGACTGTTGGATTTGGCCTTTTAAGTTTCTTTATCTTAGTCCAATCTTTCTGTTTTTTGAGGAACTCCTTCCCACACACTTTACATTTTTGTGGGGCAATTGGCGCCTCTCCATTACAGGATGGACATGTCTGTAAATGAATGAAAAAAAAAGGAGGAACATAAGTCAGAGGCTAAGTAAGGCACACTGATCTATGGACATAGATGTATGCCTGCTGTCCGAAAATAGACTGTAGATCTAGATCTAGTAATATCATGATCCCAATAATTATAACTACATTCATGAATGTGGTTAACTTTGCTCATCATTCATCAATGTCACAGAAGTAAAGTAAAATAAATGAAACAACAAAAAGAATAAACATTGTTTAAAGTTTACTCAGAGTCTGCAAAAGGTTTTGGACGTAATGGAGCTGTTTTCTTCTTATTGCGTCTGCTTGCACCAAGAATGCAGTGTTCCACATTTTCAATATCTTTAATTGTATTAGTCAATTTTGGCACTTGCCTGACAATTCCTTCGTGAGAAGCATGAAACTCTGAGTTGCAGTTAAATGCCTTTGATCAAATAATCCAGCTCTGCAAATCTACTTACATACCCGGGATACACCTAATTGCAACATCGTTGTCTGATAAAAATGAAAAAAAGAATTGCTCAAAAAAATTCAAGTCCAATTCAAGTACAAAGTTAAGCTAACTCATACTAAAATGCAGACAAGAGGAATACAAAAGAAATGCAAGCGAAACAAAGCCCAGCCCAGTGCTGGCCTTTGTTCCCATGCAAATGAATTGTACCTGAATATTCATTACTTTCCACCTCGGAACCCGCCATTTTTGGTATTTGGGTGCACACACTCTTACTAGTTACCAGTCCCACACACCCCTTGATAGATTATGTATAGCTAATAATTTACTGCATGTTAGCAATTATTGATATTAGATAACTCAGAGGTCGAGGACATGCTGATCCTACAGGTATCATAAAAACAAACGGGAACAGAAGCCAGGATGGAACAGTGAAATAGTCGAGTGGTGTAATCAGGCTGCAGAAGAGAAAAATCTGATAGATGTGACAATGGGATGGCTTTGTTACTGACGAAATGAAGATTGAGGTAGGCAAGTCACAAACATTACACTAATTGTACTAAATCCAATATAGCGGAATCAGATACAATAACTTTATTGTGTAAAGAATATTATTCAAGTGAACAATGAAACAATGAAATTTAATAACTACAGCTAACTGCTACTAAGCTTACTGGAACAGTACAGAAACTATTAACAGGAAAACGTAGGAATGGTTGTCAAGGTGGGAAACCCCTTGGTTGGTGTTGTGGAGCTTGGTTCTTTGCACGATGATACATTCGCTTTAGAAGTTAAACTCTGATAGGCCAACATATAACTATGGAGGAGAAATTGGGAAAAAAATGTCATTGCACAATTGCTATGCCACTGGACCAAAAACGCTATGTCACTGGATCACAAAACATCCTATCGGTTCATGTTCCATATTTCGTTGGATCGTACATCCTTTTATTTGATCATCTTCATCGTGTCATTGCATCGGGCATCATTCCATTGGACAGTGTATTCTTGGTCATTGGATCGTACTTCTTTGTTCCTACTTATGTCTCTGGTATACTTTTCTTCTTTTGAAATTCTTTTTAAATTTTGAAAAGTGAAGGACAAAGGTCCTTCACTGTGGTATGCTATCTGTAATATTAAAACCTAAGAGATACTAATCTCCGTATAGTTTTCATATGTCAGATTTTATTAAGAAAATAATACATACAGTACAGATGGAAGTAGCCTTGTTTGCATAGTAACGACCAATTAAACGCCTCTGCAGCATGACCGAACAAACGCCACAAAGGAGAATGGGCAAAAGCAGCACAGGAACAACGAACATAATGACTCAAGATCGCGCAATCGACTAAGAAGTCAATAGTCAACAAGAGACACATGAACAAATTCCCAGGCCCCAACCGGACGAACCCAATGAGAAACAAACAGACGGAAAGCCAAACAGAAGATGCAAAAGGGTTCAGCAGGATTCGGCAAAACTAACAACTAACTGATTTACTCCAACGTAATCCGAACATAAGGAAATTACTAAAAAAACAGATTATGTTAAATTATTTCTTCGTGAGGCTTAATTTCCGTTATATTTTTTAGGTAGGAAATGACAATTATAAAAAAAACTGTTCTTGAAAAATAGGCTTTTGAGGGTCTAAAAGTGACTTTCTGTAACAGCTGGTTTTACAATGTTTGAAGAGCAAATTTTGGGTGGGGCAGGTAGGGAGAAAGGGGGAGATAGAGAAGGCGAGTGATAGGATGGCTAATAGAGAGAGAGGAGGTGAAAAGGAAGAAGGAGAGAGAGAGGGAGAGAGGGAGAGAGAGAAAGAGAGAGGGAGGGAGGGGGGGAAGGGGAGGGGGAGTGACGAAAAGGAGAAGAGATAGAGAGGGTGTAAGAGAGGGACAAAAAGTGCAGGAGGCAGGGTGGGGAAATGGAAGCAATGTAAGTGAAGTTTAGTCATTAAGAGGATTAAAAGGGAGAACTTAAGGGAGGAAAGAGAAAGCATATGTAGTGGGAACTTTATGTGGTAATATGCTAATTCTGTGGAAGGGGAAAGCCTGGCTAGTGCCTATGACTGTTCTATGCTCACGTTGTGGCTTACATAGTTATACTTTTTATAATTTCGGTAGTAATAATGAGCAACAGACTGTTTTATCTTTTTCATTATAGTAAAATTACAATAGAAACCGTTGTTTTCATGTGCTCGTTATTTTGTCTAGAAATTTTTCTCGGCTTGCTCTACGAATCTGATTAACTTGCTTAACTCTTTGGACGCAAGTATCAGCTGTGCTGATAATCGCTTTGCTCTAATATATTTAGCTTTCAATAGCTTCAATTTTTGTTCCCTTTTCTCTTTTCTCTTTTCCTTTTTTACTTTCTTTTCATTCTTCCTCCCATCTTTTTCTTTAAATTTTTCTTCACTCTTCCTTTTTTCTCTGATTTCTTTTAGCTTCCGCTTTTCTTTGATTTCTTTTAACTTTCGTTTGATAACCTTACTCTCTTTGCTCATCTTTGTTTGCTTAGTTTTCCTTTTTGAGCATTTGGATAAGGGGATCTTTGTTCTAAATTTCGCCCGTCTGATTATAGAGTTCCTGATGAAAATGCAGTAAATGAATTGTTGAGAATGAATCACTAATAAAATAACAATGTGTGGTTCCAGAAAATATCCATACCCCCCCCCACGGAAGGTCGTTGGAAATTCCGAGGGGGAGGGGGGGTCAAAGGGAGAAATTTCCGAGGGAAGGGGGGGGTCACATTGAGCCTTTATTTCCAGAGGGTGTAAACACAACAATTGTTCGTAATGAACGAATACTTACGTAAATTGTTTTAGCAATCGAGAAAGGGATCGAAATAACTAAATATCCTCTCCATTCAGTTGAGCTTAAACATGTCTTGTCATTAACGGTTTTGTTTTTGCTACGAGTTTCCTGCAATTTCCAGAAGAACGATGGCTTTTCGAAAACGAAAACCATAGCGGTCCAAAATGGCCGACTGCAAATTGATCCCCAGATCCCTGGCCGAGTGCCTCGTTTTCATACTGATGCTGTAACCTCGCTTCTGCAACTTGCATTTGGTCATACATTGTTTAAGAAACAGAAAACATGTTCTGTGTTTTAATCGAGTTATAGAAACACAAGTGGAAGTTTGGAAGTTCCACTCGCGTTTCTATAACTCGTTATTTCTTTCAAAATCACTTGTTTATTTTGATCATCACAACGTCAATTCTCTTTGCTCGTGTCATCATAATTTATTTACGCCCTTGTTACAACAGGTCACTGGAAAAATAACGAAAACACACGTACATTTGCTGAAACAACACAATTTTTATTTCACATACAATTTGAACAACAAAGCCTACACAAGGCGCAGTGAAAAGCCGAGAGGAAAAAATGATACTTGAAGCAGGCGGTGAGCCTTTGCTCTCCTTCCAAGAAAGAAATCTTAAAAACTTTAAATTTGCTGCTTAAAATTGTCTCTAAACAAACGCGAACGAAAGTGATAATCGAGCTATGTAGGAATTAGTTCGCAAATTACCTATTTGTGACGTGTCGAAACGTTCTCATTAAAAAAAATTAAACAATTTCAGTGAAACTGAGAACTGAGTTCATTCATCGTTCGCGGTATCATCGCTTACTTCACCACTGTCTTCTCTTTCGCTACCAGAAGTCGACTCACTTTGGCCCAAATCCAGTTGCTCCAGCAATTTTCGTCTAACATCTGTCGCCTTCCTTAGAGCGTCCTGTGCCTTGCGTAACTCGGACAGCTACGACTCCAGATCTTTCTCTAGCTGGTCAACTTTAAGTGATGCTTCTTGGCGTTCGGTCTTGCTTCTGCTGTCAAAACATTCTTGTCTAGCACTTGTTAGTTCTCGCTGAATATCTTGTAACGATGATACTGCTGTTTCGACGCGTTCCGTGTTTTTCTTAAGAGTTGTTCTCGACAGCTGAAACTTTTTCAGCAAATCAACTGGACTTTTGGAGGCTATTTGTTTGTTGACTTCTTCCATTTGATCCTTTAAAAAGTCAGTTTTCTTAATTGTCCAGGCTACATTAATAGCACCTTGGATTTCGCCAGGCTTGAAAGTCTTAAGGGCACTAGTGCAGCAAAGCTCTTCCGCTTTATTGTTCCAGAACTTTCGGTATGCCTGTCGCATCCCTGAACTCTCTGCGATTTCCCTGGCACTAAATATCTTTATATTTCTTGCTTTCGCAGCTGAATAAGGTTGTGGAGGCGAACGGGTAGCTGTTGATCTGTTCGAAGAATAGCCTGCGTAGCTGGCGGTATTGTTGGGTTTAGTGCGCACAAGCAAGCGGCGAAGCCGCGACAGCGAGCGGCGAAGCCGCGACAAACGAGCGGCGCAGCCGCGAGTGGCTTGGGGCGGAGGAGCTGAAATACCGCCTGCCCGGATGGGCTGCTTTTTTGACTTCCGCCCCCTTATTTGCATTTTGACAAACTGATGACAGATTCTGTGGTTTCGAATATCCCAACCAATTAGAGGGTAGATCGTAAAATGAAACTTTGTACTTGGCGCGAAAAAGAGATGGCCTGTGAAGAGAGCGGGGAAAAGCCATCGGGAAATCAAAACAAACCGCCGATGTGGTGTTTCGATGGCGTCGAAGGGCGACACGCCGAAAAAGCATGTCAAGGCAGGAGAACAGCCAACAGCTAGTGTCAATGATAATTGCAGGCTTTGCTGTTGTCCGCTTAAGATCAAATATGGGGACTTCAAAAAGACATCACACATTTCGACGCAAAACCTTTTCAAGGTTCCAAAACGTGAAGGATTTGCGAATGAGACTTTGGCAGAAATGTGTTCAAAGATTGGGCTCACGATAGAGAGATCAGGCAGTTTATCTGATCGTGTTTGCCATGCCTGCGGAAGAAAAATCAGGAACGTTTGTGAACTGTTTAACTTTATTCGAAGGAATTTGCAGAAGGAGAAAGAATCTTCCACGGGTACTGATAGTTCTGATAGTTCTCTGAGGTTTAAGCGGCTTTTGCCAACGACCATTTCTTCACCCGATCGAAGTCCTCGAAAACGAAAAGGACAGAAAACAAACGCTGAAAAGACCCGTGATGATTTTAAAGAAGGAACAACCGCACGGAAATCTCTTGGATTCAACAGTACGCCACCACCGAACGACCTCGCGAACGATAACATTGCCTCGAGCACGCCGGAGGAAAATAATATCTCACCTCAACAACGCGCCGAAATTGCTTCCGCCCATCTGAACGTTGAAGATCTGCTAGAAAGCTCCACTACAGAAGTCAAAGTTGTTGTTGTTAAACCGAGTGGTAAAGTGGATTCCTTTAGCAGATTCGAAGATAAAACGAAGTCAATGATAGTCAATCTGTGCAAAAAGCAATGGAAAACGGTGGCGAATTTGGCATTCTCGCACCCGAATGTGCGAGATGAATTGTCAGAACCTCTACAAAAGGTTGTTTGCATGGAGTTCCAAGAATTCTGTAACACAAGTACAGATTCAGTTTTGAAGAAGACGAGGCCCGAAGATTTGGCCGCATTCTCAAACAAAGTGTTAGTTCACGAGGCGGAAGTTTGGTGTCCTTTCTGGATGGATTGCGTTAGAGGTGCGTGTAATGTGGGAAATTCTTCTGAGCTGGATATAAAGAAAACCAATTCAATGGCCTTGATCACATCCATTGCCGCTCGAGGAAGAAACCCCACAATGTCAGCAGTGGCATACCGAATCTCAGGAGTTCTATTTCACAGTGGAGTTAAATATGAAGATCTGCGATTGTTAAATAAACTGGGTGTCTGCATGTCCCCAGATATGATTGTTGAATTTCAAAGAAAGATGGGCGAGAGTTGTGAGTCGAAAGTTTGTCACTGGAAGAAGGAGATAGAGAAAGTGAAGGTAGCGGGCAAGTTATTGAATGAAGTCAAAGAAAAGCAAGTCGGTCATCACGAAGACGACATTATGCGTGTGGACGTAGACTTCTCAGAGCAAACCTTAAAGAATTACAAATTCTTCAAGCCTGATGCATTTGAATTATGCCAAGAGCACCTCAGCAGTGTTGCAAATGGAAGATCTGTTCTCACTGACCAGGATTTGGCAGGTGCTTCAGAAAACATCGCAACAACGAACCTCCCGTATTACAGGTATTTTGAGAATTATAATTATTTTTTGTGTTGTGAATTACAGTAATTCATTACAAAATGGAAATTGCATACAAAGGAACACCTGTAATAGAGATGCATTTGGAATTAACAGTTGGCAATTGGTTATCTGTATTGCTTTTTTTTTTAAATATAATACCCTTTGTTTTTAGCGTATTGAAATTAATTGACACTTTCAAACTTTAAAAGACCCCAAATCCATTATTTTGTTTGGCTTAGGTTTGACTATTATGCATTTTACTGTTAGCTCAGATGTTCATGTTATATAATGTTTAAGTTGGCTCCTAACGGTTTCCATCTCTTTTTATCTCTTATCCTCTGAGAATCCATATAATTACAACTAAACACATGCTCAGTGTTAAGTTAATTGACAGTGACAAATGAATTGAGGTGCACAGCAAATGATTAAGCGAAGTACTGCCAAATCATCAAAATAATAACCTGTTACTTATGAAATAAGGCTATAATCATATTAAAAGGTGGTAGACTTGTAAGTCGATTACAGTAGGTGGATACATGTATTTATCTATTTCTTTTCCTAAATCTTAGGGTAGTTGGTGACAACATTGACCTGGAGGTTCATGCAAGAGTTCAAAGCGCAGAACACAGTAACCGATCCATACATTGGACCCAGCAGTATGCTGTTTTGAACAGAGTCAATGAGCCTAATTTGGACACGACACGTCCAAGAAAGTCTTTTAAAGAGGTCCAGTTGATTGATCTTCTTCCAGACAAGGAAACGCTTGAACGCCTCAAGCAAAGATTGGCAGTGATAGTGAGCAGGGTCATTTGCAAATACCTACCAAAGTTCAATCTCTTCAGTGATATAGTCATCCGCCATATTCCTCATCGCTACTCAGATGATATGAAAGCTAAGTCAAAAACAGTAAGTGGAAAATATTTTATTTCACTACCTTAAGCAAGCAGTGTTCCTACTTGCCATTGTTATGAAGATGGAATAAACAATAACAAGGTGCCAGTTTAGAAAGAAAAAGTAAATAATGTGATTAATTATATACTTTGTCAACATTCATTGCAAAGGGAATGTTCATTTTTTATGAGGTGGGGATGGGTGGGTGGGATTTGAGGGGGCAAGAAAAAGGTTTAGCTGTAAAGGAGGGGGGCAGTCAAAAGAATATGGTCTGTAAGAGGGGGGGGCACTGAGAATAATTATACTTTTAAGTGTTGTAATGAGGGCTTCTGTAATAGTAAAAAAAATTGCCAGAATGTCCAAAATAACATTCCTTAGGTTCTGACAATTCAATTTTTCATGATGAGGAAGGGAGGGATTATATATAACAGGGACTATCTGTCAAATCTCACAAGCCCCCCCCCCCCCCCACCTTTCCCATAAAACATAAATGATCAAATTGGATTTTATAAAATCGACATTTTTAGAATTTCACATGAGAAAAAATACTTCCAAATGAATTTGTTGAATCATCCATCAATGTTTTCAGTTAAATTGCATGGAAAAGTATTGTCAAATCTAATACCCAGCCCTTCAAGTTGGTGTAATTTGGAAACCACATTTTTTTTGTTGACTCCTTTGATGTAATATTCTAGCATGTTTTTTTAAATGATGTACGGGTAAATGTTTTACAGAAACACATAATTGGCACCCTTAAGTTCAATCTCCCCAATTTTTAACTCACTGGTTTATTGGCTAGTGATTTTACTTTTCAATGAATTTGTTTTTTGCAGTGTAGTCTTGGCATCGAGTTTTTCAACCCAAATGTTGCAAGCGAGATGGCACAACTCCTAATTTCCAATCAGCAGAAGTATGTCCCATCTTTCCAGACCAATGAAGAAACCATTATTCTCGAAACAGTCCCATTTCACGGAGATCAACTATTCGAAGAAAGGGCTCGGAATACACAGTGGGTCTATCAAGATGGTGATAATGCCTTTGACAGACTTGAGGGACTTGAAACTGAATTTGCAGATTGGCATGCAAAGATGAACTTGTATTTGGTTTGTATAAAATTTAACAAATATAAAATAGAAGTGGATCCTTGGGTTTGTTTTGAAAAATAAAGACTAATAATATATTGTCCAGGAGATGGAATCAGGCAAATTTCCCAGTAAACTATCTGGCTGATTGAGATAATGGTTACAGACACTCAATTTTGATGTTTCATTGAAGCTTTCATTAACCCTAGATCCAATATAGGATAATTACTAAAAAATATATCTTACTATCAATTCCAATCAGGTTTAAAAAAAAATCTTTAATTCCAGCCTGGCAAGTAACTCTCCAATTTTGTTTGCCCAGACACTATACATCCCCCTTGCCCAAACTTATTTATAATTCATGAGTGGTTTGCCAGGACACTTGTCCATCGGGCAAGAGAACATGAAAAGTCACTTGTCCTACAACAGTAAAATCTACTTGTCCCGAACAACCGGACGTGGGTTTTGTCGAGTCCTGCTAGTCGAATGTATGCATATCTACTATATATTGCTCTTAAATGCAAACAGTCTTTTGAGTCTCATTCAAAAAATAAGGATCCAAAAGAATATTAAAATGTACATGTGTTATCTGGAAATAAGAATAAGACTTAACATTTATTCATTAAATAACATGTCTGCTTTCAAATAAATATCTACTGAGGCTTTCTGTGTATCAACACACTGGTTATATAGAGCAGGGTCCAGGAAAACTTTGCATGAAAGGAAATCAAAACCACATAGCCAGGGAAAATTACCTTTACTAATCTCAGGGGGGGGGGGAGAGACACAAGATAAAAGAATACTTAAAATGGCAATTAACAATTAAACATATGTATGAATTTTATTTACTTTACATGTTAATGTCTTTGATATTATGTTATTTAAATTTTCAGCTTGAAAGTGAAATCTTTGTGGACCACTCTTCAGCTGCAGAGATTGGAACTTCACGTGCAAGCATGAACAGAACTTTCAAGACGAATGCTGCAAAGGGAGTAAAAAATCATAATGAATACAAGGAGTTTCATCAACGTGAAACGGAAGCGCATATCTGCGCCTCATTTATGGAGATGTCAGGAATGACAACATTTGATGGTATGAAACCAAATAAAATAAATAATTTGATTTAGAATTAGCCCAATCTGATGAAAATATTTTGGTGCAAAACACACTATTTCAATGTTACTCCTGTAATTCTCATTCTTACAGTATGTAGGTTTATAAACCAACATATCGAAAATATGAGTTTATTGAGGCAGGTACAACCTTGCCTTCCCTGAACCAGTGTTATATTACTGTTCACCAAGTGGGTAGAGGGAGACTTTAAAAGAAGTGCAAAATTGGCTTTCCATGGGAGAATAGTATTCTTAAAAAGGGCGTATGTATACTTAAGTACGTATACTTTCATACACGTACCTAAACTCATGAAAACCCAACTTTTTTTTAAACCTGAAGCTTGAAAAAGGTACCCCTTTTGGGCGGAGCCTCCCTGTATAGGCCATTATAGGAAGTCCCCCCCCCCCCGGCAGTGTTGCTTAAGTCATACCTTCTGTAATATATTAAACATTTTATTCTTTTGGTGCAGAACATCCAGATTATGACATGCCATCCAAAGATGACTTGGGAAAAGAAGGTCGTAGGAAATGGTTACATGAACTTTGTCTAAAGTACGTGGAGACATATCTCACGACAGGCAGTGAAGTTGAACCTTTGGTTCAACAGGTGCACGAGTTAGCGGGTGCCTTGGATGAAGATGGTTTCTTGTGTCGTGTGGATGGATGTGACAAAAGATATGTTCACCACTCCGGTAGAGTCAAGTAAGTATTAAAAATATAGTAAATATCAATACATATCAAAGAAAAAGTACCGAGGGTATCTACCAAAAAGAAAATTATTTTATTTTTTTTAAATGTATGAGATTTACAGGAAGAAAGATTGGTCCATTAATACCCAGTCAGGGTGTTAATGGACAATTAATGGGTATTAATGTAAGATGATCACACACATGATTTAAAAGGAAAGGTTTTTACTGAGAAATAAATCAAATTCCAAATTTAACATGACAATTTCATTAATAATTGTTGCTGAGTTTCATTTTAATTGTTGTAGGCACGAAGTTGTGCACCATAACATTGTTTGGGAAAGATACGAGCAAGGAAAAGAGAAAGATATCATGGGATTTTACCACTGTAGAGCGTCATGTGGTCTGGTGTTTTCCACAAAATCTACCAGAAATTGGTAAGTAATTCATAAGGTCCACAGAATTTCGTTCAGGATAGAATTTTAACTAGTGTAGTTGACTAAAATCATTATTGATGAACCTATCTGAATTTACTTAAGGAGGCTCGCAACAGTTTTTTTGGCCTTGGAGTGTATCTTTTGAAGTCAAAATTTCGCATAGAAGATAAACTTCGATTTCCTTGATACTACACCACATTTTCAACAAATGATCAAAGTTTATTTTCTCACTGGTTCCCTAGCAACAGCTGTCACCATAGCAACGGTAATGGACAACCCCTCATTTTAAATAATGTCGAATATCTCGAAAACTAGTCAGACACTTTATGACGAAACTTGAATTATTTGAACTACTCAACCTACACAACTTGTATGCGAAATTAGGGAAAAATCTGTAAGAGCGTTTTCACGTAAATCATGATTCATCTTTTACGGGCTGATTTTGGTCATTCCTGCAATTTTCTCCAATATTTCAAGAAAGATAAAACTTAACACTTTCTCTTTTCAGTTGAAGGACCTTTTATGATATCAAAACATTCTTAATGTACATTGAGCTTCCTAGGTGGCTGCGATTTTAAGATATTTATATTTAAAAACTGCTAAAATGCAGCACAAATCAGCCAAAAAGTCCGTACTTTGCATAAATAGAAATATTTCTAAACTGCCCTTACAGATTTTTCTCTTAAATTGATTGACGTTAGAATAATAATTCTTTTTGATGTTCCAGCAAGTTTTAGGCTGAATAAACATTTCTGTTATTAGATAAGAAGGCTGGATCTTGGTCAAGTTTCAGTCGTTATTACCTTTCAACGAGCAACAGTTTTATTTTGTTTTTTCTTGTCTATTTCTCGGTTATTCACGTGCAATGAATATTGATACACGCTGCGCTTGTGTCCTCTCGTGCGTTCAGTATAATTCCTTCTCATAATAAAAAAAAATATTCGTCTTCTGAGCTTGTTTCTCGTCATTTTTCGGCCCCAGTGTAATGCCATTGTGGGCGTCTTTGTTAAAACATGTATGCAATCCGTAATTAAAAAAGCTAAAACGTCAGTCAGTATTAAAGAATAATGGCAAAGAGTCTCCAGGAAGAAGCTCAAAAGACGAAAATTTTTTATTATTATGAGAAGGAATTATAAATGCACGAGAGGAAACAAGCGCAGCGTGTATCAATATTCATTGCACGTGAATAAGCGAGAAATAGACCACGAAAAACAAAACAATACTGTTGTTCGTTGAAAGTTAATAACGACTGAAACCTGACCGAGTTTCAGCCTTCTTATCTAATAAACGAAATGCTTATTCAGCCTAAAACTTGCTGGAACATCAAAAAGAATTATTATTCTAACGTCAATCAATTTAAGAGAAAAATCTGTAAGGGCAGTTTAGAAATATTTCTATTTATGCAAATTACGGACTTTTTGGCTGATTTGTGCTGCATTTTAGCAGTTTTTAAATATAAATATCTTAAAATCGCAGCGACCTAGGAAGCTCAATGTACATTAAGAATGTTTTGATATCATAAAAGGTCCTTCAGCTGAAAAGAGAAAGTGTTAAGTTTTATCTTTCTTGAAATATTGGAGAAAATTGCATGAATGACCAAAATCAGCCCGTAAAAAATGAATCATGATTTACGTGAAAACGCTCTTACAGATTTTTCCCTAATTTCGCATACAAGTTGTGTAGGTTGAGTAGTTCAAATAATTCAAGTTTCGTCATAAAGTGTCTGACTAGTTTTCGAGATATTCGACATTATTTAAAATGAGGGGTTGTCCATTACCGTTGCTATGGTGACAGCTGTTGCTAGGAAACCAGTGAGAAAATAAACTTTGATCATTTGTTGAAAAGGTGGTGTAGTATCAAGGAAATCGAAGTTTATCTTCTATGCGAAATTTTGACTTTAAAAGATACACTCCAAGGCCAAAAAAACTGTTGCGAGCCTCCTTAACAAGCAGTCTCTTTATCTAGGTATAATGATGATGATCCCTAGTTGAATACCTCATAATCCCTTGGATAATTAGGGCATCATAGTCCTGAGTGTAATTTTAGTTTCTTTGTTTACAGCCATGAAAAAAAAGAACATCCAAATGTCACTGTTGAGACTCAGGATCAGCAAGAGGAAGGAAACCAAGAAGCAGGCAAGGAAGATGTCTTGTTCAACTATCATCAGGCAAAGCTTGCATTCGGTCTCATTTTGTTTGAGTTTGATGATGCCATTAAAGAAGGGGACGGCGAGAGAATTCATGACATTTACAAGGTTGCCCTGCTTTTGTACAAAGCCCATGGAAAGACCAAGTATGCGTATGCCATTCTCCTGTACCTGACCAAAATTGAAGCAATCTTGTCGGAATCAGATGCACACAACCTTAAATGGAACAGAACATTTAACAAGCATGGGTTGGCAGGAATGAACATTCCACTTGACTTGCGAACTGAGCAATACAATTGTGCAGTTAAGAGCATGTGGAGGTCACTTGGTTCCAATATCAATGAAGATTCAGCACTTAGAGTGGCAAATACTGTTGAGCCAATGGAAGGTATCCTGGATGCTATTAGACGTGACTGTGGACTTCCAGAAATCCAAGGCTACAGGTCAGCAGGGAATTCTGAAGTTCCTGTTCTGCAAGTGATCAGAGATCTTGTGGAAATTAATGCATTTAAGTATGAAGCAGGCAGGGAAGGACACCCATCCTTTGCAAAGTTCCCTTCTAGTTTACTACGGAATCTTGATTACCGTGATCTGCACACGTGGATGAATGATCTTCTTAAGACATGGGAGACCATCTATGAGTTAAATAGAGTTTAGCTGTAGTGGCAATTTGGAGCCTAAATTAATAGAATTATAATATTCAGTGCTTACTGCATATCACTGATCATTGGAGTGCCATCACTCTATCAATTATTATAGTTCACCACTAAATTTTCTCCAATTCCAAGAATGAACATTCCACTTGCAATTGACTTGCGAAATATAAATATTTGTTTTAAGAACATCAAATTTCCGCGAGGCAACTATCAGCCGATAGTTCCTCGACAGAAACATTCTATTGTTCAATTAGTGTTCCAGTTGTGAAATTGATAATGGTGTGGTGGTCATTTGATGAATGGCAATGGGCTTCTAGTGATCTGGGGGTATTTTTAGTCTTATGGTTTTAGCTTGTAGAAGTCCTGTTTTGCCTAAGGGTTTACTCCATTGAATGATGTTGGGCACTTAAATTTAATGATGTGGTTGTGGTAGTTATTCTTAGGTGCAGATGCTCTGAATTTAAAAGTCAAAGATATTTCTAAATGAGATAGCTGTTATAATCCCTTTCATTTTTTAGGCTCAGGTTTGGATTGATCTGGTTTTTTTTTTTTTCATTGTTGTGAATGAATGCGACGCTTATTCAGGGATGGAGCTCTTGTATCATAGTAAATTATCCCATATGCACTGAGCTAAACAAGGCCGGGACAGCATTAGAAAAAAGGCAGTGCTTAATCAAGTAAATAATTTGTTGCTGCATGTTCAAGCAAGCAGCTTGTTCATAGATAGCACACATAACCAGACTATAATAATTATTTATAGCTTTGAAGGAGACAGTATTTGTCTACAAATAATTAAGGAAAATCATATTGTTTATTTAGACCCCCCACCCCCTCTGGAAATTCCAATTAACTTCATACATTTCCTTACCATTTTTGGCCCTTAAGACCCCTCCCTCCCCCAGGAATTTCCAATCCCTTCTGTGGGGGGAGTGTGGACATTTTCTGGAACCACACATTTCAATTCTACATTATTGAAGGGATGTCAATAACATTTTTCATAAGAAGCTTAAAGTTAAAGGCCCAATAGGTGGCAGCAGACACTGGTAAAGTTAAACTGTATTTTATTAAAATCCATGCATTGATTTGCCTGAATAGTACAGGTAGTAGTTATCTCACAGGCTAACAGGAATAATTATTCCTTTAAAAAATAAGAGACCTGTTTAACTGACATAAATTGTATGATCACTAAAGGGGAGGGCATCTAGAAAATCGAAAAATGACTTGTAAGAGATCCAGTATCACTTATTTAACATGCAAATAAAAAGAATTTATTTGTAAACAGACTATACTATGCTCTATTACCACACACCACTACAGAACTGTTACTCTCACTCTCTCTATGTTGTTACACCCCTCCATTGTTTCAAGGGTTTGGGATCTTTGTTCTATTGTTTGTCTATGCAGGCTTAATTAGAACAAATACCCAAAAACAAAGATACACAGTTGAAAAAAATTTCCCTGGAAGCATTTGCTTGTACATTTCATTTGTGTTGAATACCGGTAGCCATTCAAGCAATTGCCTTGCGAGAATTACATAACATAAACTTATTTGATAACCACATAAATAGCATTATCCTTGGAGTAGTCTACTTTGGTAAAGCATCTGGATCTGGCAAGTCATCTCGGAAATCCATATAATCACTGAGAAGCAATTCTTCAAGTCCATTAACAAATTCCACATTAACATTACTTGATTCATCACAAAGTGTGGACTCATCTATGTCATTAAAGATCTCATTAAAAATTTCAAGAATTTTAACAGCATGATTTTTTGAAAAAACAGGAACATTTAAAATTAAATCTCTAAGGGTAAATAGTTTATGACAGCAAGCAACTACATCGGAAACAAGTTCCTTTGAAAATCCATGACAATATCCAAAAGCACTGCCAACGAGGCTTTCCTGTAACTCTAGGAGAGCATCTTTTAAAATGATCTTTTCCTCATTTGTCACAGTTCTGCTCTTAATTGACAACAAAGGTGTCGGCGTTGGTTGTACGTCAAAAGGCTTGATTGGTTTTGTGCACCCACTTGAATTGCCACATTGACATTTAATGGAACAAATATTACAACAGTCATGAGGAGGAGAAATACTGGCAATGTTTGGATCAAAGCTCTTGTAACTTGCTACTCGATAGCATACCTCCGTTTTCAAAAATTCACGAACATCATACTCAACGTGTGCCAGCTGTTGGCCATAATAATACAAAACAATATCTGAAGGAAGGCTATCTCGTCCAGCTCTTCCTGCTTCCTGATGGAAATCAAGCAAGCTTCTTGATGGGCCAAAGAGCACAACATAACGAACATCAGGGAAATTTACTCCCATGCTCAAAGCAGTGGTAGCAATTGCAACACGCTTGAGTCCATTGTTTTTAAATGAAAGAAGTAGCCTCTCTTTGTATTCTCTATGGGAAACTGAGTGAAATAGACCAATGAAACCATCGATCCCTTTTCTTGATGTAATTGGGTGGAATGCGTTTCCTCCAAGTGACATCACGAGATAGTTGAACACGCTTGCCATGGAATACATGGTGTCACAAAATACAATGGTTTTGGGGGTGTCCTTGCCATTTTTCTTTATCAGTTCTACCAGCCAATCCAGTTCCCTCAACATATCAGTTCTTGATACTTTGTTAACTGAAAATCGTAGATTGCTTCTGTTTGGGCTGACAAACAAATGGATGGGGTCTTTCATGGCAAGCTCTTTGATCACAGTCTTCTCTGTTTCCTCATCAGCTGTTCCAGTTAGAGCCAAAACTGGAGTTCCTAGAATAAAGAAAATCCATCCTCTTCTAGAACCAAAACTACAGATTAAAGGGGGGGGGGTCCACTTTATGGTAATGTTAATTGCGGTATCCCACTTTAAATTGCTTTCATTTCTGTATTCATTTTGGATACTGATAAGGCAACTTCCAATAGGCAATTACTGAGGGGGATGCTGCCAGGACTTTTTTCCAGCTGAAAATGGGTCCCTTATTAGTGTGTACTTTAGTTAGATATCAATACAGTAAAAACCTGCGAGTAAGAACCTAACATTTAACAACCTGCTTGGCTAAAATACGCAAATTAAAAATATTCGACCCCATTTTTACAAGAACCCTATTTAGCCTTAAATTTGAAAACAGGTTGTTAGTTTCTTTATTTCACTCTTGGGAAAATTAGTTTGGGCAAGGCTATTCTTTTGTATACAATGCGATGTTCTTGTTTGGTATGCAAATTTTATACATATAACAAGCTAAATATTACTAAAAGTTCTTATATAAGAACCTGTTTAACCTGGAAAAAATGAGATTCTTACTCGCGGGTTTGAACTGTAAGCTTATTTAATTTGAAGCAACTAGTTATGAGGCATTTTTCGCAGCGTGACAGTTTGCAGTTTAAAATTAAAAACAGATTTCAAGTTCGTACAAATGCTTCTGTTTGGGCTGACAAACAAATGGATGGGGTCTTTCATGGCAAGCTCTTTGATCACAGTCTTCTCTGTTTCCTCATCAGCTGTTCCAGTTAGAGCCAAAACTGGAGTTCCTAGAATAAAGAAAATCCATCCTCTTCTAGAACCAAAACTACAGATTAAAGGGGGGGGGGGTCCACTTTATGGTAATGTTAATTGCGGTATCCCACTTTAAATTGCTTTCATTTCTGTATTCATTTTGGATACTGATAAGGCAACTTCCAATAGGCAATTACTGAGGGGGATGCTGCCAGGACTTTTTTCCAGCTGAAAATGGGTCCCTTATTAGTGTGTACTTTAGTTAGATATCAATACAGTAAAAACCTGCGAGTAAGAACCTAACATTTAACAACCTGCTTGGCTAAAATACGCAAATTAAAAATATTCGACCCCATTTTTACAAGAACCCTATTTAGCCTTAAATTTGAAAACAGGTTGTTAGTTTCTTTATTTCACTCTTGGGAAAATTAGTTTGGGCAAGGCTATTCTTTTGTATACAATGCGATGTTCTTGTTTGGTATGCAAATTTTATACATATAACAAGCTAAATATTACTAAAAGTTCTTATATAAGAACCTGTTTAACCTGGAAAAAATGAGATTCTTACTCGCGGGTTTGAACTGTAAGCTTATTTAATTTGAAGCAACTAGTTATGAGGCATTTTTCGCAGCGTGACAGTTTGCAGTTTAAAATTAAAAACAGATTTCAAGTTCGTACAAATGCATACTTGTTTTACAGTCTATGAATTTAAACCTATCTAATATCACTGTAAAAAAACAAAATCTTTACTAACCGTCTTTGCACATCGATCGAAGAATTGCCAGTTTTCCATAAGCTCCACGGAATACTTCAACAGGTTTGGTAGATTTAGTGTTCCTGACAAAATGAATAATTGATCGAAGAAGTTACGTGAGCGGCCGTAACACAAATTGAAATTATGCCGTTATCACAAATAGCAAACAAGAGTCGATCGAATATTACCTTTTCCCTGTCCAAGCTTCCACGGTATGGGACTCGTCGACGACAATCGCCGAAACTGCTCGATGAAGTTCGCTGTCACCTTTCAACATCGCAAGGAATGGCTTCTCGAGCACTGCCTCTGCAGAGCAGTAAAGAAATTGCGGTGGATTATCTCGTACCAGATCGATCGTTTCAGACGACAGTTCCATCGCTGTGAAGTTCAGCGACAGCATTTCAGAAATCTGGTCATCGATGATGCTTTTTAACGGCGAAATGACAAGAACGGAGGTTTTGGTTGATGATAATTCTTGTTTTGCTAGCGCAAACACCGTAAATATCATGCTCTTGCCAAACCCTGTTGGCAAAATTGCCATGACATCTCTTCCATTAAGCAAGTGGTTAACAGCCATTTCTTGTTCTTCCTTCAAAACAATTTTTCTATCGTCGCGTAGAATATTCAATCTCGACAACGCATTCGATAAAGCTTCCTCTGCCATGTTTGATATTTGCTTTGTTTGGGTTTGTTCGCGGCAAAAGAGATATTGGTCTCTTGCAGCGCTCCCTTGGGAGATTACCGAGACATTTGATTGACGTGCTCAGCATTCCCATCCAATCAGAATGCTCCGTATGCCAGCGTACAGGCTTCTCAAAAAGCAGCCCATCCGGGCAGGCGGTATTTCAGCTCCTCCGCCCCAAGCCACTCGCCGCTCGCTGTCGCGGCTTCGCCGCTTGCTTGTGCGCGCTAAACCCAACAATACCGCCAGCTACGCAGGCTATTCGAAGAATACATTTCAACGAGTGTGGGCTGCCGAGAAATCTTTGCTTTCTTTATCGGCGGGACTTGCTCGTTGTCTTGGCTGAAATCTTGAGAAGTGCTTGGCAAATCTTGAACATTGGGTTCTTCCGCAGTCGTTGAAATTGTTTCCTCACGAACTAAATAAACGGCAGCTTCCTCTGATTGCTGTATGCACTGTCTTAGTTTTAGAATGCTTTCTTGCTTAAGTCCCACAACAACGCGTTTGTTGTTGACCATTCTGGTAAAGTTGTATGGGAAGCGAAGAACATCGTCGACTTGCGTCTCCAAAATTTCGTGGCGAAACTTGTCTAAAGTGACATCAAAATTCTCAATGATTACTGAACAAGAAATAGTTTCGTTGACATAAACCAGTAGATCCGACATAGTATGTACCGTGTGCGATAACGTCGTACCATATGAATGAACGTATGCAATGATTTTAGCTGGGATTTATTTGAATCTACTCTCACTTGCAGGACAAAAGGAGGTGTTACTGTTTCGTAGGCTTTGTCTTGATGTCTAAGTGTGAAAATTGAACGCCCCTGGGGGCACCCAGCTAACACATCTGAGTTATTTTCAGAGTTATTTTATCGCTTGTTTTTTATTTGTGTGGCATTTTTTGGGGGGTAAAATGGTCCTTTACATTTCCGGGCAAGGCATATCACTTGTTTCCCTGGTTTGTCACGTTACGCTTAACAAAGAAGAAGTGGGAGGCGACGCGTGACAACTTCAATTAAGGCTATGAAAAAGACTTAAGAGAAACATCTTTTGTAAAGATCATTTTACACGAAACTGCTCTAACACGCGAAACTGCTCTAACACGCATGAATTGCAGTTTTTCTGTGAAACAGAAGAGGCAGGCCCGAACTAACAAAATGAGCGATAAAGCATAAATAGAAACGAGGAATTTTAGCTCGACGTATATTAACCGCTCTCATTTTTTCATTTCTGCCCAAAATGTTTCATATAATTTTGTCACACGTTCTGTTTAATTAAATGTTCAAACACAATTGACCATTGAAGGAAAAGCGACTGCTTTGTTTATTGTCGTTTTGTCACCTTTTGTTCACTTTAACTACAGCTGTACTTAACTCCCGGTCCGCGTAAAACAACCTAAATGACTAAAGGAGCTATTATGGCGTTTCAAGATCTTCGATCGTTGGAAACCAACTGCAATGATTTCAGTAAATTCTGTGCAATGTGCGAGCGAATGGAAAAGCGATGGGGTGTAAATCCTGCGTTGAAAGTCGAGGATATCTATTTTAACACACATTTTAGATCAAGTCAGGTCGACGACATCTCTCGCCCTGTCATCCCTCCGAATTATGCAAGTCAATCGTATGTTCCAGTGGCTACTACCGGAGATGGCAACTGTCTGTTTAATTCTGCTAGCTTGGCTGTTTGTCAAAATGAAAGCTTAGCATTTGAACTTCGACTACGCACGTGTTTTGAGCTTGCTAGGAACAGAGAGTTCTACAGAAATTATCCTTTGTTAGTCAACTCTCAAGTTCCTTATGTTGGAAAAAAAGGTCCCGGCGGTGTTATGTCTGTGGAAACGTTGTACGATCTCTCTTGTTTTGCTTCAAGTTCGTCGGATGTACATTTAAAACAGGGTTTTGAAGCAGCATTCAACAGTGAAATCATGAGAACATCCGCAAATTATTCATACAGCGGAACTTTGCAAATCATGGCTCTTACAAGTGTCCTTGGAGTTCCAATTGAGACAGTATACCCTGATCAGAACCATAAATTGTTGCCGATTTACCAGAACCTTTTTACGCCTAGACAATGGTCTAATCCTTCAGACTCCGCAGTTGTTTCAATCCTGTGGACCAATACACGTGGTTGGCCAGATCGCTCGAAGGAGTTTGTCGTAAATCATTTCGTACCATTATTTAAACGGGGTGACGAAGATTCAGTCTCGACGCAAAGCACAGCCACAGCGACAACTAGCTCGAGAACAGCAGTCGAAGAAACTGAAAACCTGTGGCATATCTTCACTAGAAGACGACGGTCGAAACAACGGGAAGAGGAGCAGGACACCAAGAAGACGATAACAAAGGACGAAAATCACTTGAAGAAGCAGTATTGGCAAGGCAAAACTTGAAACAGGCAAGCAAGAAACTTGTGAAGCAAAGCAGTGCAAAAGGAAACAACAATATGTAAGTAATGTTGCAGTGGAAGACGTAAAAGAGGAAATAGAAGGAGAAAGGAAACAGCATCAACAGCAAATGAAAACAAAGCAAAATTCTGAAACAGCTACATCCACAACAAGCACGAGAACAGAGGATCAGAAAAATGAAAACACCTGGCATATTTTCACTAAAAGACGACGTTCAAAACAACGGGTAGAGAAGTTAAAATGGACAAGCAAGAGAGTCGAATGTGTGAGGGAGGAAACCCAGAAAAGCAAGCACAGCAGTGCAAAAGGGAAAGACAATATGACAGTAATGGTAAAGTAGAGAACATAAAGGAAGAAATAGAAGGAGAAAGGAGAGAACATCAAGAGGAAAAGAAAGCAGACAAGCACACTTCTGAAGCAGAGCAAGGAAGTAAGAAAGTTAGTGTTTGCCAAGAAAAAAGGAAGTGTCCCAAATTTTTAACCAAAAAAGGGAAAATGAAGCTTACGAGGGAAATATTTCTGAGGATGAAACTGGGAAGCACAAATGCGAATCCCATGGCAAAGTAAAACTAGAGAAGCAAGTGGAGGATTGCAAAAGTACGAAGTATAGTCAACTGAGTAATGGTACAGCTGAGAAGAGAAAGGAAGAAACAAGGGAAAGTAATCAGAAAGCCTTACAAGAGGAAAGAAACAGAGACATCAGGAAGAGGAGGAATATCAGTGTTTTGGACAGTGAAATGAATTCATCGGTAAAAAGGAAACCCTCTAGAGACCAGCATCAATGTTACGTACACTGTCCTTCACATGCCGCAGTCCAGTATATAAAAGACCATTCCTCTTTGCCATTTCCGGCCACATTTCAACGCTTCTACGCAAGGCAGCGTAAAATAGCAATCGCAAACGCAAAAAGAACTCGACAACGTGAGCAGCTGCCAGTTACAAGGGATGAAACAAAACTTGTCGGTATGCAAAGAAGCAGAGTTGATGGACCCCTGGAACAAAACATGGACGTCCTTAAAAGAGAACTAATTTGCTGCAAAAATGTAACAAGAAAGGCTGAACTTCGGGCATTAGTTGATGTTGGAGAGGAATTACAAAAGAGTATTCTTTTGGAGACATCAAAAGCTGCTGAAATTTACAGTGAAAGGAAAGCAACGCTTCTCAATGAGAAAGAAGGAACTTATTTTTGTCCTGTTGACACCTGTGAAAAGCTATCGAAATATCTAAACATTCTTCAAATATACATTGACCAGAAAGCATTTATAGTAGAAGGAAAGGACACAGACATCAACAGGGTCGTAGAAATTGTCAGTGATACTATGACAAAAGTTAAGGATGGTGCTGTGAAAGGCCTCGTACATTCAAACTTGAAGGATAATTTCACTGACATTTTAAAATATCTTGACAGTAAAAGGGACAGGGATGTGTTGGAGGCTATTATTGGAAAAATAACAAGTGTTAAAAATGTCGTATCGCTCAAAGGAACTCAGTTCAAGGGCAGTGTAAGTGGGCACTGAGCCGACTTGAATGCGAAGCTAAAAGAATTCAAGAACACTGAATTAAATTCACTGACTGTGAGAAATGACGTGACTGTTTCTCAGCAGCATGTTCACGTCCAACGCACAACGAAGAAGAGGAAAGAAGAGAATATCAGAACCATTGCGGAAGGAAGAGGAAGAAAGCTGAAATGTGACGAGTTCCCCGAACTAGCGAGCTACACTGAATTTGCATTTGGAGAGGGGGACAGAATACTTCGGGGAGGGGGTGGGTTGCAAGCTGATCCAAGACTCTTGGACACTAAACTTTTTAAGACGGCTGACATTGCAACTGTTATGCGTCACGTTAAGGAAATGTTGAACAATATTAAGCCTGAATTTTCGATTCCTACTTCATGCTTATATACATATACCAACAACTATCGGAAAGGCACGATTCAAGCAAAGCGACACCATCACGGACGGGAAGTCAATGCAAACGTGTCTCTCCATAAAGCTCCCAACACTTCCGAGAAGGTTCATCCACTCAACGCGCACTGGACTTCGTCACATGTTAATTATCTTGTTGATTCTGCAGCGGAAAATCCGAATACTTTCTTTCTCGACTCTAAGGATGCAAAATGCATTATTTGTGGAGACATTGAGCCAGTACTGAAGTCCGGAAAAACGTGGTGAAACTTTGAAACTCCAGATCATACATTTGATCAATCACGCGTGAATGCAGTCACGCCAATGAGTCGTTTGTTTATGGACATAAGAAAACAACCAGAGTTGGATAATGCCAGCCTTTACATTCTGCACACAGATGTTATTATTAATGTCACGAGAACTGGAAAGGCTGTGACCCTCGTAAACCTTTCTTTAACTGAACCGGAGACGGTTTTTCGTGTTATTAATGAACTATTTCTTCTTATGACATTTCCAAGCTTGGACAAGTTCTTCCGCAATCAGGAAACAGGAAAACTCAAAGAAATAATGGGTTTCATCGTAGACAATGGTCCATCAGAAGCTCCGAGCAATTTGCTAGTCCAGATGCTGCTTGTTCGATTGCTCAATTTCCTTGATCTGGATAAAGTAACTCAAAGATCATTCGCAGAATATTTGAGCAAAAGGAACTTTGTTGAACGTGTACACACAGTTGAAAACAAAGCTCTTTCAGATCACGGCCCATTTGCCTCTCACCGTGTACACGAAACAGCATCTCCTGGAAGTAAAGAACATAACGAAAACATGGAGCACATGGCTATAGAAGATATCGATTGCATTTCGAAAGGCGTCTTTAACAAAGAGCCCATTGAGTGTTTCCGGGGGATTGGAAGCAACGAAAAATTCCTATTTAGCGATGAAGATGGCTTAAAATCGTTTAGTCTGCTATCCGAACAACGGAGAAAAGAGGATGAAACAATTTATCAACCTGCGAAGGGTGAAATTTTGAGCTACTTGGAAAATGTGTGGTGCGCAAAAAAGAATTTTAAGGGAACATATGGCGAAGATTACATCGCACTCACCTCCGCAAGAACAGCCTGCACTGACAACTACAGCACCTCGATATTTCGTGCAGATGAATGCTGGAGAGGGCAGAAGCCACTAGAACGGTTCGACCGTCAGCCTCTGCCAGATTTTAAACTCTG
Source organism: Siderastrea radians (assembly GCA_964017195.1). NCBI lineage: Eukaryota > Metazoa > Cnidaria > Anthozoa > Scleractinia > Rhizangiidae > Siderastrea > Siderastrea radians. Next base: position 30,782,552 of record OZ024888.1, read on the forward strand.
GGAAAAGACGGGGGAACTACATTACATGAGTTTTGAAGAATGGCGGGACTTCCCAGTGGGACCCTGGGATGAGTGCCCTGGTCTTTTTTGCCGGAGAAGGTCCTTAACCTCTGCTTTAGAGTGTGACCAACACCGTCGAAAGAAACCATGATGTCTATCGCTTTTCTCACTTGGGTATCACCTGATGAGGCATCGGCATACTTCAGCAGCATGCACAAGAAACTGCAAGCACAAAACAATGACGACATAAAAAGAGAAACATGGAAACAGCATCCTTTATATCAAGAGCAGTGCTTTCAATAAGCACCGACGGCCGACGAAAAGCGTTGGCTATTTCGCTGAAAAAAAGTCAGCTACTTTTTGCCCTAAATTAAAGTAATAAAAGGAAGATTCTTTCAAACTCCTAGGTGATACAGTCGGTTACTCTACTCAAACCAGCTGCCTACTTCAATTTTTATTGAAACCCCTGCAAGAGAATAGAGAAACCCTCGTCAAAATGTGCAGTGAATCTGGGGTATTTCCCACCGGAAAAAAACACGAACTTGTACAACGGATCGTACAAAACCACCCAAGCGAAGAGGATGAAGCACTTTGTCAAGACGAAGCTTAACTGTATGATGGAAAGATGGAATCCATACCGAACTCGAGTGCTGGGTTAATGAGATTGTCTGTTGGTCAACTTAGAGCAATTTTAAGAACACACCGAATTTTAGAAGTGGCCACATAGGAAGAGCTTATCGCAAGGGTGGGGCTTCTAAAGGCAGGTTATCCCGAAGCTGCATATCATAGAGGCAGCTAAACTAATCACAAAAACCCAAGGAGAGCTGAATATGAAAACTGTTCGTCATAGGAGAACATTTGCGCATGGGAAAGAAAATACCATCACCACAAGAACGTCATGTCTCAAAGACATTCTGTCTCCAAAAGCTCCATCCATTGAGGTTGAGAACACGCAGAAAAGGAACGTTGAAGATGTTCTTGACGCCTTAAAGGCCATTGTCGGCGAGGAAGAAGTGTCGCGGCAAAGAGTTGATGAACTTGAAAAGAAAACTGGTGAATTACACCACAAAAAACGTACAGTCAAAGCAACGACAGCATGTAAGTCCAAACTCAAAAACATTGTCAAAGCTGAACACTGTCAAGAAAACCTCAGACAACGCTCGGAAAGAAAGAGGAAACTTCCAGCAAAGCTTCGAGAGGGAGGAGTAGCAGAAGGGAGAGAGCACTTTTCAGTGGGCCAGACGGTAGAGGTTTTGTGGAATGAAAAGGATTTAGAAGGTACTTGCTGGAAACCGGGGTGGTATAGAGGAGAGGTTCAATGCTTCGACGAGGAGAACGACGTTGTTTACTTTTGGTACTTCAAGGATCGTTTCGTTTACAGTCTCGATGCTACTGGGTCTCTTGTAGACGGTATCAATCGTCAAGTTAATGAACCGTAGTAGTGAGCTTTAGCAACCACGACGACAATGGCAGCGAGAACGGCACAAAACAATACTTTTGATGAGCGAAAACAATGCCTCTGCACGTGCGTTTTAGTTAGGTACATTACTAAGCTGTTCCCTGCAAAACAATAACGTCAAACGATCAAATTAAAGGTTTTGTGGAGAATGTGAACACAGGACGGTCAATTTTCCTTTCTCAATATTCAACTTGAAAGCCGCCACTATGAATCCAGCTCCTGGACAATCCAGTCAAATCAGACAAATTCAACAAATTGGAACAATTGAAGAGTAATTTTAAAGAGCGCGAATGATTTTTTTCGATGACGTTTTCCTTGCCGTTGTCGTCATAGTTGCTTAAGCTCCCTGGTGACCAGTTACGAACTATCCATTTCATTGACTTCTACTGCATGCATACTTTTAGTCATCGTCTTTATTTTTGACTTTCCTTCTGTTAGCTTACATAATTAAGGAAATACAATTTACTGCATGTTACCCAGATAAAAGGGCCTCGGTGCCACATAATCTGTTTTTGTTTTGTTTTGTTGTATCCAGTGTGCAAATTGTTCGCGTGAAAATTTTATTAGTTGTTTACTTACTTGCAAAATCGGCTGTTCATCAAGACTTTCCCAATGTATCATACGTTCATGTTTCGCGTAATTTCTCGTTCCCTTTCCTCGCTCAACCTTCAGAAGGCTCGGCTGCTCAGCTAGTAATTTTACTTGTGGCCGATGATCGTTAGTACGTCGCTTCGACGTTCGTATCAGTTAATATCTCTTAAAAACACACGTTAGTTAGCACACTGGAAGAGTAGTAAGGTAAAGTAGCGATAACAAAAATGGATCCTATTCCTTTTTAACGTTTCAGCTGCATTTTACAAAAGTTTACATTACTTTTTAGCAAGCCAGGCAAAAAAGCGTACGTTCACAGTGACGGTTTTAGTGAGGTGATCGAGATTCTTAAGCACTCGAGAAAATTATAAACATAAACTACGCAACAACAACAAAAATTAGACGTGTGTTATTGATGTAAGAAATCGAACTTTTTGTGGATTAGCAAAAGGATAAACTTAAGTAAAATAGCAGTGTTGTTCAAAAAATAACAGAGCTAGAGTGCGTGGCTACAATAAAAAAAAATTGATCGTAACAGTGTGAGTTGTCAATTTTCCAAGTGTAAAACGATTTGGAACTTCCGAGGGGTTCGGGGAAGAGGGTAAAAAAACCCCGGAATTCCAGAGGGGTGGGGGGGTCATCATAAACCCTCTGGAACGGAAATTCCGAGGGGGTGAGGGTTAAAAACAAAAAACCTTCTGTGGGGGGGTATGGATATTTTCTGGAACCACACAATTAAGGTACTTGTTTTAAATTCTTATTCTAGCGAGCTCGCTGTCTAAAATACACAAACCGTTTTCAACCGGACAAAAAATGTAATCATCTTACCTTCAGGAGTTCAGAATGATTACATGGCTATGGTTTACAGGTCGAACAATGGGGAGGGAGGGAGGAGTAAAAATATTTACGGGGGACGGTGATGGGGTTTGCGGTGTTTGCAAATGAGCATCAAGACCTATAAAACCTGCACGTTTCAAACCATTTGGCACCACATGGCTGGACCCTACGTGCAAAATTGACTGTTAAAAACGGCATGGTTGCACAAGGTCATTGCTTTAATGTTATTACTGTACCTTGCGGCCGCGGTTAGTTTCTTTGCTGATTTTTGCCTCATCAATACTGGCCATGATGGCATCTCCTTCTTGATCGTTAAGCTGATTTCAGGTTTGAGGATGAATTAGGGTAAGTCTAACAGTATTATAGGGTTGAAATTTCGAGTGAGGACAATCTTTGAAAAGTCTCAGTTGTTTTCTTACCATTTCATCAATATCTTTCTCGTTTTTTATGCTCAAATCCATATCTTTCCTTGATAAGTGATTTTCCGTTAGAGGGAGCTAGAAGTTGACTCGACTGTAAAAAGTATGGTTTCGTCTATTACGATAGGAAGCTTGACGAATTTGGATTTAAATTTTGAAATAACTGATTTTAAACGGAAAAGCATTTCTTTAATTCTTTTGCACGCGCGTGGCTTGAAGGTCTGTGGTCTGTCTTGAGGTTGGAAATCCGAGGGATCCTCCATGTCCACAAATGCCGAGACCGACAACCAAGGTTAATTCGGTTAAAAATTTGGTTTGCAATGACTGTTGATCAAATTTTTTTTCCGTTCCTCTTAATTATTTGATGATGAGAGTTCCACAATGGTGACGTTTACTTGCTCAGGGATCTGACGGTTATTTTTCTCAGTCAGTTGACACGCGATGTCGGAAACCCCATCCTGAGAGTTTTAAACGAGGCCCCGATAACAATTCAACCGACAGCAATGCAGGATAAGAATTTTATTAGAGGAAGAACTGCATGGAGACAGAGCGTGAAGGAAGCCCGTGGGATAACTCGATTGTTGGCTGAGGAACTGCTTTTAATTGACGAGATTTATGATAAGTTGGAGCAGTAGGGAAATATCTCTGTACGTCTTTGATCAACACAATGATATTCAGTACACATTTGAAGCTGGTGAAAAGAGAGATGACAATAGTGAGGAACATAGTTTGCAGGAAGAAAAGCGCAAAGTGCATATTGAAAAAATGGATTTATTACGGAAACAAATAACTGATATTTCTAGTTCTCATTTAGCGTTGTTTTCTTCGGAACTGCCATTATTGAGATCTAAAGTTGCACGACAGAAAGCCGGAAACAATAGAAGACGCAGACTAGTAAAGAATTATCACAATTCTGCTAACGAAGTAAGGCAGACCATGAAAAATTATCTCAGTCCAGCATCGTCGGTGAATTTAACTGAAATTTTGTTCTCTGGGGAAAATGATTTGCGAGACAGTGCCCGTTTGGTTCCCTCCCATAGAAAGTTGCGCGAAATGGGAAGTTTTGATAACATTGAAAACATTGACCACTTTAGCCAACTCCAACTATTTTGGCGATGTCTTCGTTTTCTTGACTAGCTGCAGGTTGCTGGACATCTCCAACACCATCCTCGCTTACATCACTATCCGAAAAAGATACATCTATGGCGTCACTTGCATCTGGTTGAGCGTCGAGAAGGGACGCGTAATAATAATCCAATCTTGCATTGCCCACTGGGATAACCAATCTGGAGAGGAAAAAAGAAGCAAACATACAAAAAAATGAGTCAATGTTACCACGTTTGAGAGAAAATAGTTAGTCTTGTGGACATTTCTATTCTTTTCTTTTCACTTGGAGGGAAGCATGTAACATTTTTTAAATTAAGTGCCGTGGGCCCTTTTTTAATTTTTTGACCTCGAGGGTGGGCGCGTATTCGCGCATTGTTAGATTTTACCATTTTCAGCAAGTAGGAAGTTTATTTTGCGACAAAACAATAAATGATAACAAAACAAAAAAGATGAACAAAAGTAGATTTTTAACTGCTCGTTGAAAGTTTCTGTAAAACACTAAGAAATCTCGGTCTTTGTGAAAGTCTGTTAACAGTACTTAGTCAATTTTAATCTCATTGTGCACTAAACAATTTTAACTTTTTCTACCTTTAGGGTGGGTGCTTATTCGCAGTGGGCGCATTTTCGAGGTTTGGCGCTTAATCCAATAAATACGAATAAATACGGTTATCGTAATATGTGCCTTGTCACCAACTGGAGAACGTTACTAAGAATAGTAATGTTAGTGAATTGATTAATTTTTGAAAGAACATAATAGGTATACACACTTAACTATAACTTATTGTGCAGCTCTCAGTGTAGTGATCAATTTTAGTTAATAGTTGTGGTTACACATACCGAGGTAAACAGCTTTCCCAAGGAAAATAACACCATGCTAAAATCACCTCGGGAATTACGTTACCGAGGTGTTTGCTACTTAAATTTGAACTTAGATAAATGTGCAGACAGTTAAGGACTCTTGACAAAATTATAGAAGCTTAACGGAACCAAACTACTCTTTCTTGGACAACAATATTCTGTAAGAAAGAACAATAGAAACCGTTTTGTATAACTGTTGACAGAACACAACAATTTATGTTATTTAGTGTTTGTCTTGTCAAAGTGAAGTATATTGTTTTGAGCCTCCAGAGCCGGACAAAATGGATCAATATCAGTAGCTGGGCCAAGTCCTCTTTGTAAAAACTTTCATAAAATTATCTAAAAATGTCTTATGTAAATTGTCAATTGTCTATATTTATCTTGCCTTACACTTTTCTTAAATTGCGCACTTTAAGACTCCTTGAATTGTGCACTTTAAGACTCTTAAATTGCGCACTATAAGACTCCTTAAATTGCGCATTTTAAGACTCCTTAAATTGCGCACTTTTAGACTCCTTAATTTGCGCGCTTTAAGACTCGTTAAATTGCGCACTTCAAACTCCTTAAATTGCGCACTTTTAGACTCCTTAATTTGCGCACTTTAAGACTCATTAAATTGTGCGCTTCAAAACTCGTTAAATTGCGCACTCCAAGACTTAAATTGCTCACTTTAAGGCTCTTAAATTGCGCACTTTAAGACTCCTTTTGCGCCCTTTAAGACTCTTAAAGTGTGCAATTTAAGAGTCATAAACTGCGTACTTTATGACTCTTAAATTGCACACTTTAAGACTCTTAAATTGCGCACTTTAAGACTCCTTGTCTTTTAAATGGCTTTAGTAATAAGTATTCTGACCAATGTGTTAAAGGAGTCTTCTTACCAGTTCAGAGTTGCAAGATATATTACAAAACTTCTTACGAAAGCTGGTTTTAGAGAGTCCTTTCACACTCTGGTTGTAATACCCCTTACAAGTGCTGGCTATGACTTTTTTTACAAACGCCGATTGTATACGTAAGACTTCTGAATCTCTTTACCACATAGACTTGTACACCTGTGCACGATTACAAAAACGTTATTTTATTGTTGATCATCGTTCACACAGTTCTGAAAAAACACAATTTCTGATACCATTTACTTAAACGTAACGCTTAAAATGATCTTATTATTGTTGTGATTAACATCAAATTAATTTACCGACTTCGCCAATGAAACAGTTTAAAGCTAAAATAAATTTGAATTTGTCATTATTTCCTCTATTGATCAGAAAATTGTACCACTTAACTTTGTAATCGATATATCTATATATCTGTGTCATAATTTAACAACCTTTTCAATGTTAACATCGGAAATAACTTCAACAGTACATCCTCTCATCAAATGACTTATACTGGTTCAATTACACAACCATGTCTCTTATTATACATTGCAATTTATATTAAGAATTTTACTTTAGAAAGTTTCTCTCTTTAAAGACTCTCTGTCGACCGGCATGCCTTGCACGCATTTCCGAGATTTTGTGGACCACGAAACCTCCAATGTGTTGACTTCTGATTGTTTCGCTTTTCAATCCTTAATAATGCAAGGCATCCATCTGGATTGTTCAAAAGTTATTGCTTTTAATGAGAAGATTTATTATCATTATCAACTGCTGCTTTTTCCATCACGATTGGCTACCGGTGTCAACAATTCCATTTTGATTGTGATCTTTAGAGGGGTGTCACCTTTTTGACATGTTTTCATTATTTCACCGTCTTTTAAGTGTCCCCCTGGAATATTGGTGACATGGCAACGGCCATCACTGTGTTCCACAGTAAAGCTGAAGAGCAAACGAAAGTATTTCATTTTAAGAATTTCTTATCTCAATTGATGTGGGTGTACACGACTCAGTCAGTATTGGGGTTGGGGGAAGGGGGGGGGGGACTACTTAATTTCAAAATACATAATGCGTGGATGAGAGAAGCAATTTTTATCCTGCAATCACAAACAAGTGATATATAGAGAATATTACATGGTCGTGCATGATACAATTCCATGATATATTTTCTTCTTGGAGTGCTTAAAGTATCTCTCACAAGTTAGCCATAAGAAGTTCTCACTTGCCAAGATCATTGATTAATGTGTGGTTTTAAAAAATATATATACCTCCCCAATGGAAGGTTTTTGGTTTAAACCCCATCCCCGCCCCCCATTTTCCAATTACACTTCATACTATCCCAAAAAAATTTTGACCTGCTCCCCCTCGGAATTTCCAATGATCTTCCACGGGGTGGATATGGATATTTTCTGGAACCACACAATGTAAGTGACAAGTATTTCATCATCTAGGATACAAGATGATTAAACTTGACATTTCTATGATGTTTCCTGGAAATCTAACATAATGGGTTTTTAATTGTTATAGCTTAACTGAAACAACTTTTATACTATTTTGTCACTTAATATTTTTGCTCACCTTAGAGACAAGTGGACTGGGTAGACTCCCTGTGAGTATTCAATGTCAATCTCAACGCTTTCTCCCCTCTTTGCAAAAAACAATCGCCATTTCCTTCCCCACTTCTCCATTTGGGGAGAACAGTATGCCTGGCCTGTGTTGGCAGAGGTTGGGATAGACCAAGAGAAGGTTCCTACGTCTCCTGTCTTTTGCTGCTCTACATTTAACGATGCCTGTTTACAATAAATGAGAAAAAGGCCATCAAATTAATACAACAATTATTTCTCGTGAAAACACTTTTTGGGATAAAGAAGATGATCATGATTTCACTTAACATACTTTATATGTTATGGTTCAACTCACCACAGCACTGGCCTTCCAGAGAATGGCTTCTCTGTCCTCCTTGAAGAGATGGAAGTGGCAGGGCAGATTTTCAGTGATGTGCTCTTGCTCCGATCCTCTACACACAATTTCACCGCAACCCTTTATCCCGCAGTGGTTCACTATGGAAGGGCACTCAAGGGTGTGAGAAGGCAGGAGAAATCTGCATCAAAATGGATACTTTTTTGGTAAAACTACTTTTTATGAATTTATGTAAGTCCTTTATGTGTGGTTCGAGAAATTATCCATACCCCTACTGATTGATGGCCTTTTGATTTGCACCCTCAGCCCCTACAGAATTTCCCTTCCAGGGGTTGTTAATGACCCTCTCCCCACCCCCGAAGAATTTCCAAAATTTTTAAACCAAAAATGTTTTACACCTTGAAGTAAAACCAATGGTTTTGTTGTTTAAAAAAGTAAAAAAAATAAAACTCTCACACTTGTCATAATTCTACATAAACTGCAAGTACAATTTTCACGTGGTTGCCATCCGGTTTGATATAACTTGTATGATGTTCATCAAAAAGAGTGTATGTAAAGCTGTTTTACGTTTTTTCTACCACGATTTTATTGAGCTGAAGTTGAATTTGTCGGGTGAGCCATTCAGTAATGGTAAGATTTTGTACTAATAATTCCTGGAGAATAAAAGTCGCAACTCATGGCATTCGTCCTGTTTTGCACTCTACTAAAGCTTTTGAAATTATGAATATATGAAATTCATATATTTGAACTGCGGAATGAAGAAATAAATGTAAAGAAGATCCTCGCAGTTATTAACGCAACTTATGCAGTTGCAAAAAGAAAGCCTGAAAAAAATCAGGCTTGCCGGGATTCGAACCCTGACACTATGAAATCAAATGCTGTCAAAATGCCATGAATTTTTTTTGGCAGTTTAATGTAAGTTTCAAAGGAGATTAATGTGATAGTAATAAATATTTCATGGTACAACAACTAGAAATTCATGGTTATGCTCCTCTCTCCTCCGCAGAGGCTCCTGTTAGTGAACACCAGAGAAAGAAACAGGAGAGAGGTTATGCTCCCTGAAATAACCATTAATTTCACCATTAAAAACTTCTTAGTTTTTGTACCTTTCATGGCCATGATAAAGCCATTAATATGAGAAAGTAATGGTTATTTCATGGTATGGCTTTTAACAGCTTTTTCATGGCCATGAAAAAGCACTTAATTTTCGTGTCTGGCGACTCAAAATTTCATGGTTTTTTAATGGTCTATTTTAATGCCTTTTTCATGGAATAAAATTTTTCATGGCCCAGGGAAAAGTCATGAAAGGTACAAAAACTCATGGCCATGATTTTTTTTAATGGCATTTCAATGGCATTTTCATTATTTGCTAGAAGGTATGGCGCCTCTCATGAAAATGCCATGAATTTTGTCCAAAAGAAGTGAAAATACCGTGAAAAATGTCCATATAAGAAACCATCTTTTTTTACAAGGTCATCTTACAGCAACTTACGAAAGTACTACTCTAGTAATCAACATGCTATTTAATCAGGTCAAAAGAATCAACAAGTGGACGTAAGCAATGTTTAATACTGAAAGTTCAGTGATCCAAAGATAACAACCCAGCAGTATTTAGATACTACAGTAAAACGTATTTTCAGGAGAACTTTTAATAATAGCTGTGATCACAGTTCAAACAATTTACAACACGTCCTTGTTGTCCAATGCAAGCAGTCAGTGAGCTTCGCAATGTCATGATAGGCTGTTTGTTTCAGCGACAGTATTTTACTTCAAGCTGTTCCTCAAGACTGCTTCTGCAATCATCAGGAAACAAAATAGAAATAAGCTTACATGACATGTACAGCTGTATACAATCAATGTCCCTCAAGTATGCACAATTTTAATAATAACCCCAAGACCAAATTTAAATAATTGATTGCAGTAGCTTGTAGAGACAAAGTAAACCTAAATCTCAAATAATAAAGCCAAGTTATTGTTTTTACCCCAACACCTTTGCAAAGCAAGCATCACATGTATCTCTATTAACTTAACAAGATCGTGTGCAAATCTGACTACGTGTACTCGTTTGAAGCCAAACTTAGGCTGTTTAGAAATTTATATTTTTTGTACTTACCTATTTGTAAAGTTAGGGAATCCGTGTTTAGAGGTTCTTTAAGTGAAGGTTTTTTCTGTGTAAAATGGGAGGAAACTCTCTTTGCAATGGCGCCTGAACAAAACGAATTTTTGAACCTCTTTTTCACACTTAATCCCAGGCCCTTATCCGCTGTTGGAGAGGCTGCTTACCAGAAAGGCTCATTCCATTCAAGATGGCGGCCAACCTAACACCAGTTGAAAAACTCGCTTTTTCTACCAATTTTAAAAGCTTTTATCGGGATAACAAGAAACCAGGAATCACTTAAATATAACCAGGGATCATATTCTGCAAAAGTTCGGAAATCAGATATTTCACTGCTTAAAAAACTAATATTGTTCAAGCTCTCAAAAGGTATTCCTGGTGTTCACTTTAGCTGCAGTGAAATACTGAGACTTTTTGAAATAATTTAATGTAAAGATTAGCTTTAAAATTACAAAACTAATCAATTCAAAACACTATTTTGCCACGCTTATGTTATATCCTATAGCTAGGTGGGTGTAGGGTTTTTCAGTGTTTTCTCAGGGCCATGAAAATCCTAGAAATAGTGAAAAGCCCATGAAATTTCAGAAAATTACTTTTACTGCTTTTTCATGGTACATTTACCAAAGACACTTTTTTAATGGTATTGTTAAACTGCCATGAAAGCAAATCTCTCTTTGATTTCAAGACTTTTTCATGGTGGTGAATATTTTCCACAGTATTCTCATGGTGCACCAGAAGAATCAAGTCTAGACCATGAATTTCATAAATGCATGTTTCATGGCCATGAAAACAAAGATAACCAGTTTTTCATGGCTCTTTCACGACTTTTTAACACAAGTTGGTTTCATAGTGTGACCTCTGCAATACCGGTGCAGCGCTCTTCATCTTTCCCGGGTATATTACGAACCAATTAAATGACCAGCTCCCAGTTGGCTTGATAGCTCAATTGGTTAGAGCGCTGCACCAGTATCGCAGAGGTCAGGGTTCGAATCCCGGCAAGCCTGATTTTTTCAGGCTTTCTTTTCGCAACTGCATAAGTTGCGTTAATAACTGCGAGGATCTTCTTTACATTTATTTCTTCATTCCGCAGTTCAAATATATGAATTTCATATATTCATAATTTCATCTTCATCTTTCCCGGGTATATTACGAACCAATTAAATGACCAGCTCCCAGTTGGCTTGATAGCTCAATTGGTTAGAGCGCTGCACCGGTATCGCAGAGGTCAGGGTTCGAATCCCGGCAAGCCTGATTTTTTCAGGCTTTCTTTTTGCAACTGCATAAGTTGCGTTAATAACTGCGAGGATCTTCTTTACATTTATTTCTTCATTCCGCAGTTCAAATATATGAATTTCATATATTCATAATTTCATCTTCATCTTTCCCGGGTATATTACGAACCAATTAAATGACCAGCTCCCAGTTGGCTTGATAGCTCAATTGGTTAGAGCGCTGCACCGGTATCGCAGAGGTCAGGGTTCGAATCCCGGCAAGCCTGATTTTTTCAGGCTTTCTTTTCGCAACTGCATAAGTTGCGTTAATAACTGCGAGGATCTTCTTTACATTTATTACTAAAGCTTTTGTTTTCAAGATACTATTTTTTTTTTTATTTCAATAGAAAAAAAAAGAAAAAATACACACAACAAATCGTCTAAATATACAAAAAAAATATACAAATACAATTATTAACACACTAAATTCAAAAACACACTAAATTCAAAAATTACAAATTACAATACTATTACTCGTCTTTCAATACACTCTTTTTTAGCAAATCGCTTCAACTACACTTAAATTTTTCGAAGTTGTATTTAAATTTTACATTGGCTAAAAATTCATTTAATGACAGCTCTCTATTTAATAATTTCTGATTGTATAGATAATATTTCGCGTATAAAAAGGTGAAGTTTAACTTTCTAATAATATCTACCGGTAATTCTTTGTTTATGTTATCCTTGTCTTTACCGAAGATTAATTCAGTTGGGGAAAGGGTGAGAGAGGTGGCATTTTCTTTATTAAACCATTTTATCACCTCTGCGAAGAATAATTGGCTCCAATTACAATTGTGGAAAGTGTGAATTATGGAGTCGTTCAATTCACAATATGGACACTTTGCGTCCTCTGCCACACCAAAAAGAAATAATTCCTTTTTGGTGACTACTATTCTGTGTACGAGTTTGAAGTAAAATTCCCTAAGCTTATTATCTCTACATACGTTCCTTACGCGACTAAAAAAAGGTTGTAGAGATGCTTGGCCAACTTGCAGATCTCTTTCCCATTTAGAGGTGGCCTTCGGTTCAATTTTTTCTTTATTTACAAGGAGCTGGTAGTAGTCTTTGTTTTTCATTTTGGTTAAGTTGATGGAGGTCTCTGGGGAGAGGTGAAACATAGTGCTTGACAACAAACCTGCTCTGTCTACGGGGTATGACATTGCACGTACTACAAGATGCCTGGGTATTGCAGAAACTACTTGAAAATAAATGAGAAAGTTGCATCTTAGATCATATTTTTGAACAAATTCTGTGTAGGAAAGGAACTTCCCGTCTGATTTTAGAAGGTCTCGTACGAGATAAATGCCTCTATCAAACCAGTCCCTATAAAAAATAGTGCGACCGTTGATAAGAATATCTTTGTTGTTGAATAGAATTAATTCCTGACCGGACTGGTTTGGAAAGGATTCCTTAATTTCCAGAAAATACAAGAGAATTAATTTGTAGAACTGGGGCAGATCGATCTGCTCTAGGAAATGTTTGTCGTAGTTGCATCGTAATAGAAAGTTTAAACCGCCGCATTTTTCAAAAAAGTAATTAGGAATCGTCTTCCAAGATTCCCTGTAGGTTGGCTCATCGGTTAGAAGTCTGGAAATCCAAGCTAACTTTAATGATTTTGCTAAGACATCTATACTAGGAGCCCGCAGACCACCTTGGTCATAATCTAAGATCATCAATTTACGCTTAAGTTTGTCCTTTTTATTTTTCCAAATGAATTTAAAAAATGGTTGAATTTACCGCCCCCAGGAATTCCCGGGGGACATCGAGGCTAGAAATTGTATGTACCAGTTGCGAGATGCCAAGGCTTTTCGTTATAAGGCATCTCCCAAATAGTGTAAGATTCCGGCAGTTCCAAACATCAAAGATGGTCTTCAACCTTTGCAGTTTTAACGGGAAATTGGATTTTTCATTTTCTTTCTCGTTGTAAGAAATAAAAGTACCCAACACACGGATTGGTTTTTCAGGCCATTGAAATCCAAAGGGTTTGTCTTTTCTATGTCTCCACGATCCCAGCCACAAAGCTTTGGTTTTCGACGGGTTCAGTTTCAAGCCGGAGATATCGCCAAAATTATCTAGCACAGCGATTGCTTGTTTTACCGAATTACAATTACTGTTAAGAAGGGTGGTGTCATCAGCAAACTGGCTTAATTTTAGCTCCTTACCAAGAACTTTTATACCTTGTATTTCTTTATCTTGTCTGATCTTGCACGCCAACAGTTCTACTGCCAAAACAAACAGATATGGAGATAAAGGGCAACCTTGTCTTACTCCTCTTGAGAGAGAAAAATAATTTGTACAGAAGCCATTGTTCAAGACTGCACTTTCTGTGTTAGTGTAAAAGATGGAGATCCAACGTTGAATGGATTCCCCAAAATTAAACAGTGCAATTGTTCTTTGTATAAATTCCCATTCAATTGTGTCAAAAGCCTTTCTAAAATCAAGCTGTAATAATATACCAGGAATGTTCTGAAGCTTTGTTTGCTCAAGGATGTCATTAATTAACCTAATGTTTTGTCCAATGTATCTTCCTTTAATGAAGCCTGTTTGGTCAGGATTGATTAGAAGAGCTAGAACTTTTTCTAGTCTCCTGGCAATAATTTTTGATGCAATTTTATAGTCTAGGTTCAATAACGTTATCGGGCGCCAATTAGCAAGTGTAGGAAGATCCGAATCTTCTTTCGGTATAAGTGTTATTACGCCTCTCCGTTGGGAGAGTGACATTTCACCTGCTCTATACGAAGCATTAAAACAGTCGACAAGATCTTGACCAAGTAGATCAAAAAAACAGTTATAAAACTCCCAGGTAAATCCATCTTCGCCGGGTGATTTCCCGCTACTAAATGTGCATAGAATATCTTTACACTCCCTAAGAGTGATCTCACCTTCTAGTTCACTACTCACCGAGTCCTCAAGTTTGGGTATTTCTAAATTTGCGATGAAAGATTGGAATAACGCATTTTCCACACTAGTAGAAGAAGTATAGAGATCATTGTAAAATATTTCAATTTCCTTTAGTATTTCGTCCTCTTTGGTCACTAAAGTACCATCCGGATACTTTAACTCCCTGATCGTTTTGTGATTATAATTCCGTCTCTCTAAGTTGAAGAAGTATTTTGTCGGTTTTTCACCCTGCTCGGTCCATTTTGTTTTTGAGCGAACGATTGAATCCTTTCCCTTATTTTCGTAGATTAGACAAAGTTCCTGTTTCAACTGGAAATATTCCACTTCCAGATAATTAACCTGGGCACTGTCGACACTATTAGAAATGAGTTGATCTAAATTACTCAGTCTCGTTTGAAGATCCTTTTCTTTTTTACGAAGATTTTTCGCCTTGTTTTTGGCATAAGGAATTGTAAGGCCTCTCAGTTCCAGTTTAACTAGTTCCCATTTCAGTCTTTTGTCTTCTTGTCCAGCGTATTTTTCACTAATAGAAGAATAACTTCCTCTAATCAAATTAACATATTCTTCATCATCCAAGAGAGAGTTGTTGAACTTCCATAGCCCTGGACCTCTTCTATTGTTAGAACACTTAAATTTAAGTTTTACTGCTCTATGATCCGGAGCATTAGAGACCAAAGTTTCTATCTGTTCAACCAAATGGATCAGATGTTGTGGTAGTAGAAAGAAGTCGAGGCGCGAATATAGCTTAAGCGCTTTTGATTCGTACGTGTAGCTTTTTTTGTTTGGATTTTTCGCTCTGAAAACATCTACCAAGTCAAATTCCTCCATCATCGTCACCAATTGTTCCCTAGAGGTTGTAGGTTTCCACGGGCTTCCACCTTTTTTATCGATAGCTTGCAATGAAATATTCCAATCACCACCAATTAGAAGATTTTCAATATCGGTGTTGGACATCAAGAATGTGCTTAAATTATGTAGAAAAGCTTGTTGTTGACGTTGGTCATTTGGGACATAAACATTACACAAAGAAAGTTTGTTTTCGTTGAAATACAAATCAATCGAAATGATTCTGCCAGTTTGGTCTTTGTGAATATTTTCAAAGGTGTAATTTAGTGCGGGGTTCATTAGAATACAAACTCCTCTACTGTGTAATGATCCATGTGAAAAGAAAATGTCACCTCTCCAAATAATTTCATCTTTCTGTTCAGAATATGTCTCTTGCAGAAAATATACATCGCAGTTTTGATCTTTTAGAAAGCAAAAGATGCTTCTCCTTTTTACACGGTTTCTCAAACCTCTTACGTTTAGAGTTAATACATCGCATTTACCTTGCACGATCATGGTTTAGCTGTATAAAACACTATGGTAGCTGGAGTGTGTGAAAGAAGAGTTCATCGTAGATTTCTTATATGTAAATTGAAAAAAATTGAAAACAAAAACATAGCATAACAAACACAACACGGAATCACGCAACATGTTTACAAGGATATTAACTAATTGCATGCAGTCCGCAAGACTCATTAAGCATCTCCTATCCTCACTTATTTCTAGTTGACTAAGATAGAGTGTGCTAATAATAGTTCCGTAGCGACATAAGTAACAATAACTTATAGAAATTACCGGGTGTTCAGGTCATCTTCACAGAAGATTCTAACGGGCGTTCCACTTGGAGAAGTTTTAACATACAGCTTACCGTCCATGGACCATACACTCTGAATCATCTCATCTTTCTTCATCTTGTTCGCTTTTTTCATGATTCCTCTCCTGTACTGGGTTAAATTTTCATTGATGAAAATTCGCGTGGATTGTACAACACCAGCAGTCGAGCAGACCGGGAAAAGGTCGGAGATCTTTACATTCTTGAGTTCAGTCCGCTTTCTATAGAGCTGAGCTTTTTTCTTGTGACTGATAAATTTGACTATAATGCCCTTCGGTTGGTTTTTTCCGCTGAAGATTTTATGCGAAATCAATGTCTTCGTTCACAAACAGGCGCCTTCGTGCATCCAAAGTAATTTCACTAGCTGAGTACGCAAGTCTTCTATAAGATTGTGAAACCAGAAGACTGGGTACATATTTTTCCTGTCATGTCTGCCATTTTGTCTTCGTCGCTTACTCGAATCAAGAATGAAGTGTCTTTAAAAAAAAATTGAGGGAATATAATGCCAGTAAACTCAAATAAAAAAACAGAAGTATTAAATCTGGTCGTGTCTTCAGATGACTTATTTTTGGTTAGAATAATAAAGAACCTTGGCGGCGTATCTTTGGCCGAATGCACCCTAGCCTGCAGAACAGGCATCTGCGGGCTAAATGCACCCTGGGTTTCTTCTCCCTATGGAAAAGGAATTACCTGTGAGCCCCATGCACCCTTCGGAAATTACTGTCTTGAAACTCCCCCCCCCTCAGAATTTCCATTGAACATCTAGGGGGGGCAAAATATTGAAGACTGCTGGCCGATCATGCTCGCGTAATTTCACGTTCATTTTATAGCCAAAGAGTGCTAGCATGCAGAATAAGAAGTTTATTCTTTCTATTTTTGATGGGAATGCGACGCCGAAACGAGAAATTAGCTACAGCCTCGCATAACAAATAAGCAATGTATAAAGTAACATACCTTTCAACCAACGTATCACAGTGCAATGGACATTTAATTTTTTCAAAACTGCATACGATATCATGTCTTGCCCTCTCTGATTGCCCGTATGTATCTCCACATTCACACTTTATCGGTGGCATTGGGCCCTTGTTACTGTGCGCCGTCTGATGTTTTTGTTTTACTGTGTCGTTGCAAAGCGTGCAGGTCAAATCTATTTCAGGGCATTGTCATATGTGACCTTTGGCCAGGTCTAGGCTGAAGGTTTCGTTGCAGAATCGGCACTTCCCCTTCTCCTTAGTAAGCAACCTCCTCGCAAAGAGGTCAGTTAGGCAGAAATTCTGGCAACGAAATCCACATCTTACTTGAGCTAAATTTTGTTACAGCCTGGCAACACACTGACCACAAAAAGTGTGGCCACATGGCACTGCCATCTTGGCGTCCAGAACAGGATCTTTACTGCAAAAACCGACACAAGAAAAAGTTGCAGGATAAAAGGCATTTGATTGAATGTTTTTTTGCTCGGATTGCTTCGTTTATTATTGAGAAATGTTTTCACTTTAGAGCGAAGTAGCTACAAAACCTCATTGTACACTACACGTGGACATTCCAACCTATCACAGCAATGGGTCAGTAATTTATGATTCTTACCAAATAGTGCAGAGATAGTCTTCTGGTAATTCATCACTGTAGGTGACATAGTGGAAAACCTCATCTGACGGCATCGAAAAGTGTCGTAGGTTACTCTTGTTAACCAAAGTCGTGAATGCGCCGCATGTTAGAAATCAACTATGCTAGCGCCCTGATACAACATGTAAAACGAGCGGTGCGCGCTTTGAGCAATGTGTGATGTGGAGAAGGACTGGTGCGCGAGCTTTTTCTTCCGGTGCACATCTAGGGATGTTAGGGTTTCTTAAGGAATTTGCCAACAGTTCAAATATATGAAATTCATATATTCATAATTTCATCTTCATCTTTCCCGGGTATATTACGAACCAATTTAATGACCAGCTCCCAGTTGGCTTGTTAGCTCAATTGGTTAGAGCGCTGCACCGGTATCGCAGAAGTCAGGGTTCGAATCCCGGCAAGCCTGATTTTTTCAGGCTTTCTTTTCGCAACTGCATAAGTTGCGTTAATAACTGCGAGGATCTTCTTTACATTTATTTCTTCATTCCGCAGTTCAAATATATGAATTTCATATATTCATAATTTCATCTTCATCTTTCCCGGGTATATTACGAACCAATTAAATGACCAGCTCCCAGTTGGCTTGATAGCTCAATTGGTTAGAGCGCTGCACCGGTATCGCAGAGGTCAGGGTTCGAATCCCGGCAAGCCTGATTTTTTCAGGCTTTCTTTTCGCAACTGCATAAGTTGCGTTAATAACTGCGAGGATCTTCTTTACATTTATTAC
Source organism: Siderastrea radians (assembly GCA_964017195.1). NCBI lineage: Eukaryota > Metazoa > Cnidaria > Anthozoa > Scleractinia > Rhizangiidae > Siderastrea > Siderastrea radians. Next base: position 30,800,907 of record OZ024888.1, read on the forward strand.
TAAAGCTTTTGTTTTCAAGGTACTAATTTTTTTTTTTTTTATTTCAATAGAAAAAAAAAGAAAAAATACACACAACAAATCGTCTAAATATACCAAAAAAATATACAAATACAATTATTAACACACTAAATTCAAAAATTACAAATTACAATACTATTACTCGTCTTTCAATACACTCTTTTTTAGCAAATCGCTTCAACTACACTTAAATTTTTCGAAGTTGTATTTAAATTTTACATTGGCTAAAAATTCATTTAATGACAGCTCTCTATTTAATAATTTCTGATTGTATAGATAATATTTCGCGTATAAAAAGGTGAAGTTTAACTTTCTAATAATATCTACCGGTAATTCTTTGTTTATGTTATCCTTGTCTTTACCGAAGATTAATTCAGTTGGGGAAAGGGTGAGAGAGGTGGCATTTTCTTTATTAAACCATTTTATCACCTCTGCGAAGAATAATTGGCTCCAATTACAATTGTGGAAAGTGTGAATTATGGAGTCGTTCAATTCACAATATGGACACTTTGCGTCCTCTGCCACACCAAAAAGAAATAATTCCTTTTTGGTGACTACTATTCTGTGTACGAGTTTGAAGTAAAATTCCCTAAGCTTATTATCTCTACATACGTTCCTTACGCGACTAAAAAAAGGTTGTAGAGATGCTTGGCCAACTTGCAGATCTCTTTCCCATTTAGAGGTGGCCTTCGGTTCAATTTTTTCTTTATTTACAAGGAGCTGGTAGTAGTCTTTGTTTTTCATTTTGGTTAAGTTGATGGAGGTCTCTGGGGAGAGGTGAAACATAGTGCTTGACAACAAACCTGCTCTGTCTATGGGGTATGACATTGCACGTACTACAAGATGCCTGGGTATTGCAGAAACTACTTGAAAATAAATGAGAAAGTTGCATCTTAGATCATATTTTTGAACAAATTCTGTGTAGGAAAGGAACTTCCCGTCTGATTTTAGAAGGTCTCGTACGAGATAAATGCCTCTATCAAACCAGTCCCTATAAAAAATAGTGCGACCGTTGATAAGAATATCTTTGTTGTTGAATAGAATTAATTCCTGACCGGACTGGTTTGGAAAGGATTCCTTAATTTCCAGAAAATACAAGAGAATTAATTTGTAGAACTGGGGCAGATCGATCTGCTCTAGGAAATGTTTGTCGTAGTTGCATCGTAATAGAAAGTTTAAACCGCCGCATTTTTCAAAAAAGTAATTAGGAATCGTCTTCCAAGATTCCCTGTAGGTTGGCTCATCGGTTAGAAGTCTGGAAATCCAAGCTAACTTTAATGATTTTGCTAAGACATCTATACTAGGAGCCCGCAGACCACCTTGGTCATAATCTAAGATCATCAATTTACGCTTAAGTTTGTCCTTTTTATTTTTCCAAATGAATTTAAAAAATGGTTGAATTTACCGCCCCCAGGAATTCCCGGGGGACATCGAGGCTAGAAATTGTATGTACCAGTTGCGAGATGCCAAGGCTTTTCGTTATAAGGCATCTCCCAAATAGTGTAAGATTCCGGCAGTTCCAAACATCAAAGATGGTCTTCAACCTTTGCAGTTTTAACGGGAAATTGGATTTTTCATTTTCTTTCTCGTTGTAAGAAATAAAAGTACCCAACACACGGATTGGTTTTTCAGGCCATTGAAATCCAAAGGGTTTGTCTTTTCTATGTCTCCACGATCCCAGCCACAAAGCTTTGGTTTTCGACGGGTTCAGTTTCAAGCCGGAGATATCGCCAAAATTATCTAGCACAGCGATTGCTTGTTTTACCGAATTACAATTACTGTTAAGAAGGGTGGTGTCATCAGCAAACTGGCTTAATTTTAGCTCCTTACCAAGAACTTTTATACCTTGTATCTCTTTATCTTGTCTGATCTTGCACGCCAACAGTTCTACTGCCAAAACAAACAGATATGGAGATAAAGGGCAACCTTGTCTTACTCCTCTTGAGAGAGAAAAATAATTTGTACAGAAGCCATTGTTCAAGACTGCACTTTCTGTGTTAGTGTAAAAGATGGAGATCCAACGTTGAATGGATTCCCCAAAATTAAACAGTGCAATTGTTCTTTGTATAAATTCCCATTCAATTGTGTCAAAAGCCTTTCTAAAATCAAGCTGTAATAATATACCAGGAATGTTCTGAAGCTTTGTTTGCTCAAGGATGTCATTAATTAACCTAATGTTTTGTCCAATGTATCTTCCTTTAATGAAGCCTGTTTGGTCAGGATTGATTAGAAGAGCTAGAACTTTTTCTAGTCTCCTGGCAATAATTTTTGATGCAATTTTATAGTCTAGGTTCAATAACGTTATCGGGCGCCAATTAGCAAGTGTAGGAAGATCCGAATCTTCTTTCGGTATAAGTGTTATTACGCCTCTCCGTTGGGAGAGTGACATTTCACCTGCTCTATACGAAGCAGTAAAACAGTCGACAAGATCTTGACCAAGTAGATCAAAAAAACAGTTATAAAACTCCCAGGTAAATCCATCTTCGCCGGGTGATTTCCCGCTACTAAATGTGCATAGAATATCTTTACACTCCCTAAGAGTGATCTCACCTTCTAGTTCACTACTCACCGAGTCCTCAAGTTTGGGTATTTCTAAATTTGCGATGAAAGATTGGAATAACGCATTTTCCACACTAGTAGAAGAAGTATAGAGATCATTGTAAAATATTTCAATTTCCTTTAGTATTTCGTCCTCTTTGGTCACTAAAGTACCATCCGGATACTTTAACTCCCTGATCGTTTTGTGATTATAATTCCGTCTCTCTAAGTTGAAGAAGTATTTTGTCGGTTTTTCACCCTGCTCGGTCCATTTTGTTTTTGAGCGAACGATTGAATCCTTTCCCTTATTTTCGTAGATTAGACAAAGTTCCTGTTTCAACTGGAAATATTCCACTTCCAGATAATTAACCTGGGCACTGTCGACACTATTAGAAATGAGTTGATCTAAATTACTCAGTCTCGTTTGAAGATCCTTTTCTTTTTTACGAAGATTTTTCGCCTTGTTTTTGGCATAAGGAATTGTAAGGCCTCTCAGTTCCAGTTTAACTAGTTCCCATTTCAGTCTTTTGTCTTCTTGTCCAGCGTATTTTTCACTAATAGAAGAATAACTTCCTCTAATCAAATTAACATATTCTTCATCATCCAAGAGAGAGTTGTTGAACTTCCATAGCCCTGGACCTCTTCTATTGTTAGAACACTTAAATTTAAGTTTTACTGCTCTATGATCCGGAGCATTAGAGACCAAAGTTTCTATCTGTTCAACCAAATGGATCAGATGTTGTGGTAGTAGAAAGAAGTCGAGGCGCGAATATAGCTTAAGCGCTTTTGATTCGTACGTGTAGCTTTTTTTGTTTGGATTTTTCGCTCTGAAAACATCTACCAAGTCAAATTCCTCCATCATCGTCACCAATTGTTCCCTAGAGGTTGTAGGTTTCCACGGGCTTCCACCTTTTTTATCGATAGCTTGCAATGAAATATTCCAATCACCACCAATTAGAAGATTTTCAATATCGGTGTTGGACATCAAGAATGTGCTTAAATTATGTAGAAAAGCTTGTTGTTGACGTTGGTCATTTGGGACATAAACATTACACAAAGAAAGTTTGTTTTCGTTGAAATACAAATCAATCGAAATGATTCTGCCAGTTTGGTCTTTGTGAATATTTTCAAAGGTGTAATTTAGTGCGGGGTTCATTAGAATACAAACTCCTCTACTGTGTAATGATCCATGTGAAAAGAAAATGTCACCTCCCCATTCACCTCTCCAAATAATTTCATCTTTCTGTTCAGAATATGTCTCTTGCAGAAAATATACATCGCAGTTTTGATCTTTTAGAAAGCAAAAGATGCTTCTCCTTTTTACACGGTTTCTCAAACCTCTTACGTTTAGAGTTAATACATCGCATTTACCTTGCACGATCATGGTTTAGCTGTATAAAACACTATGGTAGCTGGAGTGTGTGAAAGAAGAGTTCATCGTAGATTTCTTATATGTAAATTGAAAAAAATTGAAAACAAAAACATAGCATAACAAACACAACACGGAATCACGCAACATGTTTACAAGGATATTAACTAATTGCATGCAGTCCGCAAGACTCATTAAGCATCTCCTATCCTCACTTATTTCTAGTTGACTAAGATAGAGTGTGCTAATAATAGTTCCGTAGCGACATAAGTAACAATAACTTATAGAAATTACAGGGTGTTCAGGTCATCTTCACAGAAGATTCTAACGGGCGTTCCACTTGGAGAAGTTTTAACATACAGCTTACCGTCCATGGACCATACACTCTGAATCATCTCATCTTTCTTCATCTTGTTCGCTTTTTTCATGATTCCTCTCCTGTACTGGGTTAAATTTTCATTGATGAAAATTCGCGTGGATTGTACAACACCAGCAGTCGAGCAGACCGGGAAAAGGTCGGAGATCTTTACATTCTTGAGTTCAGTCCACTTTCTATAGAGCTGAGCTTTTTTCTTGTGACTGATAAATTTGACTATAATGCCCTTCGGTTGGTTTTTTCCGCTGAAGATTTTATGCGAAATCAATGTCGTCGTTCACAAACAGGCGCCTTCGTGCATCCAAAGTAATTTCACTAGCTGAGTAGGCAAGTCTTCTATAAGATTGTGAAACCAGAAGACTGGGTACATATTTTTCCTGTCATGTCTGCCATTTTGTCTTCGTCGCTTACTCGAATCAAGAATGAAGTGTCTTTAAAAAAAAATTGAGGGAATATAATGCCAGTAAACTCAAATAAAAAAACAGAAGTATTAAATCTGGTCGTGTGTTCAGATGACTTATTTTTGGTTAGAATAATAAAGAACCTTGGCGGCGTATCTTTGGCCGAATGCACCCTAGCCTGCAGAACAGGCATCTGCGGGCTAAATGCACCCTGGGTTTCTTCTCCCTATGGAAAAGGAATTACCTGTGAGCCCCATGCACCCTTCGGAAATTACTGTCTTGAAACTCCCCCCCCCTCAGAATTTCCATTGAACATCTAGGGGGGGCAAAATATTGAAGACTGCTGGCCGATCATGCTCGCGTAATTTCACGTTCATTTTATAGCCAAAGAGTGCTAGCATGCAGAATAAGAAGTTTATTCTTTCTATTTTTGATGGGAATGCGACGCCGAAACGAGAAATTAGCTACAGCCTCGCATAACAAATAAGCAATGTATAAAGTAACATACCTTTCAACCAACGTATCACAGTGCAATGGACATTTAATTTTTTCAAAACTGCATACGATATCATGTCTTGCCCTCTCTGATTGCCTGTATGTATCTCCACATTCACACTTTAGGAGCCTTTGATCTACCAGATCCCCACCCCGCCACAGTACATACAGTCGTTGGAAACGTCTCCATTGAGTCTGTGTACATGTAAAGAGTAACGGTCAACATTTTTCAAAGGGCACACTATACATGTATTTGTGTAGAGACCCAAATATCGTGAATTTTTCTATTTTTTCCTGACGGTTCAGACAAAAAATGGTGTTGTGGGTAGCACCTCAAGTATACTGGCGTTAGCCCCAGGTGACCACTTCCCACAGTGTGTGGAAATCTTTGACAGTACGAAGTTTTTTTATCATTATAACATATTAAATTGAACGAGTTACAATGCTTGTATACCAAATTTAATAATGATGTCCTTTATTTATGAATGTGACTAGTCATTTTTATAGCTCTTAAAACATTCTAGAGACAACCATTTCTAAAGACTGTGACTTTAGCAGTGGAAACAGCACAAAAACTGTCACAGTGTCCATGAAACCCAATCTGCACATGACCGAGAGGTATGCACAGCCTACTTGGTCATTTACCTATCTTTTAGGTTCTACTCATTAATCAAGACAGTGTATTTTGGGCTATTTATGTGGGAAATCTTTATTGTGAACTTGGTCTGGACTAGCTGGACTGGACTCGGGCTGGACTGGACTTGGTTTGGACTGGCTGGACTGCACTCAGTCTTGACTGGCCAGACTGGACCTTATCTGCATGATTTGGCTACAAATTACTTTCTGGAGTCTCTCCTTTGGTATCGTTGTCACCCCCATACTGGCCTCAGAAGGGTTTCCCCTCCAATCAACCCAACGAACACACACGGGTGGTGATTGGGCTACGGCCAAAACTGAGGCATCAAAAGATTGATCGAACTCCCACTCCTATGCCAAATGAGAGGAAACCTAAAGGAAAACAAGGGAGGCAAAACCGGCATGGGTGGAGGTTCAAACCAGGACACAAGTAACAGTTATAATATATAACGAGGGGAAAACCCCAAGGCCAGCAGGGGGTGACAATTGTGACCCAGAATGACTAGGAGGGTTGAATTAAGGTACCCCGTTTTCGCAATTGTCACACACCGCTGTCCCAAGGGTGGAGTGAAAAGAAAAGGGAGAGGGAGGATAAAAGAGGCAATAGTCAAAGAACAAGCTATAAATGTGGTAACAAGCATTTATTCTCCAAGTAACACCAAAGGAAGAGCACTTTCAAACATTCAGCCAGTTCATTTATTGCTTCCCTGTTCCACTTCCCCCACCATTCGCACCGCTTGAATGCACCACAGCCAGATCCCTCTTCCACTTAAACAGGTTGATTTGGTATGCCCAAACCTCTGGCAATAGAGAGATTAAGCACCACGTATTTTTTTCCCGCGAACGGCAGAGAGTGTCACGTGACCTGACTTTTCCCGCGTTTGCAGTTTGCCGGCCGCCGTTTTTACGCGAGGAGGGCATTTTTCCCGTTTGAAGGAAACGTGAAAACGTGAGTATTTGTAGCCCATTTTAACTTAGTATTTCTACGTTTTTGATCGTATGCTTTTATAGCTATGCTTCGTTTATTATCCTACTTCAACATTAACTGCTTGTAAAGCTAAAAGAGTTTTAAGTTCATGCGAAAATGATAAAAACTTTTCTGTATCCATTTTGTCTAGTCGCAATGGCGAACGAAAACTTTTGCAGTGCGTATTTTACCTCGTTTAAAAAGACAATTAAGAAAAACGGGCCTGGACTGTACTGGAACCTGTACTTAGTTATATTGTTTTAGATGAGTTAAAAAAGTTTCGGTTTGAACAAACATTTTGTTTAGTTTGTTTAGCGTCGTTTGCATTTTCGGCCTTTAAGTTTTTTTTCACTTTGGTAAAACGCCTAAGAAATTTTAATTTTAGCTGTAAATTAATTTTAATTGTCAGTAATGAAAACTAAAGCCATTTCTATTGTTTTCCTTTAAAAGTTTAAGCCATGCCTCCATTTCGTTGGCCAAAAGTAGAGCATGATTTGGCGCTCGTCAAAGAGTTTACTGAATTGAGACCCTCGAAGCCAGAGGAGTGGGACAGATTGGCAAAACGCCTTTCTGCGGTTTTTAACAGCGAAGTGCAATTGTCTGGAAGGGGGTGCCGGGAGCACTTGGATCTGCTAATAAAAAAGCACAAAGCAAATGAAAAGAAGGCTCTAAAAAGGTATGCTCTTAAAGTCACGGTAATGTCAAGACAGTCAAGTCTGTTATGTGCTTAATCTACGTGCTGATGTTTACACCCCCTCTTTGTATTTCGTCGTATTTCAAGATCTGGCACAGAGGAAGAATACTCAGAGTTGGTCCAGCTTTTGGAAGACGTATCAACCTATCTATCCGACCTTGCTACGAAGAAGTTATCGGCACCCAAGACAAAGGATGAGCAAGACAGGCAAAAAGGACTACAGATGCGAAATGCAGCCATGGTGACTCATACCAGTAAGTCTTTTCTGGTTATACAAAGCTGCACATAAAAATGGATTATATATTTACGTGGGAGCGGGTGTGGGGGTTAGTTTGCAAAAACCTTGAGTGTATTGAAATTGTACCCATCCACCTTAATTTTCAGAAAAAAATATACTCCCTCTACAATCACTGAGCACGAAGTTGAATATTAAGAAAGCCCTTTTATTTATTTTCTTGTGTGTAAAATGTTGATCAAAAGGAAGCTTCTATCACTTCACTCTTGAAAGCCACAAGAAAGAAATTCTACACCTTCAAAAAGGGTCCCCCCCCCACAATAACAGGAAAATATTATACCACTAGCAAGACCACTCCCCTAGGCCTCCTGTGACATATAAACAGTCCCTAGTTGTGAGGGATACTTTATATAAACTTGGTGGCTAACATTACTTGCTTGTGTTCTTGCCAAGACTATTTATTGCATATACAATTATGATGTGCATTTGTTTCAATTGACAGAGAGAAAGTTGTCAATGGGGATAGACAGTGATGATGATGATGATGATAACAGTGCCCCACTGCCAGTCAGTGAGGATGATGCAACTGGTAATTTTTTTTGCTTCTTTAAGATACCGAAATCTGAGCAAATAGGTTTTGCAGATGTGTTAATGGCTATGGAATTTTGAATTTTATACTTTTGAGTGGGACAGTCGCATTTGACAACTGTCTGTCTGTCTAAATAGCTAATCTGCTTTCCAAAGATTATTGCTAATGCTGAACACTTGTTTATTTTAGGGAAGAAAGCAGGGAAAGGAAAAGGAAGAGGAAGAGTAGGGGCTTCCCAGCTCCTGACGTATTTATCAGAAAAGCAGCAAGACTCGATGCAAATAAAAAAAAGAAAACTTGACATGGAAGAAAGAAAAATTGAGCTTGAGGAAAAAAGGCTTAAACTAGAGAAGGAAAAATGGGACTTTATGATTCAAAAGCATTAAATTAACACATTGACAACAAATTTACATTCTTTAATTAAATTATACAACTTTCCTCAAATGTACCATTGTGCTTTTGCTTATTTTGTACATTCTGTTGATCTGTTAATTCTTGAAAAATAAAATACTTGAATAAATAAATCATCATTATTTTTCATCACTATGTTTTTAATAAAACAACCTGACATATTGTCTAATTCTACCATGGCAGGCAGATAGATATTTGGTGCAATGACCAATATAAATAATATGTAGAGAACTACATAACTTTTATACTTTGAACATTTTGCAGTTTTTCATATACTTTTTATGTCAATATAATTTCACTACAGCACAGTGTGTGGCTCC